>OX467115.1:16411829-17611829 GCA_950106695.1 Biston stratarius | reverse complement strand
GTGGAGATTCATCGCGGCCCGGATATGCAGCTAACTCTGTTAACAGTCCATCACAAACAGGATACCTAGACAACACCAATGCAGACTCTTCTTTGGGTAGCTATTCTGCTAACTCGTATAACGATGCTTCTAGATCTGGATATGGTACGAATGTGGATCCTTTAAATGCTGGATACCCAGATAACACAGATGACGACTTTAAGTACGAATACGGTAAAAATTTGAAAGGATATGGATATGATGGCTCCAATGGAGATGCTTCTGTTTCCGGATACGCTGGTAACTCTAACAGAGGTCTATCTGGTTCCGGATATCCTGATAATTCCATTAGTGACGCCGATCGCTCTGTATATCCTTACAACTCAAATAGAGATTCTTCTCGGACGAGATATGAATATAATCCGAACGGAGATCCCGCTCAGTCCGGATATGATGATAGCGCGACCGGAGATCCTTCTCGCTCTGGCTATGGCGATGATTCAAGCAGAAATCGCCCTGAGTATGATTCGAACAGAGACCCGTATCGTTCAGGGTCTGCTGACAGCTTTACTAATAATCCCACTCAAACTGGTGGTGCAGATAACTCAAACAGAGATCCTTCTCGGGTCGGGTCTTCCGATGGCTCAAACAGCGGCGCTTCTCAATCTGGTTATTCTTATAACTCGTATGAAAACCGCTCCCAATATGGATCTTCCGCTGGAACAAACAATGACCCCTCTAGACCTGGCTATACTGGTAATAGTTATGACCAATCCGGACAACCAAACCAGAATTCCAATTATCCGACTGGCAACTCCTACAGTTCTTATGGAGACGTATCTTCCGATAATTCAAGAGGAGACTCTTCGGGAGGTGGATCTGCTGGTAGTTCGTACGGAACTATTTCCCAGTCCGGTCCTTCCGGAAGTGGATATACTGGTGAAACTTATGGCTTATCCGGAAGACCAGACGTACCCTTGTCATCTTCGTCTCGCCAGCTTCAATCCATAGGACGAAATTTCGCCGTGTATGATCCAGTTACAAAACAGCGTTTGTCTCCATCTGAACGAAACTGCACTGCCCCTGGTTGTTGTGTACCAAAATGTTTCGCTGAAAAAGGATACCGGGTAAGCTCGAAATTAATGAACAGATTGTAATTAAAATATGTTACAAGAGTATCGAGATGATTAATAATTTAAAAAAAGGTTTAATACTTTAAAACTTCTTAGATACATTTTCATGTGTTTATTACATTTCATGTATTTTACAGGGACCACCAGGTCTACCAGGACCAGCGGGACCTAGAGGTGGTCCAGGTCATGAAGGCCCCGAGGGACCGCAAGGACCTAAAGGACAGAAGGGTCAAATGGGACCGCAAGGTCCTCGTGGTCCTAGAGGTGAGCGTGGCAAGCCAGGTTCTCAAGGATTCTCTGGTATGACCGGTCAAACAGGGACTCAAGGAGAGCCAGGTCGCCCTGGTATTCCTGGAAGAGATGGCTGCAACGGTACAGACGTAAGTACCGAAAGAAATATTGTAATTTTTTTTATAACGTTAATTAAAAGAATTCCTTTCTAAAGAGTATTCAATTGGTATTCTTTTTCAGGGTGAACCAGGGGCAATAGGACCGAAAGGTAACCCTGGTCCACGCGGTTTCCCGGGCATAAAAGGAGAAAGGGGAGACAAAGGAGAAGCGGCACACATTGGTTACTATCCCAAAGGTCAAAAGGGAGAACCCGGCGCTGATGGCATACAAGGCAGGGACGGTCCAGTGGGACCTACCGGGGCACCTGGTCTAGTTGGACCTAAGGGTCAGACTGGTCCAATGGTAAGATGAAATGACAAATATTCAAATTAGAAAACTGAATTTAGAACAAATCAGTATGTCCGTTTTGAAAATGTTCAAATAATTTTAGGGGCCATTTGGACTGAAAGGTGACAAGGGTACTAAAGGAACAAAAGGAGATGCAATTCAAGGTGATAAAGGTGACCGAGGTGACCCTGGTGATAGAGGTCCAAGCTGTCCCCCAGCGACGCTTAACACAAATAACAATGGAAACGCTATCAAGGGAACGCAAGGAGACTCTGGAGCTAAAGGTGAGTAATTTTAACAAAAGTATAAAAAATATTGTGCCTGTTACAAAAATATATTTATAAGATTTTGTTTATAAGACTTTGTGTACTTTCATTCACTTTTTTCAAGTCTCTCGTTAACAAAAACACAACAATATTCTTTATGAATTTTAGGAAAAATTATTATCTAGTTTTTATCTTAGTCACTTCTAAATCAACTATCCGGGATCTCTTATTGCATTGAGAAACTATAATAATGTTTTAAACTGTATTTTATTTTACACGTCAGGTGATAAGGGTGAACCTGGACGAATGGGTGACAAAGGCGATATGGGCCCTATGGGCGAACCAGGTTTGTCCGGGCAAATGGGTATTAAAGGCGAGAAAGGTATCATTGGAAATCCAGGACCACGGGTAAGTGAAATGTGTGCCTTTACGTGTGTCACATATTTACTAAATTATGTCATTTTTGTCAAAGCATAACTTCATTGAAGCATTTTTTTGTCGGAACTAATGCTATACCGCTCACTCTGCAATGGTGTATGGCAAGTACTGGCTTTGCAAATTTTTAATAGCATATTGCGTTGTAGCCAAAACTGCGTCTGCGCTTTATCATTTCAAAAGAGTTTATCACAAGGAAGATACAAAGTCCGAATTCAACTTAAGGTCATGTCAGAAAATATTTAGCTCTAAACCAATAATTTCTCAATATTGTTTTGCATGTAAAGGTAATCTTAATACCTATCTCGTTGCGTTCAACTTTAAATTGAGCAAAAAGTATCAAAATCGTCCCGCTCACTACGTTCACGCATAAATGATGTGTTTTTTTATACAAGCCATTCTATTATAAATAATCGTCTTTAAAACAGTAGAAGCATTTTAAAATATTGCTAAGCATCCTACTTTTGTACAGTTGCGTATCACAATCACTTCTAAATAGATTAATATAAATAGATTATTTTCTAAATAGATTATTCTTGTCAGTTTTTACCATAGCTACAAAATTCTTCCACAAGTGACGTACTTGACTTTTAAATTTGAGTTTGTGTGTCCCTATCCAAAAGCTTTAAGCTACGTGCCTGACAATATGATATTTTTTTTTATATAAACGATGAATATAATAATATACACAGGAATTAAGAAAATAAAGAGTTTTATTTTGCTTAGGGTCGAGATGGAATGTACGGTGCGCCAGGGCCAATGGGTCAGAAAGGAGACCGCGGTGAACAAGGTATCTCCGGATTACCAGGAAGGCCAGGATCTAAAGGAGAGCCAGGTAGAGATGGACAATCAGGACCTAGAGGATTAAAGGGAATAGCAGGTCCACCGGGCGGGCGCAGTGGATCTCGAGGCCTACCTGGACCGCAAGGTCCCAGAGGCTATGATGGTGCTCCTGGACCTAAAGGCACAGATGGCAGACCCGGAGACAGAGGTTTTACCGGACCAATAGGATCACCTGGTGGTCAAGGCGAGCCCGGGAACCCAGGTCGCGAGGGACCATCTGGTCGCAAAGGTGAAAAGGGGGAAACAGGCCGTGAAGGAAGTCCAGGTATCCAAGGATCGCGCGGGTATGATGGACCACAAGGACCTCAGGGTCCGAGAGGACCAAAGGGTGAAGATGGTCTTACAATTCCCGTAAGTTAATTATTATTCTCATGATTTTTATTGTGAGTTTTTATATATATAAAATAGACATGATACTACTCTAAAGACATATGTAGGTCCCGGGGTAATTGTTGAATCAAATTTGTATTGGTCAAATGAAATCGAATCGATACCATTTGAATTATGAACATCTAGGTTCTATCACATCTCACATAATTTTGTGTTAGAATATATGAATTTAACATTTTTCCTTTTCGACACGCCCACTTAAAGATAGAGATACAGATCAGATAGCTGGCTTCTAAAATATCCAGTATACAGTTTGAGCTAGATGACGCTGGGTGAAATTTCCACTGAAATTTACTCATTTATTTAATGTTCCAGTGATTTTACGGTAACAACTACCATTTTTAATATTGTCAAGATGTACTCGTTTTAGGGTGATAGAGGAAACGGAGGTATTCCTGGAATGCCTGGCGGCAAGGGACAAAAAGGAGAGAGAGGTTACACTGGAGTTAGAGGAGCACCTGGTAATTCGAGCCTGGGAACGCCTGGTAGCCCGGGAGAAATGGGTCCTCCTGGAGAAAAAGGGCATAAGGGTAATCCAGGATTCGACGGAAGGCCAGGAACACCAGGAGAAAAGGTAATATCACATCCATAATTATATTCGCCATAGATACCCGTATTTGTCTGTCAACGTTCAGTACTAATCATCGATTACATTGTGTTTTATAGTTGACAGGGCAGGGTAGGTTAAAAAAGATTTTAAAAGTATCTATCTATCTCTATATCTTTAAACGAGCAATTCTTGTATATATATATATATATATATATATATATATCTCGGAAACGGCTTCAACGATTTTCATGAAATTTTGTATCTAAGGGGTTTTGGGGGCGAAAAATCGATCTAGCTAGGTTTCACTTTCAGAAAACGTCGTTTTATCCGTGTTTTCAGCCGAGCAATGCTCGATCAACCAGGTACTCTATCCTTAAAAGAGCTAATATAACAAGAACTTATGAAAATGTGGTATTTTTTTAGCAATTTTTATTTTTAATATAGGTACATTTCGGAACCTGTAACCGAGTTCGATTCTCTCTTATGACAAATGTTTAATGAACACGATATTGTTTTGTTTCTGAGTGTTAATGTAAAGTATTAACGCGTCAATTGAAAAAAACCGTTTAAAAATATGAGTGTTCTGTTGGAGCCGTTTCGATCACCGGCGTGCCACAAGGTAATGAACAGCTCAGGTCATATAAAACATCTATAAACTATTTAAGTAGAAAAACATCACATATTTACCGTTTAATCAAATGTAATGTTATTTAGAACGAGATACCATCATTAAAAATGATAGGACGGATATCTGATTGTTGAACTGTATCCCCGGATCTTGTTATCATCAGTTTTCAGAATTGCCTCCCTATACACTTAAAAAACTATGTTGTTGAAACGCTAAGAAGTTACGTCTCAGTTATCAAATTATCGTACTACAAGCTTAGGTTAGTTCGGAGTTAGTTCGAAAAGTCCTTTGTCCTGTGTGAAATGTCCATCTATTAAGAAAAACATCCGTAGACTACCGAACTAACTTATTTCCAATAATTTACAGGAACTGTACGACAGTAGTCAGAAAAAAAATCATTGCGTACCCCATCGTTATGAATTATTTCTAGTTTTCAAATGGCAATGTATTCATTTTGCATGACGCCGGCGCCGCTTTGCCTCCATTTTTCTTTTAATTTTCCCACTAGAACATTTAATCTAGATAATCTTCATTCTACATCCTCAGTGTAGTACAGTTTTACTATGATATGATCCGAAAAAATTTAATTCAACTGCAGACCAGTGTAGTTGTTTAGTAAATAAAACAAGAATTTCGTAGCATGATACCAAACGAAATTTAATTATGTCAAAATTATTTGATCATAAAATACATCGTGTAAAACTACCAAAATCATCACAAATTACATCATACAAATTTCATGATTTTTTTGACCCCTCCGCCGTCCTTGTCACTGCTGGTCACATTTGTGAGACTCCCCCTTCTCTGGTGTGGCGTCACATATTTTGCAATTTTACATCAGGAAATATTATTAAATTAAAACATCAGTTTCGAAATCAGGTTTATTTCCATTAAAAATATTTTTTAATAATTCAAATAAACTCGCCAAGTAAATAATTTAAACAGCATCTTCATACAGATAAGGTTAAAAATATTTTGAAGCTTTTTGTTAATAGTTCAAACTTCATCTTTTAATGCTTAAATATATTAGTTTTTGAAATGTGACGTCACGAAATTTAGGACATCTTCTATCCCTTGTCACACAATGTCACATTTCGTCAACCTCCTCCTCCCCTTAACGTATGACACAATTTATGGATGGCCTTTAAGATGAAGTTATCTACAGTGGCTCTAGCATATCAGTTATAATTACGAAGTACGCAAATCTCGCACATCGATATGCCTCAGAACACTTACGTACAATTGCTGGCCGTTTTGAACACATTTCTTTGAATTTAAGTTTTATTCTAGGTACATAGAATTTGTTGCGTATCCCTGACATTATTCCAATGTGATCATCTAATAAGTGAAAAAATATAGCTCAATTACACTGTAATGTGCAGGGTGATATCGGCGGGCGGTGCAACGAGTGCTGGCCGGGTACGGCGGGCGTGAAGGGAGATCGCGGCATGGACGGGCTGCCGGGCGCGCGCGGCGACTCCGGTCCGCCCGGCCCCACCGGTCTACCCGGCGAGCGCGGTGCGGACGGCGCCAACGGACAGCCCGGCGCAGCTGGCGCCCCCGTCAGTACACACTAATCTCTTGTTTTAGTTTTGGCGGAAACGCGGAAATAGTCGTCTTGCCCCATTGTATTTTTTTCCAAAACTAGTATTTTTTCGTGTGTTTATGTATAATAATAGTGGTGTTTTATTCTTAAAGTGCCGAATTACAAGCGCGAGTGTGGAAAGGATATAATGTGGTGAAACATGACTTTGCGAGCCCACGAAAAAAATAATTAAATTAGTAATTATTTACTGTACCCGGTATGAACTGCATGAGTAGTAAATACCTTACTACATATCAGCTCTTCTTCATATTACTAAAATCAACTCCAATATTATCATCATCAGTTGTCCAAATTTACTTTTCTATTAACTCAATGAGAAATGTAAAAAAGAAAACTCACAGATCGGTTACATTCAAATAAGAACATTATCTTGTTTTGCTCGATAGATCACTAACAAATATTCGTATTGCAACAGGGAGACCGTGGTGATGACGGGCCAGCTGGACCCCAAGGTGAAAAGGGTGCCGATGCCGTTGTAGCGGCAAACCAGGTTCGAGGACCTCCCGGCGAGAAAGGTCAACCCGGACCACAAGGAATGCCAGGGCCCAAAGGAGAAAGGGGAATGAACGGCCCCAAGGGCGAAATAGGTCATATCGGCATGCCCGGACAGAAGGGTGATCGAGGCCCGCAAGGAGTTCCCGGATTGGACGGAAACCCTGGATCTGATGGTATCCCAGGCACTCCAGGCATGAAAGGAATGTCTGTAAAAGGAGAAAAGGGTTTCCCGGGAGATCGTGGATTAACGGGAGACAAAGGTTTTCCTGGAAGGCTCGGCATCAAGGGAGAGCCTGGGCAGTGCCCGCTGAATCTGGCTCTCCTCACCAAGGGAGATAGAGGCGCCACCGGAGCCCCGGGACCGCAAGGACCGTCAGGTAAACATGAGTCGAGTTATGATGATGTGACGGCCATTACGGCTTCTTTTTTATTAAGTTCTTTAAAAAGACTTCATTCATCATTTTGACAATGTATTTACTTTTTAAGACATATTTTATTGTACTATGGCTATTATAACTTGGCCGATATAGTATTTTGTGCTCAATTTAGTCCTGGTAATAAACATAATTATAAATGCATTTATGTAGGTATTTTATGTATTCTCTCATATCTTCTAAACAATACTGTAATATGCAACTGGTAACTAACTTTTGTCATTGATCTTAACTGGTTTTGACAATAAAATAAATAATAAATAAATTACTTATGATATTATGACATACCACGTATGGGTAAAAATCGGTATCGTCTATCGACGCGTCTAATATACGAAATTACAATAATTATAAGATATCGGATTTTAATACCCAACATTGCATCTTTTTTGTTATTTTGATGTATTAGGTACGTGTTGTTTTCTATCAATATGGACGAATATATAGACAAGTGTAAGTAACCTAAGTCTCGGACTTCTTTGGCATAGTTCCTAGCTGGTTGGCCGTACCAAATGTTTCAGCATGTCTTCTCTATGTTTTCGTCTATGATTTAAAGAAGCACAATCAAAATTAAAATAATTGATCGGTCGAAATTGCGGTGTGACAAAATTATATAAAAAATATGACATGCCGATTAATATCGGCTTCTTATTTACCTAACCTGCTATTTACAGGCGACGGAGGTGAAAAAGGAGATAAGGGCTCATCGGGTCGACCAGGAGACAAGGGTGATTTAGGTTATCCTGGAAGGCAAGGTCCAGTTGGGCCTCGCGGCCTGCCTGGACCGCGCGGAGACAAAGGATCGATGGGACCAATCGGTGCAGTAGGAACAAGCGGCGCACCTGGACAAAGAGGATGGCCGGGTCTTCCTGGTGCCAAAGGAGATAAAGGAGAGATGGGTCTTTCTATGCCTGGTCCACCAGGACCACCCGGTTTTGCTGGACGTAAGGGTGACCAAGGATTCCGAGGAAATCCGGGAGTGCCTGGTTCAGATGGTCCACCTGGCTTCACTGGCTTACCTGGAGAAAAAGGTAATGCGGGACCTGTCGGGCGTCCCGGCTTCCCAGGGCCGCAAGGACAGAAAGGAGACGCGGGTCCAGTCGGGCCGCCTGGAGTATCAGGTATGCCTGGAATCCCTGGCCGAGATGGGCCGAAGGGACAACAAGGTTTCCCAGGTGCTCAGGGCAAACCTGGAGTTATTGGTATGCCAGGCCAAAAAGGAGAACTAGGAACGCAAGGACCGGATGGTCCGAAAGGTTTCCCAGGCAGACCGGGTCGACCAGGAATGCCCGGAGCTGCAGGGATCAACGGTTTACCCGGCGAAAAAGGTGACAAAGGAGTACCTGGGTTTACAGGTGAGCCCGGACTACCTGGTCCTGCAGGAGCTGAAGGTCCAATTGGAGCCTCCGGAGACAAAGGAGACCAAGGTTTTAGTGGACGACCGGGCATACCGGGTACACCTGGTTTGCAAGGAGAGAAAGGAGACCGTGGCATCACTGGCTTCATAGGACCCAAAGGGGAACCTGGTCTTGCGTCCGATAAAGGTCAAAAAGGTGAACCTGGCTTCCCAGGTCTACGGGGTGCTGATGGTCGTAACGGCAGAGACGGTGAAAAGGGTGATAAAGGCGATGGGGGGCAATCTGGGTTCAGTATACCAGGCCTTGTTGGCGAGAAGGGTAGTGTTGGAATGCCTGGTATGGATGGATTCCCTGGATCTGATGGCTTGAAAGGAGATCAGGGCTTCCCCGGTCCTCGCGGAATTAAAGGAGAAAGAGGCCTTCTCGGAACACCTGGACAAATGGGTGCTCCAGGACTGAATGGAACTCCGGGCCCACAAGGTGACATCGGTGCTCCCGGTATCGATGGATCGAAAGGTGACAAAGGTGATACGGGCCGCCCAGGACAGAATGGGCTAGATGGATTGCCGGGGGACAGAGGTCTGCCTGGACCAATGGGACCTCAGGGACCAATAGGATTTATAGGAAGCAAAGGAGACAGAGGTCTTCCTGGCCCTTCTATCAATATCAAGGGAGATAAGGGTAATATTGGACCCCCGGGTTTACCTGGAATCGAAGGCCGAAAAGGAGATCAAGGACAAGTTGGACTACAAGGAGTTGAAGGCCAGAAAGGCGACCGAGGTTTAAGAGGGGGAAAAGGAGATAGAGGCTTTACTGGTCTTCAAGGAGAAAAAGGTAATTTATAGTATACCGTTTCGTTTAGATATAGATTTTTATAGCATATAGTTATAAAAATTACATAATAAATGATAAATATTACGTACACATATAAATCATCTTTATAGTGATGATAGCTCAGTGGTTAGCGCGGTCGGTTCACACGCCGAAGGGAGTGGGTTCAAACCCCAACAATGTTCAAACCGGTAAAATAAAACATCACGTGGAAACCATGGCATGATGGTAGGGTATTTTCTAGTACTCGGCTGGCCAGCATGCCTGGTGAATTTGCCGCCAATCACCTAACGGTGTGTTGCGGCAGCCTTACTTGAGAGCCAGTTTCATTCCAGTCTAGGTGTGCTTTACCATCATCAACTACACCGTCATTTAATATCAGGTGAGCTGTAGTTAAACGCCTAGGTGTTTGATTCAGCTCACTTGTCAACCATTAAAAAAAATTACCCGATTTTTTTACAAGCCGTCTATCCTGTTTTGAAAATAAAAAAGAACTGCATTACTTTACACGCAACGTAATAATTTGTAATGTGGTTACAAATCCCAATCATAAGGCATGACTCTCACTGGAAAGTTTTTTATTGCTTTTTATATATCATCACACTAAACGGATTCAGATGGCGGAATATACTGACGATCATTTTAATTTTCAGGTAACACTGGTCCGATGGGTCCCGTAGGTGTACCTGGTTTAACAGGAATATGCGAAAAGGGAATAATAGGCACTCCTGGCAAACACGGGCGACCAGGTATCCAAGGCGCTCCTGGAGAAAAGGGTGAACAAGGTCTACCCGGTCTGCCAGGGCCTAGCGGTCGAGATGGAATGCCTGGAGCCCCGGGCCCTCGAGGATTGAAAGGAGATATGGGAATGGAAGGCATCGCAGGCCCCCCAGGAGAAAACGGAATGCCTGGTAGAACTGGACCGCAAGGTATACTCGGAGCTAAAGGTGAAAGGGGTGACAAGGGTGAAATCGGTTACGGAATACCAGGAGAAAAGGGTGATCAAGGACCCCCAGGCTTGACCGGTCTTATGGGAGAAAAAGGCGAACGGGGCGATCGCGGAAGGGATGGATTTGATGGCCAGCAGGGACTTCCAGGAGTACCTGGAGCAAAGGGTGATCAAGGTTTCGCCGGTAGGATGGGTTTGACCGGTAGACAAGGTGAGAAGGGAGATAAAGGAGAAGCGGCTCAATTTGTTTACGGTGCTAAAGGAGAACAGGGACCACGCGGATCTCCAGGAATGCCGGGACAGCCCGGAAGAGACGGTGAACGCGGTCAGCCTGGTATGGATGGTATGCCGGGACCTAGAGGAGACCGTGGATTCCCGGGCCCACCGGGCTTGCAAGGACCCATTGGAGAACAAGGTCTCCAGGGCTTACAGGGAGAGAGGGGAGCGATAGGTTTAACCGGCCGGATCGGCGAACCGGGATTGCCCGGAGCCGCTTGTGCCCACGTCGACTATCTAACCGGAATTCTCCTAGTAAAACACAGTCAAAGAGAAGTAGTACCGACATGCGAACCTGAACACGTGAAGCTGTGGGAAGGTTACTCGCTACTTTACATCGACGGCAACGAAAGAGCGCACAATCAAGATTTGGGTTACGCCGGTTCGTGTGTGAGGAAATTCAGTACGATGCCATTTATGTTCTGCGACGTCAACGACGTTTGTAACTACGCGAGTCGTAACGACCGAAGCTACTGGTTGTCGACCGGCCAGCCGATACCTATGATGCCGGTTGAGGGACAGGAGATCGAGAAATACATCTCCAGATGTGTAGTGTGCGAGGTCCCGTCTAATGTGCTCGCGGTGCACAGTCAGACACTGGACATTCCTACTTGCCCGGGCGGCTGGAGCTTGCTGTGGATAGGGTACAGTTTCATTATGGTAAGTTGATCGTTCTTTACTACGCATTTTCTACGAATTGCTCTACACTTCTAGATAAATGGTCTCGTGTTGCATCGATCCCCACTGATGCAAGGTCGAAGGGCATGCGCAGAATGGAAATAGGTACACTCGATGGCGCATAAATAAGACAAATGAAGTTGATGACTTATTAAGGCATATTTAATTTATTGTTGTTTCGCGCTTTATTTTTGAAGACGTGAAGAGACATGCGCACTGAGATGACAAGCAATATTGGAAATTTTGTTATGTAAAGCTATGTTTGCCTGTAATTGTATGTTGTCTAGTACCTATTGTTACTTATTAATTATTCAATAGGTAACCATTACTGGACCACATACAGTAACATATAAATGTTACATCGTGCCATATATTTCCTCAGTTTCCAATCAGTGTATGAAACATATTAAAAGTTGTTGAAATACATAATGTACTCAAAAAACATTAAGTAATTGAAAATTAATCTTTTAAATTTAGGCACTATTCATTAATGTAATAAAAGTATATGCAATGATTACATTGTTATTTCAGCATACCGGAGCGGGAGGTCAAGGCGGCGGCCAAGCGTTGGCAAGCCCCGGTTCCTGCTTGGAGGACTTCAGGGCGAGTCCATTCATAGAGTGCAACGGAGAAGGAGGCACCTGTCATCACTTCGCAAACAAACTCAGTTTTTGGCTCACTACGATAGAAGACAATCAACAATTTGCCATGCCAAAGAGACAAACATTAAAATCAGGAAATCTTCTAGAAAGAGTGTCGCGATGCGCCGTCTGTATCAAAAACGTATAATATAAAGTATAATAAGTTTATCCTATGTTTGAAGTCACAGTTTATTTAACATAAAACATCAACTAGTGATTTAATACCAAAACTACTTTTGTTTTATAAAATTATAACAACAGCTTTATAGTATTTATCATGCTGGGGCCCCCTCTGTTCGCGACATCGGAGATATTCGTCCTATCGTGATGCATCTAGCCAAGGCGTCGCAAAGATATTTCCTTGATAAAACATACATCGCGAATACAATGAATGAATGTAGCTCCGATGTTACAGAAATATCTAAATATCTGGAAATATCTGTGCTATTCTCTGCATTAGGTCCTTGTTTGTTAAAACAAATATTGTCATTAAGTAATTGGATTTAAATATTTTTTATAGTCATTCTGCCTTAGTTTCTTTAATGTACCTATATCAAGTACCACGCCAAAGCCTACTAATATATGAATGAATATACTTTAGATTATTATTTTAAACTATCGCAATAGGATCTATTCTATACTTAATGTATTATATCAAAAAGTACCAATACCTAAAAAGTTTTAACTTTTTGTTGATTTGACAATATATTTCAAAGTACTTATTAGCCTACTACACTTAAGACTCTAAACATGAACGAAATGATTTTGTATGGCATTGCCTCCGTATGAAGGCTTCTTTTAAAACATTATTCAGTCTACTGCAAACGATGAATGTTATGATGCACTGAGCACTATATATAAAAAGGTATCCATTAATATATATTAACGAAATTCCGCTAAGTTGATACCCAATTTTGAAACGAGATAGGTATTCTGTGTAAAACCTCCGTTTTAATCACGAACGCAACAAAATTTAAAGAACTAAACAGCTGTGTTAGAATCGCCCAGACTGGAAAAGTATGCTGTAAATAGCCTTCACTAGTCACCACCACGCAAAGATATAACTACATTGCCTTGCATACCTACTGCGTTTTGTTTGTGATAAGTGTGCCTTGTATATAAATACTTAAATTACTTAACCTAAAAAAAAACTTTAGGTTTACTTTTAAAATAGATACAAAAATATTATTTAGCTAGGCAGTAAACGCATTTTTTTATATTTTAAACTAAATTTTGTTCTAATATTTTTAGTTTATGTTGGTTTCCTGTAAAATGTATTGTAGAGATCTGCTTATCCACCTATACCTACATACACTTATAAATAATGTGTTTGAATTCATGTAGTATGTAACAGATATATGGAATGATTGTCAATCAATTATTATTATGCACTGCCAATGTAGATAATGTTAATAAATGTTTAAGGAATAAATAATCAAGGTGTTTTATTTTAACGTAGAGGACAGTGAAACTGAAAAAACTGATTTGCGTGGGATACAGACGCAGTAGGGGAAAGTGGGGGAATTGGGACCCATGGGTAATTGGGAACAGCTAGGTAACTAATACTTCCCACTGCACTACATCACTTTGCGGGTGTTTAACGGACGTGACCAGTGCCCCTTAGTGCGTACACTAAAGTGAGAGTCAAACACTGCACACACGTAGTCATGGTAAGTCAAACAATTATTTTTGCATTTCTGTTATAATTTTCGTCGTGTGTTTAATAGATGTAACTGTAAAATTTATGAGTTCTAAGACACCGTATTTCGTTACTATTACGCATGTACTACCTGTTCTTTAACCTGATGTGAACCGAAGTCCACCAAAAAAATGGTTCATGAAGGTGGCTATTTTAATTTATATTGAATACGTCGGGCAATTGGGAACGACGTCATGCGGGTAATTGGGAACGTTTATGATTACCTCTAGTGCTGCTCGGATTGTACACAAATGATTTAACGTTACAAACTGTTTCAGATACCTCGAAATAACATACGAATCTATATCAAATTAAAGATCTTCCCCATGCAATTGAAAATGTCAAAAGTAAAAACCTCATCTTAGGCCAAGCTTAATACTCAATACCAAAAATAGCATTATTGAAACAACTAAAAGAAAAAAAAATTAGATACCAAAAAAGGTCGGTACACTGTATTTGACAAAGAACAAGGAGACCAGCTAGAAAAATAGTACTTGACTGTTGATCCTATTGATCCTGATAAATTCTCACACAGCTTTGACCAGTCAGACTCAGACTTTGACTGTTTATGAAATTCCAGCTTAGTAGAGTTTGTTAAGACTATCCACCAAACTATACAGAAGAAACCCCATGTTAAGGGTAAAGAAGTCCAAAATATTAAGAAAGTTTTGCAAGAAAATAAAAACGACTTAAAGTTTTATCGTATAATATGCAATGAAAAATTTCCCCATTGACAGAAGATTGGATGACCGCTACTTGTAAACTAGTAGAGGTAACTAGTAAAGTACTAGTAAAGGTTACATGACTGATATATGCCCCATAGCTATAGAAATTGTACTTTATTGTATATATTTGATTGTGTCTACTTACCTAATGCTGTTCCCATTTCCCCCGCGGGTTAATCTCAATTACCCCATTGGGCATCGGGTAAAATGGAACGGCAATGTTTTTTGTTTTCATTCATATTTTAAATAAAACGTTAGTTTTTAGGACTTTATTTGTCAGTAATAGGTAGATAGATAAATAAAGTTTATGTTTAAAAAACAATTGACTATGTTTATGACGTTTTTCTATTGTTTCCGAGCGTTGGAAGTTAAGTGTTCCTAATTCTCCCACTTTCCCCTAAGTACCCAAGTTTATTTTTAAAGAAATTTTTAAAATTTTGCCGTAGAGTGTACCATGGCAAATTGAGAAAAAACTTGCAAAATTTATATCCTTTCTAATTATAGGAAAATGTATCAGTGCCCCCTGGCCATCCAGCGAGGTAACGCGGCCAGCCTTATGGGAACATTTGGACGTGTGGGTGCGGAGCGCGAGTGAGTTTGTAGCGATGATAGCTCAGTGGTTAGCGCGGTTGGTTCGCATGCCGAAGGGTGTGGGTTCAAACCCCAACAATGAGCTTGAGCTGCCGGTGAAGAAAAACATCGTGAGGAAACCATAGCGTGGTGGTAGGGTACTTTCTAGTACTCGGCTGGCTAGCTACCACCCTCAAGTTGAAAATCTGCCGCCAAGCATCTAACGGTGTGTTCCGGTAGCCTCACTTGAGAGCCAGTTCTATTCCAGGCTAGGTGTGCTTTACCATCTTCGACCACACCGTCACTTAACATCAGGTGAGTTGTGGTCAAACACCTAGCCTGTCAGCTATTTTAAAAAAAATCTTGCATTTAGTTTAGTTTCTTTTTTTTTTATGTCTGACAGGCTAGGTGTTTGACCACAGCTCACCTGATGTTAAGTGACAGTGTGGTCGAAGATGGTAAAGCACACCTAGCCTGGAATGGAACTGGCTCTCATAAGTGAGGCTGCCGGAACACACCGTCACTAGGTTTTTCTTGGTGGTACCTAAAGTAGTTCCTAATCGTTACACTGGCACTGTAGGCAAAACATGTGTAAATAGAGGATGCGTTAAGCCATACTCTGTAGACCGTGAAAAAATTAATAAATTTCGCTGTCAATCCTGTCATATGAGTTTTGGCGGCAACGCAAAAAAATCATAGCATTTCACTAAAATGTAGTGTTTTAGTCATAAAATGGTGAATTTAATGCAAGAAACACTCGTGTTAAGTGATATAATGAAGTGAGACGTCGTTTTTCTTTCCAAAACTCCAAAGTTTCTAGTAAAGTCACAACTATTTTATCATGACATAGTCCTAACTTGAATGCAACTTACTTCATATGATAGATAATTACCAATTCTAAATTCATTTATTTTATAATTTGGTACTTGAAAATATTATAAACTTGACGTTGCGCTGGAAGAATGCACAATGTGTGAACCAAAAAAAAAAGAAAAATTCTGTCACCTTACTTTAATGTCACTGTCAAACTGTCATGAAAGAACTTCAATGAAAGAAGTAGGGACGTAGGGACTGCTGGTAATCACTAATCAGTTTTGGATGTAAATAGCATAGTAAATAGTGTTTTATTTTCATTTAAATTGACAATTAGGTACCTTTTGCTTGTTATAGGAAAGATGTTGAAGTGAGGTTTTAATTAAATTTAAAATCATTTAGCAAAAATGTTTGAGTGGGCATATAGTGGTGCAAACAAAGCGGTGCCTAGAAATGTTGGTCCTGACTGTGCCTATTTCTTAACGCCTCAAAGGCAGATAATAGAAACACTTATTGTTACAACTATTAGCATTTACGTTTTGGTAAGAACTTCAACTTAGATATTGCTACTAATTTGGAAATCTATATGATTAACTGAAAGCTTAATCTAATTATGTATTTTAATGTTACTACATATTAGTTTCCTCAACATTTAAAATTCATACCGGTGGTGGCGATCTTCCTGTTGTTAGCATGAAAAGTTATTCAATTAATCCTTAATATCAAAATTTTAATTTAGAAATCTTGCACTTCTATTTTAAGGTACATTTCTTCTGTTTTTTAAATCTATATTTTATATCACTACAGACTCCATGTAAAATATTAAGTGAAAACTGTGTACACTTGCTAAAACAGAGTGAATAGGTATTTCCTAAGTCTGCATACTTCATCTTTGATCACTTCATCACTTACCATCACCTGGTCAAATAGGGATGTAACAAGTTAAAAAAATATAATTTGTATTCTACTGTAAAATAGAAAAGATATCTCAAATGTCTTATCATCATTCCTCATTTCACCAGTATTCAACTTAAAGTGTATTTTTTCATGTCTTTTAATGTATTTTAATATTAGCTGAATGCTAGACACTTCCTATCCGGTCTGATAGAGATCTCATATGTGTATAT
Source organism: Biston stratarius (assembly GCA_950106695.1). Classification (NCBI taxonomy): domain Eukaryota; kingdom Metazoa; phylum Arthropoda; class Insecta; order Lepidoptera; family Geometridae; genus Biston; species Biston stratarius. The sequence goes on along the minus strand of OX467115.1, from coordinate 17,594,725 downwards.
ATAAACCTCATATGGAGTATCATGGATATAATATGTAGTAGGTTTTGTATCTCAAGTTATGCCAAAACCAAGTAATATTCATTTGTATTTACCAAACTCATTTAATTTTTGTTAAAAAGTAATTTTACTGAGGATGCTAATGTTATATGAGGTACAAAGTATATTGACATGTACATACATACTTATTAGAGTGTTGAGTCATAAAAATTATTATATCCAAATCTGTTTTTAAGCCTCAGAGCTCTTTTCTAGTTTATGAATAGACTAGCTGCGCCCCGCAGTTTTACCCGTGATGTTTAATGATGATGATGATGATGAAAAGTGTCCTATGTTTTATTCCAGGGCCTAAAGTATCTATCTACATGCAAAATTTCATCCAGATCCGTTCTGGTGTGATTGAGTAACAAACATCCATCCATCCAAATTTTCGCATTTGTAATTTTAGTGGCATTATGAATGAATGAGCTGCATCCCATGGTGTATATTTTTTTTAGATAAAAGTAGAATATATATTATTCCAGGGTGTTAGCTACCTCGATACGAAAAGCTTGAAGAAGTAACAAACATACAAACTCACTCACAAACTTTCGCCTTTATAATATTAGTATGATGTGCCTAAGTCTGATTTTGGTTACTGATGTTGAGCTTTTTATTTTTTATATCTATAACTTTTTTATGTAGAAAAAAAATTATAGATAAAAAAATAAATTGCAAGCCATTGTTATAAATTACAAACCTATGTTACAGATTAAGACTTATCCAAAATTGAAAATTCCTGATGATGCTAACTATGTGAAAAGTGACAGGGGTGGCAAACGCCTACTTGTAATTCTATTAGCACTTCTGTGGGGCATGGAAATTGGATTTAAATTTGCTTCACGAACTGTCATTTATCTGTTAAATCCTTGCCATGTTACTACTTTAATACAAGTAAGTATTGAATTAAAAATATTAAACAGTTATATGCATTTAAAATTTTGACATGATCTGTACACCTATTGAATCCATGAATCGTCATATTTCATTTGAATCATTGTACTACATAGTTAGAATATACTAACATCAATAATAGGTACAAGATTTCTTAAAACTTATGTAATGGGTGTACTTGTTAGTTAAACAAACATTAAGATATGAGTTTTTACTCGAAATGAAAGTATAAATTAGACATGTATTTTATCTTCATTTACATACCTATTTATGTAAAGAATGCCCCTTTGAAACAGATATACTTAATTGTAATTTTTCCTTTCAGATATATTTGTTAGCTGCTCCACCAAGTAAGACAGTCACAGCATTGTTCCGGATCCATCTGAATTTACTAAATGGCCCACTTTTGGCTTTTTTGTTTCCTGAAACCGCATCAAGAACGGTATAAATTGCATTTATTTAAGCAACTAGTATTTTCGGCATGAGTATTTATATTGCTGTTATGGATAAATTATGGGTCTTGTAATTTAACTAATATACAACACTCGGAATTTGAAGAATATAGAAAAAGTAACTGAAACTTTAAAAAAAGTGCCCAGCATTCCTTTTAATTAATCTAATCTATCTAATGCCTTTAAACAAGCAATTCTTGTATATATATAATCAGAATCTCGGAAATGGCTCCCAACGATTTTTATGAAATTTAGTATGCGGGAGGTTTCGGGGGCGATAAATCGATCTAGCTAGGTTTCATATTTAGAAAACGTCATTTTATCGGTGTTTTCAGCCGAGGAAAGCTCGGTCATCCAGGTACTTTTATTCATATGAGGTAGAGGTATGATGCTCTCTAATATCGAAAACAATAGGTACATTGTTAAAAATTATAATAGTGCCTGGCTATAACATTAAATATTATGAGTATTTTATGTACAGATTCTGGCAGAAGCTGCACTTTATTGGATTCAACATGGCATGATGTTTGTGATACCATATTACTTGCTGAGAATTGGAGGTTTGTGTATCTCTGTTTATTTGCAAACTTTTCATGTCCAATATGTCATGGTCTTCATCAAATTTCTTAACGAGGGTATGCATGTGAAAATTACCAGTAATTAATACATATAATTTGGCTTATTTTGAGAACACAAACAAATCTCAAATTGCTTTTTAATCTGATTTGACTTACAATTGATTATTATATATGTAGGTATACTAGAATATTACGGCCAGCAGCGAGACAGTTTATAATAACAGGACTTATTCGAATTTAGGATGAATCAGAATGAAAGCCTGGCTATGGCTATGCAATATGAGGTCACTTGTAACCTGTGCTGCTACTTTCGATGTGTAAAAGATTTAAGTTATAAGCATTACTTTTATCGGCGAATAGTGTAAAAATAATATAATTTTCAGGTGTGTACAATATAGAGCCGCTGTGGGATTTCAACTGGGCATTATTCAGCTATTGCTTGAATATGATATATCACTTCGTAATCCTACAAATAATTGCAATCGTAAGTACTTGTGTTCCTCGGAAACGAAGTGGACATGAATTAGCCCATAGTACAAAAAAAGCATTTTTTTAATAGAAATCTATGGAGTTTTCGTAACTTGTATAGATATTTTTAAAATTTTAGCATAAATAATAATAATATGGATTTAAAAATTATTTACTCAATGTGTTACTTGTATTTTTACCTAAGTAAAAGCTCATAAAATAATATAGTTAAAGGTACGTTTTAGCCCACCCGACTTAATTTGTTATTGTTTCGTTTTTAGACTAATGTACTGCACATAATGTGATCGGATGTAGATCATGTATGCATAATTCTTTTACTTAATTAAAATGCATTGTGGCTGAATAATTGTATTTGACATGATTCTACTTAACAGCGAGCAATGAGTTCAAAGATTTTGACCCTTATTCAGGATTCTCTGTTCGGGAATAATAAACACCTTTGCATAACGATAGTGCTGCGATGTTTACATTGTATTAATTTAACTTACTGAAAACAATCGAAAGCCGTATCAATGTCGCACATAATCAAACTTGTTCTTATTTTAATGTCACATTGAACTTTATTACATTTACAGGACAAAATTAAATGTAGCTACGATAAATATAAAAATGTTTTTGATATTTTCGTAGGGTTTCTGGTGGGTTTCAGGCGGATTTGAAACGAGCTGTGATAATAGTTGTTCCAAACTAGATAGTCGTAAAGTAGACTTACTTATTCAGCGGTGGGTTTACCAGCAGGCTGAGTAGGCTTGAGCCTAGGGCGGCAAATTTGGGAACTATATATTTGCTACCTCATAGAAATCAAAGAGATTTCTGTATGACGGTTTTATGGTGTCTGTAAGAGAGAGAGATAGAGAAGTCCGCAACACATCTTAGCTATGACTTTTCCCTCTTCTTTTTCATTGTATATTCAACGGTGTAGCAAACTTCTATAGTATATAGTCAAACAGTTATATACCCAAAAACTATTCCTTGTGCAATTTCAACTAAATTGTTTGAAAATAATCTAGGAACTGACTATTGTAGAGGCAAAGGGCGCAAAAACTTAATAGCCTATACGTTGAAAATGTGTAAATCCGCCACTGGACTTATACCTAGCTGTGGGGTGTTAAAAGTCACGCTTACGCGCTGGCTTATCGATCTAAGTCTCAAATCTAGAAAAACGCGTCTTTACGAGTTTTAAATTTTGAAAATTATATTATAAGTTAACAACTAAATAAGCTAAATACAAAAACAACATTTTGAACATCTAGCCTAGGACAGAATACTCTACCATTTGATAGATCAACAGTTCTTTTTGATATTTCAGCCTGCCCAAGTGAATCTAAACCACATGTTATGCCCCGCGATCCTGGATCCTTTTGACGGCCCGTGGTACCGAATCGCAGCCGTCACCCACCAGGCGTTACTCTGCCCGCTGCTATGCAAGTTCTTCTGCTTGATCTCTGATTTTTGCCTCACAAAGTTCCCGCCGACGAAGGTAAAGTCTCAAATGAAAGATTCACTTCAAGATGTTAATCTTGTAGATCAGCAGGAACATACTGACTAGTACCTGCTTATTTGCTTATCTTTAAATCACAAGGCACCTACAATGTTTGTATTCACGGCTGTAATCCCTCTCAGGGTAGTAGAATCTTTATTAGGTATAATATTATATTCTAGGGAAAATATTTCATCGCGTCCATATGGTTTTGAGTCGTTAGTAGCGTAAAATTTTAAGAGTCAGTATATTAAGTACACATATGACTTTGAACATGTAGTGTCCTAGTTAAAGCTTGTTGGGGTTCTTAGTCGCGTCTGCAATTACCTACGCACACACCTTTACATTACTGAAGTAATAAAATCAGTAAGTGTGTATCTCAAAAAATTGTTTGTTGTATCTGTATGTCAAAACAAACAAGCAACTTTCAAGTTACAGGAATAATGAGACTGCATGGAATGTGTCGAAAGTAATGAGCAGCAAAGCAGAACACTCTAGCCTTTGTTTTGCTGCTCAAACTTTGTGTACCTACTGCTGAAATGGTGTCGTGGACAGGCGTTATTTCTTACAACTAAAACAGCGACACGTTCGTCTCATTACTTCTATCTAATGAAACTGTCGAATGAAATTGAAAATCCAGCTGTCTGTTTGCAACGCTGTGATGATAGGCGTATTTTACTGTCGCAAACCCAAACCCACATTGCGGTAACGTAGTAAGTAAATCTAAAATCTAAATAAAGTTTTCCTAATCGATCTACTCCGTCAACTTAGAAGATATCGAAACGGAGAATCCTATGAAACGTTTGTAATGTTATGATAGACATATGTATATAACGTACTTTTCTTTGAAATTTACGATATTCTACAAAAATGTGCGTCCGAGATATTGTGGCACGGCTATAATGCCCTTAAATTTAAGACGAATCGTTCCGCTAGATTTTGTAGACAAAGATCGTGACGTCAACGTTTGTCGTTCCGCTAAATAATAAATAACTACTGTTTATGATCTATTTTCGACCGCTTGGTCTGCAAGTTGGAAGGTCACCTCGCCTACCTTCATAATAAAAGATTGCAAATACATGGGGTTTGAGTCAGCACTCAAAGTACCTTAGTAATTAATATAAAAATCTGAAAGCAGACATAATCGCTGCAGATACAGTAATTAACTTGTTTAGTTGGTATTTATTTACATATGTAAGCTCTCGAGATCTCATTATGTCAGGTTTGTTTTAGACTCTATATCCATGTATTAGTAAATCGATGTAAAACTTCCTGTCATTGTGATCAGGTAGAAACGACACGCTGTGTACGTTTTGTTTCCATAATTCTTCATATATAAATTCACTCCTCTAGTCTCTTTCTTCTAGGTCGCACTGGACTTTCATACCACAGAATAGTAACACCAATTAATGTTATTTAATTATAGGTTACTATAATTCTTAAAAGATGCTAGTTACATAGATCAGATAAGCGAATCGCGTATATATATAAATAAGTTTGTTAACAATGTAGGTATACATTGTAGGCACTTCTATAAATATAAGGTTTCCTAAAAGACAGTGTCTATTGATTGATAAGTATTGTCTATTACCAGTCGCGATAACTCCGGAGTGCTCCAATTAAAAACATGAAAAGGCGCCAAGATATGTTCATTTTCTCGTATATCTACAAAAGCAAATGTTATATTAGAACATCTACGCGATAAATGGGCAATCACTACGTGTGCCGAGAGAGCAGTCGTTATTGGCACGTCATACGACTAACGCTGTCATTGTTTTCTGTTGTGTAGTTGGTAGGTGTTTAAGTTAAAATTTAATAGGTTAGTGACTTATTAGTAAAAAAACTCAGAATTTTACGTGTGTCTTGTAGATTTGATGCCATATTGACTATCGGTATATCGAAGTGTTGAAGTGTTTGTAAAATAACGCTACTATGTCGGTCCAAGTACAGGAGGCGATTTCATTGAAAAGAGGCGTAAGACAGGGAGACGTTATATCTCCGAAACTGTTTATTGCCACAGTGGAAGACACCTTCAAGCTCCTGGAATGGAAAGGATTCGGCATCAATATTAATGGCGAATACATCACTCACCTTCGGTTTGCCGACGATATAGAGGTCATGACAGAATCGATGGAAGATCTCGTCATAATGCTTAAAGACCTCAATCGAGTTTCCCAACGGGTGAGTCTTAAAATGAACATGGACAAGACGAAGGTAATGTTGAATGCCCATGTTATGCCCATCCCAGTGTCGGTTGGGAGCTCGGTTCTTGAAGTTGTTGACACGTACCTACATTTACCTAGGACAAGCAGGCAGGTCCAACTTCGAGAAAGAGGTCAATCGTTGACCAGTGTGTGTTACCAGTGATGACTTATGGCGCAAAAACGTGGTCTCCGACTGTGTGCCTGCTTGGTAAGCTCAAAGTCTCATAACGAGCTATGGAGAGGGCTATGCTCGGAGTTTCCTTACGAGATCGAATCAGAAAAGAGGTGATCCGTAGACGAACTAAGGTGACCGACATAGCCCAGCAGATTAGCAAGATGAAGTGGCAATGGGCAGGGCACATATTTAAATGAATTACCCCCGTACCTACTTCACATACGTAGAAATGAAAAAGTAGGAATATGCAAAAAAAAAATTGCATTCATTTGTGCAGGCAAAATTAAAATTTGATGTGTATTTGAAAAGGAGCGAAGAGCGCCTTGTAATATAATTTTCGTACTGATGATATACTAAATAACATATTTATATGGCATTAAAGTTGACAATCCTTTGTTTATTAGTATTCCCTACATAATATTTATAATTATGCTCCATTAAATATACCTACTTACGCCTAGTTTCCGTAGAATTATCTCATTCCCGCATTCAATAAAATTCCTACCGTCATAATATAACTCGAAATAATATTTAATCCTAATATTGTAAATCATTAATTAATATAGCTAAATATATTATGATAATGAGTTAAATATTAACACCGTATTTATATTAATCTTTCATAAATCGCTCAAGTACCTAGTTAAACTTTGAGAGGGAATAAAACATTGATTTGCTTACTTTCACTTAGAAGGTTTACTTTGGTATAATTTACATGGATGTCAATTTTGAAGGTTTTAGTTGATTCGTCCTCATCATTATTTAAGAGAGATAAATAGTAAACCTTAAAAATATAATAAAAAACTCTATTAACGCCTTTTCTAGATTCATTCATTCATTTTATTCAATTGTAAAGTGTGTCGCAATCGCTGCATTACCTATGTACCTGTTCCATAGTCTTAGAATTACTTAAAAGTGACAGAAAAACCCTCGAAAATTGACATCATCCCGTCCTATACATACTTGTATACACTAATTGTAACCATTCGTATCGATACATTTTTTAAAATCCTAAATACTATATACTATTATTATTACTCCATTGTCTAAGCGTCCTTAATTAATTTTTAATATAACATGATTATTTATACCTATTAGTTACTTTACAACTTGTACCAATGCAATGAAACCTATGGCTTGTTTTGTACTTATCAACTAAATACAAAACTAGTCATTGTTTACGTACCAACCGTAAGCAACCTACACAATTAGACAAATATGAATAATGTGATACTAAAGTTATTATTTATGTATTGTGATAAAATTAGCAATAAAGAAGTTAAGCCTAATTAGATGTACCTATTTGTTAGTTGTTTCACTGTGTTTTTAAAATTGTTGACAATTTGACATGATATTGGTAAATCGGGGAAATACTACTTACTATTCGAAATACAGTCAAGTTGGCTGCTACGAACGTTAGGACGTTTTGATCTAGTTGATTATCTTTGTTCTACTATAGTTTAGCCAATTTCCTATGAATACGTGGCCTAGTGGTTTTTATTTTTTATGGAAACTGATGTGGTTTTGACAAAAGTTTTGTTTTACGTATGCGAGATTACTCTGAGTAATATGTAAAGTAGGGATGAGAAGTGAGTGTGAAGGACTGTGTAAACTGTAAAGTAAGACGAGGCTGCACGCGTTGTGCTCTGCTTTGCTTCCTCGAAGAAGGCCACCGGATGTGGTCGAACAAAAGTCGGACTACTGACATAATTAGACGTGAGTAATCTCGCATAAGTAAAACAAAAATAATCCATTTTTACTTGTATCACGATAAGGTTCGCAATCGCGTGACTTTTTCGTAATCGCCTAATTTGAATAAGACAATAAGAGTTTACGGTACGGCCCCTTGGCGGGCATCGAACTCACGCTCTAGAGAAAAAGCAACTGAGCTATCAGGGCAGTTTAATCTGCTAGGCCAAAATGTCCTAAGCTTTTGTTGCCGGCCGTATTATGACCGACAGCCGCGTTAATCAGTAAATAAAGGAAGCCGAAATATATTTTCATACAACCGCAATTACAAAATTATGTCTGACAAAACAAAGTCGAAATAGTTTTAAAAAGATAAATAAGAGAAACTTATTATGATGAAAACTAAAACAGACTATATGTGTTTATGGGATGAGGAACGTGGTTTAGATTTAGGTTGATATACCTATTAGCTCTTCTTGTCTAATAACTATATTTATTAATATCAGGTATATTAAAACATGTGCAGGTATTCATACCTACATCTAAGCTCAAGAAAACCTAATTTAATGAATATTGTCTAATCTGATTTCTTTAAAGCGTGATAAAATGAATCTAACGTATACATACATACTTAGTTATAAAATAACTTCATATAATTAATGTTATAAAATAGGTACATTTGGATATTGGTTCAACCCTGTAGGTCGGTAATTAGGCAATGCTTCCATATTTTATGTTGATCCATTAAAGAATGCACGAAACAATGCGTTAGTGCATATTAAGGTTTGAAGTTACTTGGCAGATGTTAATTTTTTTAAAGATTTGTGTGAAAACAGGCTTGAGTATTTTTGTAAAAAACATTTTTCATACTATATTATTTGTTCATACATCAGAGGATATCAAGAACTGGATACCCAGCATAGCACGCGCCGTGGACAAATTTGTCTATCCCCGCGCGGAAATGTACCTAATAAAGCTAGAATATGCAGGGTTATAAACTATTACCAAAACTACTTAAGTACTTTACAATAGATCGGTTGTATTTTATTTGCAATTTCAGAGTTGTCTATGCTTTAAAAAATCAGAACGATGACTGCAATAACTTCTTTCCGGCTTGTACAATGTACACATCTAACTTATAGCCCTGTAAAAAAGTATGTATTCAATTTATTACCTTTACATGACAACCTATTTGTTTAATCTAATTACTACACGGATTATATTGTGTAGTACTTTTAGTAGTCATTACAAGTAATCTGTGCCAGATACATACTCGTAAATACGCTTGACGCAGCAAACGTGCAAGTCGAGCGGCTAATTAATTTATCTGTGGAAAGGCAGACGATCGTACCTGAACCGTGATTGACGATACACCATGCTGATCGCTAAACACGCTGATTGCGTATTATTTTTGTGTATTGTGCCAATTTAATTGCTCATCGTAGTTTCACATAAACAGATTAAATAAATTGTATTAACAAATTACAGACCAAGCAATATTACAGTCTGTCTTTTCACGGTTGAAGCGAAGTTGTCGATGTTGATACGACCCATTTATTATCGTAAAATCTGTTTTTATGGACCTACAATGTAAACTGTAATCGGCAAAAACACAAGAAACATTGATTTTGGTTCTGTGACAAGCCAACTTAAAAAATAGTCTAATGGGAACAACATGAAATAATATTTAAAACCTTCTTAGTTAACTTTTTTTAAGTATCATATAATGAGAATTCTGTTTTTATTTATTTGTTTTCATTGCAGTTTGCCATAATTATTAAAACTATTGATAACGGAAATGTCAATTTTATAATGTATGAAAAATATGAATTAGCTAATATTAATTAAATCGTGTGTTCTATCGAATACATTTTTAATAAGGACAAAAATCTGTAAGGTCATTACTTTATTAGCGTATTTATTTAATTTTGTCTCTTAAGCTTAGCTTAATAACATGATTATGATTATCATGTTTTTTCTATTTGTTATTATGTATCGAAATATTGGGAAATAGGTCTGAGAAATGAAACAATAAAGAATACATTTAACTAACAAAAGAGTTTTATTTCTGCTTATCAAAATTTAACATAACAGTAAAAATAAGACAAGGTAGTCTATCCGGAAGCCTAGCTCTCTATAGGCACAATCGATTATGAACTAACCTACTGATAAGATGCGTATCGATTACGCGCGGCTGGCGTGATGCCATGATCGAGCGCACCATCTGTGTGAACATATAACGCGTGCTAAATTTTGGAAGTGTATCGTGTGTGAACGTATTGAACAGTTGTTTCAATTATTTTGCCGCTCAACATGATCCATAGCCGGAACACAACGAACACACGCGCACCGCATAATAAACTACCTAAGATGCGCGGCAAAAAAAGGACTTTCTAACGTTCCTATAGGCGCGTGCCTGGAGCGCGCGCCGTTGTTCGCGGTTTTGGAGCGCGAAGTCGATACGCATCTTTATCCCTTTGACCACCATGGCATTAATGAATCGCTATGCCTTGTACGCGAAGCTACTAAAACTTGTAAGAAAAAAAGATTGCAAGATCAAAAATATGTATTCTTTTGTACCATAGTTTTAGACGAATACTCGACTAGACTAGATGCATTTCCTTCTTACGTGGTTGGCGTACAGGGCCTGCAATTTAATGTCAAATATAGACGTCTGTGGCTGTCTTAGGGCTAATTTGATAACTTCTCGCCGAGTTTCACGCGAGCAGGAAATCTTAGTTTAAGATCCGGGAAGAAATATGTACCCTCATCTGTTAGGTTGCCTAACTAAGTTGCGTGCCTGGTTGACCGAGCATTGCTCGGCTGAAAACATGGATAAAACGACATTTTCTGAAAATGAAACCTAGCTAGATCGATTTTTCGCCCCCGAAACCCCCTGGATACAAAATTTCATGAAAATCGTTGGAGCCGTTTCCGAGATTCAGAATATATATATATATATATATACAAGAATTGCTCGTTTAAAGATATAGATAGATAGATAGATAATTTACATCTAAAATCTAGGCAACCAACTTTTTTATAAGGCAACCTAATACAGTTGGATTGAGAATAAAATAAACTTTCATTTGATATAATGTACGATTAAACAACTGATCTCTTACCTTACCAGAGGGAACTTACTTATTTTTATTTCTGTTGGTTATTTTCTTAACTAGTGCACGATTTGTTTAAATAACCAATAGGTGAAGTAGAATAAATAAATTTAATTAATTATTTAATGTTATCGGCACACAATTTAGCTAGGCAACCTATTTGCGATGTGTATATTGTCCATCATTTATTTTATATCATTAATAAATAACAGATGAGATGATATACTTATATCGGATCTCATACGTCGTTTTGCGCAACGGTAGTACTATGCCGAAAAGACGTAATTGTCCTGATTGTTATAGACAATTCTTCTATGGGTCAACCCTGAAATCGCAAAAAATCTATCCTATCAGTTATTCCATATATTGCGTCGAGGGTGAATAAATTTTTTTGTATAAAAGAGCTTCGCGATTTCAGTTTTGGTCCCATTGTATACGGTCATAATAATGAGTGTAATTATTTTCGTTCGACGTAGTCCTACTGCGCCACGTTTGATTATTATATAAGTAAAAGTTTATATCGAACTAAAGTAACAGTAAACAATTGACTGCAAAAAAGGAACAAACAGGAAAACAATTAATTTTATGTCGAGAACTTCAAAACAAAGAAGTGTGTGCAAAATGGCCAACCAAACTGTGTGATTTTTCTGTACATGGCTTTGTTACTTACAATTTTCATGATCGACAAAAAATTGTTTGACTAAATCATATTAGTATTTTCTTTTCGAAATTCTTAATTTAGTATTTTTCGTAATAGATATAGAAATGAACGAAGCGAGTGTTCGGGTCACGTCCTTAACTAAGTAGTATAAGTACATATATGCAATCAGTGCAGTGCAGACAAAACATGTTTATTCATTAACAACACAATGTACACTTAATAGCTTATAAAATTATTCGCTGTGCCTCGCAGATTTCTGAATTTTCTTTCGTTACCATCTTGCTGATGCACGCTATTTCCGTGCCAAGTTACATCAAAAATTTTCGAATTCATATAAAACAGAACCAAGGAAAGCAAATATTAATGCAGTGTTTTTTTACACAGATTGTGCAGGTTGATGTCATCCATCTTTCCAACATATTACTGTTCTTTAAATAAATATAAATGTCGTAGGACACATTACACACAGCGCCATCTGACCCCAAACTAAGCAGAGCTAGTGTGATGGAAGTCAGATAACTGACAGAATACAGTCATATAACTGTTATTGTTTGTAAATACATACAGAACACCCAGACACAGTACAAACATTTATTTATACCATAAAATTTTTGTCCTGGGCGGGAATCGAACCCACGCCCTACTGCTCAGGCCGACATACTACCAATGGCCAATAGGGCTGTCAATGTATTCTTTACTATCGTCTTTTAATTCCTATAACAAGCTAAAAAGTTTAAAAGATTAACTCGCCTACGGAATTAATATAACTTTCTCGCGAGATAAAGACGAATCATTCATTAAAATCGGTTCAGCCGTTTAGTAGTTACGAGGAAACATAGGGACAGACGTCCATACATATGCATGCCCGTCCTTTTTTACGAAGCTATTGTATGAAAAGGAGGGTCATGTGTTTGACCTGGTGAAAACACATAATCACGGCCTTTAGTGAAATTTGGAATGTAAATAGCGTACATACAAAAAAAAAACAGATAAGTTGGCTACATTTTATCGCGGAAAAATAGGGATTTCCCCTAGAATAGCGGGTAAAATAGGTTCAATGGCCCGAAGTTTCATAAAAAAAATAATGGAGAAATATAATACTGTTTATAAAGACCTTCATTCCAAATATAACCAAGGTCCTTTACAATTTGAAAATGTAACAATCATTTATTGCATATACCTACCTACACAAGTTCACCGTAAACCTTGGCATTTATATCTAATTTTATCATTATTGAAGTGTGACGAGTCAGAACATTTCGAAAAGGCACAAAGCGCGTATAGTTTAATTTTTAGCTACAAAATTTAATCGCGTAATTTTTTATAGGAATTAGAAGGACGACAGTAAATAATAGTTACATTTTGTAGTACGATGGCAATACGGATTACTTTACCTGCACACTCTGTATAAGAATACTGTAAGGATTTTTAATTTATGATTAGGAAGGAGGTAACGACCGGAACTGATGACTTGATTTTAAAAATAAGTACTCTGGCACCGATGTGCAGCTATATTATTTCTGAGTGATGTTCGATTGAACTGATTGGTACACTATTAAAGTGAAGGCACAGACAAAAATGTAATAAATAAATATATATAGTATATTGGAGGACATTTCACACAGCACCACATCACAAGCCTAAGCTTGCAAAGATTACCATAAAAAGAACATTTGGTGTTTAATGCAAACATATTAATAATAATGGATGGTGTCTTGTGAGTACTTTTACAAGATTAAGAAGTATTTTATTTAGAAATAAGACATTTAAACCGATGTCGTTTGAACTAAAAAAATGTTACTAGGTTGTATTTTGTTTACTTTGATCACTGATCTTAAATCCATAGTTTTAAATATCTTTGTGGTAATCGTAATTTATAGGTAATACAAATGCACAAGTAAAACAATTGTAAATTTTTGATAGTTCAATGTACCTATAACATGGTGATCATGCTTATTCTAATTTGAACAATGTCATATAAGAATGTGTACATTAAGGTGCATAATTTATTTTAATAAGCACAACATAACTTTATGTCTTTAATATGTTTTACTATACTATGGGCCACAGGTATTGAGTTATTATTATATTTCACATACTAGAGGTAACACAGCACGTCAAGATGATGTCTCATTAATCATCTTACTCGAGTCATTCTCTGTAGAAAAATGTATAGCTATGTCACTGTAAAAGCCCGAACTACGATAAATACTAAGATTTACCAAATCAGACCATTACGGTAAAAGTCTGAACTATTCTGTAATCATCATTCATTTCGAACCTTTACCACTTCATTTGGTTTTAACTTAGACACGGCAAATGTTGAAAAAAAAAACATGTCAGCTAAAAATATCTTCGGTATTGATCGATAGGTCATTGAAGTAAATGATTAAGAAATTCTAATTCACAAAAACAATATTTACCAATCATCATTGGTAAAAAACAAAATGTACCCAATGGTAACGGTAAAAATTTGAAAAAAATAAACGTATTTTTACAAAAATGTTGGTAAGACCTAATGATATAACCATTATATGAGCTTTATAGTAACAAAAATAGATACTAAAAATAGTATCGAAGTAATGAGTATTGTATGTGGAACAATGCACACACTAGCACAGATAATATTATATAATATTTACAAGTTGCTAGTAACTAGGTATCTTTAAGAAATCTTGTAGTAAGTACACAAAGTACCTAAACTTTTTAAGGCATCATCTAACAGTGATCACAGCATCTAATTTAGAAGGCCTGTTGGCCCTCTAAATTAGATGGTAATATAAGTGCTATTTTGGTAATAAATGAGAAGTCATCTTGAATGTGTCAACATCTTTAAGTATGTAGTAAATAATAACTCGGTGGTATCAGAGTGTCTAGCTGAAGCATAATAATTTGCAAAAAACCTCATCAAGTTTTCGATGCTAAAATGCATGAAATTGGATCAACGGAAGTAAATTGAAACTAACGTTATGTGCTATAACTTCTTATACATTTTGGTATCAAAAACTTAATGTTTTTTTTCTCGGAAATTGTCATGCTCGATCATATCCTCAGCAGATCTAGAATGCGGAGACGTGTCAGGAATTAGGACATGCCTGCATGTTAGTAGCTCTATCCTATTTTTGCATGTCGAAAAGAACAGAGCATAGTTCGTCACAGTGTGCATACCGGGCCTTCATTGGAACAGTAAGGCCACTTATACACATTCGAATCTCACAAGTATATATTTTATACAAACAGCTGTATCACGGTACATACGAGTACATATTGTATTCAGAACACAATGCCTTTGTGTAATCACAATTTTATTCACTATTGAAATTGCAATGGCATGTGCTTATAAAAAATTATCTATAGCATGATCGCGGTTATAAAAATATCAATAATTAAAACTAATATCAATAATTAATAATACCTTAATTAATTACCTTTTAGTATTGCAATCAATCATTAATTTAATCTACATATCATTATAAAGATATTCTAATTACATTCTTAAGTCACGATTTAAAAGCATATAGGTATAATTGTTGTACAATACAAATTGTATTTAAGTGTGAGTCTTAATATTTTTCATTTTGTGTTCATATAAAAATAAATGTGGATGCAACGAATAAAATAGTATTGAATCAATAAATATGGACCTAACTTGTTTTATAAAGCATCCGAACAATAAAATAAAGAGTAGAATCATGCGATTTGTGAATGCAATTCTGATTGTCCTTGAAATAGACAAGGGATTTCATTTGATTGTTTTTTACAATAGGTAATACATAGTGTACATATTCATTTTCAGTAAGTAGTAGAGATAGCCCAAAAATTTAATTTCATTTTATTCTTAACGATTTTGGAGGCCACTATGATATAAAAATATGACGACTGCAAGCAACTTTGTCAATATTTATTGTCAGAAGAAAATAATATTTACCAGTAGAATTTTATTTTTATTTTCTTAATTGTACTACATTGTCCCAAAAATTAAAATTGGCTGGTAACGTAAAACTATGTAAGTATTACTTAAAATTTATGGTACATACTTATCACATTGTTATATTGACTAGAAATCATCCAAGTTTCTAGGCAAGTTAATTATTTATCAGCCATCTACTGGTGGTCCCAGGTACACCATAGACACTTCAGTGTTTCCATATACTGCTGAGACTGTGGGATAAAGCTTCTTGTTTGGAAGGCCTAGAATAATAAATGGTATTAAAAACATTAATGTAATATTAAAAATCATACCGAATCAGCTGTTTAAAAAAATAGTCTATCCACTGCTGGGTGCGGTCTTTTTCTCATTATGAGAAGAGTAAGCCCATAGGTCACCACACAGGCCATGTGGGGGCAGACCTCACATATGTATCTTCGAGAACTTTTTTTAGTACTCTTGGACACATAGGTTTCCTCACTATGTGTTCCTGAACTGTTTGAAGTCATTGGTAATACACACATAAATAAATAATTAGAAAAGACAGAGGTGCATGCCATGGAATTGGAATCCAAGACCTCCAAATTAGAAGCCAGACGGCCTCCCAAATAAGCTACCAAAAAAAACAACCACAACTATAATATCTATAGAAATAAAATTATGCCATCATGCCTTTTGCGCCCAAAAGAGAGTTATAGAAAGGTGTTTGCTATGACATATTTTAACATTAGAGCAAGCCATTCAGCCTGCACAAACACTTACACTCATTAATATTAATTATTTGTGGGATTAGTGGCAATTCTGAGTGGAAATAATTTGTGATATTATTTTTAACATTTCTCACATCTTAGACCATTATTGTTGGTATGAAGTCAATAAAATATGTTATGACAAGTATTGTTTCTGTCATAAAGTAATTGTTATATCTAATAGGTAAAAAATTAATAAAAATAGCAATACCTCTGAATGCAACTCCTAAAAATTCATAATTTCTTTCAAATGACAATGTCTTGTTTTCACAATCGAGTATAACCCTTATTCTCTCTCCTACCTGTAAAAAGAAACCACCACTATTATATATTTAAAAAAAAATAACTTTGGTTTTATCAATGAAATATCATAGAGTATTGCTACTTTAGTGATGACTACATGCAATATAAACAATATGTTTATAACCAAACGATGATTTTAGTGATGATGCTGTATTGTATTTTTTTATAAGTAACTCAAAAGATTATAATTGTGTGCATGATTAAGTCATTTTTCGAATTAGACTAGACTTTAAACTAGCCTAGTATAGCCTAGTGTGGCCCTTCTGAAATAAAAATATTGAATGACCATTCTCAAGTAAACTTAGTGTAAACATAATCTAATGAGCAATAGGAGCAATAGGTGAGTTAAAATGATCCTTACTTGATATTTTGGACAATTATTGAGTTTGGGATAGTGTCCTTGAGTATCCCCATTGTGTAATAAGTGATTATCTACTAAATTCCATCCCCAGCTTTGTTGGTCAGACCCGAGTAAGCCAACATATCCATTACATTGCAAGGGGGCTTCTTTGGTAGATATTCCGACTACAGCTACAGTTCCCAGTGGCCCCTCCCATACTACTTCCCACGCATGACGACCTTGCCGAAATCCATACTTCGCCCTGCATGCATCAGTGCTTTGTGCTACAGGGTTTCTGAAATAAATAACACAGAAAAACAGCTAAGTAGATTTATCCCATAATAGTTTATCCTCATAACAATATCTTTCAGTGCTAAATGTTGGTCTGCTACAGTGCTCTAATATTTATAAATATTGGACCACTGCAGTAAGCCAATATTAATTTCAGTACCTACAGTATATTACAGTAGTTATGTGATAAAACTGTACCTGTGTAAGGTAAATCCATTTGACTTTATGTATATATTTCTAGAGCAGTCGTGAGGATTCCATGCATGATGGAAGGCTCGCAGCTTCGTTTTATATGTAGAAACAGATGACAATAAATCTGATTTTATAACTTCCTCCTGCAATCGTCTCATACAATGCACTCTCCAAACATCATTATTTTCGTCACTAATTATCCTATACCAAGATTTGCACACTACAGAACAGTTCCGGAGATCAGCAAGATCGAGATAAGAGAATATATTTTCTAACACATGATCAGGAACGACTTCTGCAATAACATAACATTTGCGTAGGTGAAGTTCATTCATTTTATAATATATCCGCATTGAAACGTTAACATATGTAAAGTAAATTAATTATAAAATATTTCTCAAAATATTAAATTAAATATGTACACAAAAGTACACATGAAACCACTAAAGATCTCAGAGATCTTGAGAAACGCTGTCTGATTTGACATTTGAATTGAAAACTGACAACTTACTTTTTTTTTTTAATTGGCTTAATATAGGAGTAAGCTATGACCGAAGAGAAAAATCTTTTTTTTCTGTTTTGTTTTACATTTTTGCAACGTAGGTTATTTAACAAAAATGCATTTTTTTTTGTATGATGTGCTTACTGAAATTGAAAGTGAGAGCCAGAGGAAATAGCTCGAAGAAAATTATCCAATTCGCTATGTAACGATCTTTTTGTATTTTATTTTATATTTTTACTGATAGCAAATATATAATATACGACGCGAAATATAAAGAAGTAATGAAGAGTCAAGAGCTCAGATCAAACACTACGTCAAGAGCGTTGGCGTTGATACAATCTATCTTTTCTTTAAATTCTAAGACGAAAAAAACAAGTTTTTTGGCGGGGAGTCGTGTCGCCCCATTGTATTTATTCCAATCCTAGTGATTTTTGAGTTTATGTATAAAAATAGACGTATTTTTTCATAAAGTGCCGAATTACAAGTGCGAGTGTGGGAAAGTGATATAATGAGGTGAAACATGACTTTTCATGTTGCTTCCGAAACTCCATCGAAGCTTATAGTAAAGTCTCCACTACTTTACTTAAGCATGACTAGATTTGAGTGGCATGGACTGGGCTTGACCAAGACTGGACTTGGACTATAAAGATAAAGAAGAACTGAAGACTGCACACAAAATACAAACATTGAGACTGGCGGAATGCACAGCGATGCCAAGAAGAAAGAAAAAAAGACGCAAAAATTGCGATATTATATTATCTGATTTAATTAATTTAATCTGAAATCTGAATCATTAGGAATTTAGGATTTAGTTTAGGGTGCTGGGTGGGTGTATAATATCACAAAGTACGTTATATATATATGGTATCCAATATGTTGAAAATTGAAAATTTGAGAATCGGCACAATGTACAATACAAACGTGCTATGAATGCTATGATCGAAAAAAAACTAATAAGTTCAATTCAATGAAATAAAATAAACATAAAAAATGATAAAAACATTACACACAGGCTACTACTAGTATACTACGGACTACTGTGTCAAGTGTCGTACAAATTATGTTATAAGCTTGTTGGTGCATTCCCGTACTCGACGGGTCAACGAGCAGCTTCTTTCACAGTCAGGTGCTCATTGACAACACATAACAACTCATTGAGACAGGAAAAACAACCGATAGAAGAAACCAAGATGCCGGCAATAGAAAGCAACATCAGTGATGAGGATTTCCTAATTGCAAAAGCAAAAGATGCTCAAAAAGTTAACATTCACTCGGCTAAAGCTTGGATGCTAACAGCGAAAACATTATTTCCTACGAATTTTAAGATTCAATTTGAAGCTTATCTAATGGAGAAACAGTCCGGTAATGTTCAAGAAGCTGCTGAATGTTTCAGTTCATTAATGCTCTCCAGGCAAAATCTTTCTGCATTGCTTCCTGAAATATCAGCAATAGCAAACGCACTCAGGACTGCTGAAGGTAGTTTCCTTAGTCAGATGTTTGACAACATAACCCCTGATATTCAACTTACAATATTGAAAACAAGTGTAGAAAATAGTGATGACACCATGGAACATTGTAAACTGCTTGTTTTATTGCTTAAAAAATTTCCACAGTTAGGAGTGGACAGTCTTGTTAAGACACTAATTAATAATGAGAAATTTTTCTATGACAATCGGTATGCGCGATTATTGGTTGTTGAAACTTTGCCACTCCTCAGTTCTCTGGAATCTCCCAGGTTGCTCCAACGCCTGCTAGTCAAAGCTATTGACTTCTATAACTCTTATGTGTATGATGAAACTGATCATGAAATAACAGATCCTTGGCAAAGATTACATGGAGTGTTAGATTTGTTGGGCCGTCAACTTGGATGGGACTCATACCTGGTAAACTATAGTAACAGTTTGAATAAAGAAGCTTATTTTCAGAAACTTTTGACACTTAGAAATATTGAAGATTGTCGCCAATTGTTATATTGTGGCACAACATTTTTCCTAAGAGCACTGTATGAACAAAAATCTTTGAAGGGTAATCATATTCTTATAGAAGCTTTGTCAGATCCAGACATAGCTCCATCTAAACGAAGAAAGGGTGATATAGAAGTGACTGGAATTTCAGCTAATCACTTTCAAGTTGCAGCTAACTGCTGGGAACTTCTTCACAGCAATGAAGTCATATCCAGAGAGTTTACAAAGTTAGCCAACCAACTGCAAGTAAAGCCATGGGCTGATGGGTTTACTAATGAGATGGCTATTTATAGAGGCAGATATGATGAAATTTCTCTATCTGCTACAGAAAATAGCCTAGTAGCTAATGTAGTAAGAGTCTCCATAAACTATCATCAAAAGAATAATCCTGCATGTTTTGAAAATATTGTAGCTGCTTTACCACACTTACCAAATGCAGAAGGGATATTGGATGGAGAGTTAATAGTTGGTGGAAAACATAGACATTTGCATTTCATACCTGTAACTAAAGTGGCTATCATGCATTATTTTTGCACATTACTAATAAGAATTTTACTCAACACTGGTAATACATCAGACTTAACATATGGCCATATACTAGTATTGATGCAGCTTGGTTGGCCTCAGGAAGAATCTGTTTTCATTCACATAATGGATGTTATAAGACAAAAGGGAGTGTTTCACTATCCTATGTTTTCAACATATGTGATACACATCGATATATTGGAGGAGCTAAGCTACATGTGGAATGAGCAAGAGAATAATGTAGTGTTGGACATTCTGCCAAATAATCAACAACTTATTGGACAGAGGAGAATTGGTACTAGAGGAGCAGATAAGGGTGTCAAGGAAGACTTCAAACAAGCTATGAAAGCACAACTGGCTAGAAGCAATGAGTCTATTTTGAACATTATAATACAGTTCATTACTGCAGAGAGATCATATTTTCATCAAATATTGTAATAAATAAAAAATTGTAAAATGGAATAAAACTTTATTATTCTTACCTAAGCCAAAATATAGTATTTCTTCATTTTCATTCAACATTATATCGCATCAGTGAATAGTCATACAAGTTGGAATACACACTTTAAACACCATTTATCAATTAGTAGTAATAGCACTAATCTTAAAAATACTATTGTATTAGTATAAAAGGTGTAGACCAAGTCTATGCAGTACACAAGTATATATGTAAGATATTATCTATGCTGTAGATAATATTTTAATGTATAATTTTGAGAGTATAGTCTATGTTTTCATAATCTTTATGTTGTTCAAGGTTTTAATAGTATATTATAAAATTTGCTGTCAACCACTTCCCTCATACGAGCCTACAGCCAGTAAGAGATTCCGTCGTGTGAAATGTAATCCTTTTAATGGCGAGTTTTTAGTTGCATATGAGCGTAGCAAGAACTTGTCATCTTTCTGTGTGGCATTACTGCTACCGGTCTCCTCGCCGGACGCCTCGTCAGTTATGGAAGTGAAATCCCATAGCCTCACATTGCAGTCTAGCGAACCTGACAAAGAAATTAGTTAGCTGTAAACATACATTGTGATAAGCAGGTGGTTTGAAATATTTGATGTCGGTATTTCTGAGATATTACTCTATTAAATCTCTATCTCTATCTATTGAAAAATTTGGTTATATGATATTATACACACACATAGAATAGGACATTAAAGATAATTAGGTAGGTATAATGTATATTACAAGTTATTATCTCACAAGGGGAGGGCACGGTGTGGGAAATTCACTTCGGGACGAGACTGCGTGTGGTAGTAGTTTCCCATAAGGGTATGCAAACCCTAAAGGATTATTTCAGAATGGCCAGTAGTTTCGAAGAAATAAGCCTTTGAAACTCTACGTGTAACATATACTTGTTTATTTTCATCGCTAACACGAACGGCGAAATAGCCTAGTCAGCAGTGTCTCCGTCTCCCACGCGGACGCTCAGGGTTCGATTCCCGCAATTGACTATTTTTTAATTATTTTTTTTAAATTAACTATTTTAATAATTAAATGAATTCAATCGAGAAAAACATTGTTGTCAATGATAAACGGTAGACAATATAATGTCAAATATTTTATAAATGCTAAATTAGTTAACGTACCAGAGGCGAGTATGGTGCCGTCGCGGCTGATCGCGAGCGCGGTGACGGGTGCGGAAGGCGCAGGCGCGGGCGCGGTCAGCGTGGCGACCGGCGAACCCGTCGACACGTCCCACACTAGCACGACGCCGCCCGCGTCGCCCGACGCTATCCAGCGTCCACACACAGAGAAGCACAGCTGGTACACTGTCAACTGTTAAACAACACAAAAGTCGAGGAGTTTTAACAGCAGGAACACGAAAAAATCGAGGCGCCGCTTTGTAAGTACCGAATAACGTACATGACTGTAGAAAAGTGGTATGTAGTTACATACATAGGTATATACATACATAATAATCTTTTTTATTCCGAAACTCCGCCCATGTTTTTAGTAAAGTTGATACTATAACTTCACTAAGGCATAACCGGACTTTACTTTGACTTCATTTTTATAATGAAAATACTTGACTTATTTTATTTGATTTCTCATCGTCTACCTAAATATATCGAAATACTTAGCACTGACTAAATGTACGAAGTGCGATACCAAACATAACAAAGAAGAAAACTCGAAGAGTTTTCCGCATCAGCTTTGTTTTTATAAACTGTCTCATTAGGCTAAATATTGCTGAACATAATCGTTGTTTTTTCTTGGTCAGATACGCTTGCTTACTTAATATGGTACAGATACCAATGTTTAAGATAGATTGCTATTGAGAATGTGTATATGTATCTTCATCGTCATTTTTATCCCATGGCCCATTAGTGACCTCTATAAATCAGCGTACTCGGAAAACATATACAAAAAAAAATTAAGGATTCTTATTGAGATCCTCCTATTGTGCGAATTATAAATTATTAAATAACTGATTTTAAAAATACCTGTCGCTACATTATCCTAATTATGTAGCATATGATACTCAGGAAGCTATGATAACTATGACTTGTAACTTAGTTGTTTGGTGTGACTTCTTTGGTGAAACTTCCGTGTCAGGTTTGTTTCATTAGAATTTAAAATTATCACGTTGTTAGTACATTGGCGCGCCTGTACATTGTTAAAGTAATTTGTGATTACTTTAACAATGAAACACGCACATTTTGATAAATACCAAAATGTGTGTGTTTCATATTTATAGTCCGACAGCCGAGACAATGCGTTCCTGAAGTCTGTCAGTTGGTTATGATAGATAGATAAACTAGAGATAGGAAGCAATTAACAGTATACTTTTTAACTGAAACAATACTTGTTTGTCTCGATTCTATTTTCTGAATGTAACTAATATAATTTAAAAAAAATGTATAAAATCACAACATTTACAAATGTTTATTATAAAAACATCTTGAAAAAGAGTGGCGACAGGCTAACAAACAAATTTAATCAGATTCCGATTCGCTTGAGGAGGTGCTGACAATAAAATTATTATTTTTCATGCCCTTGTCCGTTTGATCACGACCTATCAGGAACGCATTCTCTCGGTGGCCGAATCTACATATTATTATATTATATTTATTAGTGTGATTAGCATTTTTAAGTTACCTTGTGGCCGGTCATGATTCGCACTTGCGATCCCGACAGGCAATCCCACATACGAACAGTGCGGTCACTTGACCCGGTGGCGACGTAATTCGAATTCGGATGGAATATGATACACTGCAAGCAAATAAGAATTTCATTATTTACAGTTGTACATTTATTTGTCAGGCAAGATATACTGGAAAAAAAAATTGTTTTGGGCAACAGTTTAAGGACCAATCTCCAGTGGACGCGATGCACAGCAAATTTTCAAATAGTACATATTTTGTTTCACATCATCAGCCATAGGATGTCCACTGGACATAGGCCTCCTCCTGGGAGGGTTTTACCAATACTCGCCACGCTTGGCAGGCGGGTTGGCGAGCGCAGTTAGGTGTGATTGTTCAAGGAAGATGCTGCTGCCCATCTTCCGGATTACATCCCTTAGCCGACTCTTACGGCAACCACGGGTAGAGAGAGAGTGGGGTATTATTCTTACGCCGGCACCACCAAGGTATATTATAGAAAATTTACTCCTCTTCTAAATTAATCAGTTCTTGAATATTATTATCTTCATACTTAGCATCTAATCTTATCAATGTCTTCTTGGAGTTTTGGCGGGAACGCTGTAAGAGTCGTGTCGCCCCATTGTATTATTTCAAAACTAGTGTTTTACGAGTGTTTATGTATAAAAATATGTATGTGTTTTATTCATAAAGTGTCGAATTACAAGCGCGAGTGTGGAAAAGTGATATAATGTGATGAAAGATGACTTTCCGTGTTACTTCCAAAGCTCCACCGAAGCTTATAGTAAAGTCGCCACTACTTTACTAAAGCATGACTAGATTTGACTGGCATGGACTGGATTTGACCAAGACTGGATTTTGACTATAAAAATAAAGAAGCTGAAAACTGAAGACTGCACACAGAATACAGAAACATGGAAAACTGGCAGAATGTACAAAGTGCGATGCCAAGAAGGAGAAAAAAACCAATGAACTTTTTTTTACAGGCGGTTTGGCAATGAACGGTTGTCATATTTACCTATTTTGGTATTTTATAAGTGAAGTAACGAAATTATAGTATTTATCCGTACTATCCTTAGATATGGATAGTATCTAGTATGGGACATGAAATAGTAGTACAAATACTATAAAGCCATCTAGACTGCGCATAACACTAGAAATAACCGTAGTCCCGTTTTTTGATGGGATGATATACATGTCGTAAACAAAAAAAACAACCAAAAAAAAACACTAACGTTGACGTCAGCGTGGTGTCCTGCAAAAATTCTTAGCGGCTGGTGATGGTCGGTGGCCCAGAGGCGCGCGGTGCGGTCGTGGCCGGCGCTCGCGAAGTAATGTCCATGCGGCGCCCAGCGGGTCTCCCACACGGGCCACGCATGCCCGCGATACACCACCAGGCACGTCCAGCATTGCAGCGACCACAGGCGCACTGCACACGATCGGTTTGTTAGCACAGAGTGCGACGCCATAAAAGAAGAGAGAAATAATTTCGAGAAATTGGCGAGAACACGGAAAAAAAATCATGTCGTTTGACCATTATTATTTATATCGTTATATTGATTTAAAATTCAAACTACTGAATCAATTTTAATAACATTTCTATGTGACTAATCTAAATGTATTTACTTTTACATGAAGAAATAATTTTCCAAATCGGTTTCTAAATGACGGAGTTCATAGGTAACAAACATAAAATAAAAGTATTGAGAACCTGTTCCTTTTTTCGAGTTGGTTGAAAAAGTAATCCTGTACTGGTACAATTTTTATAAAAACGTCCTGCACTTATACTATTATAAGGTAATAATAATAGTAATAGCTAAGAACCACTGCAAGGAAACTGGCTTTCAAATGGAAAAAACCGCATCGAAATCGGTCCATCCGTTTGAGAGCTACGATGCCACAGACAGACACACACAAACACACACAGAGACAGACAGACATCGACGTCATAATTATAACACCCTTCTTTTTGCGTTGGAGGTTAAAAAGGGCATACAATGAAGAATTTTACAGCATCTTTTTATATTGACACCCCTGTTGATTCATTGGTACTATAACTGCTTTAAAAGCTCTAGGATGTGGATTCGATTCCCAGCCAGGACAAACATTTTGTGGTATAAACAAATGTTTGTTCTGTATGTATTTAAAAAAAAGTATTTATTCAGTTATCTTACTTCTATCATACTAGCTTTGCTTAGTTTGTGGTCAGATTGAGCTTAGTGTAATGTCCTACGATATTTATTTATATGCTAACATAATTTACATTAGTTCTACTCACCTGTGGCATCTTCTGAACATGAAAGAAGCATGTTCTTATAGGGATCAAAAGAAACCTTGTAAACTGGACCAGAGTGACCATGGAGTGTACGGAATGTATCTCTATCCTTCTCTTCCATCATTCTAACAAGGACATCACCTGAAATTTTTAATAGAATAAATGTAATTCTAATATTATAAATGTGAAAGTTTGGATGGATGTTTGTTACTCAATCACGCCAGAACGGCTGAACAGATCTGGATGAAATTTTGCATGTAAATTCTGCAGGCCCTGGAATAATACAGGATACTTTTCATCATCATCATCTTCCATCACCACGCGGGTAAAACCGCGGGACGCAGCTAGTTTTTTCTATAATCTTGTACATGATATACAATATATAAAATATTTTGTGTGATATGACTAACCTGCTTCCCTATCAATATCTTGTAATTTTTCAACTGATTTCATTCCTCTCAGCTTTACTGGTGTCAGAGTCCATACCTAATGCAGGATTAGAAAAATTAAAATCAAATCATAGTCACACTAATATTAAATTTGTAAAGGCGAAAGTTTGTATATTTTTATCATTTTCCCGCTGTAACATGTCATAACGATTCAATGGAATTGAATAGATTTTAAAATAACTCTGATATCTGATATCGTAAGAAATTTACTATTTCATAGAAAACGTTTGATGACCCATAACATAATGTATAGAATATATGATTATTTTTTGTGATAGAGAGAGAGTCGGAGTTATGCCCGTAGTAAAAGTTGTGTATAGTGATGATGATGACTCTCATGAGAAATGCTCATACCCAGTAGTGGGATAAAGGGTGTGATGAGTGGACGAAACTTTGGAGTATAAACTAGTTTGAGATTTAGTAGCGATGATAGCTCAGTGGTTAGCGCGCTCGGATCGCATGGCGAAGGGCGTGGGTTGAAACCCCAACAATGACCTTGAGCTGTCAAGCATCTAACGGTGTGTTCCAGCAGCCCCACTTGAGTGCCAGTAACATTCCAGGCTAGGTGTGCTTTACCATCATCGACCACACCGTCACTTAACAACAGGTGAGCCGTGGTCAAACACCTAGCCTGTCAATCATTAAAAAAAAGATAAAATTAAGATAGAGAAACAATTTAATAAAATGAAAATTAAAAAAAATTACAAAATAAAATGAAGTGATAGACATTACCTTTATAGTCGAATTACTGAAACCGACAGCCAGGAGTGTAGAGTCGTCGCATATATCTGTGCAAAGAGCTGTGTTGCCACTATTCAGCAGAGTATAGAAACAAACGGAGGGAAGACTATCAGGGCCCAGTGGAACACGCTTGGATGCTTCTCTCAGCGCCTTGCCTTTCTCTATCTTGTCTGTCTCTTTTCTGTTACAAAATATTGACACCACATTAAAATCGAATATTCTTAACATTTCTCATTTTAATATTTGGCGTCACACTGTACTTTCTTAAAGTAAATCACAATCAAGTTATATCATAGTGAAGACATTAAAAAGTAAACTTTGCAAATATCATAAAATTTTGAAGCGATGACTGTAGGTACACCAAACGGAGTCTGAGCCCCGTTTTCTACATAAATTTGAAGTACCAAAGTTAACAATGTTTTCTCGTGGAAATCTATTCTTTTTATGAGTATTCAAAACTATGTGTAAGCAAGTCAAGATTTCGGGAAGTAAGAGTATCTTAAATTTAAATCAAATCGCTTAATGTCCGCTCAGAAAGACAAGAGTTTCTTTCATAACTAACTTTTTTTCTTAATTGTTAGTTATACCTACACAAAATTAATACAGATAGACTCAAGTGGCCAGCCCATCGTTTGGCAAAAAAGGTGCCATGTCGCGCTGTCACCTGTTTGGGCTGGTGACATCATTAGCTCGATGCCCGCACGCGTCACGAACGTTGGCGTTGGCCGAACGCTTGGGTATCGTGGATCGCTAATGTGATAAGACCCTTAGTTTTCTAAAGTACACTTACTTGAAAACATAGTGTATTCTAATAAGAGATGGTAAATGATTATTTATTGATATTACTAAGAATAATGTAAATAAAGCGACAGGCCACTGAGCCAAAAAAGATGGCAAAAAAAAACGAAAATAATTTGAATAACTTACAACTCAGGTAAAGGGATTCGATCGTTTGGTGGAGCATTAGGGTCTGATTTGGGTTTCTTCAAAAATATATGGTCTTTCTTAGCTTTTTTCTTCTTAGGTTTATCTGGAGTCTCCTCTACTTCCTCTTCATCTTCCACTGGTTGTGGGAGCACCTGGATGTCAGGCTCTTTTAATAGGCCATAGTAGACTTTGGTGCGATTTTCTAAATAAAAAGGAAATAAAATAAAGTTCCTTATCAATAATATTCTTTATTAAACTATAGATACAAAATCCAAGTGTGGAATAAAAGGAAGCACACAATCAGTGTCAGTATCAGATTGAATTATAAATTACTCATAGGTAATTTTGGTTGGCTTTTTCTGAAAGATAAAATAAAACAGACTTTACTTTTAGACCGATTTTAATGTACCCATCATTCTTTGAAATATACTAGTACACATAGTTTATAAATAGTAATCAACTTTTGCATCAGCAAACGTCACCAATGTCAGTGGGAATTCATCATATGTACCTACTAATAGCAAATAACAAATAGAGTTAAGTTTTTTTCTATAGACATATACCAAGCATGCCGAAAGTTTAATAAAAAGGACAAACAATGCTAAATGTCAAGGAGGACAGATTGCAATAATAACAATAATTTTAAAAAAAGTTTTTTCTTTGGTTGTCAGCTAGGTTAATCACGGCTCACTTGATATTACCTGATGGTGTGGTCGAAGATGGCAAACAAACATAGCCTGGCCATTACTGGTATTGGAACACACGCCTTAAAGTATGTAATCTGACCGCATTAACCAACTATCATCACTAGCTGTTACAATACTCAATACTCACCACTTTTTGTAGCTTCACCTAGCACTCCTCCCACAGTGGATCTTACTTGTGTCAGTGTGCGTCCTGGACCATCATGCACTTCAATTTGTATATGGTTGTTTATAGTATTTATTATGACAGTTGAACTTTTCTGCTCTTGCAAGTAGCGCTTGAGTTGAGCTGACGCATCTCTTGATAGTTGGACTACAAATTTGTTGGTACTAAAAACAATAGTGCAATAAGCATGAATATAAACATTACAAGTTTGTTGGATCATATTTCTAATTTAAATGCTTTAAAATTATATATAACCCCAAAGCAAACAGAAAGGTATTATAAGTATAATGTGTGTATCAGTGTGTCTATTTGTGGCATCATAAGTCCCAAATAGCTGAACTGATTTTTATTTCGTTTTTTTTTGGTTGAATTCAAATGGTTTAATTGCATGAACATAGGTACAGGTCCATGCCGTGGTGTTGCCGGCGTAAGAATAGTACCCCACCCTCTCTACCCGTGGTTGCCGTAGGAGGCGGCTAAGGGATGTAATACGGAAGATGGGCAGCAGCGTCTTCCTTGAACAATCATACCTATGTAACTGCGCTCGCCAACCCGCCTGCCAAGCGTGGCGAGTATTGGCAAAACCCCTCCCCAGGAGGAGGCCTATGTTCAGCAGTGGACGTCCTATGGCTGATGATGTGAGGTACAGGTCAGGTTTAAGTTAACTTGAAAAGGTAATTTGATTAAGTGTTCTTAGCTATGTTCAAGTACATATATTTGTTCAGACATTTCAAGACTATCAAATTCACAGTTCTGATTGAGTTAAAATTTAGTACTGTTACTAGCTTTAGTCAACATTTTTTTTTGTGACTGAAGCCAATAACTTGTAGCTTGTTTTCTGTACACATTACATGTCTTGCTCCATACTCGGCATTCGCTCAGTGCAAAGTGTATCTAGTATCCAGTGATTACAGGATATGACTAAAATTATGTACCTATGAGTAATTCCATAAAAGTAAAGCAAGTGTTGAAACCACATCAGTTTCCAAATGCACTCATTGGGATATCTCCCGTCTGTTCTTAAGCTGTAACATGTTTTCCATTCTTGGTTGTCTGGAAGATTTCGCTTTTAGCAATAAGGCCACCACTTGTGCATATAAGATTATTTTATTTTATGTACTTTTTTCTATTTTTGTGTGCATATAAAGTGTAGTGCAATAAAGAGGTTTTATCTATCTGTCATTAATGATATAACAAGGTAAAATATTTTGCAAACCTGTATATTTCAGCTAACTCATTGCCTTTTATGTGATCCTTGTGTTTGACAATTGATAAACGTTTCAAATCATCTTGACAGTAGTCTTCTTGTTCTGATCCAAATCTTTCCATAAAACTTATGGCATGTTCAATGTGATCATACAATATTAAACTAAGGTACATATGCACAAACACGGGGTAAAGGAGTGTTGAAAGTTCATGCTGAAAAACGTAAACAATAATTAAATATGGGTAATACAACCCTGAATAAGTAATTAATGCATTTATTAAATATATTTAGCAGTAATCAATAAGCTACAATCTGCAGTTTTGCCATAGATAGACAAAAAATGGATTATAGGTGAGCACTTTAAGAACAAGAATTCTCAAAACTAGTTTGACCATGGGTAAAAAATTGTTACAGCTTATTGCAACATTTTTAAAGAAATAAGAAAATAAAAATATATTCTATAGCTGAAAAGTTATTATTTTAATATATTGAAAAGTTTTCATGTTGAAATAAAGAACAGAAAAGACAAAACGTTTGAAATGTACAGGGCAAATGATTAGCAGACCATGCTTTGGCTATTTAGGTAAAGATAAAAGTGTTACCTTGTTAAATAAAAATTATAGCATGACATTCAAGTGTTGTCAAATTTATCGGTTTTTGAAATGTTCAAAATGAAACATTTCAGACATGGAAATTGATTGAGCATTCATTTCTAAAAATACTCCCGAGGTTTGTTTCATGATCAAGATAGTTTTACATCTTATATTGTGGTTTATAGGCTTTGTAACAAACATGTTCTTTGAAAATTAGTGTTTAGCATAAAGTAAATCAACAATCAAACCTAGTTTAAACATTAAAATATGTTTGGTAAAATTAAAATGTCTCTTACTTTGTACACATCCAAAGAGTTCTCTACAAACTTTTTCATGTTATCATAAGCAAATTCATAGCTATAAGGGTCACTTTCAGCATGATGTGCAGTGAGGATGCTGGCAAGTTCCACTTCAGGCAAATCTAAATTCTCATACTCCACATCGCCTAGACTAGCTTCCTTCCTTAATATATCTTCAGTACCCTGATTGAACACAAAGAAATAGTAATTCATATACAGCATGAAACTATTATACAAACACTATAGTTATCACACAAAATCCAACCCTGTATACATATAAGTGTTCACGCCATCACTTTTTCTATAATTGGCCTTATCACCAATAGACTATCGCAACTTGAATAGAGTCTAACATAAACAGGGCGCCATGGACAGTTTAATATTTTATAATATTGCATATAAAGTAAAAAGACTATATGTGTAACGGAGTGGAATCATAAATAAATATTGTATTTCACACAGCGCCATCTAGCCCAAACTAAGCAAAGATTTTACTATGGGAACCAGGTAACTGATAAAATACTCATATACTTTGTGAATCCATACTAATAACAAATAGAATACACATACACAGAATGTAATAATAATATGTTCGCAACATAAATGTTTTTCCTAGAGAATCTAACCCTCCTAGCTAACAGACAGTCGTCGTAAATTAAAATACCTTTAAATTATACTTTCGTAGCAGCTGCAAGACTGCCAATAGAGGTGTAGACTTTTCAGCCATTTCTTTTGTTATTTTATCAATTCAAATTATTTATTTTTTGTTTATATGTTGTAGTTTTAAATTACAAAATACAATTGATTTCGTGATGGATGAGTAAAATAAACTCTTAACTCATGCTTTGTCATTGTCAATTTGTCGTTGATGATTTTTTTTAAACTTAATTTTTGGCATTACACTTTTTATATTCTACCAGTGTAAAGTATTTAAATATTTTCTGGAGTCTCATATTAAGATATGATAAACATAAAACTAGAGTACTAGCTTCATGTGATGTAAGATGTATAGATCTTACCTTACGTAATTTCAGAAATCAGCCATCCTTGGATCCTTCCTAGAATGGACGGAGGGTATGTCTATGAAGTGTGTCCACTTTATGTTGATATGAGTTCTTGATCGGCACGAGTAGGGTAGGAACATTAATTATTTGTCATTATTTGTCTAAGCAGCCATCGGTTGGGATAGATTTGAAATTTCTCCATACAGAATTATCTTATTTCTCCTTACATAAAATCTCGCTTCGTCTCTGTACCTGGGGGGCGGTCAAGAGATAGCGCTAGTTTTTATAAATTTCAAGAGTTATTTTTCTTCTTATGAGTACTATTCCTTGGCGTAGAGCTCGTTAATAAATAATGTTTAGTTAATGTTGTTGTATGACCTTGAGTAGGTGCTAATATTTTTTGTGACTGTTTTGAAACTCAATAAGAACATTTTAATAGCTAAATAACTCTTTGAAGGTGACAAATACGTTTATAGCGCTAAGTCAAAAACTTCTCTCACAAGAGTAGAGGATAAAACCAATGTATTTGTCCATGTTGCCGATTAAGTTGCCGATAAACTAAAAGAAAATAATTAAAAAAAAGAAAAACTAAAAACAATAGTAATTATTTTGAAATTGGAACTATGCAAGTTAAAACTTTTAGCGTTCCTAGACTTTAGACACATACTGAACTAATTGTATCATAGACTTAATTTAACTTAATCTTATCATAGATAGTGGCAGAAAATTGCATCCTATTATTTGTATGTACTACGTACAGAATTTCTTGGCGAGTAAAGATTATATGAATATGGAAAAATCGTTAGAAGACAATCTCTTACAGGCAATAAGAATAGAAGATCTCGATACCATATCTGCAATTCTATCAAAAGGTAACTTTTTACTGGAGTATGTTTTTCTAGTTGTGTCTCAATATTTACCTATCGTTAATTTATCCTATTTAACTTTGTGCCCAGTAACTTAACACAGACTCACTAATGTTTTGCTTTCAGGCGCTAATCCTAACAAAATTGTAAGTAGTGGAATGACATGCTTAGGTGAAGCAGCGAATATGGGAAGTATTGAAATATCAAAATTACTTATAATTGCGAGCAAAGACAGGAATTCTACTTCAAGGACTGCAGCTATAAGCTGTAGTAGAAAGCGTTCTCTCAAGTGCCATAAAAGAAAACTTAGTAAATATGATATGCAAAATGGTGAAAGCAGTGTAAAATGTAAAAATTTGAATGATAGACTCTATAAAGATCAACCTGATTGTATAAAGACAGATAGAAATCAAGGGTACTTTGTGATTATACATGGTGAAATGTCAGGTTGTGATGAAGGCCGGAACACAAGCTTAAAGTCACCCCTTAGTCCAACATCTTTGACAACTTCACCTCAAGCTGATTTGGAGTGGGATGAAGATATAGGAGATGTTGCTCCCACTACCAGTGAAGATGAGACATGGTCTTCTATGTATAAGTTTGTATTATTTTTTGAGATGAAATTCTTTACTCCGTATTAAATCTTAAGCTTATGCAGTGGAGTAGGCAGTTAGTGATTATTATGTATAAAGACAATTTTTTTTGCTTGAATATGAGTACAACCTTACAAGACAAATTGTTGTGCATATGACAATATATATTTTACGGGATCGAGGATGCTATGTAAACAGAGAGATTGCCAAGCTGTCACAGTAGGCTTAAAATTAAAGTTCAAAGTTATATTATTTAATATTATGGTAAATGTAACAACAGCTAGAAAACTGTTGTATAATGTATATAAACACAACAATATTTTTTTAACAGTGTGTGTAAATCATATACATATAATTGGGAAATTCCAGTAGTTTTTGAAAAGGAATTGTAAATGAGCTAACTCATGAATCGCTAAAACTTGCTTGCTGAAACTATCAAGAATTGGAAATAAACAGGAATTACTTCTCATACTCAATGCTATTTCATTAATGCACTGCACTGTTTAGAAATAATGGGACTTAAAGACAGGTTGACAAGATACAGCCCATTTCATACATTATATAGCACAAACATATTTGTTTTTGTGGTTTAAAGACTGTAAATTATTTGAGGAAATTTAATGTTTCTACTTTTTAATTATATAACTATTTTATAACAAATCACTGAACAGACTTAAGCATGATATACTGTACTAAATATCAGCAACCACCATACTGCCAGAACTGTATTAAATACAGTTAATTGAAAATGTACTCTATTAACGATGGAGTACAGCTGCTTTATAGACAAAACTGATCTACTTATGACTAGCAGATTTGGTTTTTAGGTATAATCCAAAGCACATAGAACAGCATCATTCACTATTGTTTTTGAAATGAATGTTTTCCAATCAGACTAACATATAGTTTTTATTTTATTTATAAAAATTGTACTTTTCCTTAGATGGTATGCTGCAATACTAGAGAATTCAGGAGCAGCCATAGCTGCAGCCTCCCAAGTGACCAATGGTATTGATCAACAAGATGCATTTATGAGAACAGCTCTTCATTATGCCGCCGATAATGGACATGTTGAAGTGGTTAAGGTTCTGACTGAAGCAGGTAAATAGTTGAGTTTGATACTTTTTTTTAAATTTATTAGAAACCCTTTCAACACTCTTTTCATACCGTCAAAATAAATAAACATCATAGGACATTTGTGTGTGGTTGAAGATGGTAAACATACCTAGAATGTAACTGGTTCTCAAGTGACGCAACAGTTCTTGACGACAGATTTTCAATTTGAGGGTGGTCGCTAGCCAGCCGAGAAATCCATTTTCAAAGATATACATTTTTTCAGGATGTAAAGTAGATATGCCGGCAAGTAATGGCTTGACTGCACTTCACGTAGCAGTTGTTAAAAACCACGTTGGAATTGTGCGATTACTCATAGAAGCTGGCAGTAATGTGAACTACAAGACACATGACAAGATGTCACCACTCCACTTTGCAGCCACTCGAGGCCTTATGGATTTGGTAGGATCACCTAGTTTAAAATTTGTTTTATTCTTATCCCGCTAACAAACATCATAGACAAAATTGTCTCATCATTTTCTTCTTAGAAACATAATAAAGCTAGACCATAAGTCTGTTTTGGTTTAAGAACGTTAAGTTCTATGTGCTAGACCAGCGGTTCAAACTTTTTTGGCGACACGACGAAGCCCTTCCTAAAAGCGAAATATTTGACAGAGTTCTAAAGTAATCAAAAACTGTTTTTTGTTGTCAGTTGAGTCAGTGTTGTTTTGTTGACTATGCTTCTGGCTGAAAAGTCGCGCTCTTGTATCGCATTTCACTACTACCGTTTTATACTTTTAGTATTTTAACTTTTTTATCGCGCAGCGCTCACAAACCCCTAGGGTTCTTTTATTATGCTTGTTATTGTCAGGTGAAGTGCCTAGTAAAGAACGGAGCACAGTTAGAAGCGCGCGACTCGAGCGAGCGCACTGCACTGTACCTGGCGGCCGGTCGGGGGCATGTGGACGTAGTGAGATACCTCATCTCCTGCGGCGCTAATGTTAATGGAGAAGAAATCCATGGTAATTGGAATAATATATCAGAATTGACATATCGTATAGTTAAGGTTAAACGTTAGCTATACAAACTTTGCTTGACTTACATACGCTTTACTGTTAAGACTGTAACTTTTCTTGACTTAATATAGGCCTAATAAGGGCTTATATTACCGCAAAATCAATAATATAATTAAATAGTGTGGAAGTATATTGCTTATAAATTCGGAAAATATTACGTTTCTTTAGTGCAATGTCTACTGCCTACTTATTTAGGAGGCGCGCATTAATTACGTGAGGTGATTTTGTCGATTTTTAGATTCTACCGCTTACAATTGCTACCTACTCCCCCCGAGATTTCGTGAGATTTGGCCCTCCCTCCTAATTTTAATGCATATTTTTAGTGTAAGTAAACTGTAAATACGTTAATGTGTAATTGATTGTGTTGACTTAATTATAAAAACATAATTTGCTTAATTGTTTTTATTTAAGTACGTGGTGCACTTAAAATGTTTTGCGAAATTAACAAAATAAGTTTCATGGGTAATTAAAATGGGTAATTATGGCTTTTTGAATTAAATATTTTCAAAGAACCCTCCACCATCGTATATACAAAGTTTCATGCGTCTAAATCAATTTTCGAAACACTTTTTCCAGTCTGCCTCGGACTCCTCTTCAGCCCTTTCGAACGTTGTTAGCGCACCTTCCGTCGATGAAAACTGTATCACATTTCCCTATGGGTTATTTTTTTTATTTTAGGGAATAAAAATAAGTTATACGGTGCTAATTTAGGACTGTAAGGACGGTGACTCAGAAGTTTAAGAAGAAGAAGTGAAGCCAATGCAGTAACAGAATCTAAATGTACTAAAAATTGAGATTGTCCTGATCTTTTCTCTGGCCTTGAGATCTTTTTCGTAAATTGTGCACTAGACCCAATGTCCATAGTTATGAAATGTTAATTTTAAATGTGTTCCGTGATTTTCAGGGTATACGCCACTCTGCGAAGGAGTGTGGGAAAAATATGCATCTGTAGTAGAAGCGCTATTGAATTGTGGCGCGAGAATAACGCATTCACACAGACTCTTACACCATTCTATTCTGTATAAACAAGTGAGTATAACATTATATGTACCTACATGATTGTATGATAAACAATGTATACGGAACAAATTACACTTAGTCGGGTCATAAACACTATCACAAACACTTAATTAAATAAATTGTATGATGAATGTTTGTATACAAACAAAGGTAAATGTAATTTTTAAACTTTAGCGATTTGAACTCATGACCAAAACTAATTTAATTGTATCTTGTGCAAGGCTAATTTTCGGTGATAAACAAATTTAAAACAATGGTAGTTTTTTTAATGGTTGACAGGCTATGTATTTGACCACAGCTTACCTGATGTTAAATGACGGCGTGGTCGAAGACGGGAAACACACCTAGCCTGGAATGGAAATGGCTCTCAAGTAAGGCTCTCGGAACACACTGTTAGATGCTTGGCGATCTGTTGATCTGGCGAGATGTTGTAAGCTCGGAGTCACAAGTCTTCACTTCTTAGCACTTTTTTGTTGACCGAGATACTGCTTAACCCCATTTAAATAGAATACAATCAATTTATTTTAGGATGGCGTGAAAGTCCCTCATTCGAAATATAAAAAAAAAAACATATCCGGGCAGTATTCGAAATTTAAATTAAATAAGGATATGTCAGAACTTATGACCCGACTAAGTATACTTTCTGGAAAAATAAAAAGCTACAAAATCGAAAAGTCTAGGAAACTGTTTTCATGCAAAGTTAAGAAAAAGCCTTAAGATTACTTCACAATGGTGGCTTTATAAAATTATACTATTAGTAGAATGAATAAGTTTGGAGCATTATATCTAATTAATCTTTACATAACAAAAATAGACTGAGAGGGGTGCATGGTAATTTTATTTCAATAATTCCTCTGTATTTTAGGAGGGAATTGTAAAGTTGCTTGTTAACCATGGTGGTGGTATAAATCTACACAATGATGCCGGAGATACGCCCTTGTTGTTGGCAGTTAGGACATCGCAACCCAATATTGTACGAATATTGCTACAAAAAGGCAAGTGTCTGTACTATTGTGTGTGTGTTCTTAACATAATTAGAGTAAAGAATATACAATGGCGTTAAACCAAATAAGTAACAACTTATCTCGACATGTTTTAGTTAGTTTTATTTGTAATGGATACAAAAGTTCGAGGTGAACTTTTTCAAGGAGTGAAACTAAAGAAAGGCGTGTAGCGTCGTGTTATAATTTTTTTAATGGTAATGTATACCTACTCATAAGTTTGTTCTAACGGTGTTATTTTTCACTATAAATACATTATATTTTATACCTAAGTATACGGAAAAAATGGAGGTTCTGATTTTAGCAGTCTTTGTATGTACATATGTTTACTTGTTCCCTCATTACTCCCAAACCATCGATCATATATGGTACATAAAGCGTCTTAGTTTTGCGCGTATCATATAGTACATGTAGCGATGACAGTTCAGTGGTTAGCGCGGTCGGTTCGCATGCCGAAGGGCGTGGGTTCAAACCCCAACAATGAGCTTGAGCTGCCGGTGAAGGAAAACATTGTGAGGAAACCATAGCGTGGTGGTAGGGTACTCTGCTGGCTAGCTACCACCCTCAAGTTGAAAATCTGCCGCCAAGCATCTAACGGTGTGTTCCGGCAGCCTCACTTGAGAGCCAGTTCTATTCCAGGCTAGGTGTGCTTTACCATCTTCGACCACACCATCACTTAACATAAGATGAGTTGTGGTCAAACACTTAGCCAGTCAGCTATAAAAAAAAAAGTCATAGACATAACGTCATAGTAAATGACGCACCTCAAGACTATTTTGAGACACGTGCTATGACTAGTCTCAAATAAGCACTTTCCAAATTACATATAAGAAAACAAAAGCGGTGAAAGTTATATATAATTAAAAATATGGTGCGGCGTAAGGAAGTATATTATACTGCACAGTGTGGAGGTTAGAATAATCCAGTGTAAAATAACAATAAAGGAAACGAAAACGGATATCTCGTGC
This sequence comes from Biston stratarius, assembly GCA_950106695.1. NCBI lineage: Eukaryota > Metazoa > Arthropoda > Insecta > Lepidoptera > Geometridae > Biston > Biston stratarius. Next base: position 17,556,110 of record OX467115.1, on the reverse strand, counting down.
CTATAATATACGATAAGACCGCTCGCAGCGTCGAGACGTATACGTCACGGATGCGCCAACAGTGGGGCGGCAAATTTTTTTTTTTTTTTTGGAAAGTGTAACTTTTTTATACTTAACAGTACGACACAATTACTTTCGTGTAACGCTCATGTGTCACATATATACTACACCCAATTTTTTCCGAGACGATAAAGCATTTCACCGCGTATGTAGTTTAATTACTCATAAATTATATCGCACGAATTTTATGTTTTTGGAGTCTTCCCCTTTCTTAGTCACAGGTGGTCACATTACTGAGACCTCTCCCTTGATGTGACGTCACGAAGCTTATGACTTGTCCCCATTCTTGTCATACTTTGTTGACCCTATAGATGTGGCGTAATTTACGGATGACCCTTAGATCGTATATCCATGTGATTATTAATTTGTTCCAGGTGCAAACGTGAATTCGACTAACAGTATAACAGGGTTGAACGCGCTGCATATGGCGGTCGAGAGTGTGGAGGAACCCGCCGTGTTCGAGGAGCTCCTGGAGTGCTTGATAGAATACAACGTCGATATGAATGCCACTGCGCTCATCGGCGATACACCGCTAAACTGGGCTTTATTGTTGCACAAGTGAGTTGCAGGAAATATCCCAAAAAACAATACACAACTATACTTACAGATAGGTTTACAAGACTACCCACTTCGTTCGAGCGTGAAACGAGACCCTGCTTGTCTACCTCGTTAATTACAAATTATTTATACCTATATTGTTTAAACTCGAAGAACCATAATACGTTTTCCTCCATATAGTCGAGAGAGTTTAGCAAAAACTTTCGACGGCTAGAAAAAAATATAGTTTTTAGAAAGTAAAAAACACATAGACGGCGCAGATACCATTATATTAAAAATTTAAAAAACCTACACAATTAACCAAACATAGCTAAGAACCACCGCAAGAAAACTGGCTTTCAAATGAAAAAAACAGCATCGAAATAGGTCCACCCGTTTGAGACCTACGATGCCTCAGACAGACAGACAGACAGACAGATATCGACATCAAACTTATAACACCCCTCTTTTTGCGTCGGGGGTTAAAAAATGATAGCAGTTTCCGTTTAATGATATTGATATTGAAAACTTGACTTTTTTGCCGATTGACAATTTATCAATAATCTACGTATATACGTATGTATTATGAAAGGAAATATCGCATAGTCTAAAGAAACCTTTACATTTTAGATGTACTATCAATCGACTTCGTATCCGAGCACGGCGGACAAATGTCAGCGAAAGAAATGACAGACAAACTGCTAATTCACTCATAACTAAAACGCGTTGTTAATACAAAACGGCTAGCCATTACGTAATATGGGGAAATGTACAATTTGGTTCCGACATTTTTTTAAATAAAATTTTACTGGTCGTTAAAAATAAATATAGGTTAATAATTATGTATGCTTAGTCATGCACGACCTTCTTGAAGTGAACACTGCATGCAATGCATGTATTTTTCATGTTTTATTATAAAAATACCTAATCATGTTTCCAGGGACCATGCCGCGGTATTACTTATTCGTCATGGAGCAGATGTTAACGCATGCGATCTCCATTCCTGTAACATGACCACAGTAAGCAGAAGAAAATCTTATAACCTAGCGCGTATGTTGTTGAAAGCCGGTCACTATATAATTCCAGTGGAACACACGGCGATGGACAAAGATTGCGCTGTGAAATGGTTATACCACGCATGCAGAAGGCCTTTAGATTTATCCGATATTTGTAGAATTAAAATTAGGCAAATATGTAGAACGAGACAGTTGTTTAGATACATACATAATTTACCACTACCTCTTAGTTTGAAAAGATTTCTTATGATGGAAGATGAGGGTTGAGATAAAGTGATATATAAAACCAGGAATTAAAACTTCACTATGCCTTCGGCTTATTGCAATGCTTTCATTGAATCTCTATACTTGTGTTGTGGTATTGCAACAGTTTTGCAAGGATGGACTCCAGTATTGTAACAGTTATGCAAGGATGGACTTGCAGTATTGTAACAGTTTTGCAAGGATAGACTGCAGTATTGTAACAGTTTTGCAAGGATAGACTGCAGTATTGTAACAGTTTTGCAAGGATAGACTGCAGTATTGTAACAGTTTTGCAAGAATGGATTGCGGTATTATAACAGTGTTGCAAGGACAAACTATTTCATACAAGATTATGGTTATGTTTTTCATTTATAGCACTTAATCACTGAAAGCAATTGTATTATCATTGATAAGGTACATGCATGGAACATAAACAAAACAAGTGTCATTACATTAAAATTGCTAGAGCTAAACATTCGTTTTGTAAATTTTCCTCCTATTATCAAATTTTCTTTATTATCAAATTCATCCTATTATCAAATTTTCTTGTATGTTAGCAAGTTATGCAAAAATAAAGGTTATATTTCACATGAATCAATATTTATTGAAATATATTAAAGATACATCATAGTACAAAGGTGTATTTATATGTGAACATTTCATATAAAATATCTTGTGTTCCTTAAATTCTAATAAAGACTGGAATTAAAATATTAATGTTACAATAACTATCTATACAAGTGGGAACATTAAAAATTTCACAAACCCTGTGAAATTCTATGGGACCACATTCCAATTGGTCCTAAAATGTAATTAAAACAGTTATTCCCTAATGTTATAGTAATGAAAAAAATCGCTGACACATATAGACCGCGCTATCTTTACGCTTAATTTTTGAATATGATAAATCTTTGGATAAATGTTCAAATGGCCATGCATACTATCAAACTTAAAAATAATAAAATAATGATATATTTATATTATAGCTTGCTATATTTAACTCATGAAAAGTCAGGAATAAATTCTCATTAGTTATAATAAATAAAAACCTGCTGTTACCAGCTCATGTTTAGAATTTTAGATAAGTATATTATAATTATTCTTCAGCAAGTTGTTATTTATTTAGGTATAATAAAGTTGTTTTACTTACACTACAGGAAATATAAGTTACTATATGTAATAATAGAAACAATACAATATGATATGTGACTATGTTGCACTTATGCCTATTTACACAGGGTAAGTAAATTGTGTACCTACTAGTAATCAATATGTACTTACTAGTGAAATATAAACAGATATAAAACTGGATCGAGTTTTGACTTTAAACATTAACAGGAGTACAATGTTAAACATGTCTTTACTAACCTACAACAATAAATTAATATAAACAAATATATATGTATATTTCTTTTATATATTATTATGTCACATTGAATAATACACTTCTAAAATTAAAAATCATACTTTATAGGTAACAAGAAAGTAGGTAAAGTAATGATTAAGTTGTTCAAACCTTGTACTACTTTAAAACAATATTGGGAAGGCGACCCTTATAATCTGTGGTATCTTGAAGCTCCGGACACACTTGTAGGAAGATGTTAATCAAGTCAAAATGTTTGTTTTGAATTGCCTTATGAAGAACAGTTTCACCATCAACATCTTGCATGTTTACGCAAGCTCCATTGTGTATCAAGAAGTTCACAGTTGCAATTTTACCTTAAAAGAAAACAAGCAATCAACTCTTGAAAAATAAAAGTTATAAAATATACAGTTAAATATGTATTCCGCATATAATATAGATAAAATGAACCATCTTCATCATTATACTTAAATACTTTTTTTTGTAAATACATACTTATACAGTAGAACCTCTATAAGTCTAACATCAAGGGAAACGCCAAAAAATTCGAGTTATAGAGTTTTCAACTTATGGAGGATTTCGACTTAGGCGGATTTTGATTTGAGTTTGAGGTTTATTCTTATAAATTTTGTGTTAGAGAGGTAAAATAAATAAAAATTCAACTTGCAGAGGTGACAAACATATTTTTATTTATTATAAATCAACATTATTTCAAATAATTTTAAAATAAAAAATATGGCATTAAAAAACTACTACCAAACTACTTCTGACAGTATTTAAGTCGAAAACAAATGACTTGCTTAGCTAAATTTCAAAGGAAATCAAAATTGAACACCTGACACCAAGCAAGAAAACACGTGTTTACGTGAGTCATAAATTTATTATTGTATACTCCTAAAATGTTTTCTAAGAAACAATAGTGTACTCACATTGTCGGCAAGTTCTTAAAGTCGGTAACTTATTTTTGTTCGAACAATAGAGGTAATAAATTCCAAATGATCAAGTTGTAAAGGTTGTAAAATAAAACGTTGCTATGTTCGAGATACAGAGGTCAAATTTAATTTTTCGAGTTATAGAGTGAAAATATGTACCAAAATGGCTTGGAGGGACTCGGTGATTATTTCGACTAACAGAGGGTCAAGATTTCAAGTAATGGAGGTTTTGGTGTTTGAAGGGAAGGGAACAAAACATTTTTTCGAGATTTGGAGGTTTTTGACTTATCGAGGTTCAACTTAACAAGGTTCTACTGTAATACATACTGAACACCCAGACACAGAACACATTTGATTATACTACAAAATGTTTATCCTGGGTAGGAGTTGAACCCACACCGTACAGCACTAAGGAGCTTTACTACCAATTAGCGAATAGGGCTCTCTGTAATAAGATTAGAGTGAATAGATGTATTCTAGATTAACATGCTCCATCCTTGGTTGCACCGTCACTTGCCAATGGTAAGCATGTTCCTATCCTTGACCATATTATAAAGATCAAACACAAAACTTTTTAACAGACTTCAAAAAAGGAGGTTCTATGTTCGACTGTATGTTTTTTTAAAATTTATGTTCAGTTTTCTCCCCCATTTGTTTAAATGTTATAATACCTGATGCTGCTGCCTTGTGTAGTGGTGAAGCTCCTGCACTCTTGGTCTGAGCGTTAATATCTGCACCATGTTGTAATAGAAGCTTGCAGATATTGGTAAACCCATTTCGAGCAGCATAGTGTAGTGCAGTGTAGCCAGCATTATCTGGGGCCATGACCACTTCTTTTGGGTTCCTAGCTTTATCAATTAGTGACTGGACTTTGTTCAGGTCTCCATTAAAAGCTGTAAAGATAAAATTATTGCATATTTACAGTATATATATGTTTGGAGATTGGTGGAGAATACCAAATCAAAACTTGTAGCAAAAAGTAAAAAATTCAACATTCTATACCTGCAAACCATATACCCCTTTCCCAATCCATTTCAGACAATGTTTGCATGACAGAAGCATTTGAGCCGGCAGCACCTGCACAGTTAGAGTGGTCGCAATCCTTTCCATGATCCATTATTGAATATAGAAAGATTTTGTTGTGAATATTTATATATCAAGCTGCATAGTCCAAGTTATTTCTGACTCGCCAGTGCTTGAGATTATCCTGAATCCAAGCTGTACTAGTGCATTTAAAACAATCATTACATTGGTTTTGAATGCATCACCATTGACAATTATTGTTCTAGTAAACTTTGACTCAAGAGCTCTTACTTCTTCTGGTTTCAATCCAAATATGGCACATTCATGGGCATGCAGAGAACCTTTTACAGCTATGTAATAAGCAATGCTGTCCTCTTTATCTCCTACTAAATTGGCTGATGAAATGTTGCCTCCACCTTTAACATCCATATTATTTATATATAATTTAGTTAAGAGTTAGATATTGTCTTCCTTGTTTTGATGCTGGTAGTTGCCCAAGTGCATAGCCTCCTTACTGAAATTAGTGATATTATCTTGTTCTACTATAATAGATGGTTCTGGTTCAGAAAAATCTTTTCTCATAGTCCACATATACTCATTATAGTCTTGTTTCACTGCTGTGGAACTTGATGCAACTACTTTATAGCCCAAAACCTGCAAAATAATATAAATTTAATAAACCATGCCAAATACTAAACATTTCTAATTTAGTTATAAATCTTGTAAGTTTATAACTTTTAGTGGTGGATCAATACAATCAATTTATTTATAATTAATCTCAGACTTCACTATAAGTACCTGAAATATAATATACCTACCCATACTTTACACACATTCAACATTGGAAATAATGAAATCATGTTACATATTATTCAATTGAAATAGTGCTAAATGAAGATAAGTGTTCTAACCTCAAGTGCACTTAGAATGACACACGGATGCTGTAAGTAGACTATTGTAGAGTCGTCACAGTAACCACCACATGCAAATCTCTTGAGCTGCTCTATGTCACCAGCTGTTAAATTTACAATTATCACAAATAACAATAAGCACCGCAATTACAAAAAGTAAGGCCTGTACATTGTACTAAATTTGTTAGTGACTCATTAGCTTATAAACAAGAATCAATATTAATGAATGTCAACATAGTCTTATCGCTAGCAGGTATGCATTTCTAAGATATTGTTATGATATGAAGGCGACATAGAATACAAAACAGGTAAATTTTTATCGTTATTTCGACGACACAAAATTTAAGAGACGATTTACTACTGAAACAAACATTATTATTGCGCAAAATTAACACCTACCTTTCAAACCCGACACTAACACTCGCCAAGGGTTCTTGTGTCCGTATGATGCGAGATTCCCTCTGATCAAAATGTATGGCATTGATTACGGATAAAATGTACCAGTATTTTCTAAAGATTACTGAAAAATGCGGATTTTTATCAGATTTACTCAAGATAGAGAATTATAAATTCACAATCACAAGTCACAGATGACAGACATGACAATCATGACTATTCATGACTTGGATCATTTGACAAGTCGTCTCGGGGTGTGGGGGTTTCGGCGGGAATGCGGAAAAATCATGCATTGTATATATTTTTTAAACGTGTTTAATGAGTATCTAAAAATAGTGGTGTTTAAATCGTAAAGTGTCGACACACGAGTCTGAGTAAGTGATATAGTCTGAAAAAAACAAGTTATTTCGTGTTCCAAAACTCCGTAGAAGCTTCTAGAAAAGTACACCATGGAATTCAACCATGGTTTACTTTGATTTTTGAATTTCTGTAACAAGGACTTAATTTATATGGGCATGAGCTACTTACTGGCAGATTATACAAAGTGTAATGCCAAAAAAAAGAAAATAATGTTTCGTCATCTTCTCTTTTATTTTGGCATCGCGCTTTGTGCATTGATCAGTGTGAAGTATTTATGGTTTCCAGTGTCTCATGATAAAATAATTCTATATTTTCAAGTATTTTATGAATCTCGATTGAAATAATGCACAAACGTGCTATGGTGAATATAGAAAATAAAAAAGTACACTGTTTTGTAAAGCTTTTTAGTTCACCAATTATTCACAATTTTTGAAAAACCTGTTCCAAAAAATTTATTCGGACGCTTGACTTTTTTAATGTTGGTGGTAAAACATTCTCTTTTACTTTCAACCTGAGCTTTCAACAGATTTCTTGACTTTTTTTAGCTCCTTTTTTGTCGAAACCTTTTTCTTACCATGTCCTTGTATATAAAAATACGGCTCAAGTTTATTGGCTAAGAGTCGATCAATTTTCCTTTTGGTTAATACAGAGAAACGTGAGGTTATTCAAACGGTTCAGATTGTTTAAAAGCAATGGTTTAATTTTATTTAGAAGCATCAAGCAACTTCTAACTCCTTTTTTGCAGTGTCTGGTGTGCCCAATTATGAAAAGATTTTTCTTCATAGCCTCTGTAATCAGGATCATAGGTCTTTTTTGGGACAGTTTGCACTAGATTACACATTTAAATGGCAAACCTCTTATTGCTTTATGATATTTTAGAATTGTTTGTTGCTTTTAGATATCTTAGTACCTACATAAAAGGTGTATAGCTTTATTTAAATAGGATGACCCGAATAAAATACAAATACACAGGTAATAGGTACGATATGCACCCAGTAACTATTTATTTTACCACACAGTGGTGTGCGCTTTAAGCAAAGGTAATACAAACAAGTATACGTTACCTAAACGCTTAAATGTATTTATCTACAAACTTATTTTATTTCTATAAAATAATATTAGAAAAATCTAAAAGAAGACCGACAGAGATCAGCGTAAACATTATTTAAAACTTTAAAAGATCGTAGATATGTATGAGATGTATTGTATAGATACTGATTCAGTAAGATGTAGGTATATCTGCATTGTATTACCTATAGGTTACAGCATAAGTATAAAAGGATAAGCACAGTGGCGGATTTACATATTTGCCGCCAGTAGGCTATTCAATTTTTGCCGCCCCTACTAACTTCTCCAATTATTCAATACCCTAGTTTACAATAATATTATCTTTGTCAATGAAATTGTAATTTTATGATTTGCGCTTTATCGTCATAATTACATCAGCTTTTTATTATTGTATGATTGTGTTCTAAGGGATCGTTGTGTCAGGTCCTAGAATATTCCGCTAATAGTTTATACCTTCGCGCGTTAGCTTATTGTGTGAGTGGACCTTATGACATTTAGGGACAAGAGAAAAAAATATAGTAACATTTAATTTAAAAAAAAATAGGTCAAAATGACTAAATTCAAATTGTAATATTGAAACGCTATTGGAGTATTTTAAAAATTCATACCCACAAAAGTATACTTTATACAGCGTTTATTAATTTTTCATGTAACTCGTTGGAATATTCGGTGTACCGTATTGTACAAAAATATTGTAAATTTGTTAAATTTTCGAGACTTCTTTTCTCCGTTTTATTTTATTTCTGTAAGGCAAAATAAAATTTTGAGCCAAATTTGCCGCCTCTCCAAAATTTGCCGCCCTAGGCTCTAGTCTGCTGGTAAATCCGCCACTGGATAAGCATTTATATTGAACACTCCTACAAGGAATATTTAACACGTCCTAAGATGTTATACTATTATAGGAAAACAAGTATGTCTAAATTATAAACTGTAGCAATACTTATTTTTATCTGAAACGTTTCAGTCTTAGGATCCGTCTATTACTACTATTGATAAATCGTAATCATCAAAAATTACTCAACGATCACTAACTCATTTATTGCCCCAAAAATGTAGGATAATTACTTATTCATAGCAGGTCATCAGCGCTATTATGACACTTAATATTGTAGGTTTACCAGCTATACCTACTAAGTACTTGGCCGACGATGTGTCCACAGTGTCGTATCTAAGGTCGTAAGTGCCTAGTGCGAATTATGAATCCCCAAAGCGTCTTTATTAGGAAAGAATTGCTCTTATTTTTAGGAAAATATGTTAAAAGTTTACTTTTCTATAGTTAATTACCCGACTGCCAAGGAATGGTTATGTTTTTCGCGTACATCTTATATGTACGTAAATTTATTTATTACCTCGTATCTTCCAAACGACTAAATGGATTACGACAATTAACGTATTGTTAGATTCGTTTCAATAACCAAATTGTTCTTAGAGGATGGTTTAAAAAGAAAAAAACAATATGGTGGCTTTTTGGCGCGAAATAGTAATACGTTATTTATTAAAATAACCTATTAAGCATCTAAATATAAGAAATTACAAAAATATATTGAATTTATATGTTTATATTTAAGTAGGAATAATAAATTGGGATTAAAAGGTTTTGTTTTCTTTTCGTTATAGCTATTTTATTCGCAGTCGGGTTATAGATTTTTTTTTAACTCTTCAGCTTGTTTGTAAATTGTACAGTTTAAGTAACTATGAATTATTAATTTTTGTTTGGATACATACTTCTTTTTATTTCAAGCGGCGGTATCGTAGTCAAGTTGGCATATTACACTATAAATAACTAAGTTAACAATTAAAAGCACTTGTTTTTTGATTTAGGGTAAGCTGTGTCGACTACGCTGGCAACCTGCCGGCTTTGGGCAGGCGAGCACACCCTCTTGAGGTTTGCGTTCCTGGTACCGGCCCCCGCGGTCAGTCCCTTACTACGGCACTGCGTGTCCCTACTTACCTAAGTAAATATTAGCTGTACCCCGTGTGGCCGCGCCTTTTCCTGTTTTCGGGTGAATTTAGTATTTTCCGGTATAAAATTATATGGGTAGCCTCGTGTTATTCTCCAGAAATTCCCTTCTGTGGAATTTAATAAAGCTAAGTTACGAAATCACGAAAATTCTAACCAATTTTCTCATTTGAGCTGATAAATAAGTACCTACGTGTAGGTTTACTTCTAGCAAAATTAGATATATACATTTTATAATAGGTATCTGATTCAGTAACTGTAGGTAATAATTTGCGGTATTTATTCAAGAAACGTGGCCAAATACCCGGTAAGCGAGACGATATGTAAGGTAAGTTAGTAAATTATAACTTACGTAAGATTTTATCAATTTTCCTTGCTTGTATTGCGAATAATAATAGTTTCCCTAAAAAACGTGGTAAGTATAATGTGGTAATTACTTATCTATAAAAGTTAATTTTTGGTCCAAACTTTTAGTTGGGAATGACGGGATATTACAAAAGCAGTAAAATGTTGACTAACTTGTTTCCTAGTCTAATCAGTTTTATAATCTATGTTAATTTAAAAAGTACTAAACTAAAATGTACGCAGTCAAAATGTCCGTTATTTATCGGTAGGGTAAATGCCTAGGTTCATCTACATCTAAGGTTATTTTTTATTGGTCGTTCGTAATTATCTATATTTTATTTTTAAGTACGTAATTCCAGCCAAAACATATTTAATAAATATTTTGTTTCGCCTCTTATGAATACTCGTAATATTAATACAAGCAATTTTCAGACTTTGCCTAAGCATGTTACTTTTTATATACGTTAATAAGTTTTCTTGACTTTAACGATTGAAATTGATAAAGTTCAATAAAATTATTACTATCTGTCAACTTCTTGCCGTCATGCTGGAAAATGAGAAATTATTTTATAGAACAAATTTATCTTGGTTATAATTTCTTTGATTAAAATTGTATTGATGTAAATTTATTTGAAAGTGCAATGCCAACTAGTTTAATAGTTTAAATATAAAGATTTTATGAAAAAAAAGCAGTTGTTCAATAGAAAAATTACATTTATATATTTTCAATGGAACATCTGTTCTTTTTCAAGACTTCATGGTGAACCGATAAAAGCTGATGGGAAGCATTGTTACACTTTCCTAGATCACACTATTGTTTTGAGTAAAAAAGTCTACTTGTAGACAGCGGTTATTTAATACGCGAGAAAGCAAGGGTTGTAGTATTAATAATCTTATCACATTAAATATATTTACGTAAGAAGTACTATAAAATGCGTAAATAGTATCTTTTGAATAAATAAATAGTTGCTATTACGAAGTCTATTGGGACTTTTAGGGGTAAAATTTTCTACTTAAATTAAGTAAATCGTTATTTAGTAATTAATTTAGATTTTAATTTCACTAAAATACTCGTATTAAAGCTTGTTGGCACTATAACAGTTCTCCACCTAACTTTTTATAAAACTCTACAGTTTTGCTACCTTTGACTGTATCAAAATGTCTTTTTTATGAATTCCGATAACGATTTTTTTATTCAATTCGATTTTTATATACTTTACAAATATAAAGCACAAAACTATGACGGGGTTAAGTGTGAAACTCAGTCGGTTAATGCATAAAGAATTCTACAATAAGAATAGGTAAATTTGGAGTAATACCCTCTCTGTATATATTTAGGATGTCTAAGACAACGAATTTTTTCACTTTGGTTTTCCGATGACAGTCTTCACTACGGCACTCTTTATAGAGAGGGAGAGCTTACCGCTATAATCTTATTCTTAGTCTCCACGTACAAAATGCTTTAAGGATTAACTCTACAATTTGACACAGTTACAATCTATAAGTCTTGACTGGAACAGTTGTGTGCATCGAGCGCCCGAGGCGGCACATCCTCGTAAGGGGATACGTGCGCTGACGCCAATTCTTGGGAAACTTTTTCTGCTGCTTCCATTACTCGCAAGAGGTTCTGACCAGCCAGTTTGCGAAGATCATCTATGCTCCAACCTTCCTCCATTAGCTCGGCGAATAACAGCGGGTAGGATGACACGTCCTCTAGCCCCTGTGGTGTACTGTCAAAAATTATCATTATTTAATCTTTATCGATTTTGGTGCAGTCAAGTCGGGTACCTTTGAATTTCCGTATATCTTTGAATACTGGTTTGAAGATTCATTGAAGGCTTGTTTATCTACGTGAAACGGAACAATGAAATATTGTAAAAGTCAAATGTTACTGAGTAGATGGTATCCCCAAGGGAATGGTAAGTTATTGACTATGTCAAGTTTATTCATTTTGTATACTATTTCTATTTAAAAAAAGTGAGTTTAATCTTACCCAAATCACAAGAAGCCAATTACAAATATTTTGTTTGTCCGAAATAAGTCGTTTCAAAGTTGCCCAAAAGCCATTGTAACTTTGAACAGCCACTAAAACGTCAATTTCCCATACATTACCTACTTTAATAAATCATCTTTAGACTATTTAATTTAAATGTATGGTATGAAAGAACACTCCTAACACAGAGGACAATATAGTAAAACTGATACTTTTTTTATAACGGTAAAATCTGAGAAAAGTATCCAAGTTACACAACTTGACTGTATCGTTTGACAATATTTTTAAATGGGGAAGTTTGATGTACTCACTAATTGATTCCATCGTAACCGGCTCCCAGACCTACACTGTCTACACCGGCTACGTCGCGGATGTGGTTTATATGGGCTGTGAAAAATATGAAGTTCAGTTGCAATAAAATTATCAAATCTGGAACTTAAAATTATAGTTTATAAAATTGTAATTTGCAAAAAGTAATTTTATTCTTTAATCGACGATGAAATCTTGTCTTGTATTTGAAGATTTTGCAGCTACGAATACCGTAGCACTTTCGTAGCGTTGACAATGTGGCATTTGTACAGAAAGATGGAAACTTTAGATAACTATAAAAAGATATACGTATATAATTCAGATTGGATATTAAACAATAATTATGGTAGTGACTTAATGTAAGAGTTATGTAGATAAGCTATAATTCATCAGTTCACGAAAGTTTTTATTTTTATTTGATCAGATTATATAGTCGTGTTACCTATAGCGTCCTGCACTGTAGCGGACTCCTTGCATGTTAAGAAGGATGTGTAGAAGTTGACCATTATGAGCCCTCTGTTGGCAGCGAGCAGCCGCAACACAGCGTCGGGCACGTTCCGCGTTACATTACAGAGCGCTCGCGCCGATGAATGCGAGAAAAGCACGGGCGCGCGGGACACGGCCAGCGCGTCGCGCATCGTGCGCTCCGACACGTGCGACAGATCGACTAGCATGCCCAGACGGTTCATTTCCTTCACAACTACCTGTCAACAACATATTAATTTTTTTCCAACGCTGTCAAATATTAATCACCACACTGTAACATTGGATCAGCGTCTGATTTAAAGGCACACCCGTTACATTCAGGGAGGAGTGAAAAGAGAAAACCAACCAAGTGGGAGTCGGACTCACGCACGAAGGGTTTCGTACCATATATCTTATCTATAAAAGCGGCAAAAAAAAATCACGTTTGTTGTATGGGCCCCCTTAATTTTTTTAAATTTTTTTTTATAGTGGCATAACAACAAATACATCATCTGTGAAAATTTCAACTGTCTATCACGGTTCATGAGGTACAGCCTGGTGACAGACGGACGGACGGACTGCGGAGCCTTAGTAATAGCGTGCCGTTTTACCCTTTGGGTACGGAACCCTAAAAAAGAGCCTATACGCCATCATGTGACTACAGGTAGTAAGTAGGTTTTCTATTAGAATTAACTTTTTTAAATTATGAAATTGTCCTATCGTATTGAAATTAAAACGCGCTGTCGTAGTTTTCAAATAAGTCTTACCACTAAATACCTTGTAGCAAAATATCTAGATCTATAAACGCTCTAGTATTATAGTTTAGTTATAGCCAAACACCTGGACTACAGTACAATACAACTTTATTATACACCAAACATTATAAAAATACATACAAAAGTTAAAAAAAGAGAAAGAAAGTAACAAAACAAAAAATACAATATAGAAACAACAAATAAACGGTGTACAAGGGCGGCCTTATCGCCTAGAGCGATTTCTGCCAGACAACGTTACTAACCTTACCTACTTAATAACTTCCTAATTATTTAATAAACGTTATCTATATTACGCTATACGTATATGTATGACTAATTCTATTTTTTTCATGACCGACATTTAGCCGAAACCTGTGACTAATACCAACTAACCAAAAGTTAGCACCTAAACCAACATATCACCATTGAATACAATGAACAAACGTAACTTTTAAAATGGTATAAAATATCCCTTTGTTCCATTACTCATCATTTGAGAATTATGTGTTTGAGCCAACGATCAAATCTGTGTAATAAGACGTGTCAACAATCCCATGTTCCCCGGTTCATTGTGAATTAGGAGCCCGTTTCGAAGCTTTGGCTCGGCGATCTACGGGGAGTTAACTTAACACATGTAACCATTTTATACTCGCACCCACTTAATAATTCAAGCAAAAGCATGATTTTAAACAACACCCTAGACGGACTGTCTAGACTTGTTCATTCTAAATTCGTATGGTTTTTAATAGGCACCTAATTATCACAATCACAATAGAAGTATGGGTAAACCACCACAGTCCTTGGTTTAAGTATATCTACGCATTTTCGTTTAAGTTTTAGGTGTCAGTTTGGGTCATATCCGTCTTTTACGAAGAGTCAAAGCAGAATTCTACGTTAGCGTGGCCACATCTTGCTTTGCGTAAACCAAACGTGGGTAATACTGTAAATGTAAATCAAAAATGTGTCAAGCCACGTCAGTTTTTATATGTATGCACGTGAACTTTAACGTATTTGGACTGATCACATATAGATACCGTGGTGGTGCCGGCGTAAGAATTGTACCCCACACTCTCTACCCATGGTTGCCGTATGAGTCGGCTAAGGGATGTAATCTGGAAGATGGGCAGCAGCGTCTTCCTTGAACAATCACATCTAACTGCGCTCGTCAACCCGCCTGCCAAGCGTGGCGAGTATTGGCAAAACCTCCCCAGAAGGACGCCTATGTCCAGCAGTGAACGTCCTATGGCTGATGATGTGTGACATATAGGTACATAATATCTATCTAAACATGTTGTTTAAAACCTGCAAGTAGCTTTGTATGTTTATAATATCGCGCGTTGAGTATATATACCTACATATGTATATTGAGCATACATACGTATACTATCAAAACTTCTCTGGGGTATCCGTTTATAATGAATAGATTTCCTTAGTTCTTACCATGGATGATCTGTGATTATGTAAGAATTATTTCCATTTATTCTACACTTATCAGTTAAACTATTATGTCTCTATCCCAACTTCAGAATAGTGAGTAAAATCTCGGTTGTTTAAACTGCTGGAAACTTTCCAGAACAAAGAGAAAGTAAAATATTTATCGTCGATTGAAAGTGGCTTCGGATGTAGGTACACAGCCTCACTGCCGGCGAGCAGTTAATTAAGTTAGACGAACCAATGAGTAACTTTTTCACTGAACTCGAGTTTTCCCTCACACGGGCTGAGAGACGAGGTACATAAAGTGTACATAAATTCTACAATTGTCTGTTCGTAGGTAAGATGTGTCAAGTTTCATAGATTGCCGCAAATTGGATTGCTAGGATGCATTCGATCAAAATTTATCGAGTTCTCTAACATTGAATAAAATTGAATCAATTGTTTTTTTTTAACATTATTATGTGGATTGATGCATCACTCGTAAAAGATCTACTTTTCTCTAATTGCTTTCTTCCAAGTTTATTTTATTAATACAGAAGGTATTAGAATTTATTTTACCGGAATTAGCGAACCCTTTGAATAGTTAAGTGCAGTAAGAACTTTTAGACCTCAGCTAATTCCCTGGATGGGACCCGTTGAACCGGCAGACGCCTCACAAAAACTCCAAAGAATGAGCCATTGAAATGAACTGCAAACACGGTCTTGTCTCTTGTTTGAATATTTATTATAAAGAGCTCCATTGTTCCAGCGGCTTTAGTAGGTGGCTCGAGTTTGTTTAATTAATTGCTAACTTTGCGGAACCCCAAGGATTGGTTCGAGGCTGCGGCAGACAAATTTTCAACGAGATAAATTATTGTTATTAGTTTTATAGTTCAAATCAATGTCACTCATAATGTAAAGCAAAAGTTGATGAGATTACTTACTGACTGGCGAATAAGATTCTGCAGCATGATGACTAGCAGATACCTAGTAATAGAAGATAGGAAAGCTCGTGATTCTCGAAGATAAATGTACCTATTTACCAAACAATGGGGTAGTGGTAGTTTTCCTTCGTTCTCAGCGAGTGGGTATACCTAAGTACGGCGCTTACGTATGCCTGCGTTACACGCAGTGAGTGGTTTTAACAAAAGAAAATATTTCGAAAAGTATCGCTGGAGGTAAACAAAGAAGTGCACTAGCGAGCAGCCGGAGCTCATACAAAGCGAAATATTGCACTGCGCCAGGATGTTTATGATTATGGCACACTCAGTCTGCTCGCGACCAACGACGAGTGACGTCTTAATCTTACGGTTTCATGTTGACTACTTAGATGTTTCAATATTGCTTGACTACGCGATTTTACTGTTAATTTCAACTCTTCACTTAACATTTAGGAAAATAAACTTCTGCACTAGAACTAAGTTCAGCTCATTATTGTGATGAAGCATTGCTTGGCAAATGTCAACAATAAATGAATACATATTTATTTTATTTATAAATAGTTATGCTAACAAGAGTTGCCCTGACAAACAAATTTCAATAAATTAGTTTGTGATTGATTTATTTTATTGAAAAAAGTTTTTAAAACATTACCCAACATTTTTCCCGAAATACTTAATATAATATGTAGGATTATTATTGCGAACATCTAAAACAAAATAAAAATCGGTCTGGCCATTCACAAGTTCATGTGATTACTAACAGAATCAATCCAGTTCTTTTTAAAAATTGTCCCACTGCTGGGCGCGGGTCTCTTCTTATTGCGAGAAGGGTAAGGCCATAGTCCACCGCGCTGGCTAAGTGCGGGTTGGCAAACTTCTCACATCTTCAAGAACTTATTTTGTAAGAACTCTCCGAAATGTATTCATCAGATATCAGAACCTCACGATGTTTTCCTTCAACGTTTGAAGTCATCAGCAATACGCATATAACTTGGAAAAGACAGAGGTCGCGCCGTGGGATTCGAACCCAGGACCTCCTGATTGGAATCCAGATGTTCTCCCAACTAGGCGACCGAAACTTCTAACAAACAACATTATTTTTTATTTGTTTAGATTAACATTATGGCGTGATAATTTACGACATTTCTTAACCCACTAGCTGGTAGAGAATAGACTGTGCTTACGATAGTGATCATTTAGCATATGTACCTACTAGGAACTAAATGAACTCGCATGTCATTCAGAAGATGTACCTACCTATCTACGAATGTTACAACTAACGAAGTAAGAGATTAAGAGATAAAACAACCTTCCTAATTCTCCTTTTCCTTTCTAGGCTCAGCAAGCTTTGAGCCTAAGCCTTGATAAAATACCTCCAATTCGCTTGGGACGCTACTTTGTAGAGAATTGTCTACGTAAAAGCTATGGCGATGAATCTAAACGAGTTAGATGTTTAAATAGATTAGGTACATTTCTCGGAAATGCGTAACTTACAACCCTTTTTACTCCGGAAACTTTGAAGGTCTTGTTTCTTTTTAATTTGCATTTTTAGATTTAAACTTTACAAATGCGAGGGGACATTTTCCCGTAAAATACAGTGAAACGATCGAATTTTAGCTGCTTTTATTTACATTTTTACGAATAAATATTTTTATTTTTAATATTGAGTGTAAATGTTTCCTGACCTGAATCGCACAAGTGAGATTTTTTTAATTACTATTAATTAAGACCCGTAATACTAAAAGTGTTAAAGTAACAATAAGACCGATTTTAAAGGCTTTGTTGTTGATTTAGTTGACATATATAAACTTACTAAAAATGTTGCAGACTTTTTCATTGCGGTCCATTCGGATTAGACAACTGCAACATTTATAATAAGTTTAGATTTATCAACGAAAGCTTTAAAAAAGTGCATCTGCATGGAAGTGACGAAGACTCTACATTGTTCGGCGCTCCCAAACATAACGTCTACTTGACACCTCGCGTATCCAGCTTTGTGTGATTATGACAAACTTTTGTTTTATTAATGCGGGATTACTTACGTTTAATTGTCGGATAACCAAACAAAGGCCACAATATGTGGTCGAAACTATAGTCGAAGTATCCGATATAATAAAACATGAGTAATTTCGCATTAGTAAAACAGACATGTGTTAAAACCACGTAAGTTTCCATAGTAAAGTTATGACAAAATTTAGAACTAAAGTAACAATACCTTTCCAAACGGTGTGAGTCCGCCTCGAAGGGACGGCTCTGCTCGATCTGTTCCGGCGCACTCGGCCCACGGGGTGTCGCAGGTGGATGTGAGCGTCAAGTATCGCACGCCTACTTGGTACAAGGTCCTCAGCACGCCTAGAGATCCTCCTATGGCATGCCCTCCTTCAACGCCTACTAGTGAGCAGAGCCGGTGGTTGGCGTGCGCTGATACAATGTCTGTCACCAAATATCTCTTATTTAGTGGACTCTATGCAAATATTCAATTATATATTTTTTTATTATCGTTGACAGCCTAGGCGTATAACCACAGCTAACTAATGCTAATTCTAGCATACAATGAAATTATATATGTATGTAATTACAAAAATGTATTAACAAAAAACAAAGTATTTAATCTTTTATTGTATAAGCAATCTCGTTCAACAACAGTTTTGATTAGTTTGGGGCTAGATGGTGCTGTGTAAAAATAATGTCATACGATACACATTTTTTTTTGCTAATTTAGTGTTGCCTATTTCATAGTTTTTTTTTGGGTCATGATATCTCAGTGGTTAGCGTGGTCGGTTCGCATGCCGAAGGGCGTGGATTCAAACCCCAACAATGAGCTTGAGCTGCCGGTGAAGGAAAACATCGTGAGGAAACCATTGATGGTGGTAGGGTACTTTCTAGTACTCGGCTGGCTAGCTACCACCCAAGTTGAAAATCTGCTGCCAAGCATCTAACGGTGTATTCCGGCAGCCTCACTTGAGAGCCAGTTCCATTCCAGGCTAGGTGTGTTTACCATCTTCGACCACACCGTCACTTAGCATCAGGTGAGCTGTGTGGAAACCGCCACACATGAAAAGTGGGCCACGTTGCCTTTTCTTCAGGGTTAGGATTTTGTTCACATTTGACTTAATTAACGCTTATCAGAATTAAATGAGCATAGCCAGATGTGTTCTGCTCCCATATAATTTTTTCGTATATATCCATCGCTCTATAATTGGTTTTTTAATAGCTGAGTATACATATATACTTAGATGGTATAATACTGACCGCGCGCTATTATTATCCAATACCGTTTCCAATATCATAATCTATCAATGTCGGCTCTGAAAGAAAAGCTCATCAAAGGTGAGTCCTATAAGAAGTATCTACTGCTTTTATACTTTACCGTATGGAGTAAACATACTTATGACACATCTCAGTACCTTATTGTTATCTTTGTGTACCTACGATACAATCCGAAAGTTGTTAAACTTGGCAAGAACGCGAAAAAGTCATGTCGAAGCATTGTCTCATTTTTTAACACGGTAGGTATCTAATTTACTGTTTAATATAAACTTTATATTACATTGTCGAATTGCGTGGTGCCTTCTTAGTAAGCTTAGAGTAGCACAACGAGCTATGGAGAGCGCTATGCTCGGAGTTTCCCTACGAGATCGAATCAGAAATGAGGAGATCCGTAGACGAACTAAAGTAGCCGACATAGCCCAGCGGATTAGGAAGTTGAAGTGGCAGTGGGCAGGGCACGTAGCACGCAGAACTAATGGCCGATGGGGCTGCAAAGTTCTGGAGTGGAGACCACGGATCAGCAAGCGCAGCGTAGGACGTCCACCGATAAGGTGGACAGACGACCTAATAAAGACCGCAGGAACGCGCTGGATGCTAGCCGCTTCCAACCGGTCTTTATGGAAATCAATGGGAGAGGCCTATGTCCAGCAGTGGACGTCATACGGCTGAAGATGATGATGATGTGGTGCGTCCATAATAAAAAATAAAAGAAAGAAAAATATATATAGGTACTAAAGCTTAATTTATTTTTTATATCAATGCTTCTTACTGTTAAGACACTTCTTAAAAAAAACTTGCTGTTGCTATAACAACCACCGAGAAGCATTTCAGATAAATTGATTATTTTAATTTACTCAATTTAAATAACAAAAACAATCAAGGAAAAGAAATCCGTACGTTAAAAATTAACTAAGTAAAAAATGCTGAATCAAAACAATGAGTTTTTCATGCAAATAGCTTGAATGTTTTGCATACACTCTGTAACAGATTTTTTTAATTTTCATTTATGCTTTTTAAAACTTACAAAAAATTGGTTACAGTAATATAATATGGTTGGACGCTTCATAGTTTAATACACGTGTAGTATGAAATAAAAATAAAAAAAATGCCTCAATGTCCTATATTTTCTCGAGTTGTTTGGAACTGGTGATTTTTACATTTGCGAAATTAATGTTACTATAGGGTCTCCACTCTGTCTAAATAGAATCACTTACGTTCCTTGAAGACTTTAAAAAGTCTACTGAGTTTTCAATTAAAAATAATGTTTTTGTTTCACTTTTGCCAGATAACTTATGTTTAATTATATCGGATACTCTGACTACAGTTTCAGCCACACACAGTGGCCTTCTTTAAGGAGTCAAAGCAGAGCCCAACGCACACGCGGCCTCAGTGCAAAGCTAGACGAGGCCGCGCGCACTATGTCAGTTTCCATAGTAAAAATGATGTTCAGGTATATTCAATATTTATATTTTATTCTCTTTACTGTTATTTATACTGTACTCGTTAATATACACCAACTTCCTTGGCAGTCGATAAAAAACAAAAGGGATCGCTAAAACCTAGATGCAAGCACAAGTAATTTGCATGAAAAATCCATGACAATGTTTTCTAGTTACATCCTATGTGAATCTAACTTTATGTTGTAGCTTGACTGCCTTATGTTGTAGTAAATAAAAAACGAACGAGATAAGTACCCTCACCGGACTGTTGAGTTTGTGGTTGCATTAAATAAATGTAATATATGCGTTTACTCTTAGTGGATCATTCAGGTATAGATTTTAATTCAGGTTCTCTCCTATACCTTCATGTTTTCTCTCGTTAGAATCGATGGACTGTGCTCTTTTACATTTCTTTTTAAATAAAACCTATTAATCTAGAAGAAATAAAACAAACGTTAAGCTCTGCTAACGATAGGAAACATCCAGAATTTTATGTGACAAAAAAAGTCCAGGGCATCGCTTCATTACTGCTCATTGCTTTGAGAAATTCGTTTTTTTTTTTTAAATGTAACTGTAATGAGACGAACGAGACGCTCTCCTGATGTTAAGAGATAACGTCTGTCGACGACCATTGCAGCGATACACAGAACTTTGTCCAGAGCATCGCTGCCTTGGCGCTCATTACTTTGAGACTAGATGGTTAGTCTCATCGGCCCAGTAATTTCGCTAGCTGCAGTACCCTTCAAACCGGAACACAGTAATGTTTACTGCTTAGCGGCAGAATATCTGGTACTGCGGTGGTATCTACCTAGACGACCTCCTGCTAAGGAATCTACCACCCAGTAAAACGATGTAAAGGATTGTTTGTATTACTATTATAAGTTAACAGACTCTAAAGACCAACTTCTATAAAGCATAACAAACAACGATTACCTTCAGCGGACGTGCACAGCGTAAGTTGCGGATGATACTTCTCAGTGAGCCGCTGTATGAGGTCGATCTGCTCGAACGTCAGTTGCACAGCGTCGCGGTGCTGCGAGTCGCACGGCACGTACGCAGCCCAGAACTGAACACATCAAACATGATTAAATATCACGCACGAGTCCGCGACTCTGCGGCACACCACCTGAATACGAAATACGAGAACACGCCCCTCCTATTGAAGTTCAGCTCGTTCAGCACGCACAGGAAAATTAAACAGACTCGTATGCGAGGACGTGTCATGATTCAATATTAAACGGATGCCTCGGTTCCTGTCAACTTTGCACCTAATTATTGCGAACGTTAATTCGCAACGCTTATAATATTCATTGCTGTTGTGCTATTTGACAACAGTTTAAATTGTGAATGGTGATTCCGGGAACATGCTTATCGCTGGTTGGGGGATTTGCATCTAATTGATGGGTATAACGGTTTATTTGCCGGACGTGTCTTTTTCGAAAAATCCCTTCTGTAAGTTAATTTTACGAACTCTAAATATTTTACAAAGTATGATTTATGTTGGCTGCGCTTATAAGTACGTACCTAAACGTATATTAAGTATATATTCACACAGCGCCATCTAGCCATAACCTAAGCAAAGCTTGTAGAATCAGACAGCTGACGGAGTACTTAAATACTTATTTTTGTAAATAGATACTTATAATACATATAAGACACCCAGACACAGAACAAACATCTATGTTAGTCACACAAATGTTACTCCTGAATGGGAATTGAATCCAAGCCCTTCAGCTCTCGAAAATATACCAAATGAGCTAACAGGGCTGCCATAATGATACATATATTAGATAATGCAAGTGACCTCGTTGGCATGTATTTAATTATTTAAATATAATTCTATAACTTATGACAAACATGTCGGTGAGCTGTTGTGCGACGGAGTTGAAACAATCGTGCTCGCTATCAATCGGATTGAGTTCATTGTACCGTATATCTCGGCGATAATTCCGTACCGTTGCCGCCAGTGACTACACATTAATCATCCAGGGAGCATCGGACGCTATATTATTTTTAAATAACAATAGATAAATGATAAATATAGCGCTAATGACTTTCCGAATAAACATTGAGAATTAATTAGCTCACCTGCGCGGAAACTCTCCCTTGCTTTAATCTCGGCAAGTCTGTGTGACTCCAGGAACTCGTGGCCCACGGCGATATTGTTCGCAAGTCTTCATCAAAGCTGAAGCAAACAGATTCTTCATTAAATGAATTCTGCTCGTAAAAGTTTGCAGTTGGTGACATTGCAAGCATCATGCGGCTTTTTCTCGTTTACTTTTCAGCGTGTTTGACTGCTCTAGGATGCATATGTGTCAGCCTTTACGACAGAAATCAGGTCTTTGTATACAAGTGAACACCAGAAAATATAGTAAAACGTAGCAAACAGTCATAACCGAATCGAATTTCGTCGCACACGCGACGGTAACGACCTGGCTCCGGGCCAAAACGTCCGTCAACCGTTCAACATTAACCAAAATAAGTATTATTTCTTTGTACTAAGCTCTGGTTACTGAAAATATTCCTTGTTGTTAATCTTACGTTTAAAACACCTGTTAGCTTATGCAAAGTAAAAATTTCATAACAAAATTTTAGTTGTTTTGTGTACTTTATTGAAGACTTGTTCAAAAATGTAACGAACAGTAGGATTCGAACCTGCGAGTTTGTTCTAACCATTAAGCTACCCAGCTTAATGGTTAGAACAACCGCTTTCCTACTTAACAGCAAGTTTTGAGTTTTATGTCTAAAGATCTATAACTTTTATAGTCTTCCAGTTTTATATCCTAAAACATGCAGCAAATGGTTTTGAATTAAATAAAATGGTAGTTTTATGATCTACCTGTTTATTATATGCAAGCTTTAAAATACATTTCCGAGAAGTACGATTCTCGACTTTAATGCAAGCAGCTATGGAGCAAAATAAAGCTCGAGGCTTATTAATATAAAGTGCAGCTAACGAGATTTATCAGGAAAAAGAGTGTGATATTTATTTAAACTGCTGTTTTCTTGTGATTGCAAACAGCTTTGTCGGGGTGTGAATTTGCAATAAAATCTGTAGCTCTACAGGTGGATTGGGAACCAGTTCTAAAATAAACAAAGTATAACACTCAAATATTATGTCATTTGTTTTGACTCGAGTCAATATCTTTTTGTACGAATGGGACTCTCTCCCGATGGTAAGAGATAACGCCTGACCATGACCATTGCAGCGATACACAGAACTTTGAGTAATAAAACAAAGTCTAAGGTATCGCTGATTTGGCGCTCATTACTTTGGGACAATAGATGGTTATACTCAACAGCCCAGTAATTTAGTATGTATGTATTAATGTTAACATACTACTGTTTAGCGGCAGAATATTTGATACCGCGGTGGTACCTACGTAGACGACTACCTGCTAAGGAAATATACCACCAAGTAAATCAAAAAGTTTCGAAACTGATTATGAAAATCAAAGTTCGGCCAGACTGTTTTCAAACAACCTGTGTATATAGCAAATGTGTTCAATAAAATTTTAATACAATCTGAAAATCTAAGTACTGATCACATTCGTTGCCATATAACCTAGAAAAGAGGAGTCTTGGCGGGAACGCGGTAAGGGTCGTGTCGAATTGTATTTTTTTCCAAAAGTGGTGTTTTTTCGAGTGTTTATGCATAAAAATAGTGGTGTTTTATTCAGAAAGTGCTGAATTACAAGCGCGAGTGTGGGAAAGTGATATAGTGTGGTGAAACATGGCTTTACGTGTTGCTTCCAAAACTCCATCCAAAAGCTTATAGTAAAGTCGCCACTACTTTACTACGGCATGACTTGATTTGACTGGTACCGACTGGACTTGACCAAGACTGGACTTTGGCTGTAACTATAGATCTATATTTGAAAAACTGAAGACAAGGCAACGGTTCAAAAACACTGTCAAAATTATAAAAGTGAAGTGCTGTAATTCCAAATATGTAGAGACATGGTTCAAAGGCCTCTGTAGCCAGACCATAAACATTTAAAAAAAAAACCTAGAAAAGACAGAGGTGCGTACCGTGAGATTCGAACCCAGGACCTCCAGATTGGAAGTCAGACGGTCTCCCAACTAGGATGCCGAAACTTCAGAGAAGTTCACTCTACATTTAGACAATTTTACAAAAACAAAGAAATTGAAATTTGTTCAGTCGTTTGGGTGATATGTTGCCATTGACAGACACGCAGATACACACGTTTTTTACTTATAACTACCTTTCTGTATGAATTTGAGTTTAAAAAGTACGTAGGTTTTCTTAGAAAAGTCACAATAAAAAAAAACACAACGTTTTTCGTGCTTAGAATACATATGGTTAATAAATTTGAGTTTTATACAGACACAAGATTCGAAAGTGGCCCCGAGGTGCCTTCTTAGGATCGTTTTTGTAGAGCGACGGCAAAATTGTGAACGATTCTCCGTCTAACGTAGTCATGACATAAGCATTATGTTTATGTAAGCTGTTCACTGTTCCATCTTGGGGTAAATTATTCGTAAACACAAAAGGTTTCCATACTGAGCAGGGTTCGACCGCACTGTTCAATCATGATACAAGATAGAAGAAAGGCAGCAGAAAATGCGATTACATTTTTTAATTTTGTGGCTTGTCAAAACCAGCGTGTAATCGCTATAGTTGGACAGAAATTGGGGATATCTTTGCTCATAACTGGGATAGTAATCACTAAGAATAGCCAAGAAAAAAAAAACTGTTTCTACATTAAGTAATAAAAAAAGAAAACAGGTGCATTGTGAAATAGTCACTTCTCAATGATCTAAGACTTCGAATTGCGAATGCAAATCCTAAACAATAAAAAGTAGGTATTAAGTTCAAAATCAGGGCGTAACACATCTTGTCGTTTTTATAATTTGATATTGGTATAAGAAAACTTATTGCAAAACTCCGAATCCCCCGTGTTATATAAATACAAACGTTTTACATGTTATGTAGTTGTAATATCAAACAAGCTGTACCTCTGTATCGTGTGTGTAATAATATTGTTGAACATTGAAAACATACCTGAAATCTTTGATTTTATTGTGTAAAAATTTTCTTATGTTCCAAGGTAGGTCGTTGTGTCCATCGACGAGCGGCGAGTCGTGCAGCAGTCTCTCTGCGAGGCGCAGGCGCTCGTGCAAGGGGGCTCCAGGGGGTGCCCGCAGTGCCAGCGGGCCGGCCACACATGCCGTGCCAGCCACCAGCACCAACACCGCCACGCAGCACCACCGCCGGTGCCATATTGTGAAACCTGACGTGTTTTTAAAGACATTTTTTAGTGAAGTGTTGATAAAGAAATTTTTTAGTTACTAATAAAATAATAAAAAAAAGCGGTGAACGGCCTTATAGCGAAGATCACGCATTGTTGGGAAGTTCCTCACTCTGCAGCACTAACCACCGGCAGCTTGAGCCCTGCCGCGCTACACGGAACACTAGTTCATAAGTTTTTTTTTTAAATTAATGAATACAAATAAAAATTTAATTTGGTTCATCAATTGTAATAATTAATTCATATTATGTTATCGCATTATTTTGACTTATGTAAATTGGAATAGGACTTTTGGTGTTATCAATTAATGATTTGTGTTTGTAAATTTGTCTGGCTCGCAGCTGGTCAGTTAATTATTATATTACTACAAGTCCACCGAGTTGTGTAGTTAAACATTACTGTGTACCGGTTTATAGGTAGCTCCAGCATTTATGAACAGATTTGGTTCCAGATTAGACTTCCAGATTAGTCCCGTAGTATATATATCCTATAAATTTCATAAAATGCATTTCAGTAGTTTGATTTAAAACAAAATACCTATAAGCTAGCCGTGTTTAGGCTTGAAAGCATCGAGTCGGCTTTTTTGTTGTACATTTATACTTGTTTTGAGACTAAAATTAGGCAAGTAAATATTATTGAAATAGGTAATATAGCAGCTATGTATATTATTATAACAGGTTTTCTTGAACTCTTAAAATATAAATGAGTCTAATCCTTTAACTTTGCGCTTGGAAGATGCTTCTCATTCATTCTCATCAGCGGATAAGGAGAAATAATCAATACATCATTTTCTTGATTAAAATTTTCCTGAACTATGTATGGATTGGGAGCGAAATTGATTATTTATTTACTTGTCAATTTCCTTAGCTGTCTGATCAGAATACGGTAAAAGATAGAGCATGCTTGCTTATTCATTTTGGATTAAAATTTAAAGCCTTTTAGATTGTGTCAAACGATAATAATAAATTTAAGCATGGCTTACCTACAAACTTAGCCGGGCATTATGTCGGGTTAGCCTATGCTCTTTATCTGTTCGGAAAGTTTTAGGAATTAGGGGGATCTCAAGCAACCGACCCGTATGATTTTGTCAGTGATAAATTGACAAATAGCAAATAATTATCATCAAAAATCAAAATTATTGATTAAGACAGGTTGTTCTAGATTGCGTGGTGGTAGGGTACTTTCTACTCGGCTGGCTAGCTACCACCCTGAAGTTGAAAATCTGCCGCCAAGCATCTAACGGTGTGTTCCGGCAGCCTCACTTGAGAGCCAGTTCCATTCCAGGCTAGGTGTGCTTTACCATCTTCGACCACACCGTCACTTAAGATCAGATGAGTTGTGGTCAAACACCTAGCCTGTCAGCAATAAATAAAAAAAGATTTTTATTATTATCAAAAGTGATTTTATAATACCAGTGCCGAATCATAACAATGCAGACTTAGATGGAAACAAAAGAAAATGAAATAGAGATAAAGATTGGGTGAAACAAACAGAAAGCTATGTAAGAATGTGTCAGCCATATTCCATTTAATAAAAAAATTCACCATTGTACAAATGATATGAGTCATTAGAATAGTTTACTTTTTTATCAATTTCGTCAAAGAAGAAGACACGTTAATCGGTTCCTATGATACACTGTTTTTTTTTAAATCTTTACTTCCTTATTTTTAAGACGAAGCGGATAGGTATACAGGTTATTTTATTTAGTTTAGATATAAATAGGTATGTCCGTGGCTGTCCATAGAGGAGAGTTGGTTCCCACACTTGTGTGTCGAATTGAATGTTGGGTTTGGCAGAAAGAGCATGAGAGTAAGGTTAATGTTAAATTGAAGGTCTGAGAAGTATCTACCTATAGCTGGGGTGACCTTGATAGACAAAGTGAGGAACAGCGTCATAAGGTAGCGTTGCAGTGTGTAGGACAGAGATAGAGAAAGAGATGCTTAGATGATTTTAGACAAAAGAAAAATTAAAGAAGATTGCCGAAACAAATTTATAAGGAGATGGTTATGCTTATATGCAGTTGTATGTACAAATATATACTTGTAAGTTGCAGAAGAAATACATAAATTCTATGAAACTGTTCTTAGTTTCAACGGATGCTCGTTACTCCATCCGATAATCAAGCTGTCGCGAAGTATTTATTCGATCACTGCCGCTTACGGAAAATGTGAAATATCGGAAATTTTTACTAACATTCATACAAAATACAAAATTTGGTCGCGCTCGTGTAAAATATTTCATCACTAATTCCCATTCATTTGTTTTCAAAGCTATAAAATCTTGCGTATCTGTATTTGGGCCAGTATTTTTGTTTAAAGCTTATGCTACGAGGATCAAAAGATTTTTTTGTTGATTGGCGAGTGTTATTTTTTATAATCCATGTACCTACTCGTACTTGTTAGGAAAAGCTTTGAATACTAAGTAGATCAAAGGGGAAAAGTTTATGAGAATCTGTGTGTATTTTTTATGTTAGTTGGGTAGGTTTACTGTTTGATACATGGGATACACAATGAGTGGTTTTATGCTAAACTGCATATTTACACTGGCCATTATTCTCGACACTAGGTCTTTTATAGTTCGCTTTTGTCTAAAGTGGTTTAAAACGTTCATGATGACCAACATTTTTACGAAATAAAAAAAAAAGAATTTTGAGAATCGGTTTACAAATGGGGGAGAAATCGGTGAACATACATAAAAAAAATACATACAGTCGAACATAGAACCTCCTCCTTTTTTGAAGTCGGTTAAAAAGTCCATTCATTATTTAGTCATACATTCTGAATTTTTGTAGAATGATTTCTACCTTCGTAATCGGGGAAAAATGATACACCATTAGCTGAGAGTACACGAGAAAAATTTTATATTTTTAATCCCATGTCCATTTATTTGCCTGAAACTGTTTTGAAGCAAACTATATGGAGAGCTTTTATCGTATTATATTTCAGTGCTTCTGCTTTAAATTGACTTGATGTGAACTTTTTATGGAATCTAGTATGTGGCGACTTCTACTGACCCATCAGAATGAGTGTCTGCTAAAGAAAAATTTGCGCTCTATTAGTAGCCACTTAGTCCAGGCTCTGTTTAACTTACCTTCACCACGCAACTCCACGCTGCGTGCCCTACTAAGTCACACTAGTACTACGTCACATACGTATGGTTTATAACGCAGCAGCCCTCCCCTCCCTGTCTCTTTTTAAAAGTTTGTATAACATGGATGATTCGACAGTAATAGTACTGACGTGAGGAGTTGCCAGTGACGCTGGAGCTGTGGCTGGTGGAGGAGGTAGTCCCGGTGGGCAGCCACTGCGGCGCCTTGCACGCGCTGCAAGCCCGCGCACCCGCCGCCGCGCCCGGCGGCGCGCTGCGCTCCGTCACATCAGGCGCGGGCGGCACTCGCTTTTTACTCTGCATAAAACGCAAACAATTATGAATCTATCGGCCGAAGGTTTTGTTTATTTCATGATTTACTTGGTGGTAGATTTCCTTAGCAGGAGGTGTCTAGGTAGGTACCACCGCAGTTCCAGATATACTGCCGCCAAGCAGTAGTGTGTAAACATTACTGTGTTCCGGTTTGAAGGGTACTGCAGCTAGCGAAATTACAGGGCTATTGAGACTAACCATCTAGTCTCAAAGTAATGAGCGCCAGGGCAGCGATGCCCAGGACTTTGTTTTACTACTCAAAGTTCTGTGTATCGCTGCAATGGTCATGGACATGTGTTATCTCCTAACATCAGGAGAGCGTCTCTTTCGCCTCATTACTCATTAAAAAAAAGATACAGAAAATCTTACGCCAATGCAAGGCAAAAATGTTGACATACTTATATTCACTATTAAAACAATATTAAATGACTGTGAACTAATTAAAAATACAAAGTAAGCAGTAATATAAATGTTTTGCGAACTTGATGACGTGTTTCTAACATTTACTTCGTTCAGCTCAACTGCAAAACAGTGTATACGCCATTTTCAGTATTACACGAAAATAATTTATTTTGTATTTGTAACTTGTCACAATACGAAATAGAATTACTAAATTTTTTTTCGGTCATGAAAACGTCACTAATGACAGTCATTTTTTAAATCACTTCATTGTTGTGAAATTCTTTTCAACTCTTTACAAACTTTTAACGAATTCTATGTATTAGGTACATAAATACGAGTAAATAACCATTTGTTATGGCCTTGAACGGCATACATAAGTGGCTGCATACATTGCAAACAGCTAGTCATGTTTAAATACGTGTTAAAAATTAAGGATGGCGCTATGGACAGAACTATTAAACATAATATAACATGGTGCATACTTCCCTCATAAGTATTTAAAACCTACAGAGCGTTTTGAAAAAAAAAAAGAATCTGCTATAAAAATACATAAAAGTCACAAGTGTACATAAAAGTCGTTCCGAAATTATTGCTATTGATGGTTTTAAGATCCTCTCGTCATTTGTTCGCTGTAATTAATATTTTAATTAAGCGTAATTAAAATATTTACTAGGTACAACAAGTGAAGGTTATTAGATTTAAAAAGTTAACCTTTCTTAAGGAGGTTTTATATACATAGAACATTTTATTCCTGAAGGAAACGTATTTTTTGCCTTCCACGAGATTTTTTAATTCTTATAATAAAGTAGTTAGTATTGAGTGTTTGGCCATTACCTACTTTTGAAAAGTTTTAACAATCGAGAGATAATTGATAGCATACCTACCTATTTATACTTTGCACAACGAGTAAAACTAGATTTTCATTTCCAATGAAATATTTTTTCCGTGAATATTATTCCTGTATAATATTTATTTTCAGAACTTAGGTACGTTGATATATATGTTACGACTTAATTGGAACATATTACGAAGGTACGCTCTATAAAGCGTTGGAGCGTATTAAGCTGAAAGGAGAACATTGTATTCTTGGAAACTATGAACAATTTTTTACGGGTGTAACTCTCAAATCTCGGAAAATAAATCAGCTGCTCTATACATATGGTAAAGAGTCAATGAAGTTTTTCTATGAAACATCTGATTTTATAATTGCGCTTTTAGAAAAAGTTGCCCATTATGATGAGTACAAAGATCTCCTTTCTATTTAGTACAGAGGTTATAACGTATGAATAATGAACGTGTTTGTAAATCTTACATGTGTGTCGTAGTAGAGCGCGTGTAGACGAGTGGTGGCCCGCGGGTCGCAGGTGCAGCGTGCGTGCAGTGCGCGCGGGCCTCCCGCCGACTCGCCGTCCATAAAGGCCTGCTCCTCTTCCACCTCGTGACCCTCACCACCCTCCTCTCGCGACCACCCCTCCCCCACCCGCTCCCGGAAACGCTCGCTGGGAAAATCGTTGTACGACATTTGCCTCCGTATACTCCGACAACGGCTCCGGTTATCCAAAGTAGAAAACTTCATCTCTAATGCGGGCGAGTGCCTACGTATAAGTTCATCGTTGTTATCGAAACTCCGCATCTTCACCATTTTCGCCCCGGCGCGCCGGTTAGACTCGTTGCAATCTCTCAGTCTATCGAAACATTGGTCTACATTTCCGGAAAAGTTCGCGTAAGTCGAGTTTGTATTTTTAACGTCCTCTTTTCCTTGTAGACCCGAGGAAAAAATACAAGTCTGACTGTTTACCCTCCTCTGTGGTTTGTCTGCTAGTGACAACATCGATAGTTTCTTTAGAGAGCTCGTCGAGCCCGATGTTATCTCGGCCAGTTGGACCGCGTTCTGATGCTTCTTCGATATCGCGTCTCCGCCCATCTTTTTTAAATTGGATAATTTCCTTTTTATTTTCTGAACGAGTGTGCTCCTCGGATCGTACGATATCAACTGTTTAGAGATGTAATTCGAAACTCCAATAGTTTTGTTCTTATTGAATTTTCTGTCCAAGCTGCGATGCGAGCCGACGTCGAGTCTACTTCGTCCGGTGTCCCTTTTAATCCGTTCTAAGTCGTAGATGTTAAGCGTGTGTCCTCGTTGTGTGGTGTCACGATGGCAATTGACAAAGTTGTTCTGCTGCACGTTGCAGTTGCAGACGAGGTCGAAGTCCTGTTTCGATACGTGCTCGTCCAGGCAGTGTCTTTGCGCGGCGAGCGCGAAGCATGCCTCGCAGTCGACACCTAGGAGCAGCTCGAGGCTAGTGTTCCGGATGAAACCGTCGCTGAAGGTGCGCGAGCGGAATTGCGCGCCACCGGCAGCGGCGTGGTGACGAGGATCCCAGTTATGGCTGCCGGAGCAGCCAGCTTCGCTAACCGCCGCGCTTGTATCTTCCACCATAGTAGTGGCCGCGTCCCGGTTTACCTGGATGACGCGCGGCTGCCGGTACACGCGGCTGTCACTACGCACTGAGCTTCTAGACGGCGATGGTGAAGGTCGCTTGTAACTATCCACCTGAATCATACTTGCAGTTGTGTACTTACAATAATGCTGTAACAATGGAAAACATAATGAGTCAAACATGTTTAGCTGCTAATAGTTATAAGAATGTATTCTTAGACGTTCTGTGTAATACAAATACAAATATTTCAATACATTTAATATATAGTACGTTTATCATAATATACGGCGTACGGTAGACAGAAAGTTTGAAATTAATGAGTTTGTAACATGTTACAGATACTTATTGAGAATTTAACAAAATTGCGAGATAATGTTTCCTTAATGCAAACGCGGCCAAACTTTGTTTAAAAGCTTAGACTTTATCGGGGGAACTTTGATCCAGAATATGCTGGAGGCTGAAGCGATGCTCCAACTCTTGAACAAAAGATAGATATGGTTGCGAATAGTATTACGTCGTGTCATAACTTTAGATAGACTCTGAAGATATCTCAAACCGGATATTGATAAGAATTAAATTCCTGTTCCAACAGAAATAGATAAACAGGTAAGAAAAGGATGTTTTTGTATAATACTGTATAATCTCCTGATTTGCTCTACCTAATTGGAAAACAAATCTTGGAAAAAAAGCCCCTAATAATAGATTAATCAGGGAATTTAATGAATTCTCCAGAAATGATGGTGTACTTTTTGGCAGGTAATTAAATTCGTGCTAAATTCTTAAATTTCAGTAAAAATTAGTGGATTCGTTTTATGTATTCCTTTATTTGGTCGAACTTTTCACATTATTACCCGACTATCAAGGAAGGGTTATGTTTTTTGTGTGTATCTTGTATGTATGTATTGTAAATTTCTTTATTACCTCGTATCTTCCAATGGCTGGATGGATTTAGACAGTTAAGATATAGTTACATTCGTCTTAAAAACCTAAGTGTTTTAGATGGGTGTTTGAAAAAAAAAAAACTAACCTATCGAGTAACGTATCAAAATAAACGAAATTACAAAAATATATATAAACTATATGTTTCAATTTAATTAGGAATAATAAATTAGTTTTTTTTCCTTTCATTATAGCTATTTTATTCGCAGACGGGTTATAGATTTTTTTAAATTTTTCATCTTGTTTCTTACTCTCAACCCTACCAATATTACATATTACTTGTGATCTAAGGTTACATGCACTTTGCACCTAGATTTTTGGTAACGTTTATCTCTATTGATTCATGTTTCCGTAGCAATGTAACAACGGATATCCTGTTGGTGTTCATAAAATAAGATGCCTCGTATTTATTTTTTAAAATTGCTTGTAATGTATAACAGAAAACAAAATCAATAATTATTTAATCAATTGTGAACAGTTTTTCAACATTGAAAGTCTATATTTAAACGCAAATTTAAATTAGATAGGTGAAAGGCATGTATGTATGTAGATAGCAGTAGATACATGGTCGTACTCTCTTGATACAGCAATTACGCAGTTCCTCCAGCAATTAGGTCTTTTGCATCAGATAGACTGATACTAGGGAACGGCTCATGGCAGTATAGCCTTACCACTTAATTGCGTCTATCTATGTCCGAGAATACATATATAGTAATACTTCGTAGGTACCTATGTGTACGAAAAATATGACTACAGTAATCTACTGTAAAAGTCTACTAAAAATACAGCCGCACATGTTTGCTCTAAATTTAGCAGAACGTGCAATTTTCAAGAAATCAGTTATTTTGAAAGAATATTTTTAGAAAGTGGCATTCCTGAACAAACGTTATTTTTGAATTTATTATTATCATCACACAATGCATTTACCTAACACACAAAATACTTGGTTCTTAAAACTGAAATTCATAAACAAGTTCATAAACCTCGTTAGAGAGCTACAATATACTTACATTTAAATGAAAGCTGCATAACAACAACACAGGAGATTCCAAACGAATAAAAAAAAAAAAAATTGCGCTTTGTAAGTTATGTACGTAAAGGAATTTTGGCGGGAACGCGGAAAGATCGTGTCGCCATGTTATGTTATTTTCCAAAACTTGTGTTACTTCGAGTGCGTCCTCGTCTTCAATGCGTGCGTGCGTTCGAGTGAGTTGTGTATACATAAAAATAGTGGTGTTCTTTTATAAAGAATTATAAGTGTGACTGTGGGACAGTAATATAATGTGGTGAAACATTACTTTTTCTGTTGCTTCCAAAACTCCACTGAAGCTTGTAGTAAAGTCAACACTACTTTACTAGGGCATGACCAGACTTGATTTTGACTTACTTTGCGTGACTTTAACTTATGTATCTAAAATACTTGAAAACATAGAAATACTTGACACTGGCAAATGCACAAAGTGCGATGCCAAAAACCGAAGAAGTATGTGAAAAACAGAAAAGAAATTATTGAAAAGAGTGTACAGAATAAAGAAAAGTACATTCGAGTAGATTGAGTGAGTAGCTTTATTGTCAGTGTTTGAATGCTATCGGACAATAATAGTCCATAAATGCTCGATTTTAGGGAGAAGGTACTATAGGTCAATTAGAAGGTCCCTAACATACTTTGGCGGTCGATAGACACTGAATTCAATTAGTTTTCTAATACAGACTTACATTTTACACTACTAGTTGTTACCAGCGACTTCGTCCGCGAGATTTAATTAATCCAAAAATAAAATAAAACCAAACACACACACTTTCACATTTATAACATTAGTAGGATAAGTAGGATAGGATTAGAAGAATAACGTCATCTACTTTTTCTTTTTTGTTTACCTAAATATGTTTTTTCAAAAAAGTCAACTCGCTACATCCCGTGTTATTACGGGGACTTACTTAATATCTCCACTTACGACGAAAATTATATTTTAGCTTTGACTTAATGAAAACGCCGTTTCTATTATTCCAGGGAATGTATAAGGGTCAAACGTTCGGTTCGTAACCCTTGCCGTCCCTTACCAAGCCCTAGCTCTATTGGGACCATATGGCATTATCTTGTTTATAAGGAGACCCGATAGGTAAATAAGTAATTTCTTTGTTGTTATTGGAAATGTTCTTATTATATTATATTTTTTTTTTTTTTTTTTTTTTTATGGCTGACAGACTTGGTGTTTGACCACAGCTCACCTGGTGTTAAGTGATGGTGTGGTCGAAGATGGTAAAGCACACCTAGCCTGGAATGGAACTGGCTCTCTAGCGAGGCTGCCGGAACACACCGTTAGATGCTTGGCGGCAGATTTTCAACTTGAGGGTGGTAGCTAGCCAGCCGAGTACTAGAAAGTACCCTACCACCACGCTATGGTTTCCTCACGATGTTTTCCTTCACCGGCAGCTCAAGCGGCAGCTTCAAACGACGATTGCATTATATCTTCTGTTAGTTAATTAGTTCTGTAACAAGAACAGAGAATGTTCCCCAATTCCTGAAATAGCAATAAACTATAACTTAGGAAATTTTCCAAACGCACGTGGCCCAGACGTGGAACTTTAACCTACCGCCCTACCTCTTAGGCTTATCTTGTGATTTCTAGAACAAATATATCTTAGTTGATTCTTTGTATAGGCGCTTCCAGGAACTACTGACTTCCTAGGCAAGCGTACAATATTTTCGGTCACATCGTCACTCATCGGGTGTGATCGGGATCAAACGCTTGCCTAGACTTATGTGAAAAAAATAAAATAAAATAATAAATTAATTTAAAATAAACTACATTCATTAGCTTATAAATATTTAAAATCTTTTAACCTTCTCTGAGTCAAATACCAAGGCACAAAATATTTTTTTTTTGTCAACTTAAAAATCTAATACAGGCACTCAAGGATTCTGTGATAGAATAAAAAATTCAAAGACTCCGAATAAAATAAAATCTGGGAAGTGGAAAATTTATTAGTAAATAGAAAGAGTAAAATAATATGGATGCTCAAACAAATAAATGTCTAAAATTTTAACTGAGTTGAAGAAACTCAAGCGATGTATACATTTTACCCACTAACTGCAGTACAGTGCCACTAAGTGGCCAAAATTGGAACTACGATCGTGTTAGCCGCCATTTTGACAAAGTCGATTCGCTGTCAGTTTCTGTTTACTTTGAGTGCCTCGTGTTTATTGTCAGATTTCTTTGTGAAAAGGGCGACTAAAATGCCGAATCCTCTCAAAAGTGATGCGCAGCAAGTTATTTCAAAAGTTTTATCTCATATGAAAGAAGAGAAGCGCTTACCAAGCTCCAAGAATATCATTCAAAAAGTTGAATTAACGCGTTGCTGCTGCGATAGGTTAGTGCTACCAAATACAAAAAAAAAAAAAATCGCTCTGTATTATAAAAAATAAAACATTTTATTTAAAAAAAATTAAGAGGTGATTTTATTTTATTTTTATGTTAAAAAAGGTGTACATATTTAAATAAAATCGCCACTGAAAAAAAAAAATTTTTAATCATTATAATCTGAATAAATTAAAATGAATATAGACAAAAAGATGCGTATTTAGACGAACCTTTTATTATTCAGTAACAGAGTGACAGTGAAAGCGGGTCGAGTAACTCCGAAAATCAATTTTATTGTGGGAAACAGCAAATAGTTCAGGGATAGCAATTATATCAATTAAGATCGGAATTCCTGGAGAGTTTCCACTTGAACTAAGAGATCACAATTATTTTTATAAAATATATATAAATCCGTATTATTTCACATTCTTTTATTATTATTTTAGTTTCATAATATTATATCTTATGATATAAGTGCTTAAAGATCGATTAAAGATTGACCTGAAAGACTGTCCCATGTTTTGACTGTCCCCTGTTTTCTTGGTGAATTTCTTAGTTGGCAATATCAAATTCTCCACTAGCGACGCCGTCAACTGAACAGATAAGATGGTGGGACTGTAAGTAGTCGTCTAATGTATGACCAGCGAACCTAGCTTTTGTGGGTAAATCGAAAAATTCCTTAAAAGTTGGTACTTGTGGTATTTCTAACGAGACCTACACGGTTGTATTGCGTTCAATGAATTACATTTCAAAATATCGCTCTAAAAGTTTAGTCGTAAATCCATTTTTTATACAAACATAAAGAACAAGACTACGTGTAGGACAAGATGCAAGATTTAGGATTGATTCACGACTCAAACTAACATTTGACGTTATTGCACAAGAGGCCAATAAATCCATGGGATTTATTAAAATATCAAGATCACAATTTTAAAGGATTAAGTTCATTAGAGTCCTCTATTGATTATAAATACGTGCTAGCATCCTCGAGTATTTTTCACAAATTTGAATTCTACAACATTATTATATGATGTGATTTTCAAGCAGATATAAGCATATACCTGCAAATTACAAATGTTGCTTTGGTTGCTGTCAAAAAACATGACAACTATCTTATGATCTCCCACGGTCGCAATCCTCCACGTCATCTCATTACGGATTGTAATACGGATCATGATAAATACTTTAACTGTAGGCTTTGCTCAAGGGTTTTTGAGAACTAAAAGTGAGTGAGAGAGAGAGTAGATAGTAAGAGAGAGAGAGAGAGAGGAATTGTTAAAAGAGAGAGAGAGAGAGAGAAAAAAGATAGTAAGAGCGAGAGAGAGAGAGCGGGGAGATAGAGAGAGAGAACAGATAGTAAGAGAGGGGGGAGATAATAAGTGAGAGAGAGGGGGAGATAGTAAGAGAGATAGGGTAGATAGTAAGAGATAGATAGGGGAGATAGTAAGAGAGATGGGGGAGATAGTAAGAGAGAGAGAGAGGAGATAGTAAGACAGAGATAAGATAGTGAGACAGAGAGAGAGAGAATGAAAGTGAAAGGCCAAAAACTTAGATTCCGACTTAGGCTTACAAACCAAAGCTTATTAAAATATTTGTTCAATAAATACATGATGTATTGAAATCATATTTTTTGCTTAGCTTTATTTGTTTAATAATATAAAGTATCAGTCAATTACCTTATTGTAAGTAAGTATTATACAAGTACGACGTAGAAAGGCTCGTTATATTTTCCCTTTTCATTTTTTACTTTGATGGGATTTTCGTACCTGGTCGAAGTGTGCTCTCAGAAATAAACGTAATGAAAATGTTAAGCTTTCAGCGTAATAAAAAAATACGAAATAATATGTAATAGTTGAGGACCGAAAAAGCCGACCCACGGAATATTGCCGGTATTTGTTTTCGGTAACGAGCATCATACGTAAGTTTCTTATTAAGACGGGAAGACACAATGAGGCCACGGCAATGCATAAATAAATACATGTCAGGATATTCTGGAAACAATACGAGGAAAAATTCTTAACGTGGGATACGGATTAGGAATAAAATCAATTTACTTACCTACTACTACTCCTACGAGCGCCTGACAGATTTCTACTTTAATTTTTCAGAAATAAAAAAAAATATTTTACTGTAATAATTTCAAAAAGTGGTTGTCTTCTATTTTTAGGTTTCCGTATCCGAAAGGTGTCCTTTGAGATTTGATCATATTGACATATTTTACATTTGATATAATGAAATTTGAAAAATGAACTGTAACTTTGGTGTTATCAATAAAATATTTGTATTTGTCCAATAGTGCTATTGCTAAGTTTGTCTTACAGCAACTTTAGATTTCGAAAAATAAACCAAATTAAGTTTCATGAAAAAGGTATGTTTTATGTAAGAGGCATTAAAAAAATATTATGAGCCATCTTGCATGAATAGTTTTGAACTAAAAAACTATCTGTACTTATATCTGATATTATAGATCCCTTGGTACGGGAGTTCGATTCGGCCTTGAATGTTTTTTCGGCAT
This sequence comes from Biston stratarius, assembly GCA_950106695.1. Lineage (NCBI taxonomy): Eukaryota > Metazoa > Arthropoda > Insecta > Lepidoptera > Geometridae > Biston > Biston stratarius. The sequence continues at coordinate 17,516,959 of OX467115.1, read as the reverse complement.
TTTGTAGTGTTGAAAGCTCAATGGTTAGTGCAGTCGGCTCGTACGCCGAAGGGCGTGGGTTCGAAGACCAATGATGAGTTTGAGTTGTCAGTGAAAAAACATTTTGAGGAAACCATATCATGGCTGTAAGGTACTTTCTAGTTCCCGGCTGGTTAACTTAAGCTCATAAGATTTATTAATAAAACTTTTTTCAAATCTATATGCTTTTTAGTATTCTCCCACCACTCATTTATATTTTTTCACTGTCATGAATAAGCATGTCGGATCAAAGCATATTTGGTAAGATAAATTTATTAGGAAGATCTTGGGAACGAAAGAAAAGGGGCCTCGCTGATGCGATTTCGCCCACGTCTATATTAGCCCACGCTACGCCACTGATGGCATAACCACACTATGATACTGCTGTTCTACAAAGAAACTCAATCAAATCTAACATTTGGCCTGGCGTTGTGTGGCGTGCAATTCGTGTACAATGGTTGCGAGATGCCGCCGTATCTAGCTGTACGAAAGGCGGGTGGCTAGGGCGGGTTGAATGGAACGTCTCCGGGAGATGTCTCGCGCTGCTCGACGACGGGAATAAGCCATTTTTGTTTTATGTTTGTTTTGCCGCTCCGCTATGCCAATATAGCTTTTGTGTTGAATGCTCATTTCATATTTCATTATCGTCAGATTTACGAGCGTGGTAAGCAAGAAACTTATAATGACCGCTATATTGTGCAGTAACTGTACCGTTATTAAACGGAGTTAAGATGTCTTTATGTTGCCTTTTCATCCAAGCACAGCAAAGGCAAAAAGAGGAGTTTGCATATCTATTTCTTTATTAATAATTTAAAAGCAAAGAGACGTAAATAAGTGTAATGTGAGATGAAATGCTCACTTGGTGAGCTGTCCGTAGCTCCTAGTTTATCAAGTGAATTCCAAACAAGTGATTATTCACTGCCATGACTTAGAAAAATAAAGTGTTAATAAAAGAAAGTGTTACAAAGTGGTACTAACCAAACTTCATAGTAATTAAAAGACAAAAATGTAGCCGGCATCAGCCTGTAATTGTTTTAATACATCTAAGACTGTAACTAGATTGTATGTTTTATTATATTATTTCCGATAATTAAAGAACTTTTAAAAACAAATAAACAGCCAGTGCATATTATTAAGAGGGATAGAAATTGCTACTTAGAGTTTAGTAAGCACTATTATAGGTAAAAAAACTAAATCAAGGTAGAAATATCTAAATGTGAAATTGAAAAATAATCACTAATATTATGCTATTAGTGTGTTCAGTTTTTTTTTTAAATAAATCATTGTTCCTAGTGTCCTATGGATACAAACTGAAGTCAAAACAAATGTTTTATTGATTTTACTTCTCAAGGGTAGATAAATAGAAATCAACTTTCTTTTCGTCTGATCTTATTTAGTGAAATTAAATGAATGTTTTTTATTCCGAAACAAAATAAACAAAATATTTTCAAGTCGCTTCGGAATCTCGTCTATCCATTACACCGATTTAACTTTTGACAGCTTGACTTACAGATAAATACATTAAAAGCGGTATTTTTATAGTTACTTACCAACCTACAACATGTAGGCTGCGAGATATTAACCAACTGTAATTTCTAAAGACAGATTATAATGTAAAGAAAGATGAAAGCTTCCTCATTTTGTAGGTAAACGGACCGTAAAGTACCTACCTACATAATTCCTACCTTTTTATACTATCTCGTTTAGAATCGGCGTAGAGTCAGTCTGATATCTCTAAGTGAGGTTCATTCCATGGAAATAGGGTAGCATTTTTTTAGAAATAGCTAAAAGATATGGTGATAGTTTTAGAGTTCTGTACCCGGAGTGTGTCTATGTCACGAAGCGTGTGCTTTCCGCTTGTATGTTTGAGCTATAATGACTTGTATCTCTAAACCCCATAAAGAATCTACGCAGTATAAATACCTAAAAATTATAAACTTAATATATCTATAGCACTTTCATTTTAGTAAGAAAAACTAATAAATAAACAAATACACACTCAATTAAACTTTAAGAAAAAATTAAGCTGAGAAGTGCCAGTAATCTTATTTTGCCAAAGTCTAGAACAGGTTGTAATATTATTTAATGCAGTACAATATTATAATTAACTACCAATTAATAATAAGAACTCCTAGTCAATATAAATATTCATAAATAAACTAAAATAATATGTCTTCCTAAGATATCTACAGTACAATATGAATAAGTATCCTAAATATCTACTATAAAAACAACACAAATTATAACCCTATACTAAGTTTAGACTTTGTACATTAAGCTTTGTAATATCGTAAGATGCCAAACACACGGCCAAAAATATACATTTGTTTGTTAATTAAGATATCGTATAAGTAAGATAGAATGTTTCGTTCGATATATTAATAAAGATCTATGAACCTAAGTCTGAGTCTGGAATTGATCGATAACTTTTTGCAAGTATCACATATTATGTGTTATTATCGTAGATTTAGAAAAAAATAAAAAAAACCATACTGGTGTAAAACAGTTATGTATAACCATTACTGTGTTTCGGTTTAAAGGTAGCAAGCGAAATTGCAGGGCTGTTGAAAATAAATAATTAACAAATGTCTCACGTGATGTTGCTTTATTGCTTAAAGTTCTGGGTACCGTTGCAATGGTCATGGTCATGGACAGGCGTTATATCTTATCATCAGGAGATCGTTTTGTTCGTCTCATTACTTATACATTAAAAAAACATAGCATTGTGATAGAGTAGGTACCCTAGTATTTGGCTGGCTAGCTATCACTATCAAGTTGAAAATCTGTCGCAAAGCACTTACGATGTGTTCCGGCAGCTTCACGTGAGTACCTGTTCACAATCCAGTCTAGTTGAGTTTAACAACATCTTACCAAACAGTCACTTAACACCAGGTGAGCTGTGGTAAACATTTAGACTGTCATCCTAAAACAAATGAAAAAGCATGGGCAATCTAGCATCAGATAAAAATATGTTACTATAGATTGTGATATGTACAAAATTCATAAAATAGGCTGTAGATATGAAGAAACGTCAACATTATTCGATAAATCTAATACCAAAGATGAAAAATTGCAAAGGAACGATGTCCAGGAAAATGATTTAATTAAGGACTCTTGTCGACTATTATATGGCTCATTGCGGACGCAGGCACTCGATATCGAGGGACGAAGGCAATCAATCAAGCGGGCCCAGCGCGGATTGCCGGAATTCACATGTCTTGGAATTTATTTCACAATCGAGCCAGTAATAAATCTGTACAAAACTCTTTAAGATCCTTTGGAAAATGTTTCGTACAAATAATACAACCGTAAACATCGGGGAAATATGCCTTTTCGATAAGTATCTAATATTATACCTAAATTACTTGAAGTTATATTCTGTTTTTTTTTTCTTCTATTTTTTAGAGAGAGAACTGTTAACTACAGTATGAGTGACGAAATGTTCATGATAAATCAAAAACAATATGTTATACGGCGTAATACTGCGCTCATTATTTCAATTTAGCATTAAACACGCTCCAACATGATTAAAGAATGGTCCTAATACTGGGTTTACATAAAACTCATAATAAATCAAAAGGTACGTGTACTATGCACTAGATGACGTTATCAGTACTTTGTTCAGCTCAACTGCAGAGCAGTGTATACAGCTTGTCCAGTACTTTTACATTTGATTAAATTGACGTTTGTTTTTGTTTATATGTAAAAGTAATGAGACGAACAAGACGCTCTCCTGATGATAAAAGATGATAAATTCCCATAACCATTGCAACGATACACAAATCCTTGAGTAATAAAACATCGCGCAAAGCATCGCTGCTTTGGCGCTCATTCCTTTGAGACTTTCGCTGGTTAGTCTCGACAGCCCTGTAATTTCGCTAGCTGCAGTACCCTTCAATCCGGAACACAGTAATGTGTAGGTACGCATTACTGCTTGGCGGCAGAATATCTGGTACCTACCTAGTCGACTTCTTACCAAGGAGATCGACCACCAAGTAAATGATACCTGTCTTTTTATATTGTTTTTTTTTTTTATTGCATTGACGTGTTATCAATATTTTGTAATTTTTAATGATGTATTTGAAATGATATTATGAAATTTGACTTGTTACTTTAGTGTTATGAATAATATATTATTTATTAAGAAAATAAATTAAAAATTTTAGGCACATTACAAAACTGGATATCTGAACTTTTTTTCTGTAATTAAATCGTTACGAATGTCAAAGTCATATACTTGCAGAATAATCACGCGGATTGATTGGTCGCTTTTGCACATTGTTTTGAAATTCGCATTTACGTACATAAAATTGGTTGGGTTCAATGTTTGTACGTATATGTTGTATGTGCGGGCGTCTTACGTACTCAAGACTGATTCTGCGCTTTTCGAGATGAATGAAACGTTGCGTTGTTCCCGTGGGGCTGTTGCTGCCGGCTTCTCATAGGGTTGTGCTGTAAAAGTTGGGAAAAGTTGAGGTTGACTTTGTAGATAGTTTTAGTTTTTTATATCTTGATATTGGGTCATCACTGACAAAAATACTATTAAAGTTAAATCACATCATCATTGTACAAAGCCAATGAAACTAAAAAAAAAAATAACCAGCCAAGTGCGAGTCGGACTCGCGCACCGAGGGTTCCGTACAAACCTGTAGGTATATAAGTAAAAGTTATGGTTTTTTTAATGGTAATTTATGCTTTTCGCAATTTTTCTTTTATCTGTGCAATAAGACGTTGCTTCGTACCAAATTTCAAGATTCTGAGTTCACGGGAAGTACCTACCCTGTAGGTTTTGATTCCCTTGCGAGTGTTGAAAATTTACAGCATAAACGGCTGTATCTTTTGATTGCGTTGGCGTAGAAGTTTGATTTTTTCACAGTTCCAAGGGACAGTAGACCTAAGTATTTAATAATGAATTTCAGCTTGATACCTCCACGCGTTCCTGAGAAAAATGGACTTAACAGACAGACAGACAGACAGACAGACGGACAACAAAGGGTTCCGTTTTTTCCTTTAGAGGTACGGATTCGTAAAAAATAACTTTTATCAGGACGATTGCGAATATCTAGATATCTTCTTAGTCAATCATATTCTTGTGACAAAAAAAAACCAAGATAAATCTATCCACGATACAAAAATATCTCCTTTCATATATGGTTACTTTGTTCGAGGATTTCTGAACACCGTTCCATTAACGGAATAATGGAAATATCTGCAGGAGGGAAAAATAAAACGTGGAAGAAAGATTTCAGTACCTAAGCGGTCATTTGTAAGCGGCCGAGAAAAATGCTCGCTCGTCCAGAAAAAATAATCGAAAGAGAGCGACGCGACGGCAAACGACGACCGGCTAACAGCCATCTGCCAAGTACGCGACAGTCATGACCGCCGCCGTCTCTAGTCAAATACTTCATTGCCAACCTTTGATCGCCGATTTCCGGATACAATTTTTTACAAAGACAGCTATAATAATAAGTCAAATTCTTCGGGAGTACTCTATAATCTTCTCAGGGAGTATTTTATTGCGGTTGCTTTTATTTAAAAAATGTTCCATTTTCTTTCAGCCTCGCAAGGGTGGTAGAGAATTGTGAAGATTTATGACAGAGTTCATAGGATGAGTTAGATATTCCCTGTGATTTATAGGAACGGATGTACGTATATGCTCCACACTAACGCATTAGCAATTTTAAGTGCCGTGACCAGCTTTCTGAATAAAGATTCCGAAATCATGAACGTTGGAAGGGGTAAATTTGGTTAAAATATAAAAAAGCCGCTATGGAATATAACCAGCAACTGGCGGTCGAGTTTAATTAATTTCTGCTTGATCCCGTTAACTCCTTAGTGATTACGTTTTTATGTGCCGTATTTGAAGTCTGATCTTTCATACATAAAGGGGTAAAGCTTAGCTGGTTCCCGCCAGAGATATACATACAAATGTATATGTATGTAGATAAGGTAAAGTGTAAAATCTGATAGTATTTTTATATGGTTGTTATTAAGTTCACACATATACACCCGAATAGTATTATTTTTTTCAATTTCAGCATGCCTTAATGCTAGAAATTAAATAAATATATGGTAGAGTATTTCATTTAGCGCCATCTAGTCTCAAACTAAACAAAGCTTGTCCTAAGGAAACCCGATAGCTGATAAAATACGTATATATTTTTTTTGTTAACATATATAGAACAGTATATATTTAGTTTATTTCCGCTTAACTATAAGCGGAATTAATAATAGTGTTAAGTGGAAATGAACTAGCTATATACCTTGAACACTCAAAATGAACTTCTGCAAAGTAACGCCTGAATTAATTATATATAGATTACTCAGATGCAGTACAAACATCTATGTTAAGTCACATAAATGTTTGTCTTAGTTGGGAATCAAGTCCATGCCCAACAGCTCTTGAAGCAGAGATACTATCAAATGAGCTAACAGGACAGTCAGATATTAAAAGGGGATGTAGAATATTTTTTTTGCCGAGTCAAATGTTTTGGGAGACGTGAAAGCACGCAAGTTGCGGTGGTTTTGTCATGTCGCGCAGATGAAAGATCAACTCGTAAAAGAGTAGTCTTCTAGCAAGACGTCCAAATTACCACTGGACTGACGCTATGGAGAAGGATCTGCGTGAGGTCCAACAGCCTGACTGTCACGAGGTCACACAATGCCGCGATGATGATTGGCGTTTTTTACGGTCATTCCCAATTTGAAATTACTGAAGCAATGTAGTAAGTTAATGATAGAAATTTATGTTATTGTGGATGATAAGATCTGCACTTCCGCTTGGGTAGTCAAAAATTCTGTATAAAAACGAAACTTGCGGGACCGCGGTAAGAAATGGCCTGCAAATGTCACTTTCTGCCTTTTTTGCTTATGTCGACTTAATAACATTAAGAAGTAAGATTATTAAATCAGTATAAAATCTTTGTTTCTTCAAAAACATATTGAAAATACACATATTCTTTCATTATATATTATATTATATGTACCTATGTGTAATTGTATGTGATGTTTCTATGTAAAATAAAATTTTAATGTAAAAAACATATTATTTTTTTATGGAAAAGTGTTGAGACGAACGAGACGCTCTCCTGATGGTAAGAGATAATGCCTGTTCATGACCATTCCAGCGATACACAGAACTTTGAGTAGTAAAACAAAGTACAGGGCATCACTGCTTAGGCGCTCTTTACTTTAAGACTTTCGATGGTTAGTCTCCCAGTAATTTTGCTGGCGTAGAGTATTGCAGGTAGCGATATTATAGGGAGATAGAATGTCTCGCGTCAAAGCAGCGATGCCCTAGACTCTATTTTGATACTCAACGTTCTGGGTATTGCTGTAATGGACAGGCTTTATCCTTTACAATCAGATAAATACTACTTTTATAAGTATTAAAAATAAAGTATCTGGGTTAGGAATAGATAGATTTTTGAAATTAATAAATTCTATATCACAACCAAAAAGATTGTGAAAAACAGACCCAGTGATCAGTCTGTAGGCACTATAATCTAATGGCCTTACCGCTTGCAGCAACTTTATTCAGGACATGAAATAGTAATAATAAATAATGACTTATTTGAGCAGAAATATTAAAACAGCGAAGTTAGTAGGAATTTGATTGCATAGAGAATCGTTGAATGAAGCAAGGCATAATTTATTGCATATAACAGTTTATTGTATGGTTCATAGGCTAGGTATTTGACCATAGCTAACCTGATGTTAATTGATAGTATGATCGAAGATGGTAAACACACTTAGCTTAGAATGGAACTGGCTCTCAAATGATGCTGGCGGAACACACCTAGCCTAGAATGGAACTGGCTCTCAAGTGAGGTTGTCAGAACACACTGTTGCTACTACACTATTAGGATGCTTTTATGCCTCAAAACCAACAAATAACATGTACTTATAAGATAACTGTAAAATAAAGAAGCGTATGTAATGGTAAGCCATAGGTATGCCAATCAATTTGTGATCGAAAAAAAAAACATTTAATGAATATCGTATTAAATCATTTTACTAAATCTGAAATTTATTCACACAATAGATTAGCGTTTTTTTTTGTGAATAATCGAACAAAGTGTATATAGTGTTCTGTAGTTGAACTGAACGAAATATATGAAAATATTTGTATTTGTGTGTTCAGATTACGTCATTTAGTAGGTAAAAAATATCAGTGATCAAAACAACGTCTCAGCGTGAAAACAGTGATTAGTCGTCATTAATACCTGTACGTGTCGTTAGAGTCAATCAATCGGGATGAATGGCACTATAATTTCTGCAGGAGGCGCGTTAGTGCATAATACGTGCTAATTGATACGGAACACGGCATTTAGAATCGTGTGCACATTGTTCCGAGCTAGGTACTTAGCATGTGATGGCTATTCTTATTAATATGATAATGTCATAGATTCAGCCATTGATTTTAGTTAAGATGTCTGTATGCCTAGTCCAGGTAGAAGCTACAGCGTTTTTTTTTAATACGATTAAGTCCGCGTTTGATCACCAACTCGCCTCGCTACCAATCGCCAAGATTATTTTTTATGTAAAAGTAATAAGACGAACGCTTTCCTGATGGCGAGAGATAACGCCTGTCCATGTTCATTGCACTGATACACAGAACTTTGAGTAGCAAAACAAGTTCTGGGGCATAGCTGCTTTGGCACTCATTACTTTGAGACATTACATGGTATCAACATACCTGTAATTTTTCTATCTGCAGTACCCTTCAAATCGGAACACAGTAACGTTAGCACACTACTGTTTAGCGGCAGAATATCTGGTACTGCAGTGGTACGTACCTAAAGAGATCTACCACAGAGTGGTCGAATATGAAGCAGACAGACTTAGTCACCTATTAACTCTGAGCTGGAAAATATCCAGATTATATCTTTCAGGTGACAAGGAAGCTGGCAGCTTGTTCCATTCTTTGGCCGCACGGATGACAAATGTAGAGTCAAAACCTTTGGAGGAAGTTTTGAAATTCCACTATGTACAAGGGTGAAACTGAAAGTTTCGGGAATATAAAAAATATGCAGACAAATTGAATAAAAGTATATTTATAGTTTTTCAAAGTATTCGTCTTTATATTTTACGCACTTTTCCATGCGTTCAAACCAGTCTTTAAAATACTTATTGAACGCTGAAATGGGGGTCGACAAAATGGCCATTTTAAATGCTTCCATTGCTTCTTCCGGCGTCTGAAACCACTGACCACGCAACTTATCCTTGATTTTGGGGAATATGAAAAAGTTGTTGGGGCTTAGTCGGGGCTGTATGGAGGATGGTCCAGTAGTTCGACTTTTTCACCATCCAGATATTGAGTTGGTTTCCGAGCGGTGTGAGTCGTCATTGTCGTGGTTCACCACGACAATGACGACTCACACCTACTCTAATCGGTGATTAGAGTAATTTTTTCGAAGTTCAACAAAGATACTCGGCAAACAAATAGTTGTATACCAATCGGCATTGACAGTTCTACGATCTTCAAGAGGAATAGTAGACACGTGACCCACGTTGGAGACAAACGTAGCCACCATCTTCTTGGTCATGCTGCGAGAACGAATAACTTTTGTTGAATCAATTCATAGACCCATACTCGAGATTGGTTTTTAGTTTCTGGCTCATATACATATATCTACGTCTCGTCGCCTGATATGAAACTAAAAACTGCATTTGAGCTGCCTCCATTGAATTTATTCAATGTTTTGTGGCACCAATTGATACGAGACGTTTTCTGCTCGTCAGTTAATATGTGAGGGATACATCGGAAAAACAACTTTCGTACGCCTAATTTTTCCCGTAAACTTATTTGTATCTGACTCATTCTAATACCAAAAATTCAAGTGGAATTTCTCGATATATCACATGTCTTCTTGTATCACCTGACGCACAATATCGATGTTTTCTTGCGTGACTGCCGATTTTGGTCAACCTTCACGCACGTCGTCCGTGAGGGACACACGGCCACGTTGAAATTCTAAATACCACCTGTATATTGTCGTCTTTAAAGGTGCTTCATTACTAAAAGCAACAATCATCCGGACTCCACAATGTTATTGTATTAATTCACTTTTAAAGTCGTAATAAAATCATAGCTCTTAAATTTTCATGCGACGATTCCATTTTCAACAGCAACTCAACGACTTCAAACAAAAATTGAAACAGAAGCATTACTTCTTTTTTCTATGTGGCCAGTGTGTTAAAAGAATGAAACTTTGGGGATTATAAAAAGGTTTAATAAGTGTCAAAAAAAAGTTTGTAAGTATTAGATTTAGGAAACTTTCAGTTTCAGCCTCGTATGGGTGGTAGTAGGCCATCTTTCTACGTATTCCGTAGTAAAAAAGGGGATGGAAGTACACGGTTGTACAGCTCGTAGCACATTCTCCGAAATTAATCCTGTGAATAGTTGACAGGCAATCGGTCTCGGTGGTGTTCAAGGCTTAAAAGTTTTTTTTCTATCAACTTTTCATCATTAATTAGTCGAACATCACACCGCTCTACCGAATCTTGGCAGTACCATTCCAAAGGTGCCAGCAATATTCCACACACGACCGGACTTGTGCTTGAAACAATGCAAGCAGCTGCCCCGGTGAGAAATATCGCCTAACCTTACGCAAGACATCTAGTTTTTGCCCAGCTAATTTAGGTATTTACTCCAAGTTGGTCCCAAAGTTAAGTGTTGGGGTAAGGGTTAATCCAAGGAGTTCAAGGTGGTCTTCAAAAGGCACAGAAGGTACAGCTTTATAATACTGTTAAGATTTATATAAGAATACCTCTGGATACCTAGTTTTATAGACAACATAAAGTCAGTAAAGTCCTTGTCATTGTCTTTTGTGTGAGTAGGGAAATTTTATTAAAATTCCTATGATAATACCTGTTTTGTGTAAAAACCAAAGTGGTAAAATAAATTATGCAAACTGGCGATATCGTCTGTGGGCAACAATACACGTGGACACAGACGCAGATTATTGCATTGTCTTTGTATAAAGGTTAGCTGTAAAATCGAATTTATATAATATCTGTATTACAGAATGGAATCACACAAATAAATAGAACTATTAACTAAACGAATGCTCGGTACTTCATGCATTACTCGGTATGCCCGTTACCGAAATGCGGTGGCGCTCGGGCCTCGCATCTATATGGAACTCATTAAAAGTATCAAGAATATTTAAAAAAAATAAGATAAAAAGTTCAGCCGTTCTTTTTTTTAAATGGCTGACAGGCTAGGTAAGTGACGATGTGGTCGAAGATGGTAAAGCTAGTCTGGAATGTAACTGGCTCTCAAGTGAGGCTGCCGGAATACACCGTTAGATGCTTGGCGGCAGATTTTCAACTTGAGGGTGGTAGCTAGCCTACCGAGCACTAGAAAGTAGACCCTAGACGTAGGGTCTACTTTCTACCACGCTATGGTTTCCTCACGATGTTTTCCTTCACCGGCAGCACAAGCTCATTTTTTCAGGGGTTTGAACCCACGCCCTTCAGCATGCGAACCGACCGCGCTAACTACTGCTATCATCGCTACGTTATCAGGTTATGCGCTTACCAACGAACATTAGGTTAACAAAATTAGGTTGGGTTATAAATTAGGTTTTCCTAAAAGAATACCTTAAGCTAAGCAACAAACGATCCAAACAGTTTTCGGATAGGTAACCACGAGTGGTATTTACAACTGAATGCCTGTCATTCCTGGTTGTTTGTATAACAGTAACCACCAAGTCATGACAAAGACTTTCAGGTTTATTATCTCTGACATTAAGACTAGTCGCTCAACCTACACGAACTTACTTTAGCGAGTGTGTTTGCGTGTAATTACGTGTGATAGGTTGTGTATAGGTGGGTGTTTGTTGCCAATCAATTTAGTAACAGTTATATAGTATGGAGGTAATTTATGATACCCTGGACCAAACTGACCACAATTTGTGTCTTCAAATTTAGAATAAACAGGTTTATTTTACGTGTGCTCTAATTTAGACCGCATAACGGCTTAATATTACGCAGAATGCAAACCTATATTAAAAAAAAATATTTAAAAAAATCATTTGCCAACTACTCCATTTAAAAAAATAACATATCTTGTAGAACAGCGTTTCAAACCCCGTAAATCTGAAGTAGGATGGTAAATTATTTATGGTATGGTTAAATATTAATAAGCATTTTCTGTGCCAGACTACATGTTTGTATTAAACAGCAGGCAGTTCAACAGTGCGAGCACAATGATGAACAAAAACATCATTTTCTCTAGCATAGTCGTTAATCAATGTTTATATTTTGATGTTACTTTTTTGATGAAACTTAAACCTAAACTTTCCTTTATTTACTTACATTAAGTTACAACATTAATAAATAACAATCGTTAATAAACAAAATTAACGTTAAGTTACGTTATTGAAAAAGTTTTCTATGTATACACTCTATACGAAATTGTTAGTTTTGATAAAGCCTTAGTGCATCCTTTTTTAGTAGGTGTGCGTAACCGTGAACCAAATTATCTCTTATCATCGGACAAAATAGCGGTCAAAAGCAGACTTAATTTTATTATAAAAATATACGTGAACAATACTAGGTAAAAGTTAATTTATTCGTAATAAGTTAAATTACTTCATTAAGAATGTTCTCAGAGAAACATAAACTAGGTACAGACAAGACGGCGTTAAATTACTTTTAAATCTCATAATAACAAACAAAGTGTGGCCACGTTACTTCATAAAAGTTTAGTAACGAAATTAACTTGGAAAAGATGTTTTTGCTGAACCAATTAACTTCTAATAAAAGTTACAACTAACTTTTAAAATAAGTACTTACACAAAGATAACAGAAAACCGAGAAAGTTATATGGACATAACACTTATAAAAATTGCTTCACAGGTACTTTTCATGACATTCAAAAGTGACTATAGTCCCGTGGTTTAAATTCGAACACCACACCATTAATGACATGCTTTTAATATCGTAGCTAGTGCTACGGATTACAGGTTAGTTTAGTCGGTCGCGAGACGAGCGAGCTACGTGCTACGCGTGCTACGAGGACGCTACGAGCGTGAGACAAGCGGTCCGGGATGGCGCAAGGTTCGGACTGGCTGGAATCGTCGCTCCCTGCGAATAATCCATACCGAGAGCTGAGAGGCGGGAGGTTGTGTGTACCGGACCGAAGGGCGGCCGGTCGAGCTCGCGCCCCGAACGCCGCTGCTGCCTGCAACTTACGCTCCATCATGTTGACACAATTTTAAACAGCGTCACATAATTTGAGGTCCAACGCTGATTGCATCTCGTAACCATTTCACGCAACTTTTACTGCCGATGATTTCTGCATCAAAGTGGAGATGTCATTTGTTGATGTTCATACGTAGAGAAAAGTTAGAGGGCAATAAAAACAGATCGTAACTTTGTTTATTTTTACGAAAAAAGTATTCGAGTATAAAGTTGGTAGTTTAGATGTTATATTGAAATGGTGATAAAATGTTTATCAAAGTTATAAAACAACATATTTTTGATAGAATAGTCGAAGAAAATGTACGAAGAAACTAAACTACTTACTTCGAGTTAGGAGAAGTTAAGGGAAGTTTTGGTTACAAAACGTTTCCATTTCATATTTTTGTGTTTTGTATCTCACGTACCTATGTATGTAACCTAGTATATATATATATTTAAATTATGTATCGTGTATGATTATCTTCCTAGTGATCATTTAGTAAAATGTGTTTTTACGACATGGTTAATGGCCTTAATTAAAATTTGCCGTGATCGTTACGTTCGCCAGCTTTTGCCATCAAACAATTACATAGCGCTATAATTCAAAGGTTTTGTTTCGTGATCCTCATTTGCGTCACCGAGGATATCGTTAATTTTATATCCTACTCAAGGAGGATAACATACATGAACGTTGTATGTAACACGTGTTAGAAAATTATAAACGAGTGTAATTTAGAACTAAAAAATAAATTTTCATGTGCTGTCTTTTTAAGCATCTTTTTGTTAGGGTTATTTAAACATAATGAAATACTTTCAACTTTACTGTTATACGAGTAAAAGTAATGAAACTAAAAATTTGCTCTTTATATTACTTAAGTGTACCTAGTAGTAGAGATATTAAAATATTAAGAAGCTATGAATTCATGTGAGTGCACTTAAATGATAGTACGCGTAAAATATTTTAGAGCATCAAGTAAGTAGGTAGATACATCCTAAAGAAGTTAAAGATTAAAAAAGGCCGGCGACGTGAGTTTCTGGTTCTTTGTTGTTGTTATAACAATAAATAACGTTGACGTGACCGGTTTATTAGTGGCAGCATTAGGTTAGGTAGGTGGGCTCTACCAAGAAAATGAGATTTCGGATTTCGGACGCGGCTTCGCAAATAAAGGTTCTTAAATAAGCCATCGGAAAATACTCCGACAAAATACTACGAAATATAAATTTGGCGCCCAGTTAGGCGACTCCGATCGCAGCTATCAGTGCCGTGTCCTGTTTGTTTATTGATCATATCCTTTGTGTCCGAATGGCTTTTCGGAATGATTTAACGCGCGCACTCTCGGAACAGCGCTCCACTTCCTACCATTTTTATTCATAACCGCCCACAATAACACCCTTTTACGAAATCTAAAATGTTCATTAGGTATAAAATGAAATGTTTACCCGGAGAGAGTTCATGTAAAAATTTGGGATACAGTAGGTAACATGGTATGTATCGTAAAGCGCAAGTTTTTATAGACGATGTGAAAAAAATTCTGAGAAATGTAAGTCTTGGCGATCCTCACGAAGAAAAGGAAAAGGGCGGAAAGGTAAGAAGTGGATGACACAGAGGGCAGCGGCGCGAGGCGCCTCTTGAGAGCGCGCTGAAAGAAGTTTGGGTCGTAACTGACGTGTTCGCTTATGAATGCTTCGCACCCTTTTCAGTTGGAGCACACAAAGATTTTACACGGCGATAGCAGCCTTAACTAGATGCTATTGTTATCATAACATATTTTTCTCGCATTCCAGCTTTTGTGCTTACATATGCTAACTCATCTTTAACAGGAATTTGTACCAGACAAGGGTATTCAAATAGAATTATTCAGTCTGACATGAAGAGACTCGTACGTTATGGCTATTTTCAATGGTATACTTAACACACATTTATCTACTATTACATATCTCATTTTGTGTAGCTCTGCTTGATATAGGGTGCGGGTTTGATTACCGCCTGATAAATAATGTTTGTTCTGCGTTCTGTTATATTACATAATATAGAAAAACATCTATTTTTGTTCGAGACAACTGATAGTTAAAAATTATAGCTTTAAATTTCTCCGTTTCCCATATATGATTATGACTAGCTTAATTATAATCGTATTTATTGATAACGATATGTTACAGAAAATGTTCAATAATATTAATTTATTTAAATACTTATGTACTAGTAGTACAATTAAAATAAATTTATTCGTCTTAAAATAGGGAAATTAATGTCAGTAAAAAAATTAAATTATAAAAAAAATATGTGTATAAATATGAAGAATAGACAAGCCATTGCCTTGTCTATTCTTCAGGGTAAGAATTAGTATAAGAATAAGAATAAGAATATATAAGAAGTATAAGAATCAGTATTCTTCTTTGTTAGTTCATAAAATCATGACTCTAAATATAATTAACATTCCACAAAAGTTTCCTACTCTCATACGAATAAGTCAAGTATAATCCATAATATCACAAACATTTGATAATTAAAAGGGCACTCCGCAACCGCTGAGTAAGTATTACTGGGGTCGGACCTACAAGTACAGTTATTTGACAAACACATACAGGTAACACACAAAGCAACTCTATTACTCAGGCCTTTCGTGGAGTAGGTGTTGTTAACCTTAATCATCCCTAAGCCTAACTAACAGTAAATTTTCCAAGAGAATATATTTAGCACTTACGCAGACTACGTCGAAAGGCTATGTGCTTACCGTTTCCTGTCTTTGTATAAACAGGTGTTATGACAAGTATGTGAGGATAGGACTTAATATCGAAAGTTAATTTTGCGATCTCCCACAGGGATGCGTACAATATTATGAATTAATGAACGACTTCCTATTAATTCTCATATGATGGGAGTGTTTGCACCAACGTTAATTTATATAGGTACACCGACATCTATAGTGATAAAACGTACCTACTACGTACTTGGACGACGTGACCCGAACACTTCGTTCATTCAACTGCAGAGCAATGTACCTATACATTGAGTCCATAATACAAAAAAAAATATTAACTTAATTTGTACCATAAAACAATATGAAGTTGGTTAAGTGAAAATTAGTTTTTTTTTTTGAAAATGTCACGTAAATAAATTGCGGTGATTTTTAGACATTCTCTATTTTGATTTTCTCTTCTTGGTAGAATATGCTATCCTACTAATATTATATATGTCAATGTTTGTATGTTAGTTTATTAATCTCGCAAAATCGGCTGAACGGATTTAAATGTAATTTGGCACATGTATAGTTTATAACCTGGATTAATATATAGGATACTTTTTAAGAAAAATGTTAGGTTCTTCTGGCATTATCAAAAAAACGAGCTACTAGACGTATCCATTTGAAATTTGGTATAGATGCGTATTATCTAAGATAAAAGGTATCTTAATCTCGTGATAAAATAGTCAATTACATGTTTCATTTCTCTCTGAACTTAATACTAAAGTTAACGCGCACGAAGTCCCGGGCGTAAGCTAGTAATTCATATTAAGAATATCCATTGTGTAAGATCATCATACAGGAGTTTACTGTCTACCTATGCGTTCAATACTTGTATGTACTTATTGGTAGAAATATAAAGCGACTTTTACGCGCCGAGAAAGGCAGAAACGATCAACATTTTATAGCGCAAGTAAAGGACTTCTCAGTGAAATAAAAATCTTAATGGCATTACCTGGAAGGTATTGCGATATTACAGTGTAAGGCTGTTAATTGCTTCACGAGCAGGGTCGAACTGCAATAACGATATAAACGGAACGCTTGTTTTATGTTTTCGGACATTGTAACTCCGGCGTTCTGTTTTGCAAGGGACACTAAGAACTTTTTTACGTTTCCGTCAGAGAAAAAACAACCTTAGCTAATAGGAATTCCTTTGGATACTGTAATGGAAAGACGTGCTGGGGTAACTGTTATCTGGACTCATAATATTTTCTCGGACTTACACAGCCCGCGCTGGCTTTGCCGGGAAACCTGTTTTTATGAAGGTATTACGGATCATGAAAGGTATGTGTACTTGTACATACAGTGGTTATTTCATTGTTTACTTTGGTATTATGAAAGTTTTGTGGGTCGACGGGACTATTCGACGTGTCTATTTGACGTGCTTTACTTTGAAGAGCGGGTTTGTTTCATATTCGATAAGTGTGTATTCCTTACATATGTATTGTAGGTTTACTTGGTGGTAGATTTCCTTAGCAGGAGGTCGTCTAGGAAGGTACCACCGCAGTACCAGATATCTGCCGCCAAGCAGTAGTGTGTAAACATTACTGTGTTCCGGTTTGAAGGGTTCTGCAGCTAGCGAAATTACAGGGCTATTGAGAGTAACCATCTAGTCTCAAAGTAATGAGCACCAAGGCAGCGATGCCCTGGACTTTGTTTTACTACTCAAAGTTCTGTGTATCGCCGCAATGGTCATGGACAGGCGTTATCTCTTAACACCAGGAGAGCGTCTCGTTCGTCTCATTATTGTTACATAAAAAAAAAAAAAAAAAACTTTGATTTTATCTAGTCATTTTATACAAATTATAATAGGTTGTACATATGAATAATATTGTTCAATACGTACTCGCAACATTGTTAAACGGAGCCTATGTTCGTAGGTAGACATTATTTGTACAGTATTTTATAAGAGTAGCCTAGGTACCCTAGTGGTGATGACTGCCCTGTTAGCTTATTTGGCAAAGTTATTCATACACTTCAGGAAACAATAAGTGGTGCAAATTAAAGCGGATCAATATTTGTGGAGAGCGTTGCTGTCACTGAGTGATGTCGAACGATTTATACAAAGCACTGAATGCAAACTCATCTACGTGTCGGACGAAATAACAACGCGTTTGAACGTAGATCGAGTTTCAACTGAGTAGTGTTTTCCTCCACCAACCGTGATTCAATTTAGATTGATGATCGTTCCCCGGAACCAACATAATACCGTACCGGGATGGAGGCCGGTGGACGGGCGGCCGCGTCGGTGGCTCACTGGAAAATAATAATTTACCCTAATGACAGGCTGCAGCGAGCTGCGTGTCAACACCGCGCTCACTTTTATCGTGATTACTTTGCTATCGAATTAAATATTTGTTTCGAAACTGTAATCTTTTAATATTTTTTGCAATATTATCTACTTTTTAGGGTTCTATACCTCAAAAGGAAAAAACGGAATCCTATAGAATTGCTTTGTTGTCCGTCTATCTGTCTGTCAAGACCCTTTTTCTCAGGAGCTCGTGGAGGTATCAAACTGAAATTTGTATCAAATACTCAAGTCTACTGTCTCTTGGAGCTGTAAAAAAATCAAACTTCTAAGCCAACACAATCAAAAGATACATCCGTTTATACTGCAAATTTTTGAGACTCGCAAGGGAATCAAAACCTACAGGGTACTTCCAGTGAACTTAGAATCTTGAAATTTGGTACGAAGCAACGTCTTATAGCACATATAAAGGAAAAATTGCCAAAAGCATAAATTACCATTAAAAAAAACATAGTTTTTACTTATATACCTACAGGAACCCTCGGTGCGCGAGTCTGACTCGCACTTGGCCGGATTTTTTAAATAACAGATGCTAACGAGTTTGATGTTTGAAATAATAACCAAACAACAATTTTTTTTTTCATTATAATAATAATAAGGCTTGCGTTTGACTGCCATTTTACTTGATGTAAATACGCTTTACTATGGAGTACGCTTGCCTAGAAGAAACCAATTTACTCTCGACTTGAAGACACCTAGTTTGAAAACGATGAATAAAAGCTTTCTATTGAAAAATAACCTTATTTGTTGACGTCTAGTGTGCCTCAGAGGGAAATAAATTTGGTCTGTTGGATATAGAGAGCCTCGGGCATCGACCACTCGCCAACGCCATCTTGTACGAATGCAACCCTATAAACTGTAACTTGGTAGATTTGTATCATTCTACGAATATTTGCTTCCAAACATTTCAAGACAATTCTGCAACATGCTTATACGTATGTATGAGTAGATGGTGAACAATTATCATAATAATAATGAAAATCACCTATTTGTACCTACTTTGATAGCAATTCGCTTTCGGTTAGACACAACACGCATATAAATCAGAAAAGACTGGTTGCGTATCGTAGGAATGGAACCCAGAACTTCAACAAAGATAGGCAGACAGTTTCCCAGCTAGATTGTTGTAGCTACAGGGAAATCATAGTAAAAAACTGCATATTTGAAAGTTAATGTTTTCTAAGATGTTTAAAATATGCTAACTCGCACTTGGTTGGCGTAATGGACTATGGTCTTCCTTTTACACAATATGAAGCGGATTTCATTAAACAAAACGGCATCCTAACTGTTCTCGCACAATTTCCAAAATTTTGCTTGTCTACAATTTCCAGATGCGAAGAAACTACCCAGTATAAGAAAGACTAAGATAAACTCTGTCATGATATCCCCTTTTCCTAAAATCTAGATTATAATGGTCTAGGTAGCTTTGGACTAGATGGAATAGATTTCTTCTTAAACAACCTTATATATCCATTGCTACACAGTCGTAAAAACAATGGAATTAGCTACCCGAGTGGGTGTTTCCTGATACATACTATCTGGGTGCCTTCAATCTAGGCGAGCGTGCTCCACCATAGACCGCATTCAGGCGTGATAGCAGTCAAATGCAAGCCTATCTATAGAATTTCGTGTCACGTTGTTGTTCGCGATGAACTCCTCAACTACTGAACCGATTTTAACCAAATCTTGCACACTGTGTGCAGTTTGATCCAACTTGAGAGATAGTTTATATCTCAATTTATAACCGCAATATTTTTTTTATTGCTTATTATTTGTTTATTTTACGACAAAGGGGTTCGATAAGTCATAAGATATTTTTAGTGTTATAATTAACCTTATATAACTGCTGGGTGCATTTATGCTTTGCCACTTGTTGATGTATTGAAATATTACGCATTGCTAGTAAATAAGAAAGTACAAAAAACACAAATCTTAAGGTTACAAAGTGTTTTGTGAAATAAATCCGAAAACTGTAATTTGCTATATTTTATTTTGTTCGTGCGCAAATTACTCTCGTAAACTGATTTACTGTATTTAGCCAACAGTTGGAAAAAATTTAACGTTTTCCTCGTAAGTCTCGTAAGTATAACTGCTCTACTACTTTACCAAAGTCGAAGAAGGAAAAGCCATTCCTTATTTCCCGAAGGTTGTTTCACTCATTGAGTTAAGTTGCTTTCATCGAACAAATCGTTTTTTTCCAGGTGCAGGGAAAACGCTCCCGAAAACGGAGGCTGATGACAGTTTTGGTAAACACTGATACGTTACGATAAAAGAAACATGGTGACACTAGAGTCCAATCAACAGGCGTTTAACTGTTTTTTAGGGTTCCGTACCCAAAGGGTAAAACGGGACCCTATTACTAAGACTCCGCTGTCCGTCTGTCTGTCTGTGCGTCTGTCACCAGGCTGTATCTCATGAACCGTGATTGATAGTTAGACAGTTGAAATTTTCACAGATGATGTATTTCTGTTGCCGCTATTACAACAAATACTAAAAAATGGAATGAAATAAATATTTACGGGGGCTCCCATACAACAAACGTGTTTTTTTTGCCATTTTTATAGATAATGGTACGGAACCCTTCGCGCGCGATACCGACTCGCACTTGGCCGGTTTTTACTTTCTTTTTTGTGTAGTTTGTTGAATACGTTACAAGCTTTAAATAAATAATCAATGACATTTTTGTTTTTGAATTAATGATCGTATTGCAAATCCTTAGAGTTTGTTTTGTTTGGTCAGAGCGTGTTTTGGTTGTTTGTGATAAAAAAAGCAAAAAATATAATAAAGTGCTTATGTGTGTATATTTTTGTACCTTGCTGCCGATGTTGGTTTTTTTTTTAATGTACATTTACATGTATTATACATTATTATTATTTTTCCACACTATATGTATTATTTTTACTAGTTTTTTTTTTTAATTTACAGTTTACAGACTGATTTCAATTTCATTTTATCACAATAATGTTGCGTAATACGTTATGTAAGCTATGTTATAAGATTTTGTTTTCCATAGCAATTAAATTTTCAACAAGTTGTTTGTTGACCTAGGATGTGGGAACTAACAAACCACCGAATATCTAACCATTTGACTAACCGCTAACAAAATATAATAGGTCAAGACCCTGATCCTCTAACTCACATAAAATTACTGGCCAAAAACGCGAATAACGTCATGCCCTTTTAAAGTTTACTTTGATAGTTTAAAACAAGTCCTAAAATACTTCGCCACGTTTTAAATTTGACACTGACATGTGAGCTTTTCCTCGTCAATATAAATCGGATTATGCTAAGTAAACGCATCATGTCATGTTTTGTAGCCATGATAGCTCAGTGGTAGCGTGGCTGGTTCACACGCCAAAGGGCGTCGGTTCAACAATGTGCTTGAGTATTTTTCTAGTATTCGGCTGGTTAGCTACCACTCTGATGTTGAAAATCTGCCGCCAAGTACCTAAAGGTGTGTTCCGGCAGCATCACCTGAGAGCCAGTTCCATTCCAGGCTAATAATAATAATAATAATAATAATAATTTATTGGCATAAGAACTTACGACTAAGGAGTATACAGATATAAAAACTATGATAAACTAATTAATAAAAACTAAAATAACTATATCATACTCCATGGTGGGTACCCTGAAACCTCACACTAGGGGAGTCCTGTGTCGTGAGGTTCAGTGACTTCCACATTAGAATAAAAAGACTAAATATATAAATATATAAATATACATATATATTCTATCAAATAACTAAATAGTACATAGTAGTAATATATAATATAGTAGTAAATAGTAGTAGTTTAAGCTAAATATTTTTAAGATAAATTACAATGGAGTGAGCTTGGAGCGCCGCGTGAGTTGAGTACGAATATGTATGTGTGAGTAAAGTTAGCGCCGCACGACACAGGCTGAAGCGAGTAAAGCTCGCTAGCCACGGGGCGAATTATATTTTAGTGTAAGTATGTGAGTGTGTGTGTGGAAGTCCGAGTGTGTGTATGTATATGTATGTGTGTATGTGTTTCCGTCCGATGTTAAGCAACGATGACTCACATGTCTACAACGCTGTGGTCTAGGATGGAACACGCTTGCCTAGAGGGAACTTGTTACTGTTGTAATGGGGCCTGATTCCCCGCCAGCCAACCATATTTGCATAGGAAGTGTGTTTGTTAATAACCGACTTGACAAAAGAGAGTTACAATTTTAGGAGTCCATATTGTGTGTATGTTTGTATGTAAGTAAAGTAATGTAAACTTAAGCTTCCTAAGCTGTCAAGGGGCAGGCAGGAAGGCAGGCCCCCTAATATCATCTGGAAATAACAAGTATCTTCTCCGTCTCATATTGGTCCAATGAAGACAACCAAGACACTACTAATCGCTTGCAAACATACCTTGAAGTTTGTATTATATTAAGGAAACTATCGAGGTGCTGGTACAAGAATGGTCCCTTGAAATAGTAAGAGCGCTGGGAAAAAGTAGTTTTGGTGGAAGGCAGTGTCCAGACATTACGACGGGTGGGCCGAGTAGGGCGAGTGACAGTGCTTAATGCCGTTTTGTGGAATCTTATTGTCACTCCTAGAATATAAAGCTGTCGGACGGTAAGACATTTAATTTCGTCATACAGTTGATCTGTTGGAAAAAGTAGCGGTTTTTTATAGGCAATTTTCAGAATAAAACGCTGTGCACGTTCAATTTTATGGAATAAAGTTTTAGTAGCGGATCCCCAACAGACTATACAGTAGCTTAGAATAGATTCACATAGGGCTTGGTAAACAATTTTAAGCGTTTTGGGATCCGCTACTAATCCCATTCGTTTGAAAATGTGAGTCATTTTACGAATTCTACTACACAGGTTAATAATGTGGCAATCCCAATTTAAGCGCTGATCAATTGTGACACCCAAGTATTTTATGTTATTGACTCGCACTAGTTCAGGGCAAGCACATGTCTGACCAGAGAGTGGATCACATTTATGTAGTTTTATGTTAATGCAGTTTGGGTGTGTACGCTGGGTAATGCTAAAGGACATAAATTTTGTCTTTGTTGTGTTAAGAGTTAGTAAATTAGTTTGTAGCCATTCAGAAACCTTTGAAAGTCCCTGCTCAGCCACTTCACTGACCTCTGCCCAGCTTTTACCTTGAAATACGATGGCCGTGTCGTCAGCAAATGTGAAAAATTTTGCGTGATTTATTTTGAGCTGGCAGAGGTCATTGATATAGACCAAAAAGAGTGTAGGTCCAAGGACACTACCTTGAGGAATACCAAAACGTACGGATTTGAAGTCACTGTATAGATTGGACAGCCGAACTCTTTGCTTGCGATCGAACAAATACGAATGAAACCAGTTTAAAGTTGTTCCACGTACGCCGAGAGATTCAAGCTTTCGGAGCAAAATCGGCCAGGACACTGTGTCAAACGCCTTGGCCAAATCCAAAAACACTCCCAGACACTTTTGGCTCTGATCAAGACACTTTGTCACATGATCAACCAGTGCAACGACGGCATCTTCTGTCGATTTATTAGGTCTAAAACCGTATTGATTAGGAGACAGAATGTCTTTTTTTTCCAGATACTCCAGTAAACGTCTATTTACCACCCTTTCTAGAACCTTGGATAGAGACGGTAGAAGAGAAATCGGTCGATAATTTGTAACATTAGATTTGATGCCTGATTTGAATATAGGACAAACATCCGCGGTTTTGAAACTGCTTGGAACTGATCCTTGCGACATACTTAAGTTACATATATGGGCGATTGGGGATGCAAGGATATGACATGCTCGCTTGAGTAAGTCATTACTGATTTGATCGCTACCCGGGGCTTTTCCAGATTTGAGACCAGAAATAATCTTGCTGATTTCAAATGTGTCTGTGGGTACCAAAAAGAGTGAATTAGAAGGCGGGTTATCAGCTATTATAGAGCTTGTTAATTGTGATTCAGTCTTCTTGAGTTGTGAAAGAATATTCTGAGCGAGATCAGAGCCAACCGTGGAAAAGAAATCATTAACATAATTTAGAGAGTCAGTAGAGTTTGATTTGAGTTGCAGAAGTGCATTAGAATCTGACTTAGATGTTTTTATATTACATATACTTTTGACAGTGATCCATAACTTTTTGCTGTTATATTTATTGGTGGCTAACAGTTCCGAGTCGTATTTGATTTTTTCAGTTTTTATTAATTGTTTACAGTGATTGCGAAATGTTTTATATTTATCTTGAAGTGATTGGTCATCTGGATGTTTTTTAGCTTTTAAATGTAATGAGTCTCTACGCCTAACGCAGTCAAGAAGCTTGGGTGTAATCCAAGGCTTACTAATAACTTCAGAACTGCGAAGTTTCTTGTGGGTTGTGTTATTTTTAGTAGAAAGGTCTATAATATCAATCAACGCCTGTGAAGCAGTTGATACATCAGAAATTCTATAAAAGTCTCTCCAATCAATGCTTTCTAGGCTTGTGATGATTCCATGAAAGTCAGTTTTAGTTATGAGTTTGCATTTTGGGACGCTTTTAACGGTAGAACTTTTAATGCCAATCAAAACAGTGTCATGATCCGTAATACCAGAGTTACATACTATGACAGTGGCAGCTCTTTTAGATCGAATTAGAGCATGATCTAGACAGTTGTAGTACCGCGTCGGCAAAACATGGCCTGGAATAAACCCAAAATGTGTGGTTAGTTCAATGTAATCAGGTGCCTTGGGGTCATTACTATTGGGTTTTATATCTATGTTAAGATCGCCTGTTATAATACACGATTCAGTAGAGATTCCAGATAAAATACTTTCAAGCGAAGAAAGAAAACTTGTTATGTTGCTTTTGGCAGGAGAACGGTATATTCCTAACACTGTTAGTTCAGAGCCCACTTTTAAAACTAAACAACTAGCATCGTTAAATGGGGGTTCTTGAATTTCGACGGTAAGACCAGATTTGCAATAGATCATCAAGCCATCATTTTGATTTCGGAACACAGTTGATGAATGGCACTCATAGTATGGTAGGTCAAAAGATTGCAATACATCTCTTCCCCAACATTCAGTAAAAATTACTATTTTTGGTAAAAAATTTAGTCTCGATAAGAATAAAACAAATTTATCAAAATTTTGTCGAACACTCCTAATGTTTTGGGTAAGTACTATAGTCTGGTCTAAATAATCACCCAAATGAAAGCTACATTCTTCTGCCGAGTTCACACTATAATTATCTATTAGCGTTGTATTATCGATGCAATCAATCAAATCTCTATTGATACTCATAATAGTTTATGTATAATAAGTTTGTGGCAACACAGGAATACCTGTGTGGATTGATATGTATGTATGTAGCATCGATAGCTTTTTGCTAATTGATAATTATCTCTCGTGAAATTGATTTGTAGGTGAACTGTATAATATACAAAACTATATGGCAAGTAGGCGTGTAACTTTTGCATCATTAGGTGCGTGTATGGAATATGTTGGTAGATTAACAGATCAAGTAGAATAGGCGTTAAAAATATTATAGTAGGGAAAGCTCCAGAAAAGTAACGATAATCAGCGTGCGCGCTTGTGTCTTGGAGTGTTTTCAAGGTACGCTCGTCCAGTGGTAAAATTGATGGATAGCTATAGGACACTTCAATTAGTTCGTCGCAGACGTAAACAACACACTCGCTGTTATTTCGGAGTAAAGTATAAGTGTAGGTATTTATTTTTGAGTGTGAGGTATGTACGGCATTCGAAGTACACAGTGGGCGTAAATTGATTATAATGGTACTTTGTATGTGAATTGTGTTATAGTATATTAAGTTTGCGGTAATTTGTGAGGAAAGTGATTGTAATGTGCAGAAAGAATTATTATACTCGAGGCTCCAGCGCTCCATGCCGGAAATAAACTTATTAATAACTAGGTAGGATACATAGGAATCTAAGCAAAAAATATAGACTATTAAGATCAACATGGATAGATACATTATAGTTATATATTTACTATTATCAATAACTAGGTAGGGTACATAGGAGTCTAAGCAAAAAATATAGATTATTATGATCAACGTGGATAGATACATTATAGTTATATATTTACTATTGCTTGTGAGTTTTACATTTTGCTGCATGCCGGATATATACTTATTTATAACTAGGTAGGATACATAGGCGTCTAAGCTAAAAATATAAATTATTGTGCTCGACATGGAGAGATATATTATAGTTATATATGTACTGTTGCTTGTAAGTTTTACATTGGGTTGCATGCCGGATATATGCTTAATTACAACTAGATAGGATACATAGGCGACTAAGCTAAGAAAAAAGGTTATTGTTATAGATACTGCTAGATGCTTATTAGTTATACATTTAGCTTTGATTACACGTTTAGAATTAACTGCGAACAGTGATAAGCTTCTAGCCATATGACAGCCTACACCCAGTCACTGATTTTTCAAGTTATCAAGATCAGTTTCGCATGTTACGCGAATTTGCGGTGACCCTTCTGTCTTACGTAGAAATATGCGACCATAACTTATCCAGCAGTATGTAAAATTATTAGCTTTAGCAAATTCTCGAGCTAAGTAATACAGTTTCCGTTCAGTTGGGGTCAAGTTTTCTGATATATACAGAGGCTGGCTTATACCATCAGCATGGAGGTGAGATGTATTTAATTTTTCTTGTTTGTGAGCCTTGTTGTACTTTTTGTAGGATATCAGAAAGTTATCTTTCATGTCATTAGTGGAGAAATCTACAATAATCGGTTTAATAGTGGCTTTAGTATTTATGCGATAGATATTCTTTATATCCGTCGAGTGTATGGAAATATTCAGAATATTGGCTATCTTGGTAATGCATGTTTTAAGATTTTCTTTCGATTCATTCTGGCTTTGTGGCATATTTCTTATCTTAACACTAGTACTACGGACATGACGCTGCAACATTTCTACTTGATTTTGCAATTGTTGGATTTGAGTTTTATGCACCTTTCTTTCTTCTTCAAGAGTGTCTAATTTATTGAGCGCTTCCTCATACTTCGATGCCATGAGACTAACGGACATTTTGACCTCATTAATGGAGCACAAGATGATGTCAAACTTTTCTTCCTGGCGCTTCTGTAGGGCATTGAACATATATAGGCTAAATGTGCATTACCATCTTCGACCACACCGTCACTCAGGTGCGCTGTGGCTAACCACAAAAACAAAAAAAAATACGCGGCGCGCTACGTGCGCATGTGCCCATAGGGGAATAAAGCCCCAAGGCATATCACAAAAATTTCTTATACATACATACTTATCTATTTATATAGGTAATGTAATGCAATATTTTATTTAAGCCGTGAGTAGGTAAGGTATTGCGCGTAGATAATTGATTTATAGGTAGATCGGGACTACGCCATCCCTTTTCCCACGTTATTCACTAAAACAGAACCACAATGGGAGGGCGAGGAAATAGGAATGTATGTCAGAAGTTGGTATATGTGACCACTGTTCCATTGCGGATGTGTGGGATAGGATTACATAGGGTTATAAGTTTGGGAAGCACCTACTTAGCCGAAAGGGGGTCATTTTAACACATGATTAAAAACTATGGCACCATACTTGATAAAAAAAATCGGCTGTTTTATTGAAAAATGTGATTGATTTTTCAAGAGATTTATGGATCACCTGATTTTTTCGCGATTACAGAGTTTTGCCTATGGTAAATCACACTAATATTATAAAAGCAAGTTTGTAATAGCGTTTATATGTTTGTTACTTCTTCAAACTTAAACGGCTTGACCAAGTTTAATGAAATTTGGTAAAATGTAGCGAGTAACACCGCGAGGCGCAGCTAGTTTGTTCATAAAAATAAGTACTCCTCTCGGTTAAGAGTACTTCATTCATATAAGCCTGTATAAATACACAAGGTCTGCAACAAAACTCATTAAAAGCGTATTTGATTTTATTTCAATAAATAATTACAGATTTAATTTTCTCATGCCTATATTTAAATTAAAAATTCACCACAAAACTAGCTTTACTTAAAAACTTGGCAGACTTACTACATTATACTTATGGCAGAGTTCCGTAGTTAAGAAAGAAATTAACCATCTTCATCATACTCGTAGTAGGACGAGTGCTTACCGTCAACATTTATTTTTGAGCAACATCTTCCTTAATTCTTTTTTTCCAGTAAACCATGATAATTTAAAAGTAATCTCTGTTACTGTGCTTTAAGTTTTAGAAATGTCTCCTTTAAACTTAAATGTTTGAAAAATGCGATGTGTTAAAAAAGTAGGAGACAAATATATGTATAACATTTAAATTTTATCCTAACATACATACTACAAGTACTTTACTACAGAGAAACTAATAAATAAATTTAAATAAAATATACTAGTCTAAAAAGCCGCTATCAATGGGAATAGTTTCCAAAACGCTCACCCCGTTGCCGCGTTGTGTGGTAATACTCAAACGTTGGGCAAAATAGAGACCAGCGTTTGGTCACTCGTGGCGTCGACCAGACGAGATTACAAATCTTCGAACATTCTCTTTGGTCCCGGTCCCTACGGCCCAAAGTTTCAACCCCAAAAGATTCAAAGATGTACCCGCTGTCCAGGGTACTATACTTGCGCCTTTTGAGGTCTGCAAATTCTGCAGTCGCCTTAACCTGAGTTCTTGGAAGATGTAACGGTGCCAAAGTGTATACGCAAGTGGCGTCCCATACTAAGGGCCATCCCATCTTCCAAGAGTTATCACTTCAAGAGTTACTATCATCTCGTACAAGAAGGCTCGCCTCGAGGATGGCTGCGCAATTAACGATGGTAAGAGCCTAATTCGTATCGGCGTATAATATTTTATATTTCTCAAGATTCAAAACATATTTATGAATGATCGACGCGTTAATTGACAAAGCCTACTATAAGGTGGCTCATTGCGTGGAAGACAGGAATATATGGTTGTTGTAGCTTCTCTCTGCACTTGCATTCCCCTGGCTAAGTGACTATTGTAGTAAGTATAATGTATGTATTAATATTTATAACTGTAAACTGTAACCTAATATGAAAAGAAAGATCCACAAAAAAATGCCTTGCTGAGTTTCTTGCCGGAGTCTTCTCAGTTGAAGTGTAATTACGAGCCGGTGGTAGATTCAAACATGTAACTTAACGTTCATAAGTGCCTTACCAAGGCCTAAACTGAATAAATGACTTTTTGATTTTGATTCGTGATCTTACGTTACCGCCTTCTAAATGATCCTAATTCTATTGTAAAAGAAACTTAACCATAAACTGAGATAACAAACACATTAACTACGGTCAGGTCTTAAGCTTTGTTTCTGAGTTACTGTTACTATTACCATCATTAAACTCCGTAACAAACGAAAACTTTCCCCGACTGTTTCTATCTACATCACAGAATCAATGGAAATTCGATGTTTGAAGTTCGCCCCCAAACTTACCCATACCTCTATGTCGTCGACAGGTAGAAAAGGACTAAGGTTACACAATAGAAGGTTTCTCAAACAGCAATGTGTCTAACTTTCACTCTGAGCAGGAATATCTGGCCAAAACTATGCTCATACTGGAACTGGATACTCATAAATGTCAGTCTTGAGACTTTTTAGCAAAGCTAATAGCTAGAGTCAAATAATATACTCGTAAATTATTTATTGCTCATCTATACTATAGAAGTTATGTGTACTCATCGTAAAACTATTTAGAAAACTTTTGAATTGATGTGTATTCGTTTTCAAAATCAAACTATGTTAACATGTGCGGATAAGGTTAGTTATTAAAAATATAAAAAACAAAAGAGTATCAATAACAACCTCAATTGCGTCTATCGGGAAACACGCGCTCTAGCTCCACGTCATTGTTCGGTGGCTCGGAAAATAAACCTTTAATTATTATATATCGAGTAAGGAATTTTAAAGTTCATCCGCAATCATTTTTTTTAGGTACAGGTAAGATCGTCCTTTCGCTCCTCGGAATCCCAGTCTTTTTGCGATTTCTTCACAATGTGTTTCTGTGAGAGGCAGATTGTCTATCCTAGACAAGACAAAGGCAGAAAAGTCTTCGCAACACATCATGCCTAAGTAATCACCTACCATCTTCATCCGTACGTCTGCAAATTTCATGATTGGAAGAGGATACGGGCGCACTGAAAAAAAAGCCATGTACATACTTAATAAAATACCAAGGGCCAATAGTACTTAGGGATTTTTACTAGCGACAGGTGAGGTATTTGATCACAGCTTATCTGATGTTAAATGACGGAGTGGTCCAAGATGGTTAACACGTCTATCCTGGAAAACGAACTGGCACTCAAGTGAGGCTGCCGGAACAAACTATTAGGTGCTTGGCGATAAATTTGAGCTTGGGTGGTAGCTAGCCAGCCGAGTATCTACTCGAAAGTACCCTACTACTAGCTATGATTTCCTCACGAGACACAATAAGTTCCTTCACCGGCAGCTCAGGCTCAATGTTAGGATTTGTACCCTCTACTTCCGATTTTTGATATGACCGCGCTAATCACTTTTTAATTCGTTTTAAAGCTAGTGTCGTAAATGCTCTATGTAAAAGAGGAGTTTGCCGCATAGACTACGCAATTTTTCTCTGCGCCGCGTAGACTTAAGTAAAAAGTTTCGACAGAGTTAAAGAAACACACATTTATCTGATAGTCCGAGAAACCTTCACTAAGTTTACGCATCCATCGTAAAGAAAAAGCCTTCTGATATCGTGTTACGATCTTTACTTAGTACAGAAATGTAGCTTTTATTGGACCAGTATAAACTGTCTTGCAAACAAATACTGCCTTTGAAGAAATGATACTATTGACGATATCAATTATACAATTACGTAACTAATGATTTTTCGCGATTTAAGTGTTGCCATCCTTAGTGAAAGTTGCTCATAAGGGGGAATTCAAAAACAACCAAAAGCAAGACGATCTAGACTACGAGAGACCGTGTTTTATGACATTGAAGATTATTTAAAATTAAGAGACTGACATGTTATTAATACTATAAAACGTTTTTTTATATTACTTTTAATATGTATTAGAGTATGACGTAACTTTAGTGTTATCATCCTTATAACTATGATCACATGTATGTACACGCGTAGGATACAAAATTGTGAAATGTTTCAATAAATACCTGGCTGAAGCAATAAATCATTGCTAACGACAAAACCGTAATCTGTTTTGTCATTTCTCTTTAGGAAGAATAATTTTCGGCAAATAAAAAAGGGAAATATAACCAGTTGATAAAACATAAGGTGAGAGTAAACATTACTGTGAGGAACGTTCCATTTAACAAGGTGTTTAATGTTAAATGGGTAAAGCTGTGAAGGTCATTAGGAGAGAGCTGTGAAAATAGGAAAAAGTTGGTTAAAATGCGACCTGTTTATTATCATTACGAGTCAAGTCGGGCTGTAAGTTAGGAGCGGAAATGGAGAGGGCGGAGGGGCGTGGGAAACTCTTGTCTTTGCATATTGAGACAGTATCTAAGGTTGCGTGTGTTGGAATAGAAATCAAGGAAACTGTTATATTGTAACGAGCCCAGATGTTCTGTGTCAGGTTGTAGTGTAATATTTGCTTAATTTTGTTAGATAATAATTATATGAAAAAAGTTAAGTTTTTTTGGAAGCTTGACAACTGTTATATATTGTGAGTCGCACCTTTATTATATGCCGCCGAATGCCGCTTCTTTTACGACGGGAAGGAACTCTGAAGGTACTAGGAGTACACCGGTACCTATATCTACAGAGTACTTACTATACTATAAATATACTTTAAAGCAAATTTTTTGTAATTTTTACCACCGGGTCTTAATCGCGCACAAACTGTAGTGTGCCATGATGATAACCATACGTTTTTATAAGATTAATTCTATTTCTGTAACTCAGTCAGTCAGTCAGTCAGTGGTAATTCAGCTTTATAGTATATGAATGAGGGTAGGAGATCACAACGCCTTCATTTTTCTCCAACTCCAGTCAACTCGTGACCTATGGTTATTGCAAGATGTCAGGTCACGTCGAGGTAAATAAGCAAAACTGATATCATAGCATTTTGTGCGCGATTAAGGCCCGGTGATAAACATAGCTAGATTTTTGTTCATGCTTTCGCTTTCTTTGATAACAGCTTAATTCAACGATTGTAGCTGAGCAAGCTGAGCTTGAGTCTACTAATATCTTACTCCCTCTTTCCGTTCTTATATTAGATTTGCTACAATTATTACGACCTTATCCAAGCTAATAAGCATGGTATTCCTGGTGTAGCGTTCGGTGAACGATTTTCATAAATGGTAGTGCTGTTACTTACTTATAATTATTAACAATATTAAATGTGGGAAAACTGAAATTGAAAAAAAAAAACAAATGTTTCCTTTTCATTATCTCTTCTCAATTTCATGGTTCACCTCATAGTAAAAGTTGTTTATAATTATAAGTACATTTAATACTTATTATTTTATATAATTATAAGTACATTTAATACTTAATATATTTGGCTTGATATTTCCGTTCCGCGTAACCTACCGGTAAAATAATGGATTTGATTGGACTGATCCATATAATACATAGAAGTTAATAGATTTCACCTTTATTATGACGCTGTTCTTTGATAACTACAGCTCTGAATGCCCCAGGGGTACCAGCGTATATGAACAATATTTCAGTACCAGGTCGTGGGTTCATGAACAACGCTGCCTTGTCCCATTCTACGTCCAAATGAGGATCTATGGCGTCTATTGTTTCTTTGAACTTCAACAGTCTCTGTAAAAATAAAATCAGGTATTTAATTTTTAAGTATCATTTGAATCCTCAGTTAGCTATCTTTACTCTTTCTTCACATACTGTTCACATTTGTCGATATGATTTGGTATGTACCAAAAAGCACAGTTTCGCACCCATAATATTAGTAGGCATAGAGATGGGGATGAATTTAGTTATCTAGTTTAGCAAATTCGGTCAGGCATGGCTAAGCTTTATTAAGGTTGGAGTACGAAATAGGAAGGCAAGCAATGGATTGTTATTAATGCTATTATTATAGAATAGATACTACGAAATCTCTAATGCGATTACACATAAATTAACTGCCTACTTTAATACCTAAACCCTTGGAAAGAAAAAGCATTAAAAAGAATTCAACTAAGAAAGAAGAGTTTTAAAGACAATTATATTTCTCCGAGACCAGACTATTCTAATATAGTCGAAGAATCGAGGTATATATACATATAAAGCAAAAATGTAAATTGAGCGCCAATAAATCCCGGTGATAAACATATGTATATACTCCATCGCGCACAAAATACTATGAATGTTTAAATGTATTGTTTCGACTGGTGACAAACATAATTTATGTGTTTAAATCGCGAAAGTTTATAATTTAAATTAATTTGGAACACTTACCTTTTTTGCAGGTAACGCAAATATGACCGGATACAGTTCAGAGTGGTCTGCCCAGAAGTAGAAAATTTTCCACATAGAATCGATAACTTCGTACGGACTGAACCGGGCCCCTCGTTCGAACTCCTCGCAGGTTGTGAAGTTAGGCGGCAGGGCAGCATGCGCGCTCCACCACCCCACAGCGCCGCACCACAAAACAATTCCAAATATCCTCATCCACGTAAACGTTCTCCAGTTGCCGTTCAGTTAGTAATTTCACTCCCTTGTTTTCATGCGCGACCTTATATACCCGGCTCTGCCAAAGATTCACTAACTGTACAGAATATAACAGCATCATAACTCTCATTTAGTATGGGTATGAACGCTCGTTTAGTCTCGATGACATTTTAATAGGCGTTCAAGTAAGCGAATAATTAAACTCGACGTGTCACCTTCGAGTGCTGGGTAAGTGACAGGTTGTGCTGGGGCGTGCCGGGATAAGATTTAATTAATCTTTTATGAAAATTGATAGAGGGTTATTGTACAACCGACACTGGGAGCAGCAGTCCAGCGGTTCAATTATATTAGGCCGTGGCGTGACGAGGGTATTCTGGACTTCGCACAGATCCTAGCTTACGGCATAATGGGGCTTTTAGTAAATACTTAAACATATTGGTTTCAGAACGGAACAGAATAGCGCCAATATCGTATCCAATTTACCAAGTATTAATTAATAGATGTACCTGATTGTGCTTATATTGTTCAAGGTTTCTAATTATTATCTCATGGCAATCCCTCCAGGTGTTTTGAATAATTATGCTAAGAATAACGGCTACATAAAAAAATAGTGAGTTACTATTCTTTGACAATAATTATATTCGTAATGTTTTTCTTTAATTTGAGATACTTTTAAATACCGACATTGTTGAGTAAACAATAAATAACGAGCAAGTTAAATCACCGATCGATAGGTACCTACAGTTTATGAATGTACGTAATAACATTAAGAGGCAATTGAGCACTCTAGCAGCATTGTAACAAGATTTATTGGAAGGTTTCCCGGGGGCCGCAAATATAGGTAGGTGAAGCATAAGCCGCTGTAAATTTTGTGATGGGTACCTACAGGTGCCTTGTCATAATGACTTGTTTTTTCCGCCGCAAATCTCTCTGCACACTGATATTAATAACGATATAGTATTGCGATATGTAAGCCTTGAGATTCACAAGATGAATCTGTATTGTGTTTACCACTGCAACGAAATGGTTTCTGCTCAATTTGCACTAGTGATCCCTCCAATGCACGTCGTAAAACATGTCACCTTAGATCCAGAACTGCGGAACGGGGGTTGTTCCGCAATTCTCAGAAGGCCGCGACTGCGCGTCGGACAAATAAGTTCCAGAATATTCTTGTTTGTGTAATCCGCGGGTAATATTGACATCAGATATGTACCGCATAATTTATTGAGCTGCGCAGTATGCCATTACAGAGATTCATGATGTTCGTGAGGAAGTAGTATTTATGAAAACTCTTGGAGCTCTTTTCGCAAATAATCGTCACGAGGATCCTTGACTAGCTGTTATATTATTTAGCTGTTATACCCAGTTATTCCAAGCTCATGAAGCAGACAAATGACCAATGAGCCAACAAGGCTGTCAAATTAAAGGCATTCAGCCGTTATAGTATATGTATAATGAAATCAAACATTCTAATACAAATTCAGAACAAAATTAATAAAGAAGTAGGGATAAGGGTGAGTGTAATTTAATTGCTAAAAAATCAATACATTTGAGTTTGAATCAATATCTAGTAGAGAGAAAATCCCCGAATTTTTTTTTTTTTTTTTTGTTAATGTTACACGAACAAATAAGATCATCTTATCCTGATGGTAAGAGGTAACGAGATTACGCCTTCCCATTTTAGGGTAGGTGTGTTCGACCACACCGTAACTTAAAATCAGGTGAGCTGTGGTCATACACCCAGTCTGTTGTCAATAAAAAAATTGCCCTGATTTTGACACATTTTCGTAGAACTTATAAGGGATTATTGACGTTTGTTTAAGTCGGATACTATGACTAAAGCTTTCATCTCATCCGGTGACCTTAATCTATTGTTTTTTTTTTCGTTCATTATCATCACGTGCGAGGCCGCGCATGTGCCGTACTTTGCTTTGAAAAAAGTCATCGTATATGACTGAAATTAATATCGAGCATCTGATATAATCAAACGTGCATATGATAATAAATAATTATTTATAACTAGCTTACGCCCGCGACTTTGTACGCGCTGACTTTAGAATTGAGTTCAAAGATAAATTATATATTATATAGAATTAATCAAAATCCTTTCTTACCGGATGCCTCCGTCATAACATCTACCTGCATGCCAAATTTCAGCCCGATCCATCCAGTGGTTTGGGCTGTGCGTTGATAGATCACTATGTCAGTCAGTCAGTCAGTCAGTCAGTCAGTCAGTCAGTCAGTCAGTCAGTCAGTCAGTCAGTCAGTCAGTCAGTCAGTCACCTTTGAGTTATATATATTTAGATGTTCATGTTGTATACACATTTGTCAAGGAGTAGAATTTACATCGAATCTTTTTTGTCATTTACATAATGCTAATAATGTATAAATTGTATTCTGTTTTGGGTATGAATCGAAATAAATAAATAAACTAAAAAAAAACCCGTTAAGCAATAATGTGTCAATCATCATCATCATCAGCCGTATGACGTCCACTGCTGGACACTGCTGGACACAGCTAGGCCTCTCCCATTGATTTCCATAAGGACCGGTTGGAAGCGGCTCGTATCCAGCGCGTTCCTGCGGTCTTTATGAGGTCGTCTGTCCACCTTGTAGGTGGACGTCCTACGCTGCGCTTGCCGGTCCGTGGTGTTCCATCAGTACCATGAGTTCTGCGTGCTATGTGCCCTGACGACTGCCACTTCAACTTGCTAATCCGCTGGGCTATGTCGGCTACTTTAGTTCGTCTACGGATCTCCTCATTTCTGATTCGATCTCGTAGGGAAACTCCGATGTGAATGTGGCTATACTAATTTAAAAAAATCGTAGCGTAGCTTGTAATATGTTACTAGACATAGAGATACGACACGCGTCGGCACCTGCAGTGAGCGCAGCGCCCTGGGATTACGGGATACACAACCAATCACCATCGTAAATAATATATCTTATTCACTATACGCTACAAATAATAGCTTTCCTCGTACCCAAGGCCTATACTCTGCAAAAAGATTTTTGCAGTGCATTCTCAATATTCAATTTCATTGTTTAAACGAACAAATTGGATTGCACGAAAGCAGCATACTTGAATCTACGTCTCCTAATAGAGCACTCACTTATATTAAACTTGTCTTCGTATTCGACTATGGTAACATATAAAATGCTAAAAAATCTGTTTATTTAAATCTAGTCAGCTATCTCTCGTAGGAACCTTAGTTTTCAAGGGGATTAGCAAAGCTACGTTCTGTGGATTGGGCTGCGTTTCCAGTGTTTCTTTTTATTTCTTTAATACGTTTGTGTTTTACAACTTTTTGTGTGTAGGTGTAGTGTGCAAATTATTTAAATTTCTGTCACTAAGTCACGCTCAACACTTGTTTTCAACATGTGAACCGAGGCCACCAAGATACAGGCTTTGCCAAGTTTGGGGGTCACCGGTGCTGAAAAAAAATTATTTATATTATTTCTGTATACTCTTCTGGGCATAAGTATGCAATGTAATCATTATTATCATATTATCATGTAATTATTATTAATCTTAGTTTATTAAACAATAAACTAAGATTAATTTCTTGATGTTAAGTAATGATCAGCTAGGATATGAACTTAAGTACCTCCAAAAACACAGCTTATTCTGGATTTGAAATCAAACACAAATATTTTATTGATAACACCAATGTTACAAGTCAATATATAACAGTCACCTATAGTCTACAACTCACGTGAAACATTGACTCTAGAAGCTTTAGCATATCAATTTGCGAGTTTTAAATGAGGGTTAAAATATGAAAACTGGGAGAGCGTCCCTGGCGAGGGTAAATGGGAACTGCTTTGTTTTCATATAAGCAAATTATAAAAAAATCGTTAACATACATATAATTCTCATAAAAAATGTGCTAAAGCATTTGCATATTAGATATGTATTGATAAAATATTATATTTTGTACATGCATACAAACATACATACTCACTATTAATCACATTTTAAAGGTACGTCGCGCCTTTTATGTTTTTTGGTCATTACTGTTCGGAAATAAAGTAATTATTTGTTGTTTTTTTAAATTTTGACTGGTTGGTGTTTGACCACAGCTCTCCTGATGTTTAGTGACAGTTAGGTCGAAGATGTTGAACACACTTTACTTTAAATGGAACTGGCTCCAAAGTGAGGCTGCGGGAACACGCTGTTAAGTGGCAGATTTTTCAACTTGAGGGTAGCTAGCCAGTAGAGCATTCATATTCATATTCATTTATTAATAATTATAAAAATTACAAGTCAAGTTAATTAATTATAATATTCACAATTTTCAAATACAATATGTACTTATATGTACAATTATAATATTTGTAACTTATTTACATTTCCCATCTATTTATGTCATTTTGAGCTCAGTTAAATTCTTAAAATAGTAAAATGCCTGTTCGATAAGCCATTTTTTTAATTTATATACTATATACTACTATTTTTTTAATTTATATACTACTATTTTTTTTATTTATGTACTAGGGTAGAGTACTAGAAAGTTCCCTACCGTTATGCTATGATTTCCTCACGATTTTTTCCTTCATTGGCAGCTTAAACTTACTGTTGAGGTTTGAACCTGCGCCCTTCGGCATGTCAAGCGACTGCGCTAACCATTGAGCTATCGTCGCGGTACTTACCTATTAATTACCCTTTAAAAAGTTTTTTTTTTATGGCTGACATGCTAAGTGTTTAACCACAGCTCACCTGATGTCAAGTGACGGTGTGGTCGAAGATGGTAAAGTACACCTAGCCCGGAATGGAACTATGAAAATATGGTACGTAGAACCATGGGAAACGCAATTTGGTTTTATAGCAATTCCGATTTTCCAGTTGAAAGCCATTGAGTAGTCTAAAAATGAACAACAGATAACGAGATAACCAACCGAAGATATTATTGAGGTAGAAAATTAAAGATATTTGCAGAAGTTGGAAGATATTTTATTTTTATAACACAATATTCTGATGAAAAAATTTAAGAGGTCCATCGCAGTTACTACGATGTTCAATTAGGGTCATTCGGAAGTCAGAAATTGTTTATGGAGTTTCATTACCGCCATCTCTATCAAAATAAAGACCCAGATATTTGTAATCATAACACACTGGTTTATATTATATTATTACTGGGTTTTTCCCACTGGTTCACACGCGTTATCCATAATAAAAAGTAGCCTATGTTATAATTCAGAATATATACTATCTGTAATCCAAATTTTATCCAAAACCGTTAGCCGTTACGACATGAAGAAGTAACACAAATACATCTCCAGTCTGTTCTTAATCTGTATCGTGTTTTCCATTCATGGTTGTTTGGAAGAGATCGCTCTTAGCGATAAGGCCGCTACTTGTGACGCTAACTCTTACGATTTTTTGTTTTACTGATATTCTGAATCGCGATCTCGCGTTCTCCGGGATTAAAAAACGGGGTATTTTTTGTACAATAAACAACAAAGAAAGAGAGACACAAAGAGGGAAAAGACAAAATATCACGTCAA
Source organism: Biston stratarius (assembly GCA_950106695.1). Classification (NCBI taxonomy): domain Eukaryota; kingdom Metazoa; phylum Arthropoda; class Insecta; order Lepidoptera; family Geometridae; genus Biston; species Biston stratarius. The sequence continues at coordinate 17,477,631 of OX467115.1, read as the reverse complement.
TATAAAGCGCTGTCTCGTTTGGTGATCTAGTTGGCTCTCAGATCAAACACTACTTGGCTTGAGTTGGCTTCATCACAGTGACAGTTCAGTTGTCATCTAAGCTTCGAGGTGTGAAGTGCTCTCGATTTTCATGAAACTTACTTTTTTATTTTCCAACGTGAGAAGTTTTTCTTTATTTTTTCTAACTCTATAATGAACTTAATTTACTTCCAAATGGGTTATTTCTTTTTGACAATTAATTGCAATATTAGTTATACTCTGATCACTTCATACATAATAAATCAATCTTGACAGCAATTTACGAGTTTTTTTGAGCAATTTACGTTTTCTGTAAAATTATGGTTTTTGAGATGTCACACTGCCGTCACAAGTGGACGATATGCATTTCTTATTTGCACAAATTAGACAAGTAGGTAATGCAGGTATTTAGAAAATCATGTACTGCTATACTGTGCGTAAAACTGCGATAAGTATGCTATGAGTACTTAGATAAGTTATGTCACTTTCAATATCAACCTATTTAAGAGTTGATAAACCAAGCAGCCGTCTGCGCCGCCAGGCATACTCATATCTTGTATCTGACCGCCCACTTCCCCCTACACCGGAGATAACACAATTGAATTTTAATTCAATTCTGCTTCAGCTTAATCGTGTTTAATAGTTTTGGCCTAACTGTAACTCCCTCGTAGCGAATTCATATTGTATCAGAAGCTTTAGATAACTAACTAGGCGGAAGATAGACATAATTGACTTGCATGAGACAGCTATTGTGATTTTGGTTGCAGACCTAGCGAATAACATAATTTTAAAGCTTTGAAATATAAGGTTTCTGGGGCTTTATTTATATACCTATAGTAGAAGTGTGGCCGACAGGAAAACCAGCATAATCCTTCTATAATCGCTTAAAAAAGCCTTGGAAGAGAATATCTATGAATTAATTGCTGAAAAGTATCCAAAGTAACATTGATAGGATCATGATAAATTTGGTTGTGCAGGAATGGGAATACGGGCATTGAAGGTGAGCGTTAATATTCATGTAAAAGGACCCTACAACTTAGCCTACACCTTGGTTGCAAGCCATAATCACTATATGAGTTCTCATCCCTGTAACATGCACGGTGATACTATAGAATGCTAAGAAGTAAATGCAGATGAAAGCGCGGTCATAAATTTCGAAAGAAATTTGTAAGATACTGAAAAAAAAATGATAAAAAAAAAATACTGAACAACTCTTTTTACTGCACAACGCAGTCTGAGCAACACAGGAGCTAATGCCCTGTTTATCTAAGAATACGTATCTTCTGCTTAAACTTGAATAATCCTTTTAAAACTTTGCGTTTGCAAATAAATAGCCGTCCTTAGTCCTGGCGCGCTAACCATATGGTAATTGAGACCATTTGTAACAATAACTACACTTGAAATTGGGTCAATTTTCATCTTGAATATTGCATCTTCAAGTTTGTGTAAGGATCGAGAGTTGAGAACTTGCCAAGTAATGTTATTGTTACGAGTGCGCCTACACGTTGTGATTTTTGAAACGAATTCACGTCACGACGTGTGAATGACCGATAACGGCCGTATAACCATTTATTTTTACCGCAGCACGGTCCTACTTCATGACTACGTCGTATATAAATATGCTGTTATAGGTACCTATATTGTGATATTAGGTAACTAGCATCGCCCTGCAATTTCACTAGTTATCTATACCATAGGGTCCATGTTCGTTTCTGGAATTAAATGTAGCCTTCATTATATATATACGTATATTCTTTTTTGTCATACACCTGTAATTTGTGGAATGATCTTTCTTTCTCGGTGTTCCCGCGTTACTACGTAGGGTTCTTCAAAAGGCGTGTGAACAGAATCTTAAAACGTCTGCGATTTATTTGTAGTGTGTCTAGTATTGCAGATATCCATAGGCGACGGTGATTGCTTACTATCGCAAATCGTTTGTTGGTTTGCCACCTGTGGTTTAAGAAAAGTATAAACAATTTTCATTCCTAATTGCACTACAATCCGTTGAGCTGTTATCTGTTACGGAATAACGAACACAAGTACCTACCTACTCAGTCACAAAATTTTGCTATATTAGTGGATTTTGTGTGAGGTGATTAGTGTTATAATAAGAGTGGCGCTTTTGTTGTAAGTGCCTATATAATCCTATAGTACCTGGTTGACCGAGCATTGCTCGGGTGAAAACACGGATAAAACGACGTTTTCTGAAAATGAAACCTAGCTAGATCGATTTTTCGCCCCCGAAACCCCCTGGATACAAAATTTCATGAAAATTGTTGGAGCCGTTTCCGAGATTCAAAATATATACATATATATAAATACAAAAATTGCTCGTTTAAAGATATAGATATAAGGTATTATATAATTCTTTTTATTAAAACATAGGCTTGCGCGTGATGTATAGTGAAGATGCGGCCTGTAATAGAGTATGCTTGCCTAGAAAAAACCGATCATTCGAACAATGAAAGTAAAATCACTTGTAAAAAAATAGCTATTTCATACAAAAAAATATATCTAATTGGCGCTCAAGAAAATTATATGTATATGAAATAGTTATTTTTCGCGATTTCAAGTATAAGCAAAATTTGACATGTCTAAAACTGTTACATTCTTACCTAGTATCAGAATTCTGTGTTTCGATTTGATAGTGCAGCTAGCAAAATTACAGAGCTACTGAGACTAACCATGGCGTGTCTGAAGGTAATGAGCGGAAAGTAACGATGCTCTGGACTTATTTTGATACTCAATGCTCTGGGTTCTGCTGCCATAGTCTTTGACAGGCGTTATCTCTTCGTCCACCAGGAGCACGTTTCGGCCGACTCGTCACTTTTACGTAATTCGGTAATCATCTATATCTTTGCAAATTCATGTATATAGTGGATTCTAAATCTTGAGTTGAGTACGGCTGCCTTGTGTAATAGAGCGCATACCTACTACACTATACTATTATTATATATATTGTCAGTAACTAATGAAATGTACAATAATGCAGAGTTCTGTGAAACTGATTTTAGAGGCAGACCAATTCTATAGCAGTCTGAATAATTCTAAGGAGCGTTTGTTCCAATCAGATTTAAATTTCATACTTGGCATTTTTTAATGTAAAGGTAATGGGACGAACGTAACGCTCTCCTAATGGTAAGAACTTTGAGTAACAATCGCTGCTTTGGTGCTCATTACTTTGAGACTAGATGGTTAGTCTTAACAGCCTTGTACTTTTGCTACCTGCAGTACTCTTCAACCACAGTAATGTTTGCACACTACTGGTGGCACATTATCTGGTACAGCGGTGGTACTTACGTAGACGACCTCCTGCTAAGGAAATCTACCACCAAGTAGATTCTTGGCATTTGATGTGACTACGTACATGTTCAAAGTATACCTAATTGTTAGTATTTGGTGCCCTATATACACGATGGCATTTGTTCGCCTGTCCCTTTCATTAGCGTTGCTTGTATTTAGTTGATAGCCGTGACGTAAAATTACTTCACTGCGGTCTAGACTTTGTATTTGTGCTGACAAATGACCACGCATGGCCGTTGGAACTTGTTTCGTATTCAGCTAACTCAACGGGACTTAGATTACTTGTGTATCATTGAAGACTGTTCACAAAGTATATAGGGATATTTCGCGAAGTAGGTACAAAGCTGCAGAAGCGACGTAAAGCTTGTTACCTCGCTTGTTAGTTTATTTGCTTGTTTGTTTGCGTGGTGGTAGGGTTCTTTCTAGTACTCGGCTGGCTAGCTACCACCCTCAAGTTGAAAATCTGCCGCCAAGCATCTAACGGTGTGTTCCGGCAGCCTCACTTGAGAGCCAGTTCTATTCCAGGCAAGGTGTGCTTTACCATCTTCGACCACACCGTCACTTAACATCAGGTGAGTTGTGGTCAAATACATAGTCTGTCAGAAATAAAAATAAAAAAAATCTTCAATCGGATACATTTCGGAGTGTGCCTTTTTTGAGAATTGCATAATTTGGTTCCACCTGCCCCTTTTTATTAACGGACGGCTAGGAAGACACGGCTAAAGCGCCTTACATGGCGAATATTCCCCACGTACGGACTACACGCTTCGATTCCAGATTCTTAATACGTACAGCGAGGATGTGAAACACTCTGCCGGCGTCTTTTTTCCGTGAAGTACAACTTGGGTGTCTTCAAATCCAGAGTAAACAGGTTTTTTCTGGTAAGCGTGCTTCATCTTAGACTACTTCCTGCTTAACATCAGGCAGGGCGTGGTCAAACGCAAACCTATTTAGTATAAGAAAAAGATTCTACGTTTTTTTTGTAAACAAAGCTATATTTTTAGAAGCTTGATGAAGAATTTTGATCGTTTTAAGCGATAAGGCTGCCACTTGTGGTAATAGCTCATAAGATAAGCATTTACATACTTTAAGATAGACTTCGGTGAGTGCGCTTCAGATCTATAATATGTCCTCATTCTATCCAGCCCGGACTGTCGGGCAGCCAGAAGCTCCAAAAAGCGACACCGCTTTATGGTCGATATTCCAAAAACTAAAATAAACAAAAACGGTTCGAATGCACCTTCATTGTACGAACCGCTAACATTTGCTGCCCGAGATACAATCTGGATGCTTTCAAGTCGCGAGTGAATCGGTTTCGAGCGTGCTCCACCGTAGACCGCATCTTCACTTAACATAAGGCGAGTTGGCGCTCAAACGCAAGCCTATTCGTAAAAAAAAGCACAATAAAGAATTTCTATCTATGTATATACGATACACGATTACAAGTGCTACTTTGCCCCCGGTGTCGAAAAACATTTGCATTGCATAGCATTAAACTTTTAATAAGAAGCATGTATTTTGTTTCACTGCATTGCGCTCGGTTATTACTAACTGACATAATGAAATAAAAGCTTTAGTTTTCCACAATGTGTATCACAACATATTATAAAATAAAATCGTCCGCCGCGTCTGTCTCTCTGTCAGTCTGTCTGTTCGCGATAAACTTAAAAACTACTGAACGGATTATCATGTAAGTTTCACCAATAGACAGAGTGATGAATCACTCTGTCTATTGGTGAAACAATCAGAACAATCAGAGGAATATTTATACGTATAATACATGCATATAACACGTACGAAGCCAGGGCGGGTCGCTAGTTTATTATGTTTCACGGTAATTAAATTTTACTTTCCATTTTCATAGCACTAGTTGTTATTTTGCACTTTGCTCATATTGTGATTCCAGACTGACATACTTTCCGTTATCGGATTGCGGCGAAATTTGGATCTATATGTGTAGTGGGTTCCGACATATAAATCAGTAGATGTATCCTCTACGTATAATTTAGATACTTCGTAATATTGTAATGGACTTTTTTTGGTTCTAAGTAATAAAATAGAAGAATTTACAATCTACATACCTATCCTGGTTCTTCTTGAAAGTTGTTTAATACATAACGAGACTAATCAAATTACTTAATTTCTTTTAAACTATTTTTTAAATACGTAATTAGTTACTTTCTAGTATTTTAATGTGTAACATTAAGTTATCTTGACTAATTGTAAGATAATTGATTGATTCAGGCGTTGCTTACTTTGCGGAAGTTCATTTTAAGTGTTCCAGTGTTGTTGTGTGTTGTGTTATGGTGTTTAGTTGTCACTAAATATATACTTTGAACACCTATCGTGACTAAGCATTTCTTTATAAAAAGAAGGCGAATAGTAACCTATTTACAGCTGTGAAACCGTAAGTATCGAAATAGTAACAGATCGTTGATATTTAACTACAGATATGTTGGAGTATAAGTCTTCATAGAATGTTATAACTAACTAATTTTAAAGTTATAGATAAAGATAAAAAAAATTCAGAAACATCTTACTAATATTATAAATGTGAAAGTTTGTATGTTTGTTACTCAGTCACGCAAAAATGGCTGAACGGATTTGGAAATCCGGCACAAATATAATTCATTACCTGGATACCTTTTGTTCCGGGAAAATGTTAAGTTTCTGTGGGAATATATCAAAAACTAACTAAAAGATGTATTCACATAAAATTCGCTAAAAGCGATCTCTTCCAGGCAACCAAGAATGGAAAACACATTACTAATTAAGAACAGACGGGATATGTTGTAACACTATTGATTTCTAAAAATTAATTAGTGCTTTCTTAATTGTTAACAGGCTTGTTATTTGACCACAACTCATCTGATGTTAAGTGATGGTGTGGTCGAAGATGGTAAAGCACACCTAGCCTGGAATAGAACTGGCTCACAAGTGAGGCTGCCGGAACACACCGATAGATGCTTGGCGGCAGATTAGCTAGCCAGTCGAGTACGAGCACCACGCTATGGTTTCCTCACGATGGTTTCCTTCACCGGCAGCTCAGGCTCATTGTTGGGGTTTGAACCCACGCCCTTCGGTATTATTAAATATATTCGGCATTATCATATCTAGGAAAAGCATACAGGGATTTATATCTTTAATAGTAGTCACAATCACGAGTGATTTCAAATTAAATCAGAAATAGTTTGCGGGTAACCAATCTATCTTATTTAAAATAATCATTGGATTTACTATTTCAGTGTGTGCTTGCGCCGCGTTCCGTGAGTGCGTTGCTCCTTGCGTAGTGACTGCTACATAATCTTGTCCACTGATAACTCTATTATTATCTATCTGGTGTCTCGGACGCGACCGCTGGTTATCCCGCTATTATGAACTATTTTACTCATATAAAAAGGAATATTTAAGTATAAAACAGCATATTTCAGTAGGTAAAGATTTCATCTTGAAAAGAATCCTTTATGTATATATTTTTTAGTAGTCAAAATCTTTGTGATTCATCAAATTTGAAGTATTTAATTTCACTTTTAGCATGAGAAACGTTTCTATCTTTTTATGGCGATTAAGTATTAGTTTGTGTTACGACCGCTTTGTCGACTGAATATCGATCAATGTCGTTTTATGATGAATACTAAATCGTAGCTAATTATGAGAATTCGTATAAGCTTGTATTTCAGTACTGTGGTTGGTGTGGTATTATAAGTATACTAGGTTGCGCCCACAACTTTGTCCGCGTTGAGTTAAGAATTGGGTTCAAAGAGAAATGAAACATGTGGTAACAAAAGAGCAATAATTTCATCCATCATGAAATTTGCGCTACTTAATTACCTAGATTAATATAAAGGATAGGTATCCTTATTATATATATATAGGATTTATTCTGGGATAATGTTCCGTAAGACACATTAATACCAAATGTCAAGTGAATACGTCCTGTAGTGAGTTTTTTGATAACTCACACTCACAGATACCTAACGTTTTTTCGAGATAAAAAGTATTCTATCTCTTAATTTAGGTAATAAACTATATCTGTGTCAAATTTCATCCAAATCCGTTCAGCCGTTTTTGCGTGATTGAGTAACAAACATCTAAACATACAAACTTTTACATTTATAATATTAGTAGGATTGTAAACAAACAAGCTAAATTAAATAATGATATCCCGACTACGGAAAGAATTAAAGAAAAAATAGTCAATTTCACCCGGAGTATAACAAAGATTCAATTGACATCACATTCATCAAAATCGGACGAGTAGTTTCGACGCTACGTTGGAACACACGTAACATACAAACATACATAGACTGCTAAAACATAACCTTTCCTTTGTAATATGGGCACAAACTATGTTGTGGAAATCAATAGGTTATCGAAACATCACTACGAAGTTGAAATTGACCCGCGAAGTTTATACAATATTAAGGTCAAATATTTATACTGATTGGCCAGTTAATTTCCACTTACAACCGATTAATTCGTGAATATATTAGACAAACTTTTTTCTAAATAATTTTCATATCATACCATAACCTTTGATACTCATTAGAATAATACAAAGAGATAAAAGAAATCAAGTTGTTATGGCAAATATCTAATTATTGAGGATAGCGTTAATTAAATATTTATTTATGTTAATGTAATTTCGAAGTAGCATCAACGTACCTACGCACGTTTGATGACCACCCAGTGTTCCTTTACGCCAGTAAGTGTTTATTTTAACTTTTTACGTAGATAAATAATAATCAGTAAAAGGAGAACATTCGTATGATTCCTATGTAGAGTTCAGTGTAGTCGCGATTACAGTACAATACGAGCCACTGTCGTGCGCTTGTGATAGTGTTGGACTGAACTTCGTTCCATCGACATGTCATTCTACATAAGATTTCGGTTTTAGCCGGCTAATTTGGATCAGTTTTAGATTTACAAGAGTTTTACTAAATTTGGAGAGCAAAGTGAGTATTTTATTTGCATTAAATTCTGTGCGCATGAGAGCATTGTTTGTGTTTAATCACGAAACGTAATTATGCGATGATTATGTTTAACGCAATTTTGCAAAGGTTTTACGAGAAAACAATTTATTTTATGAGTGAACCATTGTTTTTATTATATATAAGTTTTGTCTACGTAAATAATATCAAAATGATCAATATAGTTTTTTTTTAATATTTTTTTTTTAAGTTTTTTTTTTAATGGTTAGTAATTATTTGATTACATTTCTCCCATGAATAATATTTGTTTTCAGTAATAGATTTTTTAAAGCAGAATTTTATTATTATTATTATTTCGTGCGGCAATTCTTCTACCATAAGTCTTTATATCGATTTAAGATAAGAGACCTTGAATATTTATACCAATATTTGCACGTTAGATTCACAAAATTTGTTATGTCATGCTTCTCATAAATTGTAAAGGTATGTTTTAGTAAAATTTAATTTTGTCAATTCCTTATGTTATAACGATGTATTAAGTATAAATCGGCTCCCGTAAACGGAATTTCTTCTCTTAAGTCTGATGGTTTGTATTTATAATATGTAGGTACCTACTATTGTCATTTGTAATAAATAGATTTGAATTATTGCTTTAAATCGAATTCGGTAATAGTCATATTAGCTATACAAAGAACTATTTAAGTAAAAAAATTATTAAATGTAAGAACGAAAATTTCAAATAAGGAATATTAGTTTTGTTATATTTTTTTTGACATTTACCATTATCATTTATATTAAAATTTAAGGTTATATTTTTCCATTAGCGATAAATAAATAAAAATATGTATGGGTGAATATTTCACGCAATGCCTAGCCCATAAAATAAGCAAATTTTGTACAATACGAGCTGATAGAATATCTTACTAAAAATACAAGGTCAATAAATTAACAAGTCAAGATGTAGGAAAATCGGAGTCTCAGGGTCATGTCCCACGTGTGTCCTCGCCGCAGGTCACTCGATGTCAAAACTAAACTAACAACGCTACTTCTAAAGCAAACATCTATTTTACAGGGTTACGCGGAACAGTAGTACTAAGCCGGAACAAGGTCACTGTATTAATCATTATGAACAACTTTTATCATGGGTTCGACCCTGAAATCACGGAATAAAATAGCGGCTCTTTAGAAAACTGTCACTCTCAATGAAGTATACGAAGTTGCCATTGATTTACGTTTAAAAGGTACAAGAATTGTTGGTAAAAGTTTTTTAATATGGTACCTTATAGAATTATATACAAGGTTAAGCTTAGGACGTATAATGCCGAAAGGGGTTAGTGTCCTCATTATTATGAATAACTTTTACTATGGGTATTAAAACGTCACCTTACCTTAAAAATGCACCCAATGCAACGTGTCAAATTTCAACTCCGTAGGGAGAAAGCGGTTCTAATTCTACTCGCAAGCTTTGACCTAAGCCAACTAACAAACATGCATACATTTCAAGTTAAATAAAAGCTTGTAAACATAGCTGAAGCTTTTTTGGAAGAATTTTTTTTTCTTGAAAAACGCATATAGTGGAATGAAGCGTAGAGGAAAATAAGGAAATTTGGTCAAAAAGTTTTATTTATTACTAGTTTACTATTAAAAAGAAGCTTAAGTTTTGATGATGATTCAGGGTATACGTTGTCTGCTTTCCAAAATCCGTCAAATCGTTACAGCGCGCTGTAGCGTGTCTTAAAATTAACAAACAAAATAAATTGTTGTTTGGCAACCTTTGAGCGCCCTACGCATTTTATTTGTATCACTGCAGATTGTTTATTATTATTTTATTTTGACTACAAAGTGGCCAACGTTAAGACGATGTAGGTAGTAAAACTGATATAGCATATATTTTAAAGCATTAAAAAATATGTATTAATATTTCTGATCATTGTAATTGAAACAGGTTTACGAAAAATTTTCTCGATAAATAAAAGTTATAACGTAACCTTTAAAATAAAACTAAAATACGTTTTCTTTGTAAATTTTATATTAAGACATTATTCAATCATTGAAAGTTATGTACAATACTTTAATTAATGTCTTAATAAAGGCCTTCTTTTTAAATATTTGACTATTTTAATGCAATTGTAAATGCCGTGAAATGAATCGTACGAATCTCAATGCGACTTTATATTGCTTCAATAAACGCAACACTGTGGTGTATTAAGTGTGGTAATCTTAGGTACCAAAACACTCCCACATTGGGTGCGCCTTAACTAATAAACCGGCCAAGTGCGAGTCAGACTCGCGCACGAAGGGTTCCGTACCATTATCTATAACGAGCAAAATAAAACACGTTTGTTGTGTGGAAGCCCCCCTTAAATATGTTTTTTTTTTTTAATTTGAATATTCAAGTATAACTCAATATTCTGTGAATATTTCAAGCTTCTACCTGTTATCAACATCGAGCAAAAACGAGCAAAAAAATCACGTTTGTTGTATGGGAGCCCCCTTAAATATTTATTTTATTCTGATTTTTAGTATTTTTTGTTATAGCGGCAACATAAATACATCATCTGTGAAAATTTCAACTGTTTAACTATCACGTTTCATGAGATACAGCTGGTGACAGACGGACAGACAGACAGACGGACGGACAGCGGAGTCTTAGTAATAGGGTCCCGTTTTACCCTTTGGGTACGGAACCCTTAAAACCAGCCCGAAACACACACTGAGAGTACCACGATCTAGACCTCGCATTTACTGTAGTATCTGTGGTATAGTTAACCTTAGGATATGTGTTTAAGATAACGAACACTGATAACATTTACCATTATAGTTATGATATTGCACTTATATATATATTAAAAACCAAATGCGAGTTATCTCCACTACCGTATAATATTCAAAACTAGCTGCGCCCCGCGGTGTTTCCCGCTGTTCCCACGTGAACACTACATTTTTTTTCGGGATAAAAACTATGTGTTAATCTAGGGTGTCAGCTACCTCCATACCAAATTTCATCAAAATTGGTCTAGCCGTTTGAGCGTGAAGAAGTAACAAACATACAATCACACTCACAAACTTTCACCTTTAAAATATTGGTGTGATATTTAAGGACGTATAAATGCGTACGAATTAATACTATAATTATGCTATACTTATAAGTTAGATTTTTGTCTGCGTCACAGTTAAAGAAAGTAAATCACGTTACTTGTAAACCAAAACTCCGCAAAAATGCCAAAAGCTATAAAGTAAAATCACAATAACTTGGGCACGGACTGGACTTGAATGTGACTTTGGCTTACAGTGACGTACTAAGAGTAATTTTACTTGGTTAAAACAAAGTAAAATTACTCTTAGTACATTATACAATAAAAAATGAAAAATACTTGATACTAGCTGAATACACAAAGTGCGATGTCAAAATAAAGAAAAAAGAGCTGTTGTTTAATAAAAATCAATTATATAGTGACAGACTTCAAAGTTTATTACTACCAAGGTTGTTATAATATTATATATTTTTATTATAACCTTTTTACAACTAGAGAACCCTAATTTGGGGTCAGGGCTACGTTTGCATACTGTGGGTGCTATTTATGTTTGTGTCTGAAAATAAATTGTGCGGACAGGTTAGCTTGTTCACGTTGACCATGCGTAATCGTTGTAGATAGTGCGTGAAATGCTTGAAATAGTTTAGTTGCATTTTTTATTAGAATTTAGGTACGCGAGGTATAACATAAATATTTTTCCTGTGTAGAAATCGAACCGAGCGACGCTTTATTGCTTGAGAAGTAGTAGTACTATAGAATGATAAGGGCACTCGATAAAATTATAACGTTTCCTAACTTTTGACTTTTGTCGTTGGCTGTACAATTGTACAATGTACGTAGAATTCATAAATGAATTGCCTAGTAACAAGCCCGTAGACGAGTCTACATTTCATATTTGTTTTAGTGGGCGAGTGGCGCCTAATCGCAGAGGAGATATGAACTTCCAATTGAGTTGTCAAGGTGATTGTTTTATTATTATTATAGCATATAGAATTTAAATACGCAGGTCGTAGGTATAATAAAACGTATCACTATCGGTGACAACGGTATTCTGTTCACGTCGTAATGGTTGAACAGAACATTGTCGGGTTGTTAAGCTGTTTGCACCACTTTGCGGTGTGAATCGCCCCCTAATCCGAATTGATCAAGTTCTCTTTATAATTTTGATAGACGTGATGTTTATTGTAATCACATAATTAAATATTTTTGACTATATCATAGTGTTGTGTAGGACATTTTTGATTTATTCAGTAAACTAACGACCTGTTAGCCATATCTAACTGCATTGAATGCACCGTGCGTTTTTGATTACACCGCTTTTGTAGTGAAAACTTCGACTTAAGAATGATCCATGAGGAAGACCAGCCACTATGGTAAATAACTATGGTGATGGCGACAACCGATCTGTATCAAACGACCAAGGTATTGGCGGTATGCTTTAATATAGTATACCCATAGTATTACCCATTTGCTATAAATCGGTATTATTATAAAACTTGAAAAAAATGCGTGTCTCATGCTTTTACTGATCTGCAGAGACACAAGACCTCATAGTGCTTAAGAAACAATTTTAACGCTTCAAGATTTACAGTTAGAAATAATTCGTCATCCTCCATATACTCGCCTCACGTCGCTCCAAGCGACTGACTAAAATTTTATTCGCGATTTGGACAATCTTTTGACCGTATGAAAATTTATTTTATGGGCAGTAGGTACAAAATTACTTCACATAGTTTGTGGAGTCCAGGTCTCCAGGGTTCTATTGCAAAGGATTAAATAATCTTTCGATTAGATGGCAGAAATGTATAGACGAGGGTAAATACTTTGACAAAGAAATATATTTCACTTACCAAAAAAAAAAAAACAGTACGAAACGGCCATTACATATTTTAGTCCCTATTTTTATACACTTCTCCGAAATTGTTTGTATATAGATAGAAATATACAGGAAAAGACGAGAAAGGTTATGTTAGTTAGATTTATACCTAACAGTTATGAATATTATAATAATAATATTTTATCAAAACTCCTGCGAGCAAAACGTCCCTCAATAAACAAGCTTGAATCCATTGTTTATTCATTTAGTGAATCGAACAAAATGAATTATGGACATATTTACGTTGTAGTTCATAATAACGGTATCAATCGGTAAATAACAGAGTATGCAGTAAACGTATAAAACTAGTTACCTAACTGATAGTTAAGTTTGTAGCTATTTCTAGGAATGGTTAGAGTAATGATTCTAGTTTGGTATATGGCTGTAATGTATGGTTGCACCTCAGTGTTATTTAGTCCAACTACTAAAGTCCAAAGTAAAAAGTCGTTATATGCTTACACGTAAACCTGTTTTCGTTTATGTTATATATAATTATTATCTATTTATTTATTATATTACTATATATTTTATTGATAACACCAGAGTTATCAGGTCATTAACTTAAACATTTTTGAAAATAACATTAAAAATATCAAAGTCATAATATATGTCAATATAATAAAAATTTCATAATAATAATATGACAAATATAAAATATACAAATACCAATAAAAAATATATAATTACTTACTAGTAATTCAATAATCTCTTATTTTTATATAATCGTAAAGTAAAACATATACTTATATGTGTCGATGTTTTCTTCCACCGGCAAATCAAGCTCATAGTTGGGATTTGAACCTACGTCCTTAGGCGTGTAAAGCGACCGCGCCAATCACTGAGCTATCATCGTTTTAAATAAATAACTAGTACATTTTTAAACACAAAACAGACGCCATACGTGCCAGTATCGCTGTACGAGTGCTGAGTGCATTGTGTTGTATAAAGTTTCGAGTTTTAAAAAAAATGTAAATAATAAGACGAACGAGACGCTTGCCTGACATTAAAAGATAACGTCTGTCCATGACTATTGCAGCTACACAAACTACTTAGCTCATTTATACGTATAAAAATGAAAAACGATAAATGAAAAGCTAATAGAAGAAAATGTGTTGAAATGAGTAAGTTTTTGAAATAAATAAATAGGCTTGCGTTAGACCGCTATCTCACCTGATGGGAAAGTTGTGGTCAACGATGGAGCTCGCTTGTCTAGATGATATCGATTCCCTAATTGGTATATGACGAAAAATTTATCTAGTTTGTCATAAATAAAGTACTTACTATACAAATTAATGTTGTGTTAACTACCTAATAGATACAAATATTTAACGAGCTGTAAGTATAGAAAAGATTTGCTTTTTCAATACGTTCGTTATTAAGGTATGACAATAATTCATTTCAACACGCTCCGAGCTCAGGTGTATGTCAAGACGCTTAAAATATTGTTGTCACCAAAAACGATATTTCTTCAGCAGCAAAAATGTCTCAACCGCTTATATAAAGCGGCCTCGTGGAGTTTTTCGGTGTGGTGATTTATGTTTAATTAGAATGTCCTTCACATTTTTATGTCATTCTAAAACAAATTTGGAAGTTCGCGACGAGCGGAGGCTCGAGGAAAGCCCTGAACGAACTTCGGAAACAATTAAGAGTTTCCCAAGAAAACATTACAATACGCAAATCCCTGGTATGAGTTAGCTTTACAAAGGCATACAATATAGGTACTGTTACTTTATGTGGGACGACAAACCGTGCCGTATCAGATGCTCTGTGAACTTCACGACGTTCGTATCTCAAAATGATAAGTAGCAGGTCGAAGAGATTTATCATCAGTGTAATAATATAAATATTGTAGACAAGATTTTTCAATTTTCTCCTTTTCATTGTTTAAGACATTGCACTTTGTGTATTTTAAAATATTTGAAGTATTTTTTTTTTTTTTATGGCTGACAGGCTAGGTGTTTGGCCACAACTCACCTGATGTTAAGTGACGGTGTGGTCGAAAATGGCAAAGACACCAAGCCTGGAATGGAACTGGCTCACAAGTGAGGCTGCAGGAACACACCGTTAGATGCTTGGCAGCAGCTTTTCAACTTGATAGCTAGCCAGCCGAGTACTAGAAAGTACCCTACCATCACGCTACGGTTTCCTCACGATGTTTTCCTTCACCGGCAGCTCAAGCTCATTGTTGGGGTTTGATCCCACGCTCTTCGGCATGCGAAACGACCGCGCTAACCACTGAGCTATCATCCCTACAATATTGTTAAGTATTCTAACAAATCAAGTGAAATAATTCTGCGTCACAGTAGTGTGATAAAGTTACAGTCGAGTTCAGTCATGCCATTGTGAAGTAGCCGCAACTTTACTACAAGCTTCGACGAAATTTTGAAAGGTACTCTATAAGTCATGTCTCACAGCATTATATTTTTTTTTCATACCAACGCGCATAATTTCAGACTCTATTAATAAAACCACCTCTATTTTTATTTATAAACAAAACGAAACAAGTTTTGAATAATATTCGTTCCTGCCGAAACCCCTTTTGTGACTTTGATATTCTTCAGTTGATAGACATAATATCTTACGAAGAAACTGTAGACGCATTTTGATAAGGGTGGGAGTACCTTTAATTAACCGCCTTTTCCTTTCCGAGTGCAAAGCTTGTTCTCGGAGGCTTCCACTCCATTTCGCCGGGCCTGTAATGATATCGATCGACTTTGAGGAAAGCGGCCATTGGCCGCATCTGCAATATTTGTCACAAATTAATTCCTGGAACAGCCACAGTGATATATTAACCTGAATATTAGACACGAGATTAAGTTAAGTAATCATCTGGAATGATTAGAGAAACATAATTATCTGGTGCTTTATGTAGGCAGTTAGCGTTAAATTGATGCACAGAGTGATGAAGTGCTCAGTTCAGTTTTGTAATAGCGCTTTGAATGTATAGGTAATTAAATGAAACTACGATGTACCTATACAATAAGTTATCTGTTAGTTATTAAATTACTAGTAACTAAGTAATTATTTACTTTTACACATTGACATAATTATCATTATATTATGTACCTAAGGATAATAATGTGCTCAAAATGTGAAAGTTTAAAAATTATGTAAATTTTGATTTTGGTTTATAATTGAACTAATTCACAAGCCATTTCCAATCAATAAATAACAATAACTCTATACCTATTGTTTACACCATTTACGAACAATGAAAAACTTATAATAAAAAACCGCCTAAGTGCGAGTCGGACTCGCACACGAAGGGTTCCGTACCGTTATCTATAAAAACGGCAAAAACCCCCCTGGTCCCCTTAAATATTTGTTTTATTTGAATTCTGTGAATATTTCAAGCCTCTACCTGTTGCCGTTATCAATATCGAGCAAACAAATCACGTTTGTCGTATGGGAGCCCCTTAAATATTTATTTTATTCTGTTTTTTAGTTATTTGTTGTTATAGCGGCAACAGAAATACATTATCTGTGAAAATTTCAACTGTCTAACTATCACGGTTCATGAGATACAGCCTGGTGACAGACGGACAGGCAGACAGACGGACGGACAGCGGAGTCTTAGTAATAGGGTCCCGTTTTACCCTTTGGGTACGGTACCCTAAAAAAATGCCGAGAGCGATCTCTTCCAGGCAAATTATGTGTGGAAAGGATCTTCACTACATGTTATAAAACAAAGTCGTCCGCCGCGCCTCTCTCTGTCTGTTCGCAATAAACTTAAAAACTAGTACTGAACGGACTATCATGCGAGTTTCACCAATAGACAGAGTGATTCAAGAGGAAAGTTTATATGTATAATGAATGCATATGCACCACATTAGTGTCTACATTGCACCCGTGCGAAGCCGGGGCGAGTCGCTAGTACAGAATAAACTAAGGACAGGGTGTGCTGTCGGTATTAGCTCATTGCCCGGGCATTTTATTGCGTAGTCTGTTGCTGTACCAGCTACTGGGTCCAATCATGAATCCAAGCCTCTTATACATTTACAAAAAAAATCATCAAAAGCGTCAAATCGTTAAGTAGGAGTTCAGTGACGAACACATGTACAGAGGAATTATAAATATACCTAAAGAAACAAAATACTCAAATCCACATTATAAATCGACATACCAATACTCAAATAAATAATTTACGTAGGTATACGGGTATAATACCTATAGACAAATACATTTGTATATAAATATTATAAATACGTAAGCATTAAACGAATAAGGAGGAAATAGCGCTTCACAAACTCACTAAGTATTTGGACTCTACTTACAAAGTAAGACTTAAATCTGCTATATAAAGCGTTTTTAAGAGATATGTAATAATTAATGCTCTTATTCAACTAAAATTGATTCAAATATGATCACATACAAGCCGCACCCCGCGGGGCACCCGTCCAGAGTACAAGCTATCTGTACATATTACAGAGTGAAGAAGTAAAAAAATTACATATAAACGTTCATTTTTATAATATTAGTGTAATGTATATGTATACTTCGTAAGAAAAAAATGCAGATAACAATAATGAGATAATAGGTTTTCATTAAACAAGCTATCAAGGGAGCCGCAATTTGTACGGTTTGGCTTAGAGACTCCTACCAATCATAAAGCACGTCAATAGTCTCATTTTATACGGGTCATTAAGTCATTATTTCAGGGGTTCTCTTTATAGCCTTTTTTCGAGAGAAGATTTTTCCTTGCAAAACCAATGCTAAGTGTGTCGGAGATATCGTAATTTTACGGGAGGATGTTCGGTGTTGGATAGGTACCTAGATAAATTTGTCGGTAAAGTGCTTTGAACGTTGATGGTATGACGTTTATAATTAAGATATTATAAAGAACTGGTTATAAGGAATTATATCGACTGTAAAGACTGTGAATAAGGTTTTTGACAGCCCTGTTGGCTTATTGGGAGTATGCCTGCCTGAGCTGTAAGGTGTGGGTTCGATTCCCGCCAAGGACAAATGTTTGTTTGGTATAAACAAATGTTTGTTCTGTGTCTGAGTGTTCTGTATGTATTATAAGTATGTATTTACAACAAAAAAGTATTTATGTATTCTATCAGTTATCTAACTTCCATCACACAAGCTCTGCTTAGTTTGGGGTTAGATGGCGCTGTGTGTAATGTGTCCTAGAATATTTACATTTTTTTTTCTAATAAGATAAAATTGTTTTTATACGCGACTATTTTAATGGTTACCGAATTTAGGAAATGTTTATGGAACTACAATCACATCATAGTTCAGAATCTAGTCATAGTTCAGAATCTAATCATCATAAGATACTTCTTTTTACTCTATTTTACATTGAATTTCATATTTTTTTCTTTTTTAAGATATGTAAGTAATGTAAGTTTCTGTGTATAATAAAGTTACAGATTTTTGGTGGGAACGCGAAATAGTTGTTTCTTCGCATTATCTATTATTTTCCAAAACCTATGTTTTTTAACCAACTTCAAAAAAGGAAGTTCTATGTTCGACTGTATGGATTTTTTTTCGTGTGTCTTATATATAAAAACAGTGGTGTTGGTGTTTTATTTATAAAGTGCTGGAATAAATGTATGAGTGTGACATAATAATATATCCACCAGTTTGTAGGCTAGTGACTTTACTAGTACTAGTGATAATTAACTGCAAGTTTTTTTTCGCAGATCTGATAAGAGATGACGCCTCCCAATAGCGAAGGTGTAGAACCCCCACACGTGGTGGTGCTGGACGGGGGGTTCTCGACACAGCTGTCCTGCCACGTCGGCCATGTCATCGACGGCGACCCGCTGTGGAGCGCCCGTTTTCTTCACACTCATCCTGAAGAAGTCGTCAACACGCACCTCGACTTTCTTAGAGGTAAGTTATAAATGAAGTTTCAGTTTAACCGCTATATAATATCGCACCTATCGCAGCGATGTGCTAGCTCAGTGGTATAGTTTGCATTCCGCACCGCAGGGCGTGGTTTCAAATCCCAACTGCAATGTGCTTGAGCTTTGATACCCATCGCATGATGGTACTCTCTAGTACTCGGCTAATTAGCTACGATTCTTAAGTCGAAAATCTTTTGCCAAGCAGGTATTTGGAAATTCGGCCAGCCGCGCTTGTGATCCAGTTCCCAATCTAGGTTAGATGAATTTATCTTCGACCATATCGATATATAACATCAGAAGAGCTATGATTAAACACCTAACTTGTCAGTAAAAAGAATAAAGCTTCCTTCGCATTTTAGTGTATCTAGGTATAAGTACTCGTATCTATTATACGTAAACTAGTAACGTTTACTTGGTGGTAGATCTCCTTAGCAGGAGGTCGTTTAGATAGGTACCACCGCAGTACCAAATATTCTGCGGCCAAGTAGTAGTGTGTCAACTTTACTGTGTTCCGGTTTGAAGGGTACCGGAGCTGGCGAAATTACAGCGCTGTTAAGACTAACCGTATAATGTCTCAAAGTAATGAGCGCCAAATCAGCGATGCCCTGGACTTTTTTTCGCTGCTTCGTTCTGTGTATCGCTGCAATCGTCATGGACAGGCGTTATCTCTTACAAGCAGAAGAGCGTCTCGAACGTTCCATTACTTTTTACATAAAATAAAGATTAGAGAGACAGCTTGATTATTGTATTGTAGGTGTTGAGAACATTTAAGCAGAATGCTGTGAAAACCACGCCCGTTTCTTCGGTTGTATCAATTTAACTAAAATATTATAAAACAGTTTTAAGGAAAAGCAATAACGGCAACAATCAGATTTTTTAAATACCCATACTGAATACAAAACAGAAACAAAAGTCTCTAAAAAATAATGAGTTGAGTTGTAGAGCATGTGTACCACTCGTTTTGTTTGCATTATTATAAGTAATTTTAGGTATGTTATTTATCTAACACATGTTGTGTAACAATACGATACTCGTACTATGATATACTACGTACTGAGCATTTATTCAGCCATTATAGCTATATTAGTATCTAGAATAAACAAGCAAGTACAAAATAAAAAAAGACCAATAAATTATAACTAAAAATTACTTACCTAAATATTTATAGGTATTTAATCGTAACAAAGTCTGCAGAGTTTACATAGACCGACAAACAACGTTACCTAATAATGTTATTAGACTAGTTAGATATATATATATTCCTTTTATACCAACCATTATAATGTTATGTAAGATTTTATCTCAGCGAAAGGTCGAAGAGGAATAACTTATTGAACTCTAGATAGCACCTCTTCCCACGCGATCATTCTATTTGCTACCTGTTAACATCACAACAAACCCTTTTGAACTGTTATGTAATTACGTTTCTTGCTACTAACTTTGAATGGATTTTAAGTCAACGATACGCGTAAACAGCAAACGGATCCATCGAGGCAGAATTGCGTACGTGAGTGACAATGTTCGTTGTTGGGAAAGTTACATTAGTAATACTATAGTTCAGAAATAAGAATAAATTACACAGGTTCAGAAATAAGAATACATCCCTACCATAGATATGGCCTGGTTATTTCATACTACCTAGCTAGGTACTTAGGTTACGTGCGTGCTTTGGCGAGTAACACGTTAGGTCGCTTTAGCTCGTCATTTTCATGCATCTGGCAGCGAGAGTGCGACCTCGTCTCGTGTCATCGTCCTCTGAAAGCGCTTTTCTTCGCCACAAAACGGACCGTTTCTTTTCATAAGGAAAAGCTGAAAAGTGTCTGCCAGCAAATAACTCCCTGGAGGGTAAAGCCTACTGCCTTGCTTTGCTTTTCGTAGGAGACGTGATACGGAAAATGCAAAATATTATGGCAAAGTATTTCGTAAGAACACAAAGCGTTTCTTTGACTTTACACTTTTGGCACGCGGTGGAGTATGGCTTCGGGCACGGTTAAGCTTTCACAGATATTAAAATGTTTATTAACTTGCATAAAATCTTATCAAAAAGCTTCTTCGCTGTGAAATTCGCGGAGTGACATTTGGTGAAGAGTATTGTGCAAGCGGCTAAGACTCAGCTGCTCCGTCGTGATTATTATGATAGACGGCGCAGTAAGTTGCCGCGCGTTGTCGTCGTCTCTCCCTCATCCGCTAACTACTTCACATTTGCATAGTACGGGCGCGCGGCGGCGGCACGAGGCGCGAGTACCTGCCTGTAATACTGCCGTTGTTATAGGAACTAGAGCAACGTTGTTGCCGCCATTAATCACCTTGTCTGTCTAATACCTTTCCATTCGCAGGCCCGGAGCCTCTTCTATTTATTACATAATCATTTTCTTCGACGGCGAACGGTTCCATTCACAGGGCCCGTCTCTAACTATTGAACTAGTTCGCTTCGTGTTGCATTACTAAGTTTTAATAACATCAAATTGTTTACGCCCCTTACCCGCACCCTGCTCACTGTAAGTTAATAACAGTAGGTAGAAGTTCGGCAGTATATTTATCGGTCTAGTTTCGTAATATTAGCTCAAGAGTAGGTACTCACCTTCCCTAAATTATTCTACGAAAAGGCTCAAAGACACCGTAAGCCGGTTAAAGGCATTAATCTTGGGATTCATTTGTTCTCATTAGATCCGCTCGTAGATGATTAATGTGAGTCGCAAGCGAGCTGTGGAATTGATTGTGGATATTTTTGCAGCGGGGGCTGATTTAATAATAACGAATACGTATCAGGCATCTGTGGATGGATTCGTAGAGCACCTGGGAGTGACTCCGGAGGACGCCTACAAGCTAATTGTGCGTGCGGTGGAACTCGCCAAGCAGGCGCGTACTCTCTACATTGAAGAATACGAGGATTGCGTACAAAATGGTGAGTGACCGAGCGCTTCTTCGCTGAATATCAGCTTCAGTGGGTACCTTCTAAATGGGCCCGAGACGGCACACATATTTTCTAACGAATTTATGGGGTGAGTGACGACTTGACACTGAGTGAAACACTTCAAAAGGTCTAATGAGATTGACTAATGAAACGCTCTCTAGAAATATTAGATTTTTTAAAACCGGGAGAATATTTTTTCTGCTGTGCCGTAAAGATGATGTAAAACATGGTAAATAAGTTACCCATACAGTCATGTATAGTTTCGCGTATTGTGACAATGTTATATAAATGAAGTTGGTATGATGTCAATGTTCAATGTACCGAAAAAAAAACTTTAAAACAAAGTAATTTGTGCAAAACACATGCGTATATGATCGAAGATAGTTATTTTGTCTTCTGTAATCAATTTAGTATTGGGACGAGCTTAGAATATTTCTATATTCTAAGGGGACGAGTATAGTTTTATTAAATTTATTCAGTGAATTATCAAATACGTTTTGTGGTGCACTGAACATATACAATAGTAGTGATAATGAATTTTGTTGCTTTTAGTAGATATACCTACTTAGGAATACATACCTACATATATCTATTTACTCAACAATGCCTTCAAATATGTTCCCAGCTATTTATTATAAGACGCATAAAAATGGAACAAGAAAATTATTCACAATCATAATTATAAAATGTGAAGAATGTTTATGTTTCAGTGTAAACAAAGATTCTTGGGTAGGCAAGGGTCGGGTGCAAGCACGCATTAATTACACTTTGCAAGGGTTGAAAGGTATTTGTGTGCTGGAGCGCTGTTGACACCAGCTTGATATAAAGTTGCTATCATTTGTTATTTTAGAACACATGCCTTTGGTGGTTGGGTCCGTGGGTCCCTACGGCGCCCATCTTCACGACGGCTCCGAGTATGATGGTAGCTACGCGGATACCACCCCTGTTCAGGTATGAAAATCGGCGTATTTTTTTTGGGTGTTTAGATATTTTATAGCACAGACCTCTGTTCAGTTCTACGTCATATACTGTTAAATATAGATGACCTGACTGGGATTCTCTAAGAATTAGTACGTAAAGAGTGAGCATAAATTTACGAATTTCTGACGAGGTTATTGACAACCGTACTTAAATGATGCTATTACTTTTACAGACTGAGATTAGTTGAAAATCTATTAAGCAGGTGACCGTTAAGGGCATAAAAACAAATTTCAAACTTTGTTTTTAACAGAAGGAACTAGTTACTATTGCGGCCTTTTTCTTGTAAGGATTTCCGTAATAAGTGAGAAAAAGGGATACAAACAATGTTTGGGAAAGGGCACTTCTATTACTATCTCACTTCTTTGGAGATTCTAATTAGAACCCCACCTATTTCCATCCTGTATTCATGTTGCATGCTTTTAACAAAACTCATCGAATAAATCGATACATGTACGGGTGTGGATGGAAATGTTGTGTAGGTGAGGTTATCAGACTAAAAGTATTACTTAAATTCCAAATGAGCGTTTTATTCGTGTACTTACGAGATTTCAGAGTTCCTTTTAAAAAATGTAAATTTTAATATCTTTATTTAATATCGGCCCCAGAATGCTGTATTAAAAATACAGCTACTGTACCCGTAGAAAAGGTTAACTAGGGTGTTGGAGGTTTAATAAAAGGCGTTAGAAGCTTCGTGCACTTTCCTCGACTTAAAAAGGAATGTTTATTAGCTAAACCTTATGTTATTAAATATTAATCAACGAAGCGTTAAATGAAGGCATCCTGTCGGCGCGGCTCAAACAGAGCGTCACAAGTCATTAGAGTAGACGAAAAAGCTATGAAAAGGTTGTAATTATAAATTTGTTTCATCTATAAGAAACAGTAGATACACACTTGAGTTTGTTTGTACAGAACCGCTGGCGCTGTGAATGCATAGCCTAATATAGGCCATTGAAAGCGACGGCGAAATCGTAAAGAGGAACGTAAAGTTGCCTGCAAATTAAAATTTACATCGGCAATATGAAAAACTCCCACTCCGTTTCTCTTGTTTTTTTTTCCGGACCGCCAACATTTGGCTGGGGTGGACAGTTAATTAACGAAACCTAGAACAAATGGCTATCTGAGACAAACATGGAGTAACGTAAATTTGCACGCCATTAATGTTGGAAACCTTTTATTATGCTAATGTTTGTGACTCGAAAATTATTTGATTTCTTTTTAATGAGGACATCAATTATGACTTTCCATATTAATCGTCTTTTCTTGCATTAAGTTAATATGACTTGCTAAATGTATACACTATAACATTTAAGGTCGTTTATTGTTATCAGAATGCCTAGACAAACTAACATTCGATTAACTGCGACGCTAGTAGAAAAGTCCAAAAATGTATGGGATTGACTTAAGGTGCCGATAAGTCACGTGGTCTATCGTGAACGAAGTAAAATTTGCTAGACAATGTATCTTTCGTTCGATTCCATGAAACGAATTGACTTCGTCAATCGATTACTTTCATAGAAATGCATAGCCATGTGGCACTTTTGACAATCGTTAGGGCTAGTTTGCGACTAAATTGATGGAAACACTAATTACAGCCGAGACCCTGTAGAAATCGAATTTTATCGGAACAAAATGGTGATTTTTAGTTTTTGCCTAAACTAGTGTTTTTTAGTTTTAAAACATCACTATTTCTATACATTAACACCCGAAAATTTTGGAAAAAAATACAATGGGGCGACACGACTCTTTTCGCGTGCCCGCCAAAACTCCTGACGTTTAATTCGTTAAAATAAAGGTAGATCATAGACAAAATGTAGAGTTGTCTTATAAACGAATCGCGTTAGCGATCACTGAACGAATGTTACTTTGTCTACCAATCAAATTGCGTTATCATTAAAGCGATAGTAAATGAAGAAATGTAATCATTTTGTAGCGACTGCCATTTGTCTAGGCCCTTAGTAGTCAACAGGTATATTATTATCTAAGTATACGGGGCTACGTGAAACGTTAGTAGGTACTAAACGGAAAGGGGGTCATCATAATAATTCATTCACCGTGTACTACGGAACCAATCCAGTAATCGGGAAAAAAATAGCCGTTCCATTTATCAATATATATTTGTCCTAGCTGGGAAGTTAACCCAGACACCCAGGACTGACATAGATGTTTGTTATGTGTCTGGGTGCTCTAAATGTAGGTATGTATTAGGTATAAGTGTGTCGGTTTATAGAAAAAAGTAGGTAGATATCGTAGGACATTACACACAGCGCCATCTGACCCCAAGCTAAGCAGAGCTTGTGTGATGGAGGTCATATAACTGATAGAATACAGAATAATACAAACAGAATACAGAACTCCCAGACACAGAACAAACATTTGTTTATACCATAAAACGTTTGTGTTGGGCGGGAATCGAACCTACGCCCAACGGCTCTTAAGGCAGACATATTACCAATGAGCCAACAGGGCTGTTTTATGGCTAGCACGGCTGGCTGGCTATCTTTAAATATGTCAAAGCCACTGATAACATGTGAATGAACAGAAGACAATAATGTCAAAATAAAGTACCTTTCTCAATATAAAAATATGTCAATATAAAATATGTTAATATAAAATTATGTCAATATGAATTATGTCCATGTAAAAAAATGTCCACAATTATTTACTAGTAATTTAATAATCTTTCTTTTAATAACATTTTATTTAAATAGGTAATGCGTGAATGGCATCGACCGAGGATTCAGGCTCTCGTGGAAGCAGGCGTCGACCTTCTGGCGCTGGAAACAATTCCTTGCCAAGAGGAAGCCGAGATGCTGTGCGAAATGTTAAGAGAGTATCCTACTATGAAAGCATGGCTTGTTTTCAGCTGTAAGGTAAGGAATAGTAACCAGAGTATTGTCTACTTGGATAATTATATACCTACTAACTTTTTAACCTTTCATAGTTATAGAATATTCTTGTTTATGTTGGATGTCCGATTAGACGACGAACATGTTTTACGTTTTTTTTTTGTGAAACCTAACCCTTAATTTTAGAAAATACCTAATCAGCCGTTCTGTCTGCTACAGGTAAAGTAATACAAAATCACGAGTCAACGATATTCTAGGATATGACCGTCGCATAATTATACACCCAGTAGTGCTAAAATAAGTCATTCAAATTATTGAGTCTTTTTTAAAATGAAAAACATTATAAAACGTCTTTTGTAAAATTAAAAATATGTGTCTGTCTTCCTCAGGATGACCAAAGTATAGCACACGGGGAAAGTTTCCAAAAGGTAGCAAAGAAGTGCTGGGAAGCGAACCCTGAACAGCTTCTGGCCGTGGGAGTAAACTGCTGCGCTCCGTCCTTTGTGTCTAACCTAATGAAGGGCATCAATGATGACAGACCGCATGCGCCCATCTCGCTGATTGTATACCCTAACTCAGGAGAAAAATATAACCCGCAAATAGGGTAAGAATTTTATTGCTTTACTAAAATTAGCCACTTGTAAAAAAGATGTAGATAGCTGGCATTCATGGATTATTACCAGCAGTGCCACGCGATTTCGCTCGCTTACCTACAGACATTCTATGTTTTTACTGGGATAAAAAGTTGCCTAAGTATAAGTTAATTCAGGGTATAAGCTATCCGACTGCCCTGTTAGGTCATTTGGTAGTAGCTGTGCTTCTAGAACTGTAGGGCGTGGGTTTGATTCCCACCCAGGACAAACATTTGTGTGACGAATGAGACACAGAACTGACGTTAAGATGTATGACGGTAGGTACGAGATATCTTAGTTCCGAGTGTTCGGTATGTATTATTAGTATATATTTTTATTACAAAAAGTATAGGAGTATTATATCAGTTATCTAGGTCCCATTAAACCTACAAGCTTTCCTTAGATTGAGGTTTGATGATGCTGTCTGAAAATATCGTCCAATATTTATTTATTTTTGTCTTTATTCAAAATGTCACTCAACTTAGTTAATGCCAGTAAAACTGAAAAACATTCCTACGAGTATTATTAGTATATCAGCAATTTTTTTTGTGAGTAGCACTTTTCGTATAGCTATTATTTGATTTTGCATATTGATCATTTTAACGCGTAGGTACAAACTGTCTCCATTATCGGTGTTTATGTTAGTTTGTAAATATTGGCAAAAAGTTTTTAGAAAGATTCTTGAGCACTTACTTTTTTTAAATGAAAACACTGAGCGCATCTATCACGCTCCGACGGTTTAGTCGATCACAACCATGAAGCTTCATGATCACAACGTGGACCATTGGTATCATACTTTTAGAGCAACCACCCGCTGTAAAAATGTCTGATTACATCGTGTCTTCGAAAAAGTTTGTTATCCAATAGTTTCTAGTCATACTGTTTTGATACGCTAAATGCCTTTTAAGTGCCAGCTAAAATTACAGT
This sequence comes from Biston stratarius, assembly GCA_950106695.1. Lineage (NCBI taxonomy): Eukaryota > Metazoa > Arthropoda > Insecta > Lepidoptera > Geometridae > Biston > Biston stratarius. Next base: position 17,450,310 of record OX467115.1, on the reverse strand, counting down.
AAAATCGGTGTAAAGATTTTAGATTGAAAAAAAAAACTTATCTTTTACTTACGTACTTAAAATCATGTTTTATATAACACTACTTGATACGTACCTACGAAGTAGGTTTTTCTTGTTTCATGACAGCGGGTAAACCATTATTAATGATATATTTATACCAGACTTCATGTAGAAATACTGTGCTAATAAGAGATTCCCGAGATATTAAAAATGCTGCGCAAAACGTAGCCTGTGTTTAATTACAATAAATTAGTAGTTGTGACCTCTATCTATCCGATAAGCTTATCGTGTTATTGTTGCCGACAGATGGATAGACCGCGATAAGTGCGAGCCGGTAGAGGTGTTCATCCAGGAATGGCTGGATTTGGGCGTGCGGTATGTGGGTGGATGCTGTCGGACTTACGCTTCCGACGTGTCTCGCATCAGGAACCAGGTGCGCTGCTGGCGGGATCGGTACCGTTTCAGAGCCAAGTATTCACAGACTAACGCGCAATAAGCTACAGAACAAAGAAGACTTCATGTTAGATTTAGCAGTTCCTAAAAAGCAGGTTTCGTAGGATCGTACTTTCGTCAACCCTACAAGGATAATTAGATAACCTTTTTTTAAATGGCATTGGACGTCTTTCCTAATTCGTAAATATCAAGTAGCATCCCTATAAAAGTTACTTCTTCTATAACTGCCATAGAATGTATTTAAGTTTTCTTTATTGCTAAGTTTATTTGGAAATATTACTCTACTAAAAGTAACTTTGGTGTGAATACATCATTAGAAATGCACTGAAATAAGTTCCATTTTCCAGTGTGAACACACACGATTGTAATAGTTGAAGCATAATCTCGTTAATCATTTTCACATTTATGCAAAATGTGATTTGTACACAAGACAGGAATAGAAAATTAGCGAGCCATAGTACACAAACAAGTTTAGTACAAAGTTTAGTACAAAGTTTTCCCTTAAAACGCAAAAACTAGTACTTGCTAGATTCAAAACTGATTGGACGTGCACTCTGTTTTGGACTTTTCTGCTGAAAATAGTGCATAAAGTTCGTCATAAAACTGCGCTTCGTAGAGATTTACTGCGTATGAAAATCATATATTTAAGAGTTCAAATGTGCCATTACCTTCACTTCGTAGTTGTAGGTACCTACTATTATAATATAAAGAATTTTAGCGTTGTATCTTCTTGAATATTAGTCTTATCTAGCTTATTTATAAGATAAAGCTACCCATGAAAGATCATTTTTGTATACAAAATTAAAGGCCAAAATCTATGTAAAAACATGTGCTAAGTATAAAATTAAATTGGTGGTAAGTAGGTATATCAGACAAAAAAACAGGTATTAGCGGTCAGGCGGTAATGACGACAAATACATTTATTGTTATGCAAAAGGTGTTCATTAATAAATATTTAATTTTAATCAGTCGATGTGTTTTTTTCTTACGTGACCGCCAATATCAACATAAATATATTATATGATTTCAATAGTTATCATATTATCTAACATTATAAAGTATTGTTTCACAAGTTTGTGTGTACATTTTAAAATATACAGGATGTAAGGGGGATGATTATTTTGAAGATTCATGAAATACCTACATTAGAATCTTATGAAAACGAAATTGTTTTTTAATAACAATTGTAAGTCTAATAGTCCTAAGTATTTCAATTTCAAGCTTGATGGTGATGAAAATTAATAATAATGTACCTACGTTTGTTTTTTAAATTATCTCTAAGTCTCTGTAATCAGCAGCTTTTTGTCTTTGTTTTGGAGGGCGATTTCCTAAAACTCAGTACCTATAGTTATTATACCTACCTACCTTGTCTGTTACTTACAGGTATTTTGAAGTGATGAACAAACATGACTAGGACTGGAAATAAACTTCCGTCCAAAATAAAATATTTTTGATATATAATCATTTTTTATTGTATTGATTCCATATATGTAAGAGAATGATAAAATAAACAAGAATATGATTAGGTAAGTAGAATTGCCGTGCCGAGCCGTGGTGGTGCCGGCGTAAGAATAGTACCTACCCCACCCTCCTACCCGTGGTTGCCGTAAGAGTCGGCTAAGGGATGTCATCCGGAAGATGGGCAGCAGCATCTTTCTTGAACAATCACATCTAACTGCGCTCGCCAACCCGCCTGCCAAGCGTGGCGAGTATTGGCAAAACCCCCCCAGGAGGAGGCCTATGTCCAGCAGTGGACGTCCTATGGCTGATGATGTGAAGGAGGATTATCGACGAATCGCTATTCTACACGATATCTACTTAACTAATCTATAAATAACTATTACTTGTTATAACTTTAAATATAACTTTACGCGAAATTCTCAAATAGGTAACTTTACGGTCAGCTTTTGACCCTAACTAATAAAATTCGAGATGGCCGCGTTTGGCAGAGCAGGTAGGATATTCAGCCATCTGCTAAAATATTGCCGCCATTTTCTTACCAATGCTTCTCTTTCACTTTCAAATGAAATAGGGGACGGAAATATTTGAGTCAAGAGCGAAATTACTTCTAGGTGGAAATAACTCATGTCAGGAATTTAACTGTATTTCGTTTGTAATTACTTTTCCAGTCTATTTATTTGATGCGAGTTGGTATTTCTATCTTCCAGCTCATTATATGACTGAAATATTAGTACTTGCAATAAGTTACGACAGTCAAAGAGCATGTAAACTACTACTACTATGGTGACCAGTCAGGAGTCTGGCTTCCTTTTTGGAGGCACTGGATTCGAATCCCATGGCACGCATCCCTGTCTTCTCTAAGTTTTGTATAACTTATGTTAATTTCTGCTAATTTCAAACGGTGAAGGAAAAAATCGTAAGGAAACCTGTATGTCTGAAAAAAAAACGAAATCATTAAAGAACATCATGGCTCAATTGCTATTTCTTTTGAAAATCTGTACCATTTTAATAGAAGTGAGGAAAATAACATTCACAATTCACACCCCGTAGTGCCGACGAAAGTTTATTCAACCCGAAGCATTGGTAAGAAAATGGTAGATACGTTTTTTTTTAAACTTGACATTACATTACAGTTTTGCCAGGGTTTGCCCAGTGAAAAAGTTCGTGAAAAGCATCTTCGAACCAATATTGTGGTCCATCGCCACGATAACTCGTCCGCGCATATTCCGCTATGGTGACGAAGGCGTATTACAAGGCTGCAAATGTAGAACTGATGCCTCATCTGCCAAACAGTCCGGACATTATGACTTGTTTATATTTTTTTTAAATCGAGGTTTAAAATTTATGAAGCGGCGATGAGTGCGTTTCACTAAGCCATTGAAGATGTCCCTAAAGAAGACTGGTGTCACTAATTTTTACAATGGTTCCAACGAATGCATTAGGGGCATGTATCTACTTCGAAAAACAATAAATAGATCACAAAACGAAAATGACATCTGCTCTTATTAATTAGAATCCAGAAACTTTCAGTATACCCCCCCGTAATACCTACACCTACCTAAGTAGTGTGTCTAAATTTCTCAGTTAACAAAAATAAAGCTTCTTCTATTTTGAGTACCTATTATTAATTTATTGATATATATATACCTAATCACTTTTTAAATTTTATTAGAAAATTATTAGCCGTAGGTATGTTTTAAAAACACAAAAAATATATTAGGAGCAGTTTCTGCCGCGTTATTCCATGATAAAAGTCATATTCGAAAGTTACACTGATTTCAGATGTATCCCTATCCATATCTAATCTATCTATCTAATACCTTTAAACGAGCAATTCTTGTATATATATTTTTTCTGAATCTTTAAGCCCAAAGATGGTTTTACTGTATTTTCATTCGCCGGGTTTTACATTGGCAACATTTGCACCCGTGTGCAAGGTACCCGCCTGAATGCGCGCTCACTGAACCGCTTCCCGTCACACCACACGTTTAATAGTTGGACTCATTACCCTATACAGTACCTATACACGCATACAAAGGTAATGTCGTTTAAAGATTCCGCCAATCGACATTGAGACTGCATATGAATATAGACAAGTTTTTTTTCTGATGATATAAAATGTGTTTTACGGCAAACGTCTTCCTCATCATACTAAATTCTACTTTGTAGAGCAACGTAAAGATTTGAATTGCAACTCGTAACTTTTTTCAATGAAAATAAATCATTTCAAATGAGGTCTTTATAAGAATTAAAAGTAAGACTAAAAATATCAATTAAGTGTAAGACGCCTTTGTGTTCGATGGCATGAATATTTTATATTGACCTACGTAGGATAGGTGATAGTGCTTAGAATATGGCAATGGGATATTGTTGTACTTGTTTATACCTGCATTGTATATTTTCATATACAGGGTTAAAGGTTGAGTTCGTGTCCCTACTAACCCCAATGGTAAGGGCACAACTTCACTTTCGCTTGGTGGTAGATCTCCCTAGCAGGTCGTCCAGGCAGGTAGGTACTACTGCAGTACCAGATATTTTCCGCCAAGCAGTAGTGTGTAAGCATTACCTTGTTCCGGTTTCAGGGGTTTAGGTTAGCGAAATTACAGGGCTGTTGAGACTAACCATCGAATGTATCAAAGTAACGAGTGCCAAAGCAGCGATGCCCTGGACCTTGTTTTGCTACTCATCAGAAGTCTCGTACGTCTCAGTACATTTATTAAAAAAAAAAAAAATGGAATCCCGAAATAACTGCTCAGACCATTTGGTGTATACTTTTTTTACAGAACATCTGTTTTTTTCGCGATTTCAGTTGCATCCTTAGTAACAATTGTCCGTAACGATAAGTAGTGCCCCGTTTAATTCACCCGTAGCTTATAATATAATATATTCATATTGTTTAATCAGTGTCAAGTACATTGCTTTTACCAATTATTAACCAAGTTATATATCAGACCAACAAACAGCGCTCAAATTCGGGTTGTTCAAATTAACTGCTGGTTTGTTAGACTGGAATTAGTTTGTAGATTTCAAGCAGTCGACTACTACTAAACCGATAGGTTGTTGACATATGATTTGTTTGAAATTAATTCGATTTTTATTTTACTTCATCATCATCATCATCATCATCAGCCATCATTTAAGACGTCCACTGCTGGACTGAGAGGGTTTTGCCAATACTCGCCACGCTTGGCAGGCGGGTTGGCGAGCGCAGTTTGATGTGATTGTTCAAGGAAGACGCTGCTGTCCATCTTCCGTATTACATCCCTTAGCCGACTCTTATGGCAACCACGGGTAGAGAGGGTAAGAATAGTACCCCACGTACTATTCTTATGGCGGCACCACCACGGCACACTTATTTTACTTACATTTATATAAAAGGAAGGTTCGGAAAGTGCAGTTGCAAGGAAATAAAACACGATGCAGTCGCTTAATGGCAATATAATACTGGTAAATTAACATTTACTTTCCTTGGCATCCATCAACATATTTTTCGTTTGCAAACCTGCAATGGCAAGAGCACGGTCTTGTTTTTCTTCCCTCAACTGAATTTGCAAGTTTTTCACGTCCAGCTTGAGAGTTTTTATTTCGTTTTGCAGTCGCATGACAATGGTCCACAGGCTCGGTGAGCCGTGACTCGCAGTCGAGTGGATGGGCAGCGAAGGCGATCGCGCCAGGGCTTCGATCGTCGGGCTTTCCTCGTCGCATTCTGAAATAACAATCGGACGCCATTGATATGCCGCCGCATTGACATTTATCTCAAGTGAATAAACGTCATACCCACCTTTGAAAGCGATACCTGAACATAATCTTATATATGTTAGGTATTCCGATATATAAATTCGAGCAGAATCTTATAAACTAGTAAAACCATTATAATGCATAATACCCCAAAAGCCATATAAATTATAAGCTGCCCATAAGCCTAAATAATAATATGTAAATTACACAGAATTTGCAGAAATTAATATGGTGTAAAGTGTCTTATAATCAAATTTTTCATAGGAAAATTTTTACTATTCAGTATAATGTGTTAGAGATTTTGCGATCAAGACATGCCATTTCGTAGCCTCAATGTTAGTTGTATGAATAAAGCTACCAAGACATATTCCAATAAATATTGAGAAAGATAGCGTGACCCTTCTAGTGCCTCGAGAGATTTAGCTATATACTGGTTTGGCAGTGTAGGTCGTGACGTGAATATTATGGGGAGATTGAATATAACATATACGTGGTTACAGAAAATTTATTTCATAATCTTATTAATACATAACTACAATAAAATTCAATACAAAAATAAATATTATAACACTCGTCTATATGAATATAAAAACGTTAATACATCTCAATATAATGCACGTTAAACAACACGAGACGCATAATGTCTTTATGATGATCAAATACATTTCAATCACAAAAACAGTATGACTCAGTATGTACTCTGATTTCGTTTATAACAATAATAATCTAGATAAATACTTATAAACAGATTTAAATTTAGGAACATATACAAGACGAGAAATTAAGACATAACAAGACATTTAGTATACGAGTAGAAGATAAAATATTGGACATATCAACAATATTAGAGAAGCATTCATTGTGATTTATAGATATTTACAGCGCAGCGGAAGTTTTAACTTATAAAATACTTTGAAAGCAGGTTGAGAACTGAATAAAGTTAACAAGATAGTGTAACCAAGTATTAAAATACATTTTGGATTTTAGTATATAGGTCACACAATTTCATATATTGAAAATACATAGGTACCTATAAAGATGATTTCAGGATTAACGTCACGCAGTCACATATTCCTTTGTTTTGATTTATTTAAATGGTAATGTGGTGGTGTAATATTTTGGTTTTTGCGACAAGAAATAAAGTATCTTTTTATAAGATACATATAAATACAAATACGTAACTACGTAAAATATTAATTTATCAGAGTAAAATTCATGCACATCATTCGTCTCATGCCTATTTTGAGACGTAAGGAATCTTGATCTTCAATTTCGACTTACGCATACCGCATTAAAGTATTACACAATGTAAGTAGGTACTAGTGTACTTAATTTAGGATTCTTGAATATAGGACTATATACTGTCGAAAACTATTTACTTCATAAGCCACAGAACGCTAACGCTGCACATTGTTTGAACAAGGAAAGGAAGCCTTCTCTATACATAATAAATATAAAAATATGTGGGCCTCATCAGTATGGAGGCAAAGCGAAGGTTTGCCACTTGATTTACAGTGGCGTTGGTTGATTCCGATCGAACATTCCTACAGACTTAGATATTTGTACCAGATGTGTCCGACCAGTTTTCTCTGGCTGTGTATATTTGCCATGATATTTCCGACGTACCGCAAACATTCGTTCATGTGATATTCGGTTGAAATTTTATCAGAGAGCAAAATGACAATTTCCTTTTATGCGTTAAATTTACTTTCGAACATCTCGATATGCCTGATATATTCTAAAAGATTTCAAATTTAAAATGTTAAAACAGGTCGTAGGCCGTTTATATTGAATTCGTTTTAAAAGAGTCTGAGGATTTTTTGCAATTATCCCGTAGGCATTTTACTTTGCGCTGCCGACACAAATCAATAGTCGCATGTCAATGATCTCTGGGGGCTGGAACACTGCAATGTCAAAACATTTTAGGTAAACTGCGCGGTGCGAACCCCGTTCGTAACGATTACTTCAATTGCCGAAATGCCGTCGTCAGTTACACGCACGTTTTTATTTAATGTTATTAGAATTGCAAGCGTGTAATCAAACTAAACGTTATATATATAGATATATGTATGTATGTATAATGCCCTAGGGACCGACGGTGACGCCACCACATCGCAATTTACAGTTAAAATTATTTTCACATTTCGGATCTCGTTACATGCTAGCATTAATTTGCAGACGATTTTTTTAATCTGGATCAACGAAATCATAGTAATCGGCTGGCTACACGCGAGAGTTTGCGATATTCAGTGCAATTAATCAGTGCTGAAACACGTAATGTTATTTTCTTTTTATGATTAGATATTAATGCAATAGATTTCCAGAAAAGGCCATTACTGGAATGTGATTTAATTAAACACAGGTGTTAACTGCGGCGAGCTAAAAATCTCAAGTTATGAGCGCAGTTGTATTAGATCTAGATTTATTGATACTTTTACGACGTCATAAAACGTACCTAGAAGGGCAGCGCGCCGATAGATTTGCAAAAGGGCGAACGCCTTAAACGAATTTCGGTAAAAAGAATGCTGAGTAATAAAGATGGGATTTAATTAAAGTCTTATTTCATTACAGCACCTAAAGAACTAATACGGTGAGAAAGCATTAAATTAATTAAGTGAGATTGCAAGGCGAGGGGAAGTTTGGGCAGTATTGTAGTTGGCAACGACGACACCGTTCGCAGAAACCAAGCACGTACGGGTACAAGTTGGTATTGAACCTTAGCTAAACATGGCTGTACTATGTATCCAGTGTAGTGCAGTGCAGTGCAGTGCTAGTTCAATACTTTGAAAATTACTTCAATAATGAAAATCGCACACGCGCATAGACTATGGCTGCCCAGTCCCGATTTGATTAATTATTTGCAATGTTATAACGGCTCACTTATCGCTAAATTGACTGTTGCTTTGTGTAATTGATAACGAACAATTGTAGCTTTGCTTTGTGTTAATGGCATGAACAATTGAACATAAGCAAATTAAACTTATAGTCCCTAATTATCTCGTTCAATATTGTTTGTCAATTTCTCAATTTTATTTGCTTTTGATTGAATGAGATCATATACTTATACATAACTAGTCAAGTAGTTGTGTCTTTGGACGAATGATTGCCAGATATTACACGTTTTATACAGAAATACATAAATTCATACAGAATTACATATGTCTATTGTGCTGTCTACAATCCTATCTATCGTACTATCGTAGTGAAGCCGTCCATAAAAACGCCCATTCTTGTTACTGAAAACCCAATAACAAAGTACAAATTAAATTTATTAGCAGCAAAATGTGCAGTCCGACATAAACCACACATGGTTTATGAATCAGGTCAAGTACGCTATTTTTCAAATTTTAAGGTTTAAATAAATTATAATGATGTATTGTTCCGCCAGAGTATTAACATGAGCGAAGTGTCTTTATGTTTCCTAATATCCGCAATATCTGACTTATACTATACTACTACTATATGCCGAGTAACGTTAACCGAATCTCAATAATTCTTTCAACCAATTTTCAAGTTCAAGAATATGAAGTTTAGATATTGGAGGTAGCGTAACTTTAAACAATAATTTATAATAGCAGCCTTCCAACTATAAATTAACAGGCAGATACATGGGATCCGAAAGTGAATATATAACCGAAGTTGAAACTAGTTGCGGGACTTTTGTAAATGTGAATAAGTATTAGTGGTGTTTGCGTACTTTGTCGAATAAATCCCCGTACGCCGCCCCATCTGGTGGGTCGTGCGAACTTAAATTGCTTACAATTTAAGCCGTTACGATTTATATTTTTACAGATAAAATAATAAATTCGTAAAAATATAAATTAAAATGTGCACAGTAACAGAAAATATGGTGTTATCATTAATAGAGAATCATCGAATTTCGTGTTTTTATATCCTGTTTGATTGAGAGGGATATGAAACAAAATAGCTGCATATATCGTACATACATGTATTGGCCTATTAACTTAAATATTAGAAAATTATAAAGAGCGAGATTTATTCTTTGACGTGCGTAATGCTAAGAAGGGACGAAGTTTAAAAACTTCGCATTGGTTTTTTTATATCACAGTAGAAATGTATTTTTCATCAGCGTACCAATCTACATACATATATAATCAGCATCAGATATATCATAAAATTTTATATAGTATTAGATAAATTATAACATATAAACATAGTTTAACTGACATGATATTATAATTATAAAATATATACAATACAAAAAGGAATTCCAGTTATATCTAAGCACCATTTACTTACACTTCAATTAAATATATTACATAACTATACTGAGAGAAAATGTACACACTGAAATGATTCGGTATAAATTTCGGTGTTGATATCGTATCTATTTTTGAAAGTGTGCGATCCCACGTGTGATAGAGCGTCAAGAACTAAATGACGCAATAATCGGGCGAGTTTCATTTACATACACATGTTTCGCATTTTGTCGTCAACGCTGTGAAATAATATGTATAACTACTGTATAAGTATTAACAATCGCACTGGTTAATTTATATAAAACAATGTTTGGATTATGTAACTTTATATTTGTTTAGAGCGAGCATTTTAATTGGCCCGCCGCCGTACTGTGAGCTTTTGATTCCTGTTAGAAAAAAGGTTCACAGTCTCGTTTCACTTTCGCGATAGCCTAACAGGAATTGCAAAAAAAAACTCATATTACGGTGGCTAATTGTATAGTTACAAAGGAGTAAACAATTTTTTTGTGCCCCCTTTTAACACTTTTAACACTTGCAGGCGGAGCTAATAGGTATTATTGAAAGTATTCCTGTTTAACTCTGACTTTAAATATATTTTAGTTGCATTTGATATACCTATTAATCCTGAAAAGAATGCTCACTACCAACTAGTAAATATAATACGAATCCACCACCACTTCACTACGAAGCAAATACATGCGTACACATCCCACAGACTTAGGTTATTATGCACCAATATAGTTTATACATGTATGTATATATACTTATATAAACAAGCAATAAAATATGATTCGTCTATCAACTACATAATACTGCACACATGCATCGTTCAAATCTATGTTGACATAGATAACACGCGTTAGAAAGCGTCAACGAGCCTCCATGAATGGCACTTGTTTGTACACTTTACGAAAACAAGGCGTTCCGTTTCAATACTATCGATTCACTTTACGGTCAATCGTTTTTTACGTTTACTTTCAATTAGAAGTAAGTAGTTAAAAGCTAACGCAAATAAATAATGCGAGATTATTCGTTAACGAAAACCAACAAAAAACGAAATGTAAAGTTAGTCAATGGGATCAGCAGCTTTGGTTAAACGTCGCGCATGAACATGAAACGCAGGCCTCCGACGAACATCCGCAACAGGTATGGGACGATGCATCAAAAGCTCGAAATTGCCGCAATGGACCGATATGTACCACACATTAGGAACAAGTCAATTGAGCAAGGGGAGTATCTACTGTCAGTCGAAATGGTGCGACTTGGTGAGTTGTTTGACGAAGGTGCCGCAACACCAAGTGGAGGAGCGGGCGGAGCGCGCGGGCGGCGCCGCGGGGCGCGCAGGCGGCGCCAGCAGCCGCGCGAGGCTGGGGTGCGAGCCGCTGCGGCGGTCGCGCGCGCCCGCCGCCGCCGCGCGCAGCCGCCGCTCCTCGGCCGCGCCGCCCGCGCCACCCGCGCCGCTCGACCACAGGTTGGGGTTGGAGCGGTTCAGTTCGAGTTTCCTGTCGGCGAGCAGCCGCGGCCGCGGGTACAGGCGCGCGTCCGCTGCGGACGAGCTCTTGTTCCGCCTCACCTTGCTGGCCGCCACGGCCGCGCCGCACCCGAGCCCGAGCTCGGGCGTGGCGCTGCGCGCGACCGGCAGTCTGGTCCGCGCGTACTGGCCCGTGTTAGTGCCGGGTGCGTGATATTGTACTTTACCGATAGAATAGTGGGCGCAGTCCACTGCAGGTGCGATATAAAGGCGGCCGCATGTAACAAAATAGAAACATTCAGACTGACCGTGTCGGGGATTATCGGGTTGCACGCGGTGCCGGCTCGACTGCGTGAGCTTGCGACTGCTGTTAGTTACAATTGAATTTTTCCACGTTTCTGTTATCACGAGTGCAAGTGTTCTTTTTACATTAGATACGTTTTTTGCGTATAATGCAGTTTTAGAGAACATTCGTCATATCTGAACATTAACCAATATTTCGCATCAAAATAAAATCGAAATAAATTAATTCAACTACGATTATAATATTAATACAGAACGACTAGCTACTTTGTACTGTACATTAAACTAATCGAAAATAAATAATACTTTACTTGTCTATAACGGATAATGTTTCAGATCTACGAGAAAACAATATAAATAATAATTGAAGTTTGAGATTACACTGAAGCATGCTGAAGTCATGCATTAGAGAGCCATTAAATACCGATAGTTACAGTATGCGAGTAAATGTATTGAATATTATAATATTAAATACAGTGATACACGAAGTGCGTACGAGTATTATCATACACCGAGAACAGCAGATTACCAAGCGCTACATATGCACATGACTAGCGGAATATTTGGTTTGTCGATGTAAATACAGATCTTTCATTCTAAGAACCAACTGATAATACGGTTTCTTGACTTCGCGTGTCTCCTCCGCGTCGACTCGAATATCTCCAGCGGTATATTGGGTACTGCATGATAAATACACGCGTGTTAGTGGATACCTTAGCTGTACACGGTTAATCGGGACATTCCAACTTAACAGTGCTTGCAATACAGTACACAACGCTAATGCCGCAACCAATAAATGAATAGCTTCAATTTGACCCACTGGAGCAATAACTCGTCATAATTAGAGATCTTATCGGGTGTTGCAGTTACGCTGACGATATCACCGGACTTCAACTGAGATCGAAGCGGATTCCGTACGAACTGATAGATTTACCACCAACAGCGTAAATAAAGATTCGATATCAGATCTCTTAATAAGAGATCTAATTAATCTTCATCATGATCATCTTCAAATGATAAGATATTTGCTAATTTTATTTTTATTTAGATTAATGATCCGCTTCGATCGCATGTAAGTAAGCATTCATTAACGACTTGTTCTGCATTTGCTCCATGTTTATGGAGAATCTAGATCCATATTTTTTTATAAACCCATTCACTTTCATTTTAATCACTGATTAGAAAAAAGATGGTATAGATATAATTTTGTATAGAATGCGGAAAGACTCCTATAATTTTCGCTGTTATACACGCACACATATACGTCAAGGCTTTTTTACGTCACAGAAATTGATCATGGTATTGATATGCGTGTAATAGGTTGTCTGTGTAATAGGTAGTTATTACGAGGCGTTTATCTGATAGAGGTCCGGGATGTGTTCGAACTAAGGAGTCCACCGATTTTCTATGCAACATTATATCTGTACTACTTTTTTTAAATCTGTGTTTTAATAAGAACACTGAATGGTTCTGTGCGGTCGATCAAAACAGTAACATGCGAAAAATTTGCATTTAATTGTTATTACTATTTTTTGGTTGTGGGCACACCATAGACGCTGTCGCAAGGAGCTTTAAAGTTTGAATTTAGATGATTGATTCAGGCATTACTTTGCGGAAGTTCAAATTTGGTTTTAGTTTTTTTTTTTAGTTGATAAGTCTCGCGTTTGACCACACCCTACTTGATGTTAAGCAAAAGTGCGTGGGTGGAGCAAGATACTAGAATTTGCTTATTTAAACATAAATGCGATTTGAATAGATGTTTAAGTAATAACCATAATAATTATAATTATCCATATTGTACTTTTAAGGTAACACAGATTCCGGCAGAGAGTTGTTACAGCACAGTGCCTCTAAATATGGAGAAAATACAGAACAACCATTATAAATAAAGACATCACTATAAAAGGAATCGATAGTTGCCACTCACCAGAACTGACGGCGTTCCTGCACCGCGCCGACGTACAATAAGCCTCGATAACTTTGAGTATGAGCGCATCTTCTTCGTAGGAGTTAGACTTGCGCTGATGAGGAGCGTACGGATGAGTCGGGCCGATGTTCTCTTCGGAGCCCACAGCGAAGGACTGGGGCCGCAGCGGCGGCGCGGGTCGCAAGCAGGTTATACTCCAACCTAACATATTGTACTATGGTCATTCACACCCATTGCGATGGATCACACCACTAAATAGAGCTTATTATAAGTTTAAGGTTTATTAAGCAGAAGAAAGCTCATAATTTTACTCGATTTCAGAGTGGACACAGGGACCATTCAAGTATTACGTAAGCAGAATTTTAGTAACTATTAACCCCTCTCTCCCCCTTGTCAGCAAAAGTAAGCAAAGCTCTTACTTCCCTTTCCTATTCCGTGTCGCTAAAAGTGAGGTGTAAACAATTAGCATAATTTATATGACTTTGCTGATGTTATCACCATTCAGTTCGCTCCAATCCCAATGTCATAAAAAATAAGCAAAGATTTAACAGAACAATTAATTGAAACTACAGCATTCTCTGAGCAGGTTACTGTTCCTTCTGTAATCATGTGTGCCTACAATGACCCCCTTTCGGCTTTGTGTACCCCAAGCATTATAATGACATTTTTAAAAGCGCATTGTTGAAATCTGAGCCCTATATAATATCGAGCACGTTAGAATTTCAACTAAGCTGGTGGTTGCTGTTGTTTAAGTCACCAGCGACAGTTTTATAATATTTATAAGAATACTGTTAGCATCAGAATGGTATCAGTATAATTAGGTTAAAGGGGACAGTGAACTTAGATCGGTCGATGACACCTACGCTATCAACATGATATGAACTTCGCGTGATCCACAAATATCTGTCATAGAAAGAAGCAAAAGCGAAATAAATGTAAATGACGCATGTAACTTTTAAACTTTCGCGATTTCAACACATCCGCACCATCCCGAATTCTGAAGTCAGTGTCCGGCAGAATGGCGGTTATAATGTAGATCCAAATCTATACTGAATGAATGTACGAGAAATATAAGAAATTGTACTAAAATTTGTATAAATGTACAGATGATTATGATAGGTTATGATTTTATTATTTTAATGTGAGCCGCCATTTTGACATTGGGTTGACGTGTGAATACTAGAACAATGTATATTTTTTAATTAGACGAGGTTCGTTCCTGGTTCAGAGGTTGACCATGGTCATTGACCATCGTCAGCGTGGGAATGCGGTGAATCTAACGCCGAACGCGGAGATTCTAAGACTGACGGTGTGTTCCGGCAGCCTCACTTGAGAGCCAGTTCCATTCCAGGCTAGGTGTGTTTACCATCTCCGATCACACCGTCACTTAACATCAGATGAGCTGTGGTCAAACACCAAGCCTGTCAGCTATAAAAAAAATGTATAACATGTAAATACATACTTATACCTATAGAATAAACATCTATGCTCATCACATAGATTTTATGGTCCTAAGTAGGTATATCTACCAAATAACGTAATCCAAGCAGTTAAATAAAAAGTAATTTGTAGAATTTTGTGCGCGAGTAAACAAACTTTTTTTACTAGGTGGATATTTATTTAGCAAGTCTAGGTAGGTACGACCTAGGTATCAGATATTTTGCTGCGTCAAACAAGCGTTATCTCTTACATACCTCTATCTATATCTCTAATATCTACTTGGAGAGCGTTTCGTTAGTCTAATTACTTTTAAATAAATAAAAAAACATAATTATATAAATGACACATACCTTTAGTACTATAATTAGAACCCGCAGAGTCGATGAAATCGACGGACGAAAATTTCTTTCCAATGGCGTGTTTGTTTGATTTGGCCGGTGACTGGTCCAGAGAATCACAAGAGTTCAGTAACCAACCCGCCGACTGATTCTTCTGTTTATTACTTTTTTGCGTTTGCTGCGTGTGCTGAGTGTAACTTTGATGATTGTTGAATGAGTGTGATCTTTTGTGGTTGGTAAGACCGGAAGATAAATCAGAGTTATTGCTGTCGCTCGTGGCCATCTGTCGGAAGACAAACCATTCGTTACGCGAGGCTAAACTCATAAATCAACTCACATACCCTTGAGAAAATTTGCTTTGAAGTAAGCAATTACAAATTACGCAAGTCACTTCCATCAGTTTACAAATATTTGACAGCTTCGCTCCCGTTTAAACGTCTATAAAAGCTTCAGCGAGCGAGAATATAAAGCACGCCTTAGCGGCCTTGTTTAACTGTTTAACGAGATTCGTGATGGAAATTACTTGTCGACTTTAACACGAATACGATACGACAATATGAAAATACACATAGCCTACAGTTCACTCGTATGAATTCATAATATGTTCCCTATCATTTCAAACTATGGCAATGTCACAGCTAGCTTACTTTGTAGACCCAGATCCGAATGGGTTTCAAAGTTTATAATATACATTAGGTTCGTAGGAAGAAAGGTGATCAAGCCTCTCCATGCACTCTGTATAATTTGTTAGTGTACAATAATGGAGTCTACTTGCGGTGACTTTTTAGTTAGTAGATGAATAAACACAGGCAAGGATGATCAAGTAAAGCACTGCAACACTGGGGTCACTCTAATGACGGTATTAATCTAATGGTTACAAAACTTCAAGGCAATTATTATCTTCAAACCAGTGATACACAAAACAGTATCTCTTTACAAAAGAATAATCCTTGCCTGAGTCGGTGACCACGGTAATCGGTAACTTTGCTTTCATCCACCAGTGCGCATACAAGTCCGAACGATACACCACGAAGCCGCTCTGGGCTTCCGCTAAACCCTTCTGCATCTTAGACAAGTCTTCACTTCGAGACCTCGTCTTGCGGACCTCCGTGTAATCGGCATCCACATGTTTCTTCTGATCTCCTACCACGTCACGATTGCGAAGGGTATCTTGACGCGTCTTTCTTCCATCACCTGTGCCGTGCGGCGTTTCTCTGTATATACGCATATGGTAATGTAAGCTGGGCTTCGTGCGCTCTGTTATGTTGAGCGTGCTCCACTGGCTCGGCTGCGGGTGGCGGACGTTTTTAGGAATCTCCAAATGCGTACTAGGTTTGCGATGGACGCGCGGCGGCGGTTCTGGCTTCAACTTTATTTCTGGCACGTACCGCTCAATGTTTCTCCTGAGAGAGGTCCTTTTAATTTGTGGCGAAGTGACCGGTGGGCCGGTGGTAAAAGTGGACGTCACGTTGGCCGTCGACATATCCATAACATCGAGACTAGTCTCAGAAGTGACGCTGGTGACGCACGAGGTTCGCGCCGTAGAACCGAAAGGCGACGTACATCTACACTGGTCTTCATACCTAGCCGCCTCGATTTCAGATAACGTCAATTGTTTTCGTAGATGGCTAGTGAACTTGTCCTGCGATATATGATCAGAAGCTCTTTTCTCTTGGCTGTCTGAGTCGTTGCCCGTATTTGCGGAACTTGAGTATTCGTGCATGTTTAATTCTGGAGATGCCAGATTGCAACTGCCAACGACGCCAGAGTCGGAAGATCTTGGACTGGGGCACAACGACCTATTACAACATTCACATTTTTTGTGTCCAGTTTGGTTGTCCGATTGCGAGCTCATTCTTTGCAAGCGACTTTCGTCGCCGCGATTAAAGCTATCCGACTCCATCATGGATCGAGCTATAGAACGCCTGCTGAGCCTTTTATCAGAGTTCAACGAGTGCTTGCGGAAAGGAACATCAGTATTTAGATTGACGTTGATTATCTTCATATCGTCTTCTGTATTGCGAAACATTGGCGGTGGATCGATGATGATCGAGTGAATAGGAGAGCGTAGACTCTGATTCGGCGAGGGTGGGTCCAAGGCTGACAACACATCTATCGTGAGCGGCGTCTCGCTTACTGTTTCACTACATTCACGAGTGTAGTTCTCTTCCGTAGACTTCCAAAGTTTGGGTAGAGGATCATTTCTCGCGTTTGAGTCGGGGAAACTTCGCCGAGTCGGTATAAAATCAGCATCCTCATTCCCTAGTGTGTTGATTTGTGTATTTTGATCCATGTTGACCAAATCTTCGCACGCCATGTAAGGCCTTACTTCAAAACTAGAATTGTCGGTACTTTCGGAATGTAGAAAAATTGGATTGTCAATACCTTCTAAAAAAGGTGGCTGCAATTGAATATTGGTGTCGATAGTTTTCACGTTATTATGCATGTAAGGCGTGTTTTGAAATATATCTCGTGTGCAGTCTCCTTTGACTGGGAGTTCCATGTCATTCAAATGCAAGTCAGTTCCGTTGTCGTAATAACGTACATAGCCAAAGTTACTGCCCCAACTACTGCACGTAGATGACAGTTCTCGGGGTCCATCCACTGCGTTCTGACGCATTACTTTGGAGCAGCTGACCGCTTCGGCGTCCGTACAACTCGAGCTGGTGTAAGACTCCGTCGTATCAGTTTCCTCTCTCTCACTGTCACTGTCCGATCCCTCGGTCTCAGTTGCGATCGTACCATCGTTTTCTATCCTAAGCCGTATGAGATTCTTGTGCCGCCGCATAACCGGCATACCCGTCAGCTCAAAAGCCTTAGCCCACGTGCGTTCATGTAACAGTTTACGCAACATTTGTTTCGTTATAACTTTTTTCTTGACGAGTCTCGCGAAGTATTTTGTTAGTGAATAGTATGGTGATGCAGAAGGGTAGCTGGGTGGTGGCAGTGTCACGTGATAGAGGCTGCGGCGACTAGTGTTGATGCTAGACAACGCCCCTTCGGAAGGAGAGCGGGTCAGCTATGTAACAACATCAAATACCTTAAGTTTAATAATACTTGCACCAGACATTACAACAATCAAGATCTTATGGACAAATCAACTTATTTCTTGATAATTTTAAGGTACTCACATGAGGTAAGGATTGTGGTTGACTTGGTTCGTGTGTGGGGCTGCTGATGTTCGAGTGTTTTTGGAGTAAGCTGACCCAGTTGTCGGCTTCTGCTCTCGTTTGACAGACTGCGACTATAGTGTCTATCATCGGTCCACTGATCTCAAATGCATTCTTCCTACTCTCTGTGTCGTCTAACTTGCAGACCGTTATGCCGGTTAATGGAAGACATCCCTAAAATAAAATATCAATCTGGGACAAATTTACAGCAAACAACAAACGTATTCTCTTTTCGTTTGGTAAGGTAAAAAAGTAAATTTTATGTAATGTTACGTGAATTTTTCAATGTACGGAATAAAATTTCGTGGCAAATACGATTTAACAGTTAACATACCCGGGCTAGAATAGTGCAGCGATGGCGCAATATGTTGCAACAATGCAGGTGTTACTATCAGACGAATCGCTTGTTCATCTCACTTTCCTTATTATAAAATATTTTAATATAGCACCGCTTTGCGTTTGCGGTTTCACCCGCTATCCAACAAGACCCGTTGCGTAATAAAAAGTGTATTGTTAAACCAAGGTATAACATAACCTACCTCCACACCAAATTTCATCTGAACCATTCAACCGCCACGGAGTAGAGAGTGACTGGACTGGTAGTACACAAAGAAACTATCGTATTTATAATATTAGTGCGACAATGTGAATAAATTACATCTTGTTATCAGACTATTTATTTAACATATTAATTATTACTACACTTATGCAGGCCGTATACAAAGCGAGCGTGGCCTTGTTAAATGTACTTTACTTTATATCTCTGACTTACGGTCATCTACATCAGCCTTTATCATCTCATTGCTCGGCATTGAACTATATATACCCTCCAAGAGCGATTGGGCCAATTCCACAACGCTGACCCGATGCGAATCGCTGGACTCGCATAGTTTATTGAATTTATATTTACTCCAACCATGTACAGGTTACCTCATGATGTTTTCTTCACCGAAAACCCAGTGGTGCGAATAAATAAAATCCTTATCACACGATAAAACTATATTGATATGATGACGACAACTGTATTGATTACAGTTTCGTGGTTAGTTTATTTGCAGTTAAAGTGCGAGCGAATGAAAAGCCAGGAAAATTTCTCTATAATGTATTAAAAAACTTCGGCAAAAGTAACTAAATTAGTTGCTGACAGGAGTATTGAGCAGCAATATATTTAACTAGCAGAACCGGCCACGCGTTGCTGTGGCCAAATTGAACACATGCGTGTAAAGTGAAATAAATTGTAGCGCATATGAAACGCTTGGACTTTTAAAGTAGCGCCATCTATAGGATACTTATGAAACGTTTGGACTTTTAACGTAGCGCCATCTATTGGATTGGATTGGAATCCAGTTAATAATATACCTTACACCGCCATCTATTAGAATTTTATGGAACTCACAGATTATATTATTATACCTCTTTATCGTAATAATAAACAAATAATTTTCAATAAAAAAATATTGCGATTATAAATCGAGATATAAACTATACTATCTCTCAAGTTGGATCAAACTGCACACAGTGTGCAAGCTTTGGTTAAAATCGGTTCAGTAGTTGAGGAGTTAATCGCGGACAAACAATGTGACACGATATTTTTATATATAAAGATTTTTTATTATTAGCGACCTGCCCCGGCTTCGCATGGGAATAGTAAGCTATCCTTAAAAGGTAGATATATGCAACCCAGGACTTATTTGTAGATCTATAAAAAAGTAATTGGCCACACTGCATTGTTTTGTTGAATCTCAAAGGGATTAGGCAGCGTTTTCGATGAAAGCTTTCAGGTCGCTTCAGTTCTTCCGACACTTCCAACAATTATCATCATATTTCAATCAATTTACACAAAACCTTGACAAATTATAAAATTAAACCTTCCTCATGAATCACTCTATCTATCGGCGAAACTCCCATGTTAATCCGTTCAGTGGTTTTTAAGTTTATCGCGAACAGACAGACATACAGACAGACGCGGCGGATGACTTTGTTTTATAATATGTAGTGATCAATATATTAAATTTGGTTAGGACAGCACTCACACAGGGATACCATTGAATACTATGAAGTTTCGTCTTGTTTCAGTATCAATTCAAACTAAAGGTAATTCTAGGTAAAGGTAGCTAGCAATTACTCTTATTTGATTGCGCTTAACAATAGTTCCATACCTCATAAACAAACGCCGATACTCTTTTGCTAACAGAAAGCAGCAGTAGCGCCGACGGGAACAGCACGAGATATCTGTCCTGATGGGAAGGCCCCACGGCCACACTGCCCATGTGTAGTACATCGCCCAACGCCGCGAGTTCACCGCCCGGCCAGCCCCGCACCTCGCCTGTTATCACTTGGAGCTCTAGTTCTTTCTGACGGCGGAGGGCGGCGCACCCACTCTGTTGTTGACAAGATTTTACATATTAAAACGTTTATGGGCTCGCCGAGGGCGCCAAATCCAAAATATCGTAAATTTTTCACTAAATTAGTTAATTATTATCAAGTACCTGGATGACCGAGCTTTTTTTACCCGATTGCCTAGGAAGGATTATGTTTTTCGCGCATATCTTGTATGTGTGTATGTAAAGTTCTCTATTACCTCGTATCTTCCAAACGGCCGAATGGATTACGACAATTAAGGTATCGTTAGATTCGTCTCAATAACCCAAGCGTCCTTAATAGGTTAATAAAAAAATATATAACCAAACATATCAAATAGGGTATCTAATTAAAAGATAGATTACAAAAATATATATAACTTATATGTTTATATTGAATTAGGTTTTTTTTTTTATTGTATCTATTTTTATCACAGTCGGGTTATAAATTTTTAAAACTTTTCAGCATTTTTATCACTGTATACCTAAGAATGTTTTCCGGCACTGAAACCAGTAAGCTTCATTATGGGGAATGAATAACTCACTAGTCTAAAACTTGTCTCTCAATTATTTTGGGCTCGGCCGGCCCATGTTGAAATAAATAAGCCCTACAGCTACATTTCAAACGACAATCTACGTCACTTACTCACGTGAAAGCAAAGACAAACACATTAGTTATTTTCAGACATAGATTACGCTCACATGGCTCTTCTTAATATCTATATTTGATATGGTGACGCCATAAGCGAAATATGAGGTGTCCACCGTAAACTGTATCATCGCTAACATCAGGCGAGACGGCGGTCAAACGCGAGATACTCAATACTAATTCAATTAATATTAACATCTTTACTATTGTTTCTAAGAGCATTGTGATGGTGTAATACGATAATAGAGAATTGAATTGGACAATTAAACCTATGTACTACAATATCAAACCTATGTATTATCATAAATAAACCTATCTACTCAGTTGTAAATATCACTCACGGTTACCTATTTAAACTAAATTATTTAATTTAAAATGTTCACTTGGTAGTAGATTTCCTTAGCAGTGGTTCGTCTAGGTAGGTACCACCGCAGTACCAGATATTCTGCCGCTAAGCAGTAATGTGTAAATATTACTGTGTTCCGGTTTGAAGGGTACTGCAGCAAGCGAAATTACAGGGCTATTGAGACTAACCATCTAGTCTCAAAGTAATGAACGCAAAGGCAGCGATGCCCTGGACTTTGTTTTACTACTCAAAGTTCTGTGTATCGCTACAATGGTCATGGACAGGCGTTATTCTTAATATCACGAGGGATTCTCGTTTATTACTGTTACATTTAAAAAAAACTGACCGGATTATCGCCTGCTTAAATGTGGCGATTTATTAAGAACATCTAATCGAAGTATCCGCGGGCTGCCCATAACCTCTAGAGGCAGCGTTGAAAACACTAGCAAGCCCAGCATACGTGGAACATACATACATTTACATAAATTAATAATTGTAGTTTTATTTAATAAAATCTGAAGGGTTCTCGCCAGCGCCGCTTGTCTGTGGCAATCGGCAGCCATGTTAAGATGGACCCATTTGATATAAAATATTTTTTTGTATTTTGTTTTTTATTGTTGTTTACATCATCAGCTATAGGACGTCCGCTGCTGGACTTGGGCCTCCTCCTGGGGGGGATTATGCCAATACTCGCCTCGCTTGGCAGACGGGTTGGCGAGCGCAGTTAGGTGTGATTGTTCAGGGAAGACGCTGCCTCCCATCTTCCGTATTACATCCCTTAGCCGACTCTTACGGCAACCACGGGTAGAGAGGGTGGGGTACTATTCGGAACCCGGCACTACCACGGTATGGCATGGCATGTTCTGTTTGTATTGTGTCAAATAAATGTTATTTTTCTTTCTTTCTTACATACATATAATCACACATATTTCCCATTAGCATAGGCTGTAACAATATTAAAAGGCCTATAAGCTCAGTAAACAAATAGAAAAAGACAATGTTTTGTTTCTTAATAATGCTAATGAAATGATTGTTTGCTTTCAACTTTTTTTGACGTAGATAGACATTGCGAGAGCTTTATATCGTTAATATTTGCCTTATTAGCCCATTGGGTAGCTTTAGCTGTGGTATTTGCTTTAGAAATGGGTTCGATTCCACTCACAACAAGCATTTGTGTGACGAACATAGATGTTTGTTCTGCCTGTGTGTTCCATATGTAAGTATTTCCAAAAAAAAAAAATAAGTATTCTATCAGTTATCTGGTTCTCATAATAAAAGCTTTGCTTAGTTTGGGGTTGTATGGCGCTCACATTGAACAAGTTGTCAATTTGCCTCTGGCATATTTCAAAACTGTGTGTGTTTAAACGGACGATGCCGTTTATAAAAAGCGGAGTCATACAAATTGCCTGCAACATATACATACATCTGACAGTACAGACCGCTTTTAACAATCTTTAAAATCTAATACCTTTAAACAAGCAATTCTTGTATATATATATATATATTTTCTGAATCTCAGAAACGGCTCCAACAATTTTCATGAAACTTTGTATGTAGGGTTATGGGGACGATAAATTGATCTACCTAAGTTACATTTTTAGATGACGAAAAAAAAAAAACTGAGCAATGCTCAGTCGTCCTGGTGTTCTACATAATAAGGGCAACGGTACTTACAGCAATATCCTTATAAACAACACTGGCTCTGTGTGTATCACCCCTATCGGGATGCGCCTCGTGCACGTGGCGGGCTAACTCCTGCAGCATCGCCGGATATTTCCCAAGCCTACGGAACGGCTTCGATAATCCCGCAGTGAGGACCAGAACACCCGGAGTGACAGCACCGGCACTCTCCATCCACGTGTTTAGCTCCTCTCTGGAAATTAAAAAGTAGACTTTAAAGAAACTTACTTAGTTACAAAATAGATAAGCTAACAAGTTACTCAATCTGTCTTTAAAGAATTTAAATATAATGTAAGGGATCAGTGTTTTTCATGTATTTTTTATTTTATTTTTAAAGCTTTACTAACTTTCACATAGATATATAACTTTCGAACGATTGAAAAATTTAACTTCATGGTAGATAGAGTTAGAAAAGAGAGACATGCTGAATCTCAACGTCAACATATGCTGCTAGTCTATCATAGAATAAATTAACAAGACTAATTTTTATTTTTCCTAATATTTAGATTTTGGACGAAATTGGATTTTAATTTTTTATGACTATGTATTAAATAGTGTTATACAACAAACCAGTAATTAGTAAAGTAGTAAGTTATTTTTTTATAATAAATCGTCAACGCTTTTAAGATAATTTAGAGTCTTCACATTTTCTTTTGCCATATTAAAGTTTTGATAGTTTCGGCATGAAAAAGTTGTCAAAATCTTTAATTCGAATTATATTTACAGGGAATGCATTGTACACATCCCTATGATCATCATCCATAGCCATCTATATGTCACTACTGGCTATGAGGCTCTATTGATATGCCAACTGCCTTGGTCATGTGCTAATATAGTTAAGCTTCAAACTTCAAAAGTGACTATATTGTTAGCCCGTCTTGTAGATGAATGACTAATGTTCCATTTGGAATTAACTGTCTAATTTATTTCATAACTAATAAAAAATGATAAACCAAAATTATTTTCATATATTTACTGAATAGGAATTGTCAATAAGTAATGATTATTATTTGCTATTGGTAATAATAATTTTTTAATCACTATATATATTTAATTCATGTTTACCAGGAAAAATGTAGCCTATCTGTTAATTCATGATATAAATTATATCTTTTCAAAATTTTATCACATACATTTAAATATACAAACTAACTTTTGCTTTTATAATATTAACATTATAATAATGTAGATTTTTTTCTCTCTATCTAGGTACTTTTTTTTGGTTTATTGAAGAAAATAAATTTGTGAGTTTTCAAGAGGATCTTACTTATACTTATCAAGGATGCACACTGCTTTAGGATGGCCAGCGCAGTATGTTTGATGCACAGCCTTAATCTTGGAAGCCCATTGCAGAAATAAACCACCAACACGCTGATCTGGGCCAGTTTTGGTTGCACAATCCTCAAGTAGAGCTAAGAACTGCTCATGGGTTTGCAGCACCTCATTTATATTTCCTGTTAACTGCCTGAATTCATCTCTTGTAAGCCTGGAAGTATGCAAATGGAAAATGTAACTTAAAATTCAAGATTAATTATTTTGAGGGCTAGGTAACTTGGTCTAATAGATATTAGAGAAATTCCACTAAAATTTAAATACAATGAATTACATTCTTCTTTCTGTATAATATTGGCTGCAATTATTTTTAGTAATAGTGTTATAATAAGTTAAATGAAAAGTAACCCAAGCCGAAGGGTGTGGTTTCAAACCCCACCAATAAGCTTGAGCTGCCGGTGAAAACATCATGAAGAAACCATAGCATGGTGGTACTTTCTAGTACTCTGCTGGCTAGCTACCACCATCGAGATGTAAATCTGCCACCAAGCATGTAATGGTGTGTTTCAGCGGACTCACTTGAGAGCCAGTTCCATTCCAGGCTAGGTGTGCTTTACCATTTACGACCACACCATCACTTAACATCAGGTGAGCTGTGGTCAAGAAACTAGCTTGAGTACCATAAAAAAAATTATTATCATAAAATGTTGTAGGTATATTGAACGGCAGATATCAGCGATTGTCCAATAGATGTACTTATATTAGTAATATAATTTCTGGTAGATACTCAACAAAATTGCTTTTAATCCCAGCTAGTTTGGGAAAACATTTGCATTACTTCAGTGTAAGAAGTAGTTCATGACATTTAAAACAAAATTTAAAGAGAATTGAAAGACTTAACTAGTTTGGCTAATCTTTTTTTAAATGTTAGCTCACATGATATTAAGTATTTCACATTTAATTATAGTTTTTCACTGTACATTATATCACCATTGTTACTACATTATAATTAATTAAAATTATGCTTACATGTCACTTTTCTCCAATGGTTGCAGGAAGTTACTGACAAGGCCTTGCATCTCAGCCACATGGGCTTTCTCAGAGTCAATGATATCTTTGAGAACAACATTTCGAAAAGCCTGTATCTCTGATGCTGCCCTAATCGGTGAAGTTGTGGCAGACCCTGTAGGATCTGATACAAATACAATATGAAATAATACTCTTTAATGCACACTTACAACTATAATTACCAATGGAGTTAATGCTAAACCATTTTCTACCAATCATATCCATGAGATGTGGTGCTAGGTGTGCCAATTATGTGTCATAAATAATGAATACTTAGGAAAATTTGCAACACAGCTACCGTTTCGAGAGAATTTTCGAAGGTAAAATATAGCCTAGATATATGAATCCCGTTAAGTCGTTTCAGCATTAAGAGTAACAAACATACATTTTTGCACTTAGATCCAAACCCTTATTGTTTACCAGAAATGAAATAACTTGAATGTTAATCACAGCATTTGGTAAACCTGTCGAGCAGGCAAGCACTTGATAGGATATATGTAGTGCGAACCCACACACAACTTGAATAAAGTCAAAGGAAATTTACCTTTGTGTTCAGTAACATAATTGCTGGGAAACCATCCTGTGGTCTCACCGAGAGTACCTTCCCACCATCCGCCTTCTTCTTTCTGTGTTACAGTTATTATTTCACCTTTCTTGAAACATAGCTCGTCATTGTTTTTGCCTTTAAATGAATATATTGCTTTCACCAAACAGCTTTCAGATGACATCTTATAAGAATTCTGGCACCATGTTATTCTGAAATATGGTCACTGTAGTTACAAAAGTTATCACGGATTTCCTGTGTCAGCATACCTTGTGCAACAAGGACGTAATTTAAGCAAATCAAAGTGCATTTTGCCGAACTAAATATTTTGGGCTGAAGAGGCTTCTGGTGATGTCGATGTTATAAATTTATTCTTGGAATCCAGAGAAACCCCCAGAACTCCAAAAAGCAGAAAGATTGTACCTACAGAGATAAAATTGGGGTACCCATTCATATCTTTCTTTAAATGTTAATTCAATTATAGTTGAGTAATCATGACGATGTAATATCCAATAATAATTTACAAATAAAAAATTGATACGTACAAAAATAAAATACCTAAGCTAATATTCCAAATTTTGTCAAGAATTTCACGGTCTTCCAAAAATAAACACAACCACAGACAATCGAGAAAGAAAACATATCTAGAATTTATTATACAGACTAAAAATGTCTGCTGGAAACTGTAAATACCATAGAATAAGTATATATTTAATAAAAGTTGTGGAGGAGTATCCACATAAAAGATTTTATAAAGAATTCATAAATATCTTTAAATCCACTACTGCGATGAATAAGAGATATAGAAAGAAACAGATTTATGAAGCTACTAAATCAAGCATTGAGATATAAATTGTATTTTTTTTCTATTTGTGGTTTCTTTTAATGCTATTTTCTTTTTTGGTAGGAACCTGAAAATTAAACGATTATTTACGTATTTGTTCTGACTAATTTTAGTTGTGATATCTATAACTTAGCGGAACAGCTACAAATTTAAAAAAAAATGGTACAGGTGTTATGTTTCGAAGCTTTTATGGCACGGATGGCTAAGAACATTTACGTCATCATAGATTGGAAAAAACGTAGAACAGATATAGAATGTTGCTTATAAATGGATGAAGACTCCTTGATCGTACAATTAACTAGGGTTACAAAATAAATCATTTAAATACTATTTAAGTAAAAAAGTTATATAATTTGTGTTTAAGAATAAATTTTCATTTTAAAGAAATAGCATGTTATGCTCACAATTAATAATTTTTAATAATTAATAGCATGTTATGTTAAAAAAAAAAACCACTAATATGTTTAAGTAAGTAAACAAATTCTATATCGTTAGGTACATGTCTTTGATAAAATCCCATCATTGCAACATATTGTAAAACAAAGTCGTCCACCGCGTCTGTCTGTCTGTCTGTTTGCGAGAAACTTAAAAACTACTGAAGGGATTATCATGCGTATGCATATCATCATGTTCACCAATAGATAGAGTAATTCATAAGGAAGGTTTAGGTATATAATTTGTCAAGGTTTTGTGTAAATTGGTATAAAAATGATGATAATTGTTGGAAGTGCTAGAAAAAGTCAAGCCAACTGGGAGCTTTAATCGAAAACGCTGCCTAATTATTTTAAGATATAACTAAACAATACATGGTAGGATATTCTTCATTTATAGATCTACAAAAAAGTCCGTGGTTGCATGTATCTACCTTTTAAGGATAGCTATACCCATTGTTACTAACCATGCGAAGCTGAGGTGGGTCACCAGTTAGTCATAAAATTAACCTAGACCTGACATACCCATAAGAAATTTAACCCAACTATTGACAAATGAGACGAATTACCATGGATAACTGCCTAGCAAAGCAAGCATCGTATTATGATGGGGTAGATTAGCTTTACAAACAAACGTATTTTTTTCATATTTACACAAAACTATCAATAGTTTTGCTTTTATGTATAGAAAACAGACTTAGGTTTCTTAATGTTATGATTTACTAGCTTTAAAACATATCAAAGCTTATGTTTTGTTATTACGTTCACTGCAGCTTTTACAGACGATAATACTACAATTTACCATTATAAACACATTAATTAATAGCTAAATATTCGATAAAGTCACAACGCAAAATTGAATGTTTAATATTATTTTGATCAATAAACTTTTCCACACCGCAATTTGTCTAATTTGATACAATAAAAAACCGGCATGCACTAATATACATGAACATGAACTTATATAGCTTTATCCTTTTCTTACTTAACGAATACTCCTATCTAGTGTCCTATTCGAAAAAGTGAGACAGCCACATCTGGTAGTCTATTTCTTATCTCATCTACGGTAAATACAACGGCGAGTTTTAGCGGGAACGCAGAAAAACATGTTTGCACTGTTTTATTTTAGAATCTTGTGTTTTGTGAGTATTTTTTTTTTACAAGCATAATTTTTAAGAAAACCTCAACTTTGTTCTTCTAAGCCCAAACACGGCTAAATTATATTGTTTTATTACGAAGTTCCGTTGCCTGCCTTTCGGTGTCATCGTCATGTGCGAGTTTTGACGAGGACGTGGAAAAATATGATTTTTCTTAGCTACATTGTTTAATTTTCAAAACTCCTTAAATTGAACACTTAAATTATGATAATTTACTTTAAAATGTTGAAATATTTGACACTGGCAAATATGCAGAGCGCAATGCCAAAACCAGTGAAGAAGAAAAAGCTTGCTTTAGAAGTTTTGGTGGGAACTCGGAAAATTATATAACCCCATTGTATTATTTTTCAAAGCTATCTCAAGTGCCATATTACGTGCATAAATATGAGAAACTGATTACATAAGTATTTCATTCTGTATGGAACCGGTCTATGAATTAAATGTAGGTGCTGTCTATGGAATAGCACACGGTTCTCTAGTTCCAACATTCAGTTTTCATCAGCAATGTTTACATTCCCTTTGAAACACGTGTTCCCTTATGAGTTAGTACGTATTTTAGTAGTAGTGTGGATGAGATATACTAGCTAGATGAATATGACCGTGTATTTGTTATGGTTGACAAGCTCAGAGTTTGTATTTTGTATATCTCACCTGATGTTTAATTATGGTGTAGTCGAAGATGGTAAACATATCTACCCACTACCCAGCCTGGAATGGCTCTCGAGAGAGGCTGCTGGAACACAACGTTTGGTGCTTGTTAGGAGATTTCCAACTTGAAGGTGGTAGCTTTTCCTTGGGTTGCTGCTAG
This sequence comes from Biston stratarius, assembly GCA_950106695.1. Classification (NCBI taxonomy): domain Eukaryota; kingdom Metazoa; phylum Arthropoda; class Insecta; order Lepidoptera; family Geometridae; genus Biston; species Biston stratarius. Next base: position 17,420,630 of record OX467115.1, on the reverse strand, counting down.
CTAGCCGAGTAGTACTAGAAAGTACCTTACCATCCAGTGAAGTAGCTTGCCCTAGACGGGCTCTGTATCAAAATTTGTCAGTGGACCCTCTATCCGACTTTCATTTAATAGCTCCATTGTGGTCATGTCTTTTATTCTTTCACAAACTTGTTAAAATGTTTGTTAGATAATTATAATCGTACAAAGTCTAACCCTGAACGTCTATTGTATCCCAGCCTAAGAGGTTAATGAATTTTTACTTACACATGTTGGGGCCCCTGTAACCCGGGGGCCCCGTACCGTTGATACGGCTGATACGTCGGTAGCTACGCCCCTGCTACCATAATGCTATGGTTTCCTCACAATGTTTTTATTCACCTGCAGCTCAAGCCCATTGCTGGGATTTGAACCCACGGCCTTCGGCGTGTAAACAAACCGCACGAACTACCGAGATATCATCAAAAATCACAAATATAATCGTAACAGATAACCTAAATGAAAAAATAGTAGAAGTCCCAATAAACTATGTTAGCGTTGAGATACCGGGGATCAAACAGGGCGCAGGTAGCAGAAGAAATATTTACAGTTTTATCATCGAGTGCTTCACGCCTCGTGAACCCAGCGTCGACTAATCCTTGTAGATAATTGGAAATTGTGATACTAGGTGGGTAGACGATAAATCACCAACAGTGGCACCAATATTATGTAAGTAGTTTCTAATATTATCTGTTTACTCGTCCTACTGTTTCCTAGTTTTCTTACTACACGAAGATGAAAAGTAAATTTGAGCCTTAAAATACATGGGTTTTAAAATAAAGATAAAGAAGCTGAAGTCCGAAGATTGCACACAAAATACAGAAACATTGAAACTGGCAGAATACACAGAGTGCGATGCCAAGAAGAAAGGAAAAAAAAGTAGTTTCTAAAATGTTCTGTACCTGTCGTACACTCGTTGTCAGTGCTGTCAGATGTACCAACTTCTTGGTATACATACCAGTTTTTAGTGTCACGTACCATGTACCAAAGCTACTCAGTCCTTGTATGCAAAAATACCAAGATTGGCCGTTGACCGACAAAAATACACTGACAATATAGAATAGTCGACAAATTTCAGAGATTCATGTAAAAAAAAAAAACCAATCAATTGTATCGTCTGAGTTATTTTCTATTGTTTGCTCAAGCGAACCGTCGTTTTCAATAAAAAATCTTCGTTATTAATCATTTATTTACTTTTTTCAATATATTTTACATATTATATCCGAAATGCAATATAATATCAAAAAAAAAAAATATGTTAAAAGTGATATTTCTTCCGGGTGTTCGATAATTACTGCCCTCTTAACGGTCTACGAAATTGAAACGTATTTTTTTATTTTTTTTTTACTGGGATGCGATTTCCCACTCAGTTTGTCTCCCAGAATTGGCAGCGCCAGAGCGGAGCACACTTGAGCACAGGCGTACCAGTTTCCCGTCTCGAATACCAGCTTTCAGCCACCACGGTAAAAGGATTTCTAGGTGGCCATCTAACATCCCTGCTCGTTGTAACCTATTATATCCCTATTATTAAAAATTTGCCACATCACCTCTAGGTGCTACTTTTCTGAATTATTTGAAACGAGAGCGATTATACTGTGTTAACCACGGACGTAAGACCGGAATTTTAATCTGGGCACTACCAGTACCCGCTTACGGTTGAGTGCTTATTCACCTACCTATGTTATTGTATTTTTTTAATATGAGATAGACTTAGTATCTGAGTAAAGTAGAAAATTAATAACGAGTAGGTACATCCAACTCCTCCAGGACATCTACTGTAACAGCAAATCATTGATAAAAATCCACACTAATGGGCCATCCTTTCGCATAGGCAGAGGTGTCAAGCAAGGCAATTCTCCCTATTAATATACTTATAATAATATCTATACGTTTTATTTCATAAATTACAGGTGTTTGTAGGTAACAATTATAAAAAATTGGCATTTGTGGTAAACAATATGACAGTATCCCTTCCTACTCCCTTTCGTACCAAAGTATGTACTTTATAGACAAACCGAAGTAGGTATTGACCTGACAGATACGTAGGCAAGTTTATTACGAGTAAAGAGGCAACAGTACCTACTTACAAGAGATACGAGAGAGTATTGGTATGTCTTTGGCAGTGGTACATATTCATGGAGTGTTTGAGGTCAAAGTACCAAAAGCTTGTATTTGATTAATTAATCTGAAAGGATGTGAGTGAGTAGCTATAGGTACCTATATTTGGAACAAAAGACTTGTTGACCTACCGCGTAACGTAGAAGTGATATGTGGGCAGTTTAAAATTAAGCACATGTGACATTGAAATTTAGATCCATCTTCACACACCATACCTACATACATACACACAAGCACGTAGGTACGCATACTCGCTCGCACACACAAATTAGCATTAATAATCCTAATAAAATCACAGAATAGATAAGAATTAAAAATTCCGTTACAGCCTAGAGAAAATACCTATTTACTAATTAAATTCTTTAGCTATGTTCTTTGTTGCCCAAGTTTTAGTTCGTTAGTTTATTTATTCTATACTTACTAGCGACCTGCCCCGGCTTTAGAATGCTATTTATTTTGGCGACTTAATTACAAAACATTTACTACTTATTCAAAAGGATGTATTAGGTATATTATTAGGTCCTATACCTTCGGTTAAAGTATCTAGTGGAATGAAAGTAAAAATCGTTGAGTGGTTTAGAAGAAATAAGAAGAGAAACAAACAGACGCGGACAGCAACTTAGTTTTATAGATAGGTATGCATATAAAGAGATAGTCTTTAATGCTTACACCAGAATTGCTTAATATTTCTTCTATTTATGAAGAAAATAATAATACAATCTGGGTGCCTTCAAGTCGCCTTCTTGTAGGCAAGCGTGCTTCATCAAAATCAGGCGAGTTGGCGATCAAAGGCGAGCCTACTTGTAATAAAAAAGAGGAATTTAGAAAAGAGGATGGTAATATCGGGTTTACATAATAAATAGAATAATTATGAGTATGTATGTACCTATGTATGCTCCATCGATACTGAAGTAATGAGAAGTAGTCCACTTAACATTAAGAGGTTTTTAAAAATGTTTATTATTTTTACATTGATGAGAGCTTTTATTTTAATTGCAGGCACCTACGCCATCACAATACGGTTTATATTTTACTGTTCTCTTATGAAGAGCACTTACCTACCATTATTTTAGGGTCTGTTTGATATTCAGATTTTGTTTGATAGCTCAGTGGTTAGCGCGGTCGGTTCACATGCCTAAGGGCGTGGGTTCAAATCCCAACAATGAGCTTGAGCTGAAACCGAAGGAAAAATATCGTGAGGACACCATAGCGTGCTGGTAGGGTACTGGCTAGTTACCACCCTCAACTTGAAAACCTGTCGCCAAGCATCTAACGGATTATTCCGGCAGCCTCCTCTTGTTTACCATCTTGGACCACACTGTCACTTAACATTAAGTGAACTGTGGTCGAACATTTAGCCTGTTAACGTAAAAAAAAAGATACTTTTGATAACAATAATGAGTACTGATTTTTACCCAACTATGGCGAAGCAAAAAGAAGAGTTATGATTTTAACCGGTATTTGTGTATTTGTGTGGGTATGTATGTTCATCTGGTCCCTTCTTACTATTAAACTACTTATCATATTTTGACAATGTACGCTACCATCACGCAAATCGTATATAGTTAATCCCAAGAGTCAGTCATATACCTACTTCATTAGCTAAAACAAATTAAAAACTAAATAACGTAGCCTGTACTAATTCTAAAGGCGGAGTTCTATCATTATAAATAACTCTTACTATAGGCACAACTCTAGAATTGTGAAAATATTAAAAGCTCCATAAATTTGGTTGGATCAATATACTTTTTTCCATAGATGAGTTGATTTTTCCTGATCGCTACTTGAGAGATTTATTTAGGTCAGGTAAATCAAACTGATTGATTTTCGAGAAACTGTATATTTCATGCGCACCTTCTACTTATAGGCATGGGTATTTCTGAATTAGATAGGTACTAATACTTTCTATAGACTCACCTTTAAGACCCCTACACGCCTAACAGCTCCGTTTACCTTTACCCACCTTTGTTTATTTTTCTACCAAACAATTCACCTTGTTAAACTACTTTATGTTCCACATTGTAAACATAATTCTATTGCAGATACGTATTTCAACAGATTATTACCAGGATACTACGAATATAGGTGTTTTATTAGTTTGTTTATTTATGCGAGCGTGTTTTTCTGATGTTTACCTAATGCGTTACCAAAAATATGCTGGGCATGTAGAAATCTGTAGAGTATTACCTAAGATACCTTTTTAGAAAGGTGAAAAAACCCGATCAGTGATAAAAATGTTTCTACCGATTAGAACAAAGATAAAGAAATCTTTGAAGCGTAAATCTAAGGTTGTAAATTATTTATTTAGGCTAAGGTTATTATTATGTCGGTCTCCGTTTTTTATAACAACTAGCCTTTACATATTTCGGCGAATTCTACAATTTTACTGCGATATACACAGAGGTTCCTATTATTTTGTAAATATAATTTAAGCACGATGTGGATGAATTTTAGGAAATTCTTAATACTTGCCTTGATGTATGGTTGATGATATATCAAGCTGTCGAGTTGGTGAACTTGTTGGAGCGAATTCCAGAACTTTGTAATAACTGTTTACACTTCGTCTTATTATCGTTCCAGAATCTTTTGTCTGTAAGTCAAATAAGAAAGTAGGAGATAAGGGATCCGACTTTCAGATTATGTACCTAAGTTAATCTTGTATTAATGTCTAAAGTTTTCTGTGTTTCATAAAGATTTCCAATATAGTATTCATTACTTTAATATCACAATACGATACTAAAAACATAGATATTTATTACACACTTATAAGTAAATAAATGAAATATTTTACTGCCGAATAGTCATCCGATAAAGTTGAAAGTTACTACTTAGATGGAATAACATATAAGACTGGCTAATGAGCTTATTAGATGACAAGTTAATATATACGGGCTACTCGTAAGTACTATGAAATCTAATTATTTTTAAATGTCAAAGTAATGCGACGAACGAGACGCTCTCCTGATGGAAAGAGATAACGCCTGTCCATGACCATTAGAGCGATACACAGAACTTAGAGTAATAAAACAAAGTTCAGGGCATCGCTGTTATGGCGCTCATTACCTACTTTGAGACTTTCGATGGTTAGTCTCAACAGCCCCGTAATATCGCTAGCTGCCTATGATTGCTGGACATAGGTAGCTCCTATGACACGCCACTCAGCCCGATCTTCGGCTTTTCGCTTCCAGCCACTGCCAGCTGTCTTACGTAAATCGTTATCCCGTCTAGTCTCAGCGCGTACTACACTACGTTTGCCGATTTGCGTCTCCACTCTAGGACACGTCCACCCCAACGGTTGTCGGTTCTGCGGCAAATATGACCAGCCCACTGCCACTTTAACTTGCTAATACGCTGAGCTATGTCGGTCACTTTTGTTCTCTGGCGAATTACTTCGTTCCGGATACGATCCCTTAGAGAAACACCGAGCACAGCCTTTCAATAGCTCGCTGAGCGACTTTAAATTTATGAACCGTTCCAACTGTGTATGTCCACGTTTCGGCGCCGCACACAGATACATTTAGTATCCCATCGTTATCTACTTACTTGCATTAACATGCAATACATATATTGTTACTGAATGGATAGCATGGCATCCAGCCAATATAGATCCTTAGAGACTAGTGCTAACGAAGCGATGTTATGGCCCAGCTCTAGCATTTAGATAGGTATAAGTAGATACTAGTTATTTATATTCCATCTAAACACTGAATTTATACGATCGTGACACTTATTGTATAATTATAAACACTACTGTATGTTTTCGTCATAGTCATCGCCCATTATACAATTAAAACTTGTTTATGATCGCAGCGGTAAAAACTTTTCCGTAAGCTGAAGAGGCAATTAAGTATCAAGTTGAGTCATAATATCTGCTGTGATGGCCTGCATATTTAGGGTGTCTGCTGTGTCTTAGCGTTGTTTAATCATCTGTCGGACGGTTCACACGGTGCTATTTGTATTGATCGTATCGTAAGTTTTGAATAATGTTGTCGAAGGTGGGCGGGATGTTTACCATAAATCCATCTTGCATTCTCGCAGATGACTGCTTGTTCCGGAGCAGAATTTTAATAATAATTCGTTAAAAACAGTGAACTAGTAAGAAAAAAAAAAATGATTCGAAACTATTTATTTTGAACATACTACAATTACCCTTGTAAAATACTATATAGGTATGTAATAGTCAACTACATTAAAATAGGCTCAAAGTCGGTCAATCGTCAAGAGCAATCTCTTGCAGATAAAATCCTCTGATGAGTCCCTAAGTTTCTTACCTATTATATAAGTGAATTACAGACGGCGGTTTTTAAAGTAATAATATTTTTTTATTTTTTTATAGAAAAAAAATGCAATTAAGGAAATGAAAAAATAACGCCGGTGTGCCCAATATTGAAGGTATTTTTTTAAATTGATTGAAAACTTTCGTTGAGACCTAATAAAACGTTTTTTTAATTTTGTTGTAAAGACCATAAGAAAGGATTTAAACAAATTTAAATCTGTGATTTACAGCCTTCAAAATTTGCCTCAACGTACCTAGGTATAAAGTATCAATCAATTGAGCGCAGTCAAGAAAAGACATTACAAGTAAAGAGGTGACACTATGACCTGGATGACTGTGATAAAAACAGGCATACACTACCATATAATACATAACACATGCACGTGCACTACCAACCGACAACACTGAAAATTCAAAGGGGAAGCCTTTACCCAGTTGAGGCTTGTAACAGATTAGTTAGAACAAACAAAAAAGCTACAACGCGCCACCGCGGCTTCCAAAGAAAAAAACTCGGTATAAAAGTATTTTACGTCACTTTTCAATAAATCTATATTTATGCAAAAACAAATCAATACATTGTTCTGATGTTACGTAAAAGAGGAGCCAACAAATATTCATTCACATTGATTTGTCATGTAACTAGTTAGGGTGACAAGCGAATTAATTTAAATAAAAGTAACAATTTAAATGTATTAATGTAAATCTAAATTTATTTTTCTGCAAGTAGCCAGTCTACGTAAAGTAACATCAGTACAAAATCCGATCCGATATTTATTGCATATTTTGCATAGAAATTTACGGAGGTGTTAACATGTGAGTTTTCTCTGTGTTTATTTTTAGAGGTTACTAGCATGGATACCGTAGTTTTATCAGGTGTAACGACGGTTTTAGAACCAAGGTCGAAGCAGAATAAGCCAAATTCCTCATTTAATAGCTCAGCTTTAAACCTAATGTAGTTTTAATAGCATTATGAAAATTTTCAGCTGGTTAATTAAATTTATTCACTTTGAGCCGCTTACGTTCTGAACCGTTTTACATATAAGTTTTAATAATGTAGTTTTACGTATACAGATGCAAGATTTGTGAAGATATTTTTTGGCAGTACTGTGTGGTGCTTGATGACGTGGCCTACGTCCCGGAAATTTAATACTGTGATTGTGAATGGCAGTGATTACTCTTAATTCAGTGAAATACTGAGTTATAGGTTTGCTGATAAGGGGTCATTGTATTCATTATTTTCTGTGGTATCTCAGAAATCGTGAAAAAGAAAACCAGCTGCTCTATACTTAATTTGGTCAATGAACTTTTTCAATGGAGTGAACGCAGGCCGAACTCTCACTTTGTTCAGCTAAACTGCAGAGGGCTGTATACACCTTGTTTTTTTATTATAAACATTAGTTCTTTGGCTACTAAAAAAATGACACGAATAAATATCACCTATCAGTTATCTGGTTCCCATAGCACAAGCTTCGCTAATTTTCAGGCTAGCTAGAGCTGTGTGAAATGTCCTAGGGTATTTATTTAGAACAATCACGCAATATGGATTGAGCGTTCAGCACGCACTTTTTTGATTTGAAGTTTTTTTCTAGGTATACAGAATTCGTTGTGGTAAAGTATATTTTTAAGTATTATTTGTTAAAGTTTCGGCACCCTAGTTGGGAGACCGTCTGACTTCTAATTTGGAGATCCTGGGTTCGAATCTCATGGCACGCACCTCTGTCTTTTCTAGGTGATGTACATACATATTGCCGATAACTTCAAATAGTGAAGAAAAACATCATGAGGAAAGCTACATGACGGAGAGCTTATAAAAAAAAGTTCTTGAAGATGTGTGAAGTCTGCCAACCCGCACTTGGCCAGCGTTGCGGACTGTGGCTTTATCCTTCTCACAATGAGAAGAGAACCGCGCCCAGCAATGGGCTTTATAAAAGACTCACTCGAAAAATATATTTGTTATTTACTTAGCGCTTACAATAAAAACCGGCCAAGTGCGAGTCGGACTCGCGAACCGAGGGTTCCGTACAAACCTGTAGGTATATATTCTGTAACCTGTAGATATGTAAGTAAAAGTTATGGTTTTTTTTTTTTCAATGTAAATTTATGTTTTTCGCAATTTTTCCTTAATTTGTACTATAAGACGTTGCTTCGTACAAAATTTCAAGATTCTGAGTTCATGGGAAGTACCCTGTAGGTTTTGATTCCCTTGCGAGTATCGAAAATTTGCAGCATAAACGGCTGTATCTTTTGATTGCGTTACGTTGTAGAAGTTTGATTTTTTTACAGCTTCAAGGGACAGTAGACCTGAGTATTTGATATGAATTTCAGCTCGATACCTCCCACGTGTTCCTGAGAAAAAGGGTCTTGATAGACAGACGGACAACAAAGTGATCCTATTAGGGTTCCGTTTTTTCCTTTTGAGGTACGGAACCCTAAAAAGTAAACAAATATAAGATACGGACAAAATTAAATTAGACAAAACAATATATGCAACGACTTTGCTGTAAAAAGGCTAAAAAAAACTAACTTATCGTTCAAGAATTTACTTGGCCGAAAATTAAACACGCGATATCTGGCTTTTAAACTAGACGCGAAATCACATAAGGATATCGTACTGTAACTCAGTACTTAGTAAAAAGTATTTATACTAAGTACTACGAATTGATAGTGCTTGATAAATTGATAGCGCTACGAGCTACGAATAAGCTTAAGCGATTAATTTGCTACGCGTGGCTACGACGTAGTTGTACAACATAAGCAAGTCTCTAGTATGAAACAAGTCGCCGTTCATGTCTATTTATAAGCTGGTTTTTCCGACCATAAAATGATTTTGAAATGAAAAAAAGCTTGAGGTACACTAAACCGTAAGAGAGTCGTTGTACTGACCATTAAGACATTCTTTTTTCAAACAGAATTGTACCTGTTGTTAATGATAATGAATATAATGACCCCCTTTTGCCTTTGCACACGCACACATTAAGATTATAGAAATCTTAGTATAAGTAGATACATATAATGTTTTGTAATCAGGTTGCCAAATAAATTGCACACGTACGAAGCCGGGGCGGGTCGCTAGTACAAGTGTAAACGATGTTGACGGAAACACCGATATTGTAAGCTTCGGTGTTGATGACGTCATCATCGTTAGCATATAGTCAATCTTACATGACAACTAATTGCAAATTGGTATACGAGCAATGTAGGCACTCACTAGCCGTGTGGTACACATTGGGAGCGCTAGCGTTAAAACAAAGTTGTGACTAAAAATCACGCTGGCTCTATTGTTTAGAATATACATATATATTCTAAGCACGATCTGTCTTTTTCTTCGCGGATATAAATAATTCCGATACTTATTACCACATGTTCAAACAATTTATGAGATTCATTGCATGTAACTACATACATCCAAGTCGAATTAAATTGTGCATCCTGCCAAGTAAAAAAATCGGTGAGATGTTCCGTATTGAAGTTAAAGATCTCGGCCAAGCGCTCGAAGAGTTAACACGTTCTGAGGATGCCTCGTGTTGAGTGTGACACTCGCGCAATAAAGTCAAGTCTAACGACATATTATACATCAAAATCAGTTCAGCCGTTAAGCAATTAAGGCGGAAAAGAGAGTTAACGCATAACCCTTATGTTTTCACTGTAGTTGGGTACACATTGCTGATGTTATAATGATACTTATATGAATTAAAAACCCATTCCAAACCAGTTCCAGGCTAGGTGTGTACACCATTTTCGACCACACCGTCATTAAAATCAGGTGAGCCGTGGTCAAATATTTAAAGCTTAAGTTTTTATGTTAATATGATCCTTTTTACTCTTTTCATTGGTTCATGTATCAATGTAAAAAATCGGAAAGCCTGGCTGATTAAAAACCAAAACAAAAGAAAAATATAATCAACTCCATGTTGGGATACAGCTATAATAGCAAAATAGATATCACTTATAAGTTCATTAATTTTGTTTATTGATATTTGGGTTCTGTTAACAATTGTTCTAGTATATTAATTTTGTAGAATTTTTTTAGTACCCGGACTATAGTAATTGAATTGAGGGGTAAACATCATATGTTTCCTGTCTACGAGAGACGCATAATTTTATCATTGAATAAATCTTTACTGTGATAAACTTGAAATTCTGTAGGCTCTAGACAAGGTTGGTTGCTTACAAGGCTCTTGTAATTCATCATAGCTCTACAAATTACAGACGAAATTCTTTGTTCATAAGGTCGATGAGCTATGTCGGTAAAATATGTCAACAATCTGGACAATTTACCTGAATTCGAATAATTTAATACTCTTTTACATAAAATTAAAACTATCACATACTTAAAAAAAATTGGTTTTGTGCTGATAAAGCCGTTGCGTTGTTAAAAAAAATAAAAATGGACGTAAAATGGACTATTATTTGCGGTAATATGTAAATGGTGGATAGCTCTCATGATTGTTATAACTATTTAAAATTGAACACTGTTTGTTTCCCGGATTAAATAAAACACAAATGATAAGTTTTACGAAAAAAAAATGGTTTTGATGCACTCTCGCCAGACTTGCTGTTCACGTAGGTCATGAATCTCGCAAATTGATATGCTGCCAACTCAGAAGACCCATGTTAATTATATAGGTACGTATGCATACCATAGTATTTTTTTTTTTTTAAATTAACTACTCTATAATATCCATAATGTTAAGGTTGGTAAGGTTGTCTGGAAGAAATCGCTCTAGGCGATAAGGCCGCCCTTGTACACCGTTTATTTGTTGTTTCTATGTTGTATTTTTTGTTTTGTTACTTTCTTTCTCTTTTTTTAAATTTTTGTACGTATTTTTATAATGTTTGGTGTATAATAAAGTTGTATTGTATTGTATTGTAATGTTCTGTCGTAAAAAAACCATGCGAGCAAGACGTTAAAACTTAAAAGTTGAATTAATGTGTTATAATTATAACTTTTATTCGTACATATAACGCTTACATTAATGCAAGTGCCTATCGGTTAAACATTATGGACCTTACTTATGAACATTGCTTAAAATTAATAAATGCTTACAATGCTCTGTCAAGTTTTTGTTGACGCAAAATATCACGCGTGAAAACGAGACAGCCTGTAATACTGTAAGCATAAAATTTTATCAAATTTTAAAAGTAGACCGTTATTCGTTCAATTACTTTGATTATTTTTATTCTAATCATGCTGAGAAATAACGCAGGCACGGTAAGCTGACGTAATGATAAGCAAAATAATAACGAATACAGTCATTAAAAAAATTATTGCGTGAAGTCCGTTAGTAACTAAAAACATACACTTTTTATGGATCATTTAGTAACAGTGTGCCGTAAATCGTACAATACAACCTGTGTCGCAGGATTTAAGCTGTTTCTTTGATTTGACATGATTAAAATTTCAATAAGATCTAAAACAACTCTCAACAAAAATCTGAAATCTAGATCCAAATAAATATCACACTACATGACAAAAAAAATAATAGAAATTATAAGCACAAATAACAATTATTGCCATTATTATCAGTCTACTGCTGAACATATTATCTAGATGTCTTTCAAGGCTTGCCAGCCGAAATCTGGCTTTCCCTTCTATGGCTTACGTATTTAATGAGCTTCAATTATTGTGGAAGTTCATTGATAAATAACGCATATTATCAGTTTTAGCAAGAGGTAGCCCAATATTTGTAGTAAAATTGTGTTTTTTTTAAATACAAATATCAGTGAGTATCAGGCATCTAAGAGGGCTGCGTTTTCATAATCGCTTCCAGTGTTCGCATAGGCTGGGCTCGGTACGGTCGTAAGAAACGCGCGCTCCGATCTGCGTTCTCACTTAACATGCGAAAGATTATCTGAATAAAAGTGACTTCCGCACATATCAAAATATAATTCAGAATTTTCAGGATAGGTGAAAAGTGTTTTGCGAAGAATTTGTAATAAAAAGTTCGTTACGCTTGGAACCTGTTTTTAAGCAGGTAAGTGCTAGGAAAAGTTTAATTTTTTTTAGTTGTTAAGTAAAGATATCTGACTAACATAAAATCTAATACCTTTAAACGAGCAATTCTTGTATGTATGTATATATGATTATATGTATAATATATATATATATATCTCAGAAACGGCTCCAACGATTTTCATGAAATTTAGTATGCAGGGGGTTTCGGGGGCGATGAATCGATCTAGCTAGGTTTCATTTTTAGAAAACTAAAAGAAACCGAGCAATGCTTGGTTATCCAGGTACTATAAATATTAACAGACATTATGAGCACTTAGGTGTTATTCAAAATTAAAAGCAAAGAGGTGATATACCTATATATGATACCTCCTTTGTACCACAGATATTTTTTGTGAATAAAGCAGAACAAATTATATAGCATAGCAGATTAAAAAAGTGTACACGTGTATTAATTAGGCACTGTAATAGAAAACTTTAAAATTACAATTAATGAATGTCATTTTTAAACTTTCGCGATTTGAAGACCTATTTTTTTTTATGGCTGACAGGCTAAAGCACATATAGCCTGGAAAGGAACTGGCTCTCAAGTGAGGCTGCCGGAACACACCGTTAGATGCTTGGCGGTAGATTTTCAACTTGAAGTAGCTAGCCAGCCGAGTACCGCCACCACGCTATAGTTTCCTCACGATGTTTTCCATCACCGGCAGCTCAAGCTCATTGTTGGGGTTTGAACCCACGCCCTTCAGCATGCGAACCTACCGCGCTAACCACTGAGCCATTATCGCTAACATGACCGAAATGTCAAAGTAAATAAACAAAACTATATCTTAATATTTTGTGCGCGATTAAGTGCCGGTAGTAAGGCAAATTATACAATTTGACTACTACGTAATGAATTTTAAAAATGAAAATGATGTTGGCCAACAACAACTGATTGATAGCAGGCTTGTGACTTATCATAGGCCTGCTATATTTATCGCCGTGTCCATTCATACCGATGTATTTCAGCAAAGAAAATCCACGACTTTTATTCACGCCTCATATCAAAAGCTCTGGGGAGGTAAATTTTAGCAAAAGAACTCAGGTAAAGCTGCACCCGTAGCGCGCCTACGTGTGTCATTTGATACATTCATTTACAGAAATGTGGGATCATCCCTCGGGTATATTCTGTTGAAGTGCTGAACGTGTACTTGTATTGACGAGAAGTTCATAAACTAATAAATCATCATTTTAGTCTTTATTTAGGGTTCCTTATCCTTATGTTCCATGACTAACGATTAACGAGCTGAAATTCGGCATTTACGGACTACGAAAAACAGTGGAACAGTGCTCTCTGGTTAAAGATGGTAAACATATCTAGCCAAGAATGGTACTGGCTCTCAAGTGAAGCTGCCGTTAGATGCTTAGCGGCATTTTTGCAACTTGAAGGTACATTGTAACGAGTGATGTTAGTCAGTTTTGGAATCACACTAATAAAAATGCGAAATCATTAAAAATGCCTTTTTTTTTTTGTGTCCAAATTAGTAACATTTCTTATTTATGTACCTTTATGTAATCAATGTCCTCGGAACGCTACCGCGCGGCAGCGTCTTTCTATGGCGTCAAATTCAAATTATGGCGTCTTTGTTTTAAAGTAGAGTATTTTATTCAAATCAGTAATATTTATTGTCCATAAATAACATTAACGTTACGGGCAAGTCTATTCTACAGAAAAAAAAAACAATTACACTTTAATTAACGAAGCTAAGTATATAATAATAAGAAACATTTATATAATTAAAAAAAAAAAATGTCATTTTTATTTATTTAATTTTATTATAGTGTAAGCTTAGTCCAAATTTACATTTATTGTTTTGTCTAATTCGAGAGCAATCACGTGTTAGTAGGATAAGTAAAAGATATTCCGTTTAAAATTATTACAACTTTCTACGAGTACAGATTCCAAACGCTGCCCTGAGATGTAGTCGACCAGATCACGACGAGGTGCTGAAGTATTATAGATTTTTTCCTATAATAAACACCTACCTATATAGTCGACGCAAAAACTTTGTACTTTTGGTAAGGAAAAGGTCTCTGAGCGTCAGAAATATTAAAAGTGGTAATGGGCACAATATAAATAAGTGCCTTTCGAAGGATATATTCAGGAGCCGTCCCAAACAAATAAATCTTAAGTGAAGATAGGCAGAAATAAGTTTGGTGGTAGTACGTGCTTACAAGTACACAAAATTATTAATAGTTACCAAATAAACTACAACTTTCAGGCAGTTTTCTCATTTACTTCACCACTTATGTTTTATTATTTTTCACCTACTTTCACATACAAAAAGGTATAAACATATGTTTGTTCTGTATATATATGTATTATTAGTATGTATTTACAAAATAAAGTATTTAAATATTCTATCAGTTGTCTGACTTCACAAAATGTTTGTCCTGGGTTGGAATCGAATCCACGCCCTACAACTTTAAAAGCAGATATACTACCAATGACCCAATAGGGCTGTTATAAACATCAGAGAGCAACCTAATCCTCGTGTAATACGAGGATCTATGTATATAGGACATCTACGAACTTAGGAGCTGACATTGCTCTCTCTCTGGCGACCTTATAGAAATATGTGCAGATGTATATTATAGGTACAAGAGTACCTCTTATATGTTGTCAATTTTCTATTTTTAAATTGATCTATGAATTTGAGTAAGCTTAGTTAGTTATTTGTATGAGTGCGTTAGGTATTTATTCCAATTTCTTAGTACGTATGATACGTGCCTACATTTAAATTCATCGTAAAGATGGCATTACTATCAGTACAGTAGGTCTGATTCGAATTCTTTGAATGCTGTCGTATTTTACGTAAGCTGATTAGTATTACATCTAACAAGCTGAAGAGTTTAAACTGACTGCGATTACAATAACTATAATTAAAGAGAAAAAAACTTTTTAAACAAATTTAAATATATAACTTCTATACATTTATGTAATCCTGTTTTAATTACCTTTATACTCTACTTGATAGATGAAAAATATAACTCTTCCTTGGCAGTCGGGCAAGAGATACGTGCGAAAAACATAACCCTTCCTTGGCAGTCGGGTAAAAAGTAGATGCTCGAGTGATTAAATTTATCCGCTTTTTAGTTACGAGTAAATAAGTACGTTATCGCCAATCTTAACGGCTCTAAGTACATTGTCGGACGCGACAAATTTAGAAGACCCTAATAAAAATTACATAGCTAAGCTGTAGTGTGTAGGTAGTTGTGAAATAGGAGAAGAAAACTTGTTTTTTTCAGCAGATTAGGTGTACATATAAAACGGCTAAATAGAGATATTTTATTACTAAAACGGCTAAAAATATTTTTGTTGTATTTTTATAGTATACAAATGTTAACTTTCAAACACGTAATTACAATGTAATGGCGCGTTCTTAGTTCACACATAGATTAGGGAAAAACTAGAAAATGTTTTATAATCCTTACTTCTGAAGTTTTGGTTGATAAATATAATAAACTAGCGACCCGCCCCGGCTTCGCACGAGTAGAAAGAATGGATATGGTAAGCTATCCTTAAAAGGTAGATATATCCCACCGCAGACTTTTTTGTAGATCTATAAAAGATAAATATCCCACCTTACATTATTTTGTTATATCTCAAAGGGATTAGGAAACGTTTTCGATCAAAGCTCCCAGGTGGCTTGACTTTTTCCGACACTTCCAACAATTATCATCCAATTTATCCGACATTTCAACGAATTTACACAAAAACTTGACAAATTATAAACCTTTCTCTTTCTTATGAATCAGTCTATCTATTGATGTCATATATCTTGTAGCTATGATAGCTCAGTGGTTAGCGCGGTAAATATTTAGAGGAATGGTAAGAAGGTAGGGAGGCCTTAGGTATGACGATATATACTACTTTTTAAAACTGTGAGTTCACGGCACGATAATGAAAGAAAGATAAACTTATTTCAGAGTAAAAGAACGGTAAATGAAGCGAGATATTTTATCTATGAGTTACAAAAGAGCTGTCTTTTCATTTGACTACGGTCTTCAGTATATCTTGAAAGCGGTCACTCTTTTCCCAAAATAAATTAGGCATCATTCTGCTAATTATACATCTGAATAGAAAGATGGAAAAATAAGAAGACAAATCAACCGCCCATAGAAATTAAATATGCTGGCTGTAACTGAAATACGTATAATGACCCTGAATTAACTTTAAAAAAAACAAAAGGCGAATTAATTACCTTCTTCTTGGGTTGTTGTCCTATTTTGATTGTTCAGTGATTTTTACAATTCGTTGCACACAAAACCAGGTGCTTGAGATCCCATTTACTAAAATGATGGAAAAGCGGATCTTTAAGGGTACCTTTTGAAGTTCAAATTATATTCAGTACGCCGATTCACATAAAAGCTTCAGTTAAAATCAAGCATAGAAATCAAATTACATCTAAAACCACAACAGAAATACATTTCCAGATGAGAGTGATATGTTTGTAGGTACAAAAATTCTTTACAATTAATTACGTTATTTGTATTGTCGAGAATTTGCAGCATAAACGGTTGTATCTTTTGATTGCGTTGGCTTAGAAGTTTGATTTTTACACAACTCTAAGAAACAATAGACCTAAGTATTTAATATGAATTTCAGCTCGAACACACGTTCCTGAGAAAAAGGGTCTTGACAGACATACAGACGGACAACAAAGTGATCCTATAAGGGTTCCGTTTTTTCCTTTTGAGGTACGGAACCCTAAAAAGATCGAGACCGTTCCGAATCCATACAACATTATATTACGAAAGGAAAAAAACCGCTGAAACCACACATTGATATTTCATTTCCAATATTCTGGTGATAGGTACTCGTAAACAAATTAAGTTCAATTTATCGTTCCGTTTCCCTCGCTTAAACTTTGTCATAATGAAACAATATTACGACCCTCAAGTGTCCAACTGTCGGCTATTGGTAGAAATAATGGCGGTTTAAATAAATCAATATGTACATAGTTTACTTATTTCAATGCGCAAGATGTTATGACATGGAGTTAACTAAATTCACAGAATAGATAATTTCTGAGCAATAATAATAAATAAATAAATCGGTAATAATTAGTAGTGATTCTAAATATAAACAGTTGCTTTCCGCGTTTCCTGTCTTGAATGTTTTAAAGCGATGAGCGCCAAAGTAGTGATGCCCTGAACTTTGTTTTGTTACTCTAGTTCTGACATCGCTGCGATAGTTAAGGATATTTTTTAAAGTGTGAAAGAGATGAAACGTACGAGACGATTATACGGAACTTTGAGGATCGAAACAATTTCCAGGGAATCGCTGCTTTGGTGCTCATTACTCTGAGACATTCCGCAAGCTGCAATACCCTTTAAACCGGAACACAGTAATACATACACACTACAGCTTGGCGGCAGAATATCTGGTATCATGCGTTGTCTTTTATAATTAGAAGACCTTTTCGTTGGACTCGTAACATTAACATTTAAAAGAAATATTTATATTAAAAAAAGGATATTTATTAGGATCTGTTGAAGATGTTTTTTTTTAAGTTAATAATTTGGTTTAATTAGCTTTTATACCTATTATTTTTAACATAGCTGTGATTTTACATGCAATAAACGGTAGACAATTAGGTATAGCAGTTAAATTGGAACATCGAGAGACAATAGCAAAAATCAGTAGATCTCCCGATAGATCGGTCATTACTGGACATGTTGTAGGATAATCTTGCAAAATGATTTGTCTGGATTGAGTGTTCGGAACGTATCACGTATCTATCTATCTATCTATATCTATTTCGTAGCGATGATAGCTCAGTGGTTTGCGCGGTCGGTTCGCATGCCGAAGGGCGTGGGTTCAAACCCCAACAATGAGCTTGAGCTGCCGGTGAAGGAAAACATCATGAGGAAACCATAGCGTGGTGGTAGGGTATTTTCTAATACTCAGCTGGCTAGCTACCACCCTCAAGTTGAAAATCTACCGCCAAGCATCTAACGGTGTGTTCCGGCAGCCTCACTTGAGAGCCACTTCCATTCCAGGCTAGGTATGCTTTACCATCTTCGACCACACCGTCACTTAACATCAGGTGAGTTGTGGTCAAACACCTAGGCTGTCAGCCATAAAAAAAAAATTAAAAAAAATATATATATTTATATCTTTAAACGAGCAATTCTTGTATATATATATATATATATATATATATATATATAATTATGTATTCTGAATCTCGGAAACGGCTCCAACGATTTTCATGAAATTTTGTATCCAGGGGGTTTCGGGGGCGAAAAATCGAACATCATTTTCGGTTTCATTTTCAGAAAACGTCGTTTTATCCATGTTTTAAACCGAGCAATGCTCGGTCAACCAGGTTCTAGATACTTAACTGATTCATTGATTCATTGATTCATTCATTGATTTATACGTACTACGTACGTAAGAGTTATTTAAATTCAAATTCAAATTCAAATTATTTATTTATCATAATAGGTATAACATTTCGTAATGCTTAACTTCTATTTAAAGTCAGTTAAAAAGATTCAACAGTTTGTATGATAACTTATGTTGATATTTTAGTATTTTTTTTATATTTTGCTAGGGCAGTTTCGTAAAATTTTATCTATTCACCCTGCGATGGGCACCGTCGTCTAATTAACAGCACATTTCAATGTTCTAAAGTTCTCATCTAGGTACAAAGAAATCCTAGACACAGCAATGGCGCCTAACACAAGTGTTTTCATGTAAGACGAGTGGATGTGTTTATAGTAATTCCCACTCAAGAAAAGCATTTTTTGGTATAATCAAAAATTGTTTGTTCTGGGTGTTCTGTTTATATTATAAATATGTATTTGCAAGAAAAGTATTTAAGTATTTTATCAGCTATCTGACTTCCATAGAGCAAGCTTTGCTTAGTTTGAGGTCAGACGGCGCTGTGTGTAATGTCCTACGATATTTATTTATTTATTTTAAATAATATCAAAACTAGGATATTACAGATATAGATAATTTTGTATCGTTTTCTCTAAAACAGAGAGACAGAGAGAGAGAGAGAGTTAAACTGTTTAATTTAACAAGGAAACGAAGTTTTAGAATCTTGGTACAGCCTTGAATATATTTTCAAACTTAGCACTTAGTAGCCAAGTTAGCGTGAATAGGCAATAATAAGGCATCTATTTTATTTATTGTTTAAATTAAATATAGAGTGTAACGTGTTAGTTAAGGGATTCAGTTGTTTAGGATTGTTTATCTGTTTATATAGCAAGTCAGTTGCGTCAGTCGTGATGTTACTTAGAATTAGAATAGTTCTAGGAGGCGTACATAATTACTTGTCTATTTAATTTATTAAGAAACAACTCCTTTCAGAACAAATGTTTCGCATAAATCTTACGTTGGTAATTTATGGAGCATGGTACAGATTATTATCACATTCGGAGCAAGGATAGCTTAGTGGTTAACGTGAACGGATTACAAGCCGAAGGGCGTGAGTTCAAATCTCAACAATGAGCTTGAGCTACCGGTGATAGAAAACATCGCGTGGAAACCATAAAATGTTATGTTTTGTGAATATGATGAATCACAGAACACAACATCGGTGTATATTTTAATTCCGTACACCGTAGAAGACACCTACACACGTGAGGGAAAATCGTTTATGATATTATTTTATGGGTGGCAGGCTATTTGATCAAAACTCACCTGACGTGAAGTGACAGTGTGATCGAAGATGGTAAATACACCTAGCTTGGAATGAAAATGGTTAGCTCTCAAGGACGGTTGACGGATCGGAACACACCGGTTTGCGGCAAATTTTTCATTTGTGGGTAGTAGCTAGCCAGCAATGTACTAGAAAGGACACTGCCAGCATGCTATAATTTTCTCACGATGATTTTCTTCGCCAACAGCTCAAGGTCATTGCGATTTAAACACGAAGGTGTGTGTACCGACCGTGTTAACCACTGAGTTACCATTGCTATAATCGCCATCGTCAGATTAACTTTTTGTTAAATTACACGCGGACGAAGTCTTGGGTAACGGATAGTTAAAACATAAATACTAATACAATATGTATTATATTTACATTAATTATAACATACTTCTCAATAATTACAACAACATTTGTAGCGATGATAGATCAGTGGTTAGCGCGGTCGGTTCATATGCTGAAGGGCGTGGGTTCAAACTCCAACAATGAGCTTGAGCTGCCGGTGAACGTCGTGAGGAAACCATAGCATGGTGGTAGGGTACTTTCTAGTACTCAGCTGGCTAGCTACCACCTTCAAGTTGAAAATCTGTCGCCAAGCATCTAACGGTGTGTACCGACAGCCTTACATGAGAACCAGTTCCATTCCAATGTAGGTGTGTTTACCATCTTCGATCACACCGTCACTTAACATCATGTGAGCTATGGTCAAACACCTGGCTTGTCAACCATTTAAAAACATATACATAGGTATAGGGGCGGCTGGAGTAGCTCCTTAACGCTCCCGTAAAGATTCCTGAAACGCAGTATCTTAAGCATATGCACATAATTCCGTATGTTACAATAGATAGAGAACAATGAAAACTATAGTTTTATTATTTACTATAGTTTTCATTGTAATTTAAAATTTTACCAGGTAATTTTACCTAAAATAATACAAGAAACCAAGCATAACAAACTAAATTTGCCCTGTTGGCTCATTGGGAGTATGTCTGCCTGAGCTGTAGGGCGTGGGTTCGATTCCCGCCAAGGACAAATGTTTGTTTGGTATGAACAAATGTTTGTTCTGTGTCTGGGTGTTCTGTATGTATTATAAGTATGTATTTACAAAAAAAAAAAAGTATTTATGTATTCTATCAGTTAACTGACTTCCATCACACAAGCTCTGCTTAGTTTGGGGTCAGATGGCGCTGTGTGTAATGTGTCCTACGATATTTATTTATTTATTTAAATATACATACCCGTAGTAAGGTAGGTGAGCATAAGTACTTGATATTTTGTTTTTCTTCTAGCTTCGCAACTATTTCAACACTGTAGTCTCAAAAGTAAAGTAAAGTAGGTCTGTACAGTTGGGATAAAGTCTTGGAGAGTTTTAGTTTCTAAAGTACCCTGTGTTAAACCGGTCGTGACGATTTCTAGCACCACTCAAGTAATGAAATTGAATCTAGGGATCCTTACCTACCTATCTACCTAACACTTACCTTTTAGTTTGTTTGGTTTTGTCATTTGGATTAATAAATAAAAACTAGACACATGTATGTACATGGCTTAGTGGTGTAATTTTTACAGTCTTGTATTTAGACGAAAATATAACTTAAAGCCTTAAAAATTGATCTTATATTAAACTTCTAAATCAAATTGAGATTTGACTTCAAAATCTTTACAGGAAGATCGGGGGTCATTTTTCTTATCATTATGAATAACTTTTCATATGAACACAGCGAAAAAAACAGCAGTTTTATTTTGGTCAAATCTATATTTACTTGGTGGTAGATCTCCTTAGCAGGAGGTAATGTAGGACGGTATCACCGCCGTAACCAGATATTCTGCCGCCAAGAAGTAGGTTGTTCCAGTTTGAAGGGTACTGCAGCTAGCGAAATTACAGGGATGTTGAGACTAACCATCTAGTCATAAATTCAAATTCAAATTTAAATTCATACTTCAAATTACAAATTTCAAATTGCAAATTTCAAATTACAAAGTTCATATTTCAAAATTCAAAATTCAAATTTCAAGTTTCAAGTTTCAAGTTCGAATTTCAAATTTAAGATTATTTTATTGATGTAAAAACGATTTACTTACATTACATTTACGTCACAAAAATCATAAATTTCGCATTTAAAAAATCTATATCTTTAAACGAGCAATTCTTGTATATATATATATATATATTTTGAATCTCGGAAACGGCTCCAACGATTTTCATGAAATTTAGTATGCAGGGGGTTTCGGAGGCGATAAATCGATCTAGCTAGGTTTCGTTTCTAGAAAACGTCGTTTTATCCGTGTTTTCAGCGGTCATCCAGGTACTAATAATAATAAGAACATGGTATTTCAAATAATTATCTAACGTCAATAATGATATTATCAGTAAAATAACATTGTCAAGAGTAATAGAGCTGTTTCGCTCCAATTATCCCATTGATCGGTCAAGTTTTTACAATATGTCAAAAAAAATTATCATTAAAAATATTGTTGTCATTTTTTTTAAATATATATTTTTATCAGTGTTATGCCTATAGTAAAAGTTGTTCATAATGAGTACAATAATTCCTTTTTAGTTTAATATAATTATCCCAAGCGTGTAGCTGTGTATAACACCAAAAAAGCAAATTTTAAAATCAGAGTCGGAGTTTCCGATAAAATTAAACGTAAGTAAGCATAATAAAAACAAAAATGTGTTAAAACCACGTCAGTTTCCATAGTAAAATATTAAAATTATGATAAAACCAGATGAAGGGTATAGGCATATTTACGTAGTGCCTTTAAGAACTTTTCGAGCTTCCTGCTTAATACTTAAGATGGTTTAATAGAAAAGATCTTAAAACTCGGTTGAAAAAGCAACTGTTTCTTAAAAAA
Organism: Biston stratarius; assembly: GCA_950106695.1. Lineage (NCBI taxonomy): Eukaryota > Metazoa > Arthropoda > Insecta > Lepidoptera > Geometridae > Biston > Biston stratarius. The sequence goes on along the minus strand of OX467115.1, from coordinate 17,397,703 downwards.
TCAGTGAATATTTTTTTCTATCCGTTTCCCAAACACCCCAGGGAGCATAAAAAGGTTATTAGTATAATTTTATAGTCACTAAGTAAGCATTCAGAGGAATATATTACCAAGAACGACAAAATATATCTAAAAAGAAACGTTTACAAAATTCATCCACAATTAATAAGTAAAAAGGCTTTATAAAAATACTTTAAAGTATTATTACATTTATTGTTAAGCTTGTATTAGCTAGGCTCACAGCTGTAAGCATGATTAATACCATTTTTTTTTTTTACTGATAGTATGTACTACTAATTAGCTACTAAGTAACTAGTAAGTTACTTATCTACCAGGTAGATGATCTACTTAGCAGGAGGTCGTCTAGGTAGGGTACCACCGCAGGACCAGATATTCTGCCGCTAAGCAGTAGTGTGTGAACATTACTGTGTTCTGGTTTGAAGGGTACTGCAGATAGTGAAATTACAGGGTTGTTGAGCCTGAACACCGAAAGTTTTAAAATAATGACCGCCAAAGCAGCGACGTCCTGGACTTTGTTTTGCTAGTCAAAGTTCTATGTATCGCTGCAGTGGTTATGGATAAACGTGGTCGCCTACCATCGGGAGAGTGACTAGTTCGTCTCATTACTCTTACATAAAACAAAACAATCAGTTTTTTAAATATGGTGTCAAAGGTATGCAATTACTATCTTACATTTTGATCGTGCTTTTAGACCGGCTCTGTTGGAAAGCAACATATACTGCACTAAGTAACCAACCCGTGGTTGCTCGTTATTGAGTGAAGTTTTATTTTTATTTTGGAGGACATTTTACACAGCGCCTTCTAGCCTTAAACTAAGCAATAAATGTACCATAAAATACTATATATTTTTTTTTATAATTAGATACGTATAACAAATACAGAACACACTTCTATGTTCATCACACAAATGTTTGTTCTGAGTATCCACGCCCTTTATTCAACTTTTGAAGCAGAACTGCTACCAAAAGAGCTAACAGGGCAGTCAGTAGTCTCCAATATAGAGCCGAGTTTACCCTTCATTTTGTGGCTTTATACGTTCGTGTGAACGTATAAAGCCACAATAAAGAGTGTCTATCTACATATCTATCTATCTATGTATCTAAATAATTACCGAATACATTCGGCTGAAGGACTGTATCCATGGCCAAGAATAAATAAAAAAACAAATACATTGAATTAATTGAAAAATAAAATAATACCGTGATGATAGACGTGATGGTATAGATAGACACTCTTCATTGTGTAGGTACACCAAAAATAGAAAAAGGTACAGATAAACAAACTTAAAAAAAAAAAACGTAGAACAGACTTCAAAAATAAAACATCAGCACTAAAAAACGAAAAATAAATTTAATTCAAAGGCTAGAAATGTTTTAATTTAGAAATTATGATGATTTATTTACACAATTACAGCGACAATTTTTATCTAAACCTCTTAACTATTAATTTGAATAAAGTATTATTATACCTGCTAGGTACCTACTGATCTGTTTGAACCTCTTCCTTTTTTGAACTCTGTTAAAAATAAAATAATCTTATGAGCCAGTGCCGCAGCCTTATCGCTAAAAGTGATCTCTTCCAAGCAACCAAGAATGGAAAACACATTTAAACGTTTATTTTTGTAGCAAAAAACTACGATTTATTAGTAAGTTTAACAAAGATTCTAAGCAAATGGCAAAGTTTGACAAAAGGTAAGTATTTATTCTCGAATTTTTGTCGGAAGACATTATGTTGGTTACTTATACGAGTATAATAAATCCCATGGCTTCTTTCCCTTAGAGATGTGAGGTAGAACCACAATGTTTCTTGATTTGATTCTATCCACGCTGTCAAGATCATGGATTACTTACGTATTTCTTTTAAATCTTTCGGTTAGGCTGAATGCATATGAAGCAGCTTACTCGCATTTATCTTTCGAGCCGGTAGGCGACCGAAACCAAGGAGCAGGCTTTTCTACATAAATACGGAATATTATATTGCCTATACATCTCTTTGTCAGAATTTGGGGCGAAACTATTGCTAAGATATTTTACCTTCCATAATGTATTTCTGGCTGCCAGTAACCAACTTTGAATACATTCGCACAGAGATTTATGTCCTCTGCCCCTTTGAAGCTGACTATGAATTCTAAAAATGCTTCGTTTGTCTTTTACAGTTTAGTGTAGGCTGTAAAACGACTTTAGCACCTCAGGCACTTTGCAAGTTGACTAATAAAAATTGAGGGGATAGATTTTTGATATTATTAACTAAGTTAGTATCAAACTGGTTGTATAACGATTGTTGTAATCTTTATGCCTGGAGGAGAATTTTGAAACAAAGAAGTGTGTCCAAAATGGTTAACCGATCTGCGTGATAGATATACAGGGTAGTTAGCTTGAGGAAAAGGTCATTGTGCTCATTATAATGGACGAGTTTTTTTAGGAATTCGTTCTTTTTCAGCATCATTAGAACAGAAGTCGTGAAGCCGTTATAAAAGTTACTTTGTTATCAGTAGTTCATTAAGCTACTTACTTAAAAGTGCCTCGCAGAGGCATACCTTTTTTTTTTTGCTTGGGGGAAATGCCTTTACGCACTTCCGCCCGCCAGGGCAGACGGGCGGGGTATGTCGGGCTCGACACCAGAGTGGTGCCCCTACCGACTAAAACCCCCACGTGTTCCCTCGGCAGTGACATTACGACAGGGTCGCGGGACCGCTCGCGCATTCGCCGCAAGTATACCTTGTTACTTGATAACTCCATATTCCTGTATGTCTTTTCCCATAACGGTAAACCAATAGTATACAGTTATAAGTTTAGGTGTACCTACTAAGCTAAAAAATAGTGAAAAAATGCCTTTTTAATTTTATTTAATAGTAATGGGACGAACGTGACTCTTCCTGATTGTAAAAGAAAACGCCTGTCCATGACCATTGCAGCGATACACAGAACTTTAAATAGCAAAACAAAGTCCAGGGGATCGCTGCCTTGGCGCTCATTAATTTGAGACTTTCGATGGTTAGTCTCAACAGCCCTGTGATTTCGCTAGCTGCAGTACCCTACCATTAGGTGGGTGTCTCGATTGCCTTATTACTTGTTCATTTAATAAATAAATAAACATCGCAATACTAAATTGGATTACTATTATATTTTGAGACCAACAAAAGTAAAAAGAATGATGCCAAAAACGAAAAAAAAAAAATCGTGGTGTCATACTATATTTTGTACCAGGATTTAAAATATTTGGGTTTGAAACGTGCGAACGAAGAGGTTTTAGTAACTGTTACTTTATTTTTTGTCAAACATGGTTTGAAATTGTAATTGAAACAATTTCCCAATTTCAGAAAGCGTTTCAATTCCACAATTTTTATTTTGCGAGATCGTGGTATCCTGGTAAAGCCTGTGTTCCCTGAAAAGTGTTTTTCTAAATTAAGCAAATATTTGCCTTTATCACCAGGGCTCTGTTTTTATTACACATTATTTTGTTATATAATTTAAGCTATTCACAACCGCTTTCATCTCGCATCTTTGAATAGCTTAAAATATATAGATTTTGCTCCAGCTTTTAGATTTTGCAGTGATGACACATTATTAGGAGAACCTGGATGACCGAGCTTTGCTCGTGTGAAAACACGGATAAAACGAAGTTTTCTAAAAATGAAACCTAGCTAGACCGATTTATCGCCCCCGAAACTCCCTGCATACTAAATTTCATGAAAATCGTTGGAGCCGTTTCCGAGATTCAGATTACATATATATAAACAAGAATTGCTCGTTTAAAGGTATAAGATTATATACAATATTACTCAGTACAACAATAGGTATATAGAATTTTATAGGAAGCAACGATTTATCATACCTACATACGCTGCTAAAATCCTAACCTTTCGTTTTGTGTGGTCTGGTAAAAAAGCGTTTGATGGAAAAAATGTGTACAATGTCATCTCAGGCGAACTGTACATGGCAAACATCTGGAAGATGCAAATTGTCTTAAAAAAATAATTAAAAGAAAATGAAATAACACACTTTGATAATATAACGGGTCAGATAAAAAATAAATTTGAGTATTTGGATCTTCATCGTCATGCATAACCGTCCGTTTTATGTAGCGTTTGACGGATAAATGTGTCAATATGAGCCTAGACAAAGTGACAGACATAAAATAAGCATATTGTCATAGCAAAGGGGTTTAATAGAACACCTTAATAACAAAACGGGTCAATAAAAAAAATATTTATTCAGTTTTTGGAGGACTTCAATTTAAAAAGGCTTTGATAACAATAGCTTTTTATTGCTGAAACTTTTGAGTAATCCAAGACTAATTCAGTAGTTAGAGGAAGCTGTTGTCAGCATAATAATAGGTCTTATACTGGCTAATGTAACCTCTAGACCAATTCAAATGTACATGTACAACGTATTGTCAAAGTTAGTCTATATCGCGTCCTAAGTAAGATAAACGTGTCAAAGTTTGCTATTTATGCTCAAATTGATCGTTGACTTGGTATGGTTAGGATAATTTAGATTAAACTTTGTGATGAGTTAACTATTGCCAATCTATTTTACAATGTCGCTTTGGAAATATGTTTTTACATGTTAATATTTATGTGATCGGATTTTTCGCAAGAATTTTAATGGTATCATATACAGAGTAAAAAACTTAGGATGTACTAAGCCGAAAAGGAATTATTTATTACAAACAACGTTTAAAAGGGCTCAAAGAAGAAATGGCAAAAAAAAATCGCTCCTAAAATCCATACGTTTCAGTCATAGAACGTGGTTATGGAACAGCTGTTTTTTTTTACGATATCAGAGTTGTGCCCTTAGTAAAAGTTTTTTTAATGATAAGTATACTGACTCCTTTTCGTATGTTTTTTTTCTATTTCTTCCAATATTATGTTATCGGCCGAGATAGAAACCGGTTCATTAAATGGGCCATAAATCGTAAACGGTAAGTTTTATAAAAAAATTTACACGTAATAAAAGATGCAAAATGTTATTTTCTACAATAATGGTCTCAATAACTTTTGGCCTAAAGTGCATAGTTTCCGAGATATCAACCAAAAACTTTTTTCAAGATTGCGCTTGAAGCTCCACCTGGATCTGTCAGCATTTTGTGATTTTATGCTAAGCGACGCTAAATTTTATAAAAAAAAATTGGGTCGGAAATTAAGTGCGAGGTTGACCAAAAAAATTGCTATTTTTACTGGTATATAGCACCCAGTACCCACTTCTAATTTGCTTATTACATGGGTTAAATTTGCGTCGACAACGGCATGTCATGTTTTGTTTCAAAACACATTTTCCGTGCACTTGAACACGGCCCTCGAGGCTGTTTATGGCAACTTGATTAGTTTTGATAACATTTCCTTGTTGGGGACAACAATTTGAATCACCACCTTATTTACAAACTCAATTTTATCTGTGTTTTAATTATTTTAATTGGTATAATACAAAGTAATGTTCTTTAAATAAAGTCGTATACTTTGTCTCCCTTCAATAGTTCTTAAGACTTAGTTGCCATAATTTACTAGGTAAGGTTAGTTTTTAGTTAGGTTTACATTTTATAGGACGAGTTATAAATTATTCATGCTTGTCAATATTTTAAATATACTGAGTTATAAAAATAGATGTCGATACAATTACTTTGTCATCTTTATACCACGAACCCTTAGTTTTTGGCGCAAAATAGCTATGAATGACTAAAATGAAGTTGAGATATCCAACTACAAAAACAACTTTGTACCAACACTAAAAGTCTGGTCAATGATGAAATTATGTTAATTGCTGACATAGTTAACAGAAACCTACTATCTACGAAGAACATTTGTCGGATTGAGTCTTGAATTTTATGTCATAGATATTTAAGGGAGTTTTTGGCGAGAACACGGAAAAATTATTTAGCTGTATTGTATATATTCTATTTGCCGTGGTGGTGCCGGCGTAAGAATTGTACCCCACCCTCTCTACCCGTGGTTGCCGTAAGAGTCAGCTAAGGGATGTAATCCGGAAGATGGGCAGCAGCGTCTTCCTTGAATAATCACACCTAACTGCGCTCGCCAACCCGCCTGCCAAGCGTGGCGAGTATTGCCAAAACTCCCTCAGGAGGAGGCCTATGTCCAGCAGTGGACGTCCTATGGCTGTTCACAAATAGCGGTGTTTTATTCACAAAATGCTGAATTGCGCACTTGAGTGTGAGCGAGTGATATTGTAAAACATGCCTTTTCGTGTAGTTTTCAAAACTCAGTAGAAGCTTCTAGTAAAGTTGTAACTTTACTAGGGCAAGGACTGGACTTGACCGTGACTTACTTATGTTATTTTGACTGTGATTAAGATTATTCAACTAAATTTTTTGTCTTACGAATATATAAAGAGAAAAATTTAGTAACTCCTCGACTACCAGTGGTACGTGACAGTAAATATACTAAACATAGTTGAATATTGTTCCGTCTCTGGCCGCATTTTCCTATAGGAATGTAAACAACATCTCTGCCGATGCCCACGAAACCGAAATCGCTACGCCTAAGGCATTTGCATGTTTTACGAAAATATTTATTCTTTCAGTATCTACATGACAAAAATAAAACAAGAAACTGAAAAAGTTTATTCACAGTTAGCAAAAGAGTTTTGTTTGTATCTTTTTCCTATTTATCTAGAACTTTATTGTGTTTATCTATCTCCATTGTACCGAAATCATCGAGTATCGAAATAATAGAAGACTTAACTTGATGATTCATTGGATAATATTTTTCTATAATCTACTAGAAGACAGCCTACAAAAAACATATACAACGTCATCATCATCATCATCTCAGCCGTGAGACAACGGACAATGACCTCCCCCGTTGACTTCTATAAAGACCGGTTGGAAGCGTATCGCAATCAGCGCGTTCCTGCGGTCTTTATCTGCGAACTTTACTGTCCCATCCACTGCCACTGCCACTTCCACTTGCTAATTCCTTAGGCTATGTCGGTTACTTTAGTTCGTCTACGGATTTTCTTATTTCTGATTCGATCTCGTAGGGAAACAAATCTAAAAATTAATTGTCGGAAATAGTAACCATAGCATCATTGATAAGATCATATCAGATTTGGTTGAGCAGGAATGGGACCACGGCCAGTGAAGGTGAACATTAATATGTATTTCGAGGGGATCCTTAAACCTATACTTAGGTCACAAGTCCTAGGGACTGTATGTAGAGACCTTGTTTTATGACATTAACGAGTATTTCAAACTAAAAGATTATTAAATTACTAGTAAGTAGTTTGCCGTGGTGGTGGCGGCGTAAGAATAGTACCCCACCCTCTCTACCCGTGGTTGCCGTAAGAGTCGGCTAAGAGATGTCATCCGGAAGATGGGCAGCGGCGTCTTCCTAGAACAATCACACCTAACTGTGCTCGCCAACCCGCCTGCCAAGCGTGGCGAGTATTGGCAAACAAAGGAGGAGGCCTATGTCCAGCAGTGGACGTCCTATGGCTGATGATGTGAATTATGCTTTTTTTTGTAATTTTATTATATGGACAATATTTTTTATATTGACACTTTTGTATATTGACATATTTTTATATTGACATATTTTATATTGACGATATTTTTTGTATTGAGATGTTTGTGTACTTTGACATTTTGTTTGTATTCATTGACAAGTAATCAGTGTTCTGAAATTACGGTATCGACTTGTAAAATTAGTGTTATGAACAAAATATTTATATTTGTATTTGTATGGGTTACTGTCTCTGCAACGCGATAGATCCGGATAGAACCTTAATGATACCGAATGCAAATAAGTTTTCGTCGGAGTGTTTAAAGTTTCTATACTCGTAATAGTTTGGTTATTCGGTCTGAGTCTCAAACAAGCTGTCATAAAAACCCGTAAAAGTGTCATTTTACGAAGTATTCCGATAAACAAAAGCTTTCATGATATAACTTGAAAACTTTTTACATTAATGTTTATGTTAGTGATTTGTGGACAATAAAATAATTATAACATTCTATCGTGAATGTTTTTGACAACCTACCAACCAACTTCATTGTTATTTATTCGAGTCAATATAAAAACCTTAAATGTTTGGTAACTAATACTCGGTTGATTGAATTACTATTTTACTTTTCATCTTACTTACAAATGCAAATGTTTGTGTTTATATACGTTTGTGCATTTTAGCTAAATTTTTCACGCTAATGGCTTAACGGATTTGGATCAGGTCACCTTGAACGCAGGAAAACTGGATTACAAGATGAATTATTGTATTACAAGATATGCAACTCAATTATGATATTTTGTAGCGATGATAGCTCAGTAGTTAGCGCGGTCAGTTCACACGCCGAAGGGCGTGGGTTCAAATTGAGCTTGAGCTTGAGCTGCCGGTGAAAGAAAAACTTTGTGAGGAAACCATAGTGGTAGGGTACTTTCTAGTAGTCAGCTGGCTAGCTATCACCCTCAAGTTGAAAATCTATCACCAAGCATCTAACAGTGTGGTCCGACAGCCTCACTTGAGAGACAGTCCCATTTCAGGCTACCATCATGTTTACCATCTCCGTTCATCAGATGAGCTGTGGTCAAATAACTAGTCTGTCAAAATATTAAAAAATAGTAGAGAAAAATTTAAACGATTTATTCGCATATCATAGAAAAGACAGTTATGATTAATTTATAGATGTTCATATAAAAAGTTGGGAAGAATTTCTTTTGCGAAAAATATATCAGAAAAGTTTATTAATGTTAGCATTAAACTAAATATAATACCAGAATGATATCGATAACTGATTTTTCTTATCGGCAGAGACAAATGATCTAAGCAATAGGGTAATAATTCTATAGTTTGCCGTAATCAGTTTTGCGACACCTAATTATGTATACCTCGTAATATAGAAAATTACCTGACCTATTTTGTCCCAAAAAAAGGTCTGGCTATTTATTTATCAACTTATTCAAAGATTACTTTTTTCGTTTTGTTAGTTTAGGACGGTGACTGTTACGTTCATTAACTTGACAAAAATTTACATTATATTAATCCGTTGCGAAGGTTGATTAACCTAATGATCCTTAACTTCAGAAATGCTAATCTTAATTATTATTTTCTTTGAAAAATTTTCATCGCTCGTTATTTGAAATTTCGTTTTGTTTTTTAGCCGACCGCCCAAAACATATATAATAAATAATTTTAGCTGCTCAAATCTAGCATGTATCTAGTATCTAGTATCAGAGCTGGCGCCTATCTGTCAAAAGTTGAGCATAGTGATACAACCGGACAATGCCGCCAGTGTACTGGGAACCCTACCGCACGGCACCGATTTCGACGACGTCTTTGTTTTATAGAAGTTGTTGCGTTTTTATATAAGTAGTAGTAGTAGTTTTTAATTGTTTTTTGTCAATAAAACCTTTTTTAAAATTATTAGTAAGAAAGAAATAAAATAACAAGCATTGCAGATCTGTCCTGTTTTTATGAAACAGTAGTTTCCTAATCAGCAATTGCGGCATACGCTCAATGTCATACTTTAATTTTATTATCATCTGCTATTTTATAGACATTTTTATTTAGCAAAAATGACAAAGTATTATTATAACCTGTGGACTTAACTAATAATAATTACTTAGGTACTTACAAAAAAAAAAATTCAATATAAAAAAAACATTAAGTATAAACAACACAAACGAAAAGGCTTATCAAAAAGTCAAGTTTTAATTTATGTTTTTGACATTTTATTTCTTATTATAGTTTATTTTTTAACTATGTATTGTTATAAATTTTGATAGGTATAAAATTTAATAATATAAGTCTATGTAGCTTGGAATAAATAAATGAATTGAAAAAATTTATGCAAGTTGCGTATAGATTTTATTATTTGAACACATACTCACAATGTGTAAAAATCATTAAGGTTTGAGGAAAGATATATAATTTATGAACGTTACAATTTTAACGGATTCTTTTAGAATCAAAATTTTCTCTGTAGTACTGGACTGTAAAAGTAACTTGATAGACGAAAGTACGTATTTCCATTTTTCGGCGGAAAGATTTGATTATTCAGATTTTGATAACTTAACAAGATCTAGATCGTTTGTGGTAAAATGTTTCAGATACCCAGGCTTTTTGTGGTTTATTTAATAAAGAAAATCGTGCAAAATAATATTTCAAGCTTTAGTCACATACAGGTTTTTGTGTTTAGAGATCTGTAGAAAATTTCAGACTTACATTAGTGACGAACGCCAAAAAATACTTTAAAAGAAAGTATTTACCACAAATATTGGAGTGTAGCGTGAGCATCTCTAATTTGAAACGAGAGATAATGCTAATGGAATCCAATATAAATGAATCTACAGCACCTAACATTTTATGAGGTGTTTGTTACGGTAATCGAACATTTAAAGACCTACCTACAATTCTGAATATTCATTATGTACATTGTATGGTATTTTACACCAGCAATTAGACTGTTTATTCTGTGTAGCATTTATATATTTTTGTCTTACTTATGAGTTTTGCTTGAGAATTAGCCGTGGTGGTGCCGGCGTAAGAATAGTACCCAACCCTCTCTACCCGTGGTTGTCGTAAGAGTCGGCTAAGGGATGTAATCCGGAAGATGGGCAGCAGCGTCTTCCTTGAACAATCACACCTAACTGCGCTCGCCAACCCGCCTGCCAAGCGTGGCGAGTATTGGCAAAACCCCCCAGGAGGAGGCCTATGTCCATCCGATGGCCTCCATCATGGAGACAAAGCTGAGTACAAAGCACGCGCGGCTTCGTCTTGCTTCACGAAGATAGCGGTTGCGCGGGCAAAACAGTTTCACGTCATGTTACATAGTAAAATATTATAGCATTTACATATCTTTACTTTTCTATTTGAAGTAGGGCAAAATTTATTTCTGATAACTTGAATTTTAGAGAATTAATATAAAAAAATCAGTTTTTCATTTCGTTTTCTCGTCCGAATTACTTCAGTGCCTCAAGTCTTCGACCAGTGTGTTACCAGTGATGACTTATGGCGCTGAAACGTGGTCTCTGACTGTGTGCCTTCTTGGTAAGCTCAAAGTCGCACAACGAGCTATGGAGAGGGCTATGCCCGTGCATAACCCTCTCCATTGATGCTAGAATTTATTTTGCGCAGAAATGAAGCTTCATCATTGTAGCATTTTGGATATGTTGCCTGAAATTAGAGATTTTTAAACTATCTAAATGCCTTTTTTTCGCACTGATACTTTAACATACTCCATTTCAAGTTGCATTACAATACTTTTGTTTTGAGTTTTTATTATAAAAATACTTTGTCCTTTAAGTGTTGTAGCTATAGATCTCCAAGAGCTGGGAGTAACATTTGCCATGAAGTAGTTCAAGATAGAAGAAAACCGCGCCTTTTATTAGGCCAGGTCACATTTTGGGTGCCTAGTGTTGGAAAAGACTTGAGCCTTTTGATCTTAATTTGCAAACCAGTTTTTTCGCAATACTTTAGAGTAATCATTTCTCTCAAGTCTATCAAGTATATATGTATGTCTACTCTCAAGATTACATTCAAGACTTGCGAAAAGTCCGACTTGCGTGACTAATTACCTATTAGTTTCGCAAGTCACGAGTGTTTTGAGTACTTAAAGCCCATTGAATCCTTTGAGTCTTATGCGTATTTAGAGTCTATAACATATCACAATAACATGTTATATAAAGAAATAATTTAAAAAAATAATTACTTTTTAAGTTTCCGTATCCAAAGGGTAAAACGGGACCCTATTACTAAGACTCCGCTGTCCGTTCGTCTGTCTGTCTGTCCGTCTGTCACTAGGCTGTATCTCATGAACCGTGATAGCTAGACAGTTGAATTTTTCACAGATGATGTATTTCTGTTGCCGCTATAACAACAAATACTAAAAAACAGAATAAAATAAATATTTAAGGGGGCTCCCATACAACAGACATGATTTTTTTGCCGTTTTTATAGATAATGGTCCGGAACCCTTCGTGAATGAATGAATGAATGAATAACTCTTTATTGTACACACTTAAAATTACATAATACAGAAGAAATTAACTAGTAAATAGGTGTAACAACTGGCGACCTTATCGCTAAAAGCGATCTCTTCCAGGCAACCTCTCTTCGTGCACGAGTCCCACTCGCACTTGCCTGGTTTTTTTTCATACTTTCCTTCATTCACACATATCTCCAGTTAAGGCAACAGAGAGCTCTAACTTAGACAAGACTCTAGTCTAATAATTCAAAATAAAAAAAAACTTGTCAACGACACTAACTCGACTCTTTAAAAAGAACTTATGAGTCTTTATTCAGAACCCAAGTCTTACAGATTCCAGTTTCTTACAAATGCGCCAGCATTTAATTTAAAACTTTTATTTATATAAAATTCTTATCAAGGCTTACTTCAACAAAAGATTTCGCAAAATATTTGGGCGCGAAATTAATAATTTAGTTTGAAACATTATTTACTTGTTCTGGAGGATTATTTTCGTTTATACTTCCTGGTTCGAAGGTTTATACTCAACTTCGAATAAAGTTGTACTTACATAATAATTGGGCTACATTGGTAATAAATTTATTTAAGTGTAGGTACTACTCCTTTGCAGCGGCTGTTTAAAGAAGTATTTTCACGTTTCCTTTTCCAGTTATTCAATCGCGACATAGTTTGAAAGAGAAGAATTAAGTAAAAAAAAAATGTTAGTAGAGAAATTACCGGTCATCATAAAAATTTACAAGACATGTTATAACTGAAAAAAGAAAAAATATATCGATATATCTCGAATTTTTCTTTGGCGACGGCACGCGTGTATATTGTACCCGGCACGGACTTAATACAGTATATTTCGTACGAAATATACTTGTAAAAAAATAGATGAGATATTATAACTTCTTTGTTACACTTATTACAAACATTGAAATAATTAATATTAGTGCAATAATTGGCGTCTTTATAGCTGAAACCGAAATTTTCTAGACAACCTCAGTATGTGCAGAATAAGGTGCTGTCAAAAGTAAACATCTAATCTATCTAATCTAATACCTTTAAACGAGTAATTTTTGTATCTATGTATATATGTAATCTGAATCTCGGAAACGGCTCCAACGATTTTCATGAAATTTAGTATGCAGGAGGCTTCGGCGACGATAAATCGATCTAGCTAGGTTTCATTTTTAGAAAACGTCGTTTTATCCATGTTTTCAGCCGAGCAAAGCTCGGTCATCCAGGTAGGTACTATTATTTATACGATAAAAATATATAAAACATACATATGTACATGTTTATGTATGTCTTTAAGTATTGTTTAAGTATTGACAGCCCTGTTGGCTCATTGGGAGTATGTCTGCCTGAGCTGTAGGGCGTGGGTTCGATTCCCGCCAAGGACAAATGTTTGTTTGTTATAAACAATGTTTGTTCTCTGTCTGGGTCATCATCATCATCATCAGCCATGGGACGTCCACTGCTGGACATAGGCCTCCTCCTGGGGGGGTGTTGCCAATACTCGCCACGCTTGGCAGGCGGGTTGGCGAGCGCAGTTAGGTTATAGTTGTTCAAGGAAGACGCTGCTGCCCATCTTCCGGATTACATCCCTTAGCCGACTCTTACGGCAACCACGGGTAGAGAGGGTGGGGTACAATTCTTACGCCGGCACCACCACGGCAAATGTGTCTGGGTGTATTATAAGTATGTATTTACAAAAAAAATAATATTTATGTATCCTGTCAGTTATCTGACTTCCATCACACAAGCTCTGCTTAGTTTAAGGTCAGATAGCGCTGTGTGTAATGTGTCCTATATACAATATTTATTTATTTTATTATTTATTTATTATGAATTTGAGTATTGGTAAGTAATATTAGTTTGTGTTTATGTTCTACATTATGCTTTGTTAAGTCTGCGATTATGTTAAGAGAAACACATCTATTCCGCACTCCAGCTATAAATTTTGTGTACCTACACAGGTAATTGTAATATTGGAGCAGCTGGCTGGTAGGTCGCGGTCAATATGATTTGTGGAACTACGTAACCTTAAACCTAGACTAGATTGATTGTTAGGAGTACGCTGGAGGGTGTCACTCCACAGTTTAGGCACGATCGGCCACCTTTTCGCACCCTGAGGTCGCATTAGATTACCGCTTGCTGCTCAGCTGGCGCTCTTTGCTTGTAGTATAGAATAGTACGTAGTATAAAATTTATCAACGCATATAAGAGGCTAGTGTAGTGACTTTCAATCCGGCTCGTTCCTGGTGCAAAGACTGACCATTGCTATCCAGCGTAGGAATGCTGCTAGCCTTATAAGTATAACCTTATATACCCTATAACCTTTGCACTAGGTATAGTCAGGGGCGGAATATTTGGCTGAATGTCGCTGATACAACGATTCAATTTTAACGAATTATATTTTTTTTAATATTGTATTTATTTAGATTAAAATTTCGCATGGATAAAAAAAACTTTATCTGATGTTAGTTATGTATGTTTGGAGCATATTATTAAGATATTATAATTTAAAAATTCTTTATTAGTGTATAACATTGTGAACGGGTTGGACAGCAATATTAGGATCAGACATATGTTTACCGATACAAAAATCAGTAATAAATCAAACAAGCAGGTTATCATGAGAGAGAAGTGATTGATTGAACAGATACTATATTTATTTTGTTTTAATATTTTATAAAGGTGAGTCAACCTTGTAATCCCGCAGCTGAACCGACTTCGACCGACCGATGCTTAACCATTTATGAAAGCTCGTGCCGGACAATTAATTTTAATTTTGCGTGCAAGCAATAGACGGACGTAAAAGTGGGTGAAATGGTATACCCAAACTCGACTTTTAATCGAGATTGACATCGTTCGGTACACTATTAATATTGTTAGTTATATTGTGTACATATAGTACTATTATACTACTATTATTTATTATGTTTTTTGTAGCGATGATACCTCAGTGATTGGCGCGGCCGCTTCACACGCCGAAGGGCGTAGGTTCGAACCCAACAATGAGCTTGAGCTACCGGTGAAGGAAAACATCGTGAGGAAACCATAGCATGGTGGTAGGGTACTTTTTAGTACTCGACTGGCTAGTTGAAAATCTGCCGCCAAGCACCTAACGGTGTGTTCCGGCAGCCTTACTTGAGAGCCAGTTCTATTCCGGGCTAGGTGTATTTATCATCTACGACCACATCTTCGCTGTATGTATGTATATATGTATGTATGAGTGTATGTATGATAAAGGTATGTATGTATGTATGTATGTGTGTGTGAGTGTGTGAGAGCCAGAGAGAGTGGATGTACATGTGTATGTGAATGAGCGTAAGTAAAACAAATGTGTTTAGGAGGAATTAGAAGAAGGACTAAGTTCAAACTATCAGGATATTTAAATGGAATTCGGCGGAGCTATTATTATTATATATTAATCGGAATATGTCTTCTTTATAATGCAATAGGTATAATAACTTTCTCAAAATATAGGTGTTTTTATTTTTGAACGAAATAGTGCACTTTTATTGAGACACCCTATATTATTCATAGAAAAAATACTTTTAAACGAGCGATTCTATCTTATTAATCTCGGAAACGGCTCCAACGATTTTCATGAAATTTTGTATGCAGGGGACTTCAGGGGCGATAAATCGATCTAGCTAGGTTTAATTTTTAGAAAACGTCATTTTATCCGTGTTTTCAGACAATGAAAAACCTGCTACAATATCATTAGAATACGAAGGTAAAATGTCGCCACCTTCTACAAGGTTATAATAGCTCAGGTGGGAAATGCGGTTCCGAATCCAGAAGACCCCAGTTCGAATCCAGATGGATTACTCTTTTTACCTTTTTTTCAAGTTCCTCAAAAAAATCGAGCGAAGCTCGGTCATCCAGGTACTTAGTATTAATACAATACCTTACCGACCTTAAACAATAACAACTTTGATCAATATATGTATGATTTTTGTAATTTAATTAAGTATGGCTGAATAAAAGCTCTTTTTACTAATTTTACTAAGCTATTTATTAGTCTTCATTTCCCAATAAAAAGCTACCATATTCGTCGAACAAATAAAGGTAATACCGGCAATAATATCGAACGTCAAAATTCCAAGAAACGTGGGATAATAGCGCAAAGCTTATACAAGCGTGTGATGCTAGATCAACTACCTAGTATCTACCCATTTATTAGGAGGACGAACTACGATAAAACAGGAGTACCCCCCGGCTGCGAATAACAAAACTTTGAAAATTGAATTCCTAAATTGCTAAGGTTAGAACTTAGGTATGTACCCTAATCTCTTATTCAACATATTGAATTCATCATCATCATCATCAGCCAAAGGTCGTCCACTGCTGGACATAGGTCTCCTCCTGAGGAGATTTTGCCAGTACTCGCCACGCTTGGCAGGCGGGTTGGCGAGCGCAGTTAGGTGTGATTGTTCAAGGAAGATGCTGCTGCCCATCTTCCGGATTACATCGCTTAGCCGACTCTTACGGCAACCACGGGTAGAGAGAGTGGGGTACTATTCTTACGCCGGCACCACCACGGCACAATATTGAATTAGATTCCGGTAATAACGATGGTCGTGCCGCTTTTTTCTTCAGGTTATTTTTTCCTGATATCAATAATTCTCCTGTTATATTATAATAAAATTTATCAACCTCTTAGATTTGACGAGACGGTGCAACGTGAGGCAAACACCCTAACGTACCATAGACGCCCCTGAGTTGAAATTTCTCTCGGTTTTGGATGAATAAACAGGACTACCTAGAAATAAGCTCACGCGGCAATGGGGATGTCTGTAGCTTCCTAAACAGCACGACCCATGAGACGTCGTCCTGAATTTTACATAGGTCTTAGTATGTCTGTGCTTCAGTGATTTCCTGTATACGAGGAAAGATTTTGCATTTAGTTAGCCCATTTCTGAAATCCTGCTTACGTCCACATCTATAAAGAGAACATTTTACGGTGTTATCGTGGCTCTTCTATGTGCACGTTCGATTATAGACCATTTTGGGCTCGTTTTGAGGGTTTGGTCTGGTAATTAAATCCTAGTGGAGTTTTGTATGTATGATTATACATTACATTGTTTTGGCACTAATCGTTAGTGGAACTTCTATAACGAGTCAGGATATATGTTGTTACCTACGTACCTACTTATCATCTCAAAATTATAAAATGAAATGAAATGTTTATTTTTCTGTAACCATTTTTCTGAGCATGAGGTTTGTGGGACCTTCTGGTTTCTGTGGCTGAAGATCCCGCTCTTCTATATCTACGTATGTATATCAATAAATAGTATAAGAAAATAATACTTATACTTACTTTAATTAAGCTTATAGTTTTCTGTTTTTCATATATATAACTGAGTAGGGTGTATGTGTACGTGCGAGGGGATGTGTATGTGCGTGCGCGCGTGTGTGCGTGCGTGTGTGTGTGTGTGTGTTTGTGTGTGTGGTTGTGTGTCTCTAGGTATACAATATAGGTAGATTAGGTACATTCAGTTTGTTTTTCTAGCAGTGGTAGTCTTGAGGGTGGTAGCGAGCCAGCCGAGTACTAGCTCAAGCTCATTGTTGGGGTTTGAACCCACGCCCTTCAGCATGCGAACCGACCGCGCTAACCACCGAGCTATCATCGCTACTAAAGTAATGTTACTAGTGTAATTGTTTTCTTTTATTTTATATTGTATAATTACTTGCATGCTTTGAAAGCAAAAGTAGAGTGCTAAATATCTTGAACCTAGGTTTTAATAAGACCACAAATTTGTTTACCTATTTTGCAAGAAATAAATGAATTATAAAAGTTTTTTTACAGTTAGAAGCTAGCAGTAAACTTAAATAACTTGGAAAATACTGAGGTGCGTGTCGTAGGATTCGAACCCAGTTAGGAATCCAGACGGTCTTTTAACTAAGCTGCTGTAACTTTATTACTATAACGTGTATATTTGAGAGTGTTTGAAAGTTCTCGAAGATATATGAAGTCTGCCAGTCGCACTTGGCCACTTGGTCTATAGTTTTACCCTTCTCACAATTACATGAGGCTCGCTTTCAGCAGTGGGATAGTTAATGAAACACAAGGCTGATCCGAAAATACATACGACAGCCCTGACAGCAAACATGATAGCCCTGTTGGCTCATTGGGAGTATGTCTGCCTGAGCTGTGGGGCGTGGGTTCGATTCCCGCCACGGACAAATGTTTGTTTGGTATAATCAAATGTTTGTTCTGTGTCTGGGTGTGCTGTATGTATTATAAGTATGTATTTACAAAAAAAAAGTATTTATGTATCCTATCAGTTATCTGACTTCCATTACACAAGCTCTGCTTAGTTTGGGGTCAGATGGCGCTGTGAATAATGTGTCCTACAATACTTAAAAAAATATATTTATACCTACTCGTAACACTACTCGTAACTCGTAACAATAAAAATCATCAGAATTAATATGTTTAATACTGTTTAATGGTAGGCATAATAAATCAATCACCCGTCAATTTACCAGAAAAAAAGAAAAACTAAAATTTACATTAAAAATCACATAACATTGTAGATTAACCAGTATATAATAACTTAACTTTAGCTTGATTACGCTCAAATAATTTAAAATATAACAACTCTTACTAATTACACTGAAAACAGAGTTCTTAAGCAACAGAGTTTAAATTTCGGATGTCGTATTATTTGTTAATTGAAATGGAAAATTAATGTTGAGACTGTTGAGAGTGAATTAAATTTCAAGACTGTTGTTGTTAAGCGTGATGAAAATACTTAATTTGAAACAAAGAAATTGTATGTAGTCAGCATATATTTACGAATTTGTCACCAGGTTGTCTACTGTTGTAAATGATGCTGTCACATTGTATCCTGAAGAAAAAGGAAGCAATACAAGATGTCAAAATTCTATGAAGTAGTATACCTTTATAGGTTGTTTATAAGACTTTGTTTTTACGAATATCAGGGATATGGCAAATACCTCGTTTCGGGTTAGTCCTAACCCCGTATTTTGCGTGGTGGTACGTGATACTCGACGCGCAAGTTTGACTTACATATTATTATTTATTTATGTCACAGGTGGCAAACAAGCAGAAGAGTTGCCTGATGGTAAGCAATCACTGTCGCCTATGGATATCTGCAATACCAGGGGAATTACAAATACGTTGGCGACATTTAAAAATTCTATAACACGCCTTTTGAAGATCCCAATGTTGTAACTGCACGGGAATATGTAGGAAGGAAGATCATTCTACAATTTGCAGGTGTGTGGCAAAGGGAACGCGTGAGACTTCCATAAATCAATTACACGTGGATAAGCTTTGGAAGATGGTGGCTAATGCAGTAATGGAACCGTGATGCCAGCATAAGATCGAATAATTTTTGTTGTATATGCTATAGAACTTACATTTGACAGTCTTTAACTTTTAAACACTGTTTTCACAAGTACAGATTTCAAACAAATGCATTGAAAAAATAAATCCTCAGCTTGCAACTAAATTAGTTTCAGGTGATGTACCTACAGATATTAATCTGTCGAAAAAATAAACGTTAACATAAAAGTAACAAAAACATTCGTGAAAATTCATCATTTACATCGCTGCGTTACTGTATACAATTAAAATTAATGGCTTGTACACTCCGAGCGAGGAGCTATTTTTGTTTCGCATTACAACGGTTTGTTATTTCTTTTTCGTTGATTTTTTCATTGCGACTACGATAGACAGCTAATGGGTTTTTAGAAACTATATCAGATGTTACTTATCAAAGTACATTCCGCATTTTCAGGGTTCCGTACCCCAAAAGGAAAAAAATCAATTTGTTGTCCGTCTGTCAAGTCTATCTCGGGAACGCGTGAAGGTATCAAGTTGAAATAAAAACCATATACGAAAATCTGTAGTCCCTTGCAGTTGTAAAAAACACCAAACTTCTCAGTTTTTGTAATAAAAAGCTACAGCCGTTTATGTCGTTAAAAATAGCATATTTCGACACTCACAAGGGAATCAAAACTTATATGGTGGACTTCCGTTGACCTACAACTATGAAATTTGGCAAGAAGCATTGTCTTATAGTACACATTACGGAAAAAATAAGAAAACAGTACATTTTTAGTTTAATCACAAAAAAATAGGGTCAATACCATAAACTTCAACATTCGATTCCCGAACTATTTATTGTTTATCCCTACTAGCTTGTACGGAATATTCGGTGGGCGAATCTGATTCGCACATGTCCGTGTTTTTTTATAATTTGGTTCGACTCTGCACTAACAGCGGGAAGAATTTAAGAAACCTCGATCTTTTGATGTTGGAGCAAATTAAATTTAGCACTTATTGAATTAGAGGTACGTGGAAAGGACCGCATAGAAATAAGCAAAAATAAAAAAGTAATTTATGTTTAATAACAGGAGAACTTTTTTATTTGCTCCATATTCCAATCATCTCGTGACTAAATCCACTGAAATATGGCCCTTTATGCCCTTCCCGGTAGTAAAAATAGTTGTGACTGTGTCTAAATCGTGAAAGATTATAAAAGTTACAGGCTCAAATGAAATTTGATATGAATGTAACCTTAGATTAACATCAGTGTAGGTCATTTTTATTCTGATTTACTTTCTATGGAACAGCGGGCAAAATAGTGTGATTGTAGAAGTTCCGCATTAATCTTAATATCTGCAATAAATTTAGTGGATGTTGTGAAAAAAAATAGTAAGTTCGTCGCCTCATTATATTTTTTCGCGTGCTTCTTTTGTATTCAACACAATGGAATCGATTTCCAATACTTGTTTCGGGTATTCGCCGGGTCCATAAACTGACATGTTTGTTTTATAAATCACATCGTGCTTGCAGTTATCATGTGGACAGTAAGGCCAATTTTGCAGTTTATTAGACCAGGACTGCAATATTTTTGATAATAGTTTTAGATCTATCAACCGAACCTTTTAAAATTGTCTTTAATAGCACCCCTGTTGGCTCATTGGTAGAATATCTGCCTTAAGATCTGTAGGGCGTGAGTTCGATTCCCACTACAAAACAGTACTAAAATTTTGTGGTGTAAAAAATTTTTTGTTGTGTCTGGGTGTTCTGTATGTATTATAAGTATTTATTTACAACTAAAAAGTATATATGTATTCTATCAGCTATATGACTTCCATAGTAGGTACAAGCTTTGCTTAGTTTGGGGTCAGAGGGCGCTGTGTGTAAAAAAATATATTTTGCTATTGCATTAAAATTACAGGGATATTAAGACTACTAACCATCGAAACAGCAACGGATAAATATCTTACTAAAAGGAGAGCGCTTCTTTCGTCTCTTTATAATAAATCAGTATACTGTTTTCTTAACAATACAATTTTTTTATCGTTAAACACTTTTTATTATTATTTTAACCTAACCGAAAATAATACTTTTTTCTTTATTTCCGCATTCGAGGATGCAATATTAAAATATTTGCATGCACTTCATTAATTTCTGCATCTGCAACATTCTTATAATGAAATCCTTATTCAACACTCTGTACGTTTAAGGTTTAATGCCTTATTACTACATCCGAACTCGTATTTACCCTAAAACTTAAACATGTTCTTTTATGCCCTGTTATTACGTTCTCTTCATGAATATTAAAATTTCCCTTGCAGAGTAGTAAACAATGTGGGACTCTGGCTTGTTTTAAGTTGTGAATACTAAAAACACTGCAGTTCGTAATACTAAGTAAACTTTTTTTATCGGGTAACTAGTTACGAAAAACTACTACATTCATACTATGTAAGACAATGGACAAATAAACAACAGCCTTATGGCATACCTAGAAGACAATGATCTCCTCAGTAACCGGCAATACGGATTCTGCCGAAACCGTTTTTCTGGGGATTTTCTAGCATATGTCATTCACATCTGGAATGAGGTCATTGAGAAACACGGAGAATCACTCGCCGTTTCTATAGATATCTCAAAGGCTTTTGACAGGGTTTGGCATGACTACATTGTTGGCAAGCTCTCTTCGTATGGTTTGCCTACTGGTTTTGTTGTTTGGATATAGGACTTTCTGAGGGATTGATCGATTCGAGTTGTCATTGATGGCTGCTCGTCCGATCATATGGTTGTTAATGCCGGTGTTCCTCAGGGGTCGGTGCTCTCTGCGACTCTTTTCTTGCTGCACATCAATAACCTGCTAAAGCGGCACGGTACCTTTGGGTACGCAGACGACAGCACTGTTGTAGAGAGTTAAAGATCCAGCACACGAAACAGTGGACCAAAAATCCAGTCTGTCAGAGTGCTGAAGGCAGTCTCTGACTGGGGCAATGCTAATCTCGTAAAGTTTAATGCAGCTAAGACCCAGGCGTGTCTCTTCTTAGCAAAATAAGGGTCCGTTTGAACTGACTCCCACTTTCCGAGATGTGTCCGTCTCGATAGGTGACAACCTTGAGCATTTGGGCGTTGATTTGTCTCCAACCCTCAATTTTGGCTCCTATATTGTCCTATATCCTACTCGTATACCTATATCCTCTCGAAGGTGCGTCGGTACTTCACGTCGGAACAAATGCTCACATTATATCAAGCACAAGTTCATCATATGTTCATGATATGTGATTATATGATCGTGCATGGAATACTGCTAGCACCATTGGGATGGATCCGCCAAATAACAGCTGGAGGCGTTGGAGTCAATTGAGAAGTTTGCCAAGAGACTCATCTGCAACGACTCTCTCGTACAAGCTAATCTTCATAGTCTTGAACATCGTAGCAAAGTTGCTAGTTTGTCTTTTTTTTATCGGATTCATTTCGGAGAGTGTGTTTCAGATCTGCATGCTCTAATTCCCTCGTGCCCATTTTTCTATCGAACGGCCAGTAGCTCGAAAAAGCGACATCGGTTTATGGTTGATATTCCAAAAAGCCGTACGAAACATTTGAATCTACTTTCATTGTTCGAACGGCTAAAGCGTGGAATACGTTACCCGAGTGGGTATTCCCTGATAGATTCAATCTGGGTTTCTTCAAGTCGAGAGTGAATCGGTATCTTCTAGGCAAGCGTGCTCTATCGTAGATCGCATCTTCACTTAACATCAGGTAAGATGGCAATAAAACGCAAGTCATAAAAAAAATATATTTAAATATAAGTATTTTTGAATAGAAAAAAATTACAGGGCTGTTGACACAAACTATCGAATGTCTCAAAGTAATGAGCGCCAAAGCAGCGACGTCGCAGACCTTGTTATACCACTCAAAGTTCTGTGTATTGCTGCAATGGTCATGGACATGCGTTATCTGTTACCATCAGGAGAGCGTCTCGGTCGTCCCATTACTTTTACATTAAAAAAGCTTGATACAAAGTCGCTATCGGCGTCTCTTTTTGTATGTCCTCACAATTTATTCAGTGTAATTTAGATATTTTTTACTGAAAGTTTGTATGACTTGGCCAAACGTATTACGTACCTAACAAATTACCGATTTTCACGTGTTTTATGGGGGTGTTTCTAATACTTAGGCCAACGCTATCTTAATTAAACTTTTGTATTGTTTAATAGAGGAATTTCATGTTTTGTAATGAAGTCACCAAAATAAATAGCGACCATGCGAAGTCGAGGCGGGTCGCTAGTAAATTATATTTTTTATGCTATAAATAATGACACAAACAAGACGTCTTTCTGGTGGTAAGAAATAACGCCTGACCATAACAATTGCAATGATCATCACAACTTTAAATAACAAAGGGCAGGGCATTTAATTCTTAATTCGATGGTGAGTCTCATTATCAACTCCATAATTTTTCAATTACAGTACCTTCAGACCCTAACACCTTTATGTAATGTAATTTAATAATAATTTAGCTAAACATAAACATTTACTAGTTCTTCTCTCTTATTCTATTATTTGACACAAAGACAAAATCGGCCAAAACGTAATCTACACATGGCAGTATTCCCAAGTATTTGTAAGGTGTATTTCATAATTATAAGCTCTCTTTTAGAGTCTGTTTCCAGAAACGCATTTTACGGGTATCGTCATATCCAGATTAAACAGGTTATTTCTAGGGTAGTGTTTTGATATTGTTTAAGAGGGTGTAAGAACATAATACTGGGTATATTGTCAATAGAAAGCTTGTTCAGAACAAAAAAAAAAAAAATTATCAAATTTTATCCGCGATTTGCCACTTGGTGCTTATAAACCTATGGTGTATAGGTTTGTAAGCACCAAGTGGCAAATCGCGGAAGTAGAATCTACCATCGTATAATACAATTGTATATGACTGGATAGCCACTTGATGAAAGGTCTTATAAGGGAAAGGAAAGGCAAAGAGATGAAATTCAGCCCTAATTAGAAGTGATCTCTCTGAGCTTTTCAGAGAGAAAATATATAGTATACTGTCATGGACATGAAAGGGAAAAATAAGCAGATCTTTTTCTTTGTTACGGCATGGTTTTCTGGAAGTTTTACTTTAGTTAAGAAAATTAAAAAACACGAATGTCCGTGTGTGTCGAATGTAAATTAATTTGAAAAAAAGTAGACGGTGTCATTAGGATGATGTAAGATTTTTTTAGGATGTTAGATGGGGATGCCTACGGGGCATCTTATCCGAAATGAGAGTACCCTAGCACCTTGTTGTTATTATCCCAAACCTTTATTAGGATGGAAACACACTTGTAAAGGTGAACAATGTCTTGTCAAAACCTTTCAAGCCGTAAAAAATGGTAAGACAGTATTGCATCCTATTTCCGATACTCTTTAACTTTAAATCTATGGTGGATTTATCATGAGACGAGCGCTGGAACGTTGGGAGGGTGGAATATCTGTTGGCGCTAGGAAAATTAGCAGTAAGTATTTTCGCTGGACAAAAAAAAAGGTAATTTCCAAACCACCGAACCGATAAAGTTAATTTTTTTATTGAAATAATAATTAAGATCCGTCTACGCGTCAAAAAATTAATAGTAATATAGCCTCTTTATTTCCATAATGAATAACTTACAAAACAAATAATATATCATAGAATTATTATCAATACATGCATGAAATAAAATATTACAGCATTATTAGTATATTAGAATTAGATTACAATAACATTAAATAATTTTATGTTATACAAATTTCTAAATAATAAAATGATGCTCTTTCAAGATACAGACAGACAAACAAAAATGAAAGATATTATTCAATTTTTTTTTACATATCTTTTATGTACCTACAAAATTTTACCTCTACCAGTTTTATTAAATGATTTAGTGCTACCAAATTGAATGTACCCCCAAATATGAGTGTGCCCCTATTTGGTAACCGATGGGGTAAGGTTATCGACATCATGCACTTACGACTAATTGAAATGCAAATAACGATAAAATAATTGATAGCGTATTTGTAATTTAAAAGATCTAACTAATCACGACGCCGCATGCGGCATTAATTTTCGTCACGCATCTTTTAGATTAACATAGCTAACCGTATAATGCGTAAATTATACTCATTAGAAAAATAGAAGACTGAACGTAATTATACAGGAAAATAAGGGAATTTTGATATTTTTGAATAAGGTATGCCTTTCGATAATGTAACCCGACGAACGAAGCTTCAAATAAGCATGAAAAGGTTTGATATTTTCGTGACAGGAAATGTAATTATTGTTTGATAAAAATCTGCTTGCAGGAGAGTGTTTAACATGCACGTATTTTCATTATCGATAGCAGAATTTTCCGAAAATGTTTTTCTGTAACTTGATGCATTTTATCACGAGACTATTAAATAGTATTCTAAAATTTTACTTTTTTTTGTAGCTTAAATATTGCATTGGAAAATAATATGAAAAAATAAATTGTCGGAATAGTACTCCAGTTTTACAGAAGTAAATTTTTTGGTAAAATTTTCTATCGAATAATAAGCCTTAATGGCGTTTATACACTTGTTTTTTATCATTAAATTATCATCGCTCGCGTTTGACTGCCATCTGGCCTTGTGTTACCACGCTCGCCTAGAAGAAATCTATTTATAGGCAATTTGAAGCCATCTAGATTGTATCTATAGGTAAACCCGCTCGGGCAGAAAATTCCACTATTTAGCGGTTCGTATGATGAAAGTGGAATCAAATCGTTTAGGTCAAGTTTTAAAAGGGGTCTAGATTGCGCCGCCCTTAGCGTGTTTCGGTAAATTTTTTACGTATTTCATTAATTGGCCACGGTGAGCATTTAATAAAAGAAGAAAATCCATTTCATTTAATGTAAAAATAATGAGACGAACGAAACGTTCTCGGACGGAAAATACGCCATCCAAATCTACTGCAATGTTATCCAGCACTTTAAGTAATAGAACAAATTCCAGAGCATCGCTGCTTTGGCGCTTATTACTTTGAGACATTCGTTGGTAAATATTAAGGTTGATGATAACAATTAAAAAAAATGACAGTTTTTAGTTTAGAATTCCAAAAAGTCTACCCAAAAAATATCAAGCTGTGTTTTCCTGTGGTTAGCACAATAAAACGATCAGTTGTTACTGACTCATTAATCACGTAGAGGCAACACAAAATACTCTTTTTAATTAAATTGAATTATAAACCCATATTTAAGTACCTATCTCATACCAAGTTTTGGTATTGCTAGGAGAATAATTTTGTTAAATTGGAACAGTACTTATTATTAATAATTTATATTTACAAACCCCCGGAGAAGGGGATTAATTTCTTCATTGAAATATTATGTTGACCTTATTATTATAAAGTTTACTCAGGATAGTTAAAAAATAATATCAATAGGCTGTTAGGTAAGAGTAATGAAAAATATAATACATTAATAAGTATTAATCAATTAGTTACGACACGGATTGGTTGCAATAGACTCGCCTGTTTCGTATTTATATCTCCAGATGTTTTCCAATCAACAGATAGTCAGGTCAGCTAAGCATCATTGAAATAGATCGACCAAGAAACAAAGACGTCTGGAATAGTAAACAGTGTTTATGACAAACTTAATTGTAAATAGTCTGTACGATATTTCGCTATACTAGCGAAATGTCATACATATTATTTAGCTAGACTAAGAGAATTAACCTACACGACATACACGCAGAGTATAGTCAGTACAGACTCTATTCAGCTAAATAGAAATACATTGGCCAAGAAGCAAGATCTCTGGAATAGTAAACAGTCTTTATGACATAATTGTAAATAGCCTGTAAGATATTTAGCTATTATCTTATTCAATGAGCCGAAATGTTATACATACGATTTGGCTAGACTACGAAAATTTAGCTACACGATATAAACGCAGAGTATAAAGTCAATAGAGATGCTTTTCAGCTAAATGTTATCGAAACAGATTGAGTAAGAATCAATATGACTGGAATTATAAATAGTCTGTATGACATAATTGTGAATAGTCGTTCAATGTACCAGATAGTAGCGAAATGTCACACAGACTATTCACAATTTCAGACGTCTTGCTTGCTGAATTTGTTTCCTTAAAGTTTAGCTGAATGGACTCTCTGCTTTTATGTCATTCGACTATTTACGTATCCGGCTTTTACGTGAATTCAACTGAGTTGTCTTTTTAAGAATAGACAAAATTGATAACGACTCAAAACACACTAATTTTATAAATGCGAAAATTAGTCTGTTTGTTTATATGCGTTTTTGTAACTTCTGCAAGGCCGCGCGCGCGTTTTCTCAGCTTTGTCCCCATGATGAAGGCCACCGGATGTGGCCGAAACTATAGTCGGAGTTTCCGATAAAATTAAACGTGAGTAATCCCGCATAAATAAAACAAAAATGTGTCAAAACCACGTCAGTTTCCATAATAAAACTTCTGCAAGCGTTAATGATTGGACGCGTTTAGATAAATTTAGAATGCAGACAGCTTACTTTTGATTAACACATTGGTAGGTTACTTTTTATCTCGAAAATTGTAATTAAAACTACGGAACCCAATATAAATTGTGTAAATACTCCCAATACAACGACATTTTCTGATAATATAGTAAATTAATAAGGTAAGACAGAATAAAATCCTCGAATTTATTTCATCGAATTCCGGACAGTTAATTGATTACAATCCAGTAATCATTCAAACTCGAGTAAAATAGTAAAACTTTCCGTCGTTTTTACATCAGTGTTTACAATATTGCGCAAAACATCCGCTATATTTCAACGATTTATTGGCAAATAATTTGATACGCTTCGCTTGGCTCGCATTGTTAGTGAAATGTTTGGAAGATTATGTCTATTCATAGTTTTAATTGAACTTTTTTATTTTTTTAGCATCGCACATTTTGCATTTTTCCAGTATTCAGTTTTTCATTTTTAAGTGTGTCATATTTTTCATAAGTTTTAATCATAGTCCAAGTTACATAGAATAAGTTATGGTTAAGTCCAGGCTTGTCTTCACTAAAAGTTTTGGAACAACGCGATAAGACACATTCCATCAAATTATATCACTTGCGTTCATTTTGGCACTTTATAATGTTGTCTAATAGTATGTTCAATGTTCATCGTCTACGGATACGGATTCAGTCCAAGGTTGAAATTACAAACATCGCTTTTGTAGTTAGGTATTTTTTGACATTAAATTTTTCATGTATATTTTACCCTGCAGCTATACTGGTAATTGCTCTGTTTAGTAAGATGAAAGGCGTGGGTTCAATGGGTCCCCACCCAGAACAAACAATTATGTGACGAATATAGATATTTGTTTGACTTTTATCTTATAAATGTAACACAAATATGTATTTACACAATTTAGTTTATAAGAACGAGGTACCTAATCTATCAATTATTTGGTTCTCATAGAACAAGCTTTGTTTAATTTGGAGCTATGTGAATTGGGCTGTTTAAGAAATTTTGTCCAATATTTATTTATTTAGTTATCCCTAAGCATTCTGTAGATAAATCTGAGCTGCAGCAGACATATTTTTATAGTAACGATTAAATGATTTGAACACAATACCTTAGGTAAGCAGGAGCTCTTACAATTAGTATCTGTTCAGAATTCATGTGTTCTGGTGCGGATGCTAGAGTTTATCAACATGTGATAGATAATGCTTTACATTTCGCTTTCCGACTAAAAGCAGACGCAAGATTAATGGGTAACATCACCATTAGGTAATGCAACTATGAATGAAGCCAAATGTTTGGTGTTTTATGAAAAATCATGATTTATGTCGGAAAATTCTTTTTGAGTTGCGTGCAAGTTGTTACAACGAAATATAGATATATACAAAGATATGTAAAACTAAAGGTAATTTTAACTCATAATTTATTGGAAAGGATAAGTAGTTTAAAAGAGAAATATTTGAAATATATCACTTTAGCTTTTAAGAGAATTTTTTCTGAAATAAAATTATAATACGTATCGATTGAGTCTCGTGGATAGAACGCTTTATTCTTGAACATACTAGAAAAATAACCCCATATTATAAAGGACCCAATTTCCACAAATACACAAGCGTCATGCCGTCAGACTTTTTATAATCGTTACGAACAATCCTGATATATGATTTCATGCAGGTTGATGACACGGCGAATTCCTTCATCGCTTCTAGAGACAACAAAGATTACAGACAACGTGGTAACAGATTGGAGCTTAAATTATACCTGATTGGTTAACAATAGTATACCACACCGGTAGTGTTGGGGGAGCACAAAAATCTACGATCTATCTATTTACAAGATACGAACAAGGTCTACGACGCTGTCATGTTACCAAGACATACTGTCGCCAACCTGTAGTGTATGAATATTGCTGCTATATAGCACAATAGCCCTATAAGTTACAGAGCTTATAGGCTATTGTGGCTAACCATAGAATATTTCAAACTAATGAGCGCCAAAGCAGCGGTGTCCTGGACTTTTTTGTAACTTTAAGTTCTAGGTACCGCTGAAAAGGCGTAATAATTATCTCTTACCATTTAGGAGAGCATTATGTTTGGCTCATTAGTTTTAAAGACTTATGTGAAACATATTTCCGCGCCAGAACATAGATCGCTCGATCCCACAGTCTCTGTGAAGACAAAGTAGGTAGTGGGAATTCAAGGGACAAGCCTACCTCCAAACATTATTGGTTTCATTCAACTAGTAGGCGCAAAACATTTTTGAATTAATTTATGCGTACTATGAACTGAGGAAGCCCGTAGCGGTACACTTGAAATTTAGCGGATCCCTTTTAACCTTATTGGTAGCGCGGCATGTGACCAAATTCCACTATGTCGATATTCAAAACCAATATTAGGATATCCTATACGACGTTTTTCTTTTTCTTTTTCATTTAGTCTATTCTAAAGTATAACATCAATTTAAGTACAAACACATAATTAAAATTATTCTTTGTCAGTATTAAAGCTATTTCTCTTGGCTTCACCTGTCGTAGAATGAAATATGATCAACAAAATTCCTGTATTACTTTGACAAAGTTATAAATTGCGGCATAGCTGCGTCGGAGAAAATTAGAACTTTTAGTAAAAGTTTGACTCTTTATTAACTTTTATCATGAATCTCATCTGCTTTATTACTTAAAAGGGCCGCGTATGTACGCTTTTAGATTTGACCCTTAAGTTCTACTTCGAGAAGGTTCATAATTTATTGCACCTGGATACTCACCCGTACACAATTATTGGAGGTAGCTTGTTACGCAATGCATTTTAATTACCTAGTAAAACTTAATATATGACTATGCTATAGGTATGCTTGGTAATTTTATTTTCATGTGTAAGTCTTAAGTCTTATTCGTTGTTATATTATGGAAACTGACGTGGTTTTAACACATATCAATCGGTACGAACACGCTGCACTATATCCAGTTTGATAAGGCAAAAGTGCTGTCTCGTGAGAAGTTCTATGTGCCTCGGAAAGTACGGGATGTCATAGAGATAAGCGTCCTAATTTTAATAGAGGGTGGAATCTGCCATCGCTTGGAAACCTGTGTGCTGGAATATTCTTGAAACCGTAGATAAGGACTCCGGTGAGAATTGTTTTCAAAATTCAGAGCGCGCCGGCGCATCTCGGTACACTACCCGCTCCCACCCCCACGCCCGCATTTAAACGGAATCATATAATTTAAACGGAAGTAATCCCGCATAAGTAAAACAATAATAATTGGTTAGCGTACTACAACAACCTCTTTTCTTATTCTTCAGTTGTTTGTATTTTTCCAATCTCTTATTATGAAAAGTGGACAAGATTTAAAATATTTGAAACGAACGGAGTATTCTTGTTTAAATAAAACATAAATTGTACCACTCTTATAACTGAAATTATAACCAATTATGTTTACTATTATAACAAATAGAAGTATAGCTCATAAAAAATAGAAGTTTTGTTTTTAGCCTTCGCATGGATACTATTCTATCAAATATATACTTTACTTTCCATCACCACAATTTGTTGTTTTCTTCAAGTTAATTAAAATACCGTCGGAAGGTAGCAAGTCTATCAATTTTCTACTGGATTTATTTCGGTGAATGTGCTACCAGCTGTACGACCTTGTACTTCCATCCCCCTTTTCCGACAAGACAAATAGAAAGAGAGTTCACTACCACCCATACATAGTGGAATTTTCTTGAGTACGTAAACGTTTCTCATACTTACGGCCAAGGAATAGAAATTGCTGTCTGATTTTCGGTCATCACATAAATTCACGCTTACCATCAGGCGAATTGGTGGTCATACGCAACTTATACGAGGTTTATATTTCGTTAATTGAACAATAATAAGTGCTACTTAATAAACCTAAGGATGAAGTTTTATTGATATCCGGAAATATCGGAGATGTCATAGGTTCCCTGTGGTTTTATTATAATTGATCAAGTTATCGACATCACAGCACGACAAGTTATAGGTTTGTTTTGTTATTGATGGGCATTACTGAATCAACCTTTGTAAGCTGTCCTACTGCTGGGTGCAGGCCTGTTCTCATTGCAGGAAGGCTAACGCCTTAATCCACCTCGCTGTATAAGTGCGTGTTAGCAGATTTAACATATCTTATTTTATTTATTTTATTTCTCTCGGGCATGTAGCTTTCTTCACGATATTTTCCTTTACCGTTTGAAATTAGCAGCAATATACCCATTAGATAGAGAAGACAGAGTTGCGTACCATGGGATTTGCACGCATGGCCTTCAGATTAGAAGCCAGATGGTCGCACCAAATAGAGCGGTTAACCATTAGGTAAAGGTGCGTAGAAGTACGCAAGACCAGTCACAGATTTAAGACTTCGGTGAGAAGGGAGGGGTTTTTTTTGTATATTTTATAGTAACATATCCTTGCTACATTGCTAGATTTGTTAGCGATGTCTGATCTTTTTAGCGCACCGAGCTACGTAAAAAAAACATCTAAATTTTCGATTTCCACGCATAATAAACATTTTGTGGTATAAACAAATGTTTATTCTGCCTGGGTGTTCCGTACGTACGATATTATAAGTATACATACTGACAACTTTACAAAAAAAAAAAGTTTAAGTATTCTATCTGTTATCTAACTCCCATCATACAGGCTTTGCTTAGTTTGGCGTCATATGGCGCTGAGTATAATGTCCTACGGTATTAAACCTTCTTTTCTTATCTTTATTCGAATAACAAACGAGACTTAAACTTTTTGGACCTCGCCTCTTCTATTCCCTTAACTTATTGTCTTTCAAGAAAATATACGTAGGTTTAATAAAGCAATTAAAAGTGAAACATGAACCAGCAACGGTTCGAGCAAAATTTTGTTTCTCTTCTTTGTTTTTTACACACAACTCGGTATTGTTTGTAAAACTGCAAAGAAGACTTTCTAAGCCCGGTTGATCCATTTAATTTCACTCAGATCGTCGACATGGATTCTAAATCCCCAGAGAGCTTGTGTATCGAATTCGTATGACACTATGACTTGGTTACCCACGTGAAATAAATAATTTATATCTTTCTATTGATTTATTGGATTGAATTTACGACGAAGTACGAATATTATTTCTTTAAAGCATTTAATTGAAATGGCGAAAAGTTAGGTATCATAATTTCTATGCCATGCGTGGGATACCATCTACTAAATGAATAATTTTATTCGTACTAGATACATGGTAGATTTTCTTAGTAGAAAGACTTTACCTTACTTGTTACGAACGCATTGTCAGATTTTTTTGTCGTAGTACTGTGTATAAATTTCTTTGTTCCGGTATGAACAAAGTTATAGGTATGGTAGTTATTGAATTTTTCAAAGAAATGAGCGCTACATCTGCGATATTCTGCCCCCGTATTCAAAGCTGCTTATAATGATACCTGTTAGACATTCAGGAAATAGCTAAGCGACTACGTATCGTGTGTCTGCGCAATAAGGTTTACAATCGCATTGATTTTTCGTAAGCGCCTAACAGATATCGAAATAAGAAGTTCGGAATACAGAAGCTGGACTTTGTTTTGTAACTCCTTAGTTTTAAGGAAGGTGCAATAGTCATGGACAGACGTTGTCTCTTACCATCTACCAGGAGACCGTTACGTTCATCTTATTACTTTAATGAAAAAATAATTGCATTTTAACAGTTAAAGCTTTACGTCGCGTAAAGTTAACAGACACTTAAAACGATTTGTCATCTTCTCCCCGACCTGAAATTTCGGCAAGGTATTATATTTTTTTGTGTATTTCAATTAACTTGAATCATTATTTTAGTAAAGCTAAACTTTTAATCTAGCAGTGAAGCAAGAGACTGAAAAATGTGGAAACGTAGTTTAATTAAAACTTTTTTCTTCTTATCTACTTAAAAACTTTGTTTTACTATTAATAACGCGTTGTATTATTACAATAATACATACCAAATGGCATATGTTTATTTGTTCTATTACAGAATTTCACAAATGTTCAATTATATAAGCGGTCATACTTACGGTTGTAGGCAGATACTTACCTAAAACAACATTATTAAGTACAGTGTTAACTTCGGTGTTAAAATCTCTAAACTTTGCGCCGGACCCTAGAGGCCTCTTATTAACCAACCTAGCTTACAAAGTTGGTTATCCTCAAAGTTTTAACATTATAATTCATAAAATGGGTCTATATAACTATAGATCTACCGTTAAATATGGACGGAAATAACCCATTTTTGGGGTGGCTTATTTTTCTCATCAAATAGCAAACAAGAAAAACTAGGTGGAAAATCTAGGAGTAGCTTCAAAGATATTTTAACTTACGTTCTTCGTGCTTCGTGACTGATTGTTGAATGTTGATTCACGCGGCCGCGAACAAATATTTCTTTTAACAAGTACTAATGAATATGAGCTGTATGATAGATGATTAAGGGACCTATTTTCATTCACTTTTTTTTTAAATTGTTGACAGGCTAGGTTTTTAACCACAGCTCACCTGATGTTAAGTGATGGTGTGGTCGACGACGGTAAAGCACACCTAGCCTGGAATGGACATGGCTCTCAAGTGAGGCTGCCGGAACACGCCGTTAGATGCTTGGCGGCAGATTTTCTACTTGAGGGTGGTCGCTAGCCAGCCGAGACCTAGAAAGTACCCTACTACCACGCTATGGTTTCCTTCACCGGCAGCTCAAGCTCATTGCTGGGGTTTGAACCCACGCCCTTCGGCATGCGAACCAACCGCGCTTACCGCTGAGCTATCATCGCTACAAAACTATCTACTATCAGTTCAAAATGACTCGAAAATATCGTTTTGTAGTCTCTAATTCCCTATGAATGAGTTCAATGTGAAATAGAATATGACACACAAAAGTGAAAATAATCACAGTAAACGTAACATAACAACATCATCTTATTAGTACAAGTAGTTTGCCAGACAAACCAGACATTGTATTTCTCCGTTAATCTCCACTTTGATAAGATCTATTCTAAGCCTGAAGTAGACCCAAACAGAGAATACCTAACTAATTTGTACGGGTATTACAATGAAACTAAAGGATAATTATTCCCAGAAAGCCCTTAACTGACAGTCTTAAAAAATATTGGTTTAAAGATATTTAAATTTAGTTGTGATTGAATATAAAAATTCACAACTTAACTTGAAATAAATTAGTACATTAGGGGTGAAAGTAACTTATTTAGTCCCAAGACGGGGCTTGGGAATAATAGTTCGAGGGACTAAATAAGTCTTTACCCCGAGGTAAAGACTTGTTTTTCATTACGAATACAAGGAAAGTAAAAATATAAACAAGCTTAAGAAAAAATGAGTGATTTTATTTTATATAAATCAACAACTTCTCTCGAAATCCTTTAAATTTACATTGTGATTAGTAGGTACTTAATATTGTCTTTAACATAGAATACTCGCTCCATAATGTTGAATGTTTGTACGTCTTTGATAATTAGTTGAAATATATTAACAATACGTTTTCTGATAACGATTTAACTTTTTTCTCAGCGCGCTATTTCATAAAATCGTCGTACGATTTTAGGTGTCTTTGTTTTCATTTAGGTGGTAAAAGGTTGTCCACTACTGCTTTAGCCTCTTCTCTTATGAAATCAGGCGTTAAATCCATATCTTTTTTTTTGTGTAACAGTAATGAGACGAACGAGTCGGATGTTAAGAGATAACGCCTGTCCATGACCATTGCAGCGATACATGGTGAGCTGTGGTTAAACACATAGCCTGTAAGCGATTTAAAAAAAACTAGTAAGTATAAATAGTGAGTGGAGTGTTTGGATCACGTAGATAGATCACGTTAAAGTGTATGTATTTATGTTTATATTTTATTGAAATATTTTTAAGTACATGACTGCTTTTAAGATTCACTCAAACACACTCAACACCAATGTTCGTTACCTTGCATTTACATTTTTTATCTCGTTGAGCCACACAAGTTACATGTTAGCCACAGAATATATAGTAGCAGGTATTACATAGGTATTCTTCTTCGTGCTCTTCATTACTGAAGGTTGTGCCCGTAATGCCTTCACTGAGGCGTTCACTAGCTGCTAACGTGCCACTCTGTCTTCGGCTTGTCTCAGGGCAGTAGTGACGGAGAATCCCGTAATCGCCTTTATCTGATCAGACCAACGAGTAGGTGATCGACCCCAATCTTTCGTAGGTACTTGTCTCAAAACAGAAAATTTAGCGGCACGCCATTGCGTATGCTTTTATTTGTCAATATCGAGATAATACTTTGTGACTCCGTCAATCTTTTTCACACAATAAAAACATGAGTTTCCGAACTAGAGATACAAATAGAAATATCTAAAATATCTCCGTTCAACGTCTCTAAGATTATTGCGTCACAGAATATGTTTGTATGTATTGACTTCATGTTGTTATCTTACTGCTAAGGGGTGACATACTTAAAATTTATGGGTATTTATAGGTAAGCCGAAACCAGGGTTAATTCTTACTCTATAATCTCCAAAGAAATGTTAGTAGACTCATGGAAGTGTTCTATAGAAATCTTTATTGCTTATTGCAGATTAGCTGTTGTCCGCGGAATTGCTCGCGTAGTTGAGTAATTTACAGTCCAAAAAATAACTTAACGCATTTACAAAACGAACTATCCAGCTTCAGTATTAAAACCAGTGTAAACTGATCCTCGCTATGTTCGCTATGTTTCGGAGCTCGCCTTATAGTGGTACTTTCCCTGTAACGATTTTGATAATTTACTTGTTTTGGACATCACGTAACGTATTTCAAATGATAGCATATAAATCCGTGAAACAGTTTTTAAGTTAAAAAAGAAAACTTAATAGGAAAGAGGATGCTATATTACCTTTAAAATGTCCCACTTTTCTATGCCATTTATCGTATAAATGAATATTAGTAAACATTTAACTAGCCCAAACTAAGCAAAGCTATGGGAACCAATTAACGGATATAATGAATTACTTTTACAATTATTTTTTAAAACTTATAATACACACGAAACACTCAGACATTTTTCATTCAGAGTGGAAATTGAACGTATTCCCTACAGCTTCGGAAGCAGAGCTCATACCAAGTAAGCTAACAGAACAATCCAGTATATAAGTCACCTCAATCCAACCACCAATTAATCTAGTGCATTACGAGTATACCAATGGAGCTATAGTATTGTTCATAACTCTGTGAGTATTAAGTACCGAATTCGTATTGATCACGTTCGCTCTGTTAGCATATAAAACTTTTTGGTACCATGTGCAAAGTCAAAATTCTCATCAATTGCGTATTGTACATAAAATATTTATAGTTCAGTGGTTAGCGCGGTCGGTTCACACGCCAAAAGGCGTGGCTTTATACTCCGACAATGAGCTTGAGCTACTGGTGAAGGAAAACATCGTGAGGAAACCATAGCATGGTGGTAAGAACTTTTCTAGTTCACAGCTGGCTAGCTACCACCCTCAAGTTGAAAATTTGCCGCCAAGCACCTAACCGTGTGTTCCGGCAGCCTCACTTGAGAGCCAGTTCTATTCCAGGGAATGTACGTTTTACCATCTTCGACCATACCATCACTTAACATCAGGAGAGCAGCTAGTTTATCAATCACAAAAAATAAGATATAAATAACTTAAAAACTATGGAGTTGCCCTCAATTGAACAGGGCTCCAAGCTGCCGGAGGTTAGGGCTGTAGAGTGAGGAGTGCCTCCTTACAATGCGTGCCGCGCCGTCGTGTCAAGGAACACTGCCCTTTGAATCTGACCCTTGACGCATCCGCCTTACGAGAGCCTTTTAAGATACTATCAATGTTGTTAACAAATAATCAATGTAATATTTTCTTATTAATTATCTTATTGTTCTATTGTATTATCTTTATTAATATTGTATACGGCACGCATGTAACAGGAGTTATTATCATCCCACCAAGGGTCCCATACCAAGGGTTATTAACACTCTTATTTTCCTTGTTTGTTACAATATATTTGGTATGGGATCATATAACAAGTTTCGGTAACAATGCCAAGTTTAACAAGCCGATATTGATAGGCAAAAGAATGCTTTTAAGACGTAATTTTTTTATCTTTGAACAATGAATTGATTTATGCTTTGAATTTACGTTTTATTGTCATATTACTTTTGTGCTTTTCGTTACTTGGTATCATCCGCATAAATATGTTGTTTTACATTTTTAAAGATGTGTCCCCATATTTTGCTCTATTACGTCGCTAAATATGATTGTTGCAAATCATTATATTTTTGTCTATAGCCTCTATTCATAGAGACGCCTCATAGAATTCAGGAAAAAAATTAATCACGTAACTTTATTATGCGATCGTTTTGGCTAAGTTGTAAAGATGCTACTAAAGATAAGTGGTAAAAGATTTTGCAACTCCAGCTTTTAAATAAAAACACTTTCGGTGCTTATAAAAACCAACTTCACCGCCAGTGGCAAACGAATTGTTGTAAATAATATAAATGCTTTGCTTTTTTCATGGCAGAGATTTACATTCTTCTCTATAATAAAATGTCAATGTTATTTATTGGCTCGATTGGTATGTTATTATAAAATGTAGTTTTGTAAGTCGCTTCGATCATAAATTGTGTCGTACATCTTTCAAAATGAAGATTGGGTAGTTCAATGAGTTATGCATGAGTTGGTCTATGAATTATACATTTTCTCCGAACGCAAACAGTTCCTCAAATTGGTGTAAGGTGCTATGGGCGTGAACTTTAGACAACAATTCATATCATGTTAGTGATTAATTTATGCTAAGTTGAAATACATATTATATAGGTACCATTCATAGCAACATTTATGACAAATTTCGCCGCGAATACGTAACAAACACGTCCCCTAATTATAATAGGGCTTTTTCAAAAAAATATTCTTTGCCTGTTTGTTGTTGGTGTTTCCAAAACTCCATAGAGGCTTCTAGTAAATCACTACAACTTTACGAGGGTATGGACAGAACTTGATTGTGACTTGCTTTATGTAATTTTGACTGTCACTATCACTTATTTTACTTGTTACGAGATACTTGAAACTATGAAATATTTGATATTGGCAGAATAAATGAAGTGCGATATCAAAAAAGAAAAAAAGAAATAAGGAATGTTTATGACTGTTATTAAAACTCTCATAACTTATTCTGATAATGTCTTTAAAGCATGTTGAAATAAAATACCAAATATAGTTGATGTATTACTAATGAAGTAAAATAGTTCATTATTCATCCATTACATGTGCCGAAATTAAATAAAGTAAAATAACAAAGAATTAAAATTTTTAAAAATATGTCAAAAATTTCAATTTTAGCAATAAAATAATACGATATGAGAAATTATTACCAAGTAGATTTAATTAAAGTTGATTAGGTGTACATATTTTGAGATGTTCTGTATTGTTTCAGAAAATGGGCAGCCGTTTGTTTACAAATGATGCACCATGATCGGCGCCACGTCCAAAAATATGCACGGTATCAAGTTATTCATAGCAGCGGAGTATAAACAAAGTTTATGGGAGCCAGTGAATAAGAGCGGGCTGGTGGAGTCGCCCGAGGGGACCGCCAACGCCTCTACGCTCAACGAAAGCCTTTACCCGTTCAACAATGACGAATACATATTCGACAGAACTGATGTTAAGGCTATTTTTATCACTTTATATACGATCGTCTTTTGTTGCTGTTTTTTC
This sequence comes from Biston stratarius, assembly GCA_950106695.1. Taxonomy (NCBI): domain Eukaryota; kingdom Metazoa; phylum Arthropoda; class Insecta; order Lepidoptera; family Geometridae; genus Biston; species Biston stratarius. The sequence goes on along the minus strand of OX467115.1, from coordinate 17,358,285 downwards.
GGTAAGTTTCTCTTTTATTCTACTATTTATCGTTGTCTAGACTGAGATGGGATGTCGATAAGCCTACCTCATTGGATGCGTTTACCCTTATTGTCAGAGCTAACTACAATTAGAGGCCATGCTAACTTATAGATATTTTTAATCGCTTAAACATTTGTGAAAATATAAGAACTTCCTAGTGAAATTTGCTTAACATTTTTCTTTAAAAAAAAGCTTTTATGAAGTAAAGAGGCGTAGGCGTAAATAGTTTCTTTACATTATACCGTAGAGTGAACAAACCTAAAGGCCTTGAAGTTTTCCGAAAGGTAGTGGGTATTCATAAATATCAGATTAATAGTTATGATTAACCCTGACAGTGAACATGACACAGCTCCGGACGCAGAAGATAATTACCGGTGTGCTTGCGTTGTTTTTATTCGTTGAACCAACTGCCAAGATTGCTGTAAAACAAATATCGGATTTTCCTGTAATTTTATGAAGGAAATCATAAATCGTATTTAATGATGGACTGAGAAAGGATAACTTCGTAACTGGCCCCTCGCGCATCATTCACTGGTTCAGAAATATTGTTCCTGTAAGTTTGAAACTTGGAGAAGTTTGTTTTTAGTTTGATGTAAATTCAAGTTGTAGTCGCCAAAAAAGCTCTGGAGCTAGTGCTGTAAAATAAATTAGTAAATAAGTAATTAAAATAGATTTAAAATTAGTTTTAACGTCACAATTTCTGTCATGTTATGTAACGAAGTAAGACTGTTTACATAATTATGTTGTTTATTGTTTCTAACATCTGATACATTTTTTTCTGTGACAAATAATTTGGCCTAATTAATATGGATCATAATACTTACTCAGTAGGATTTTTTTTTATTGGATGCTAGCTTACGCCTACGACTTTGTCCGCATTAACTTCAGAATTAGGTTCAGAGAGAAATGTAATTCCATATATGTATACATAAGTAACAGATAAGCAATAGTCATGAAACTTGCGCTATTTTATTATTAGATTAAGTTAAAGGATACCTTTTATCCCTGAATAATGCTCCATAAAACACATCTATACTAAATTTCAAGCGGATACGTCCAGTAGTTGGTTTTTTGATAATGCCATAGAAACACGTTTTTCTGATATAAAAAGTATCCTATATAATATTCCATGTAATAAACTATATGTATGTGTGCCAAATTTTATTCAATTCCATTTTTGGGGGATTGAGTAACAGGCATCTAAATAAACAAAAAAATATATTTTCACGAGGTCAAATGGAATTTGAATTGGATCGTAATACCGACAAACAATTTCCGATTCATTTTGATCAGTTTTCGAAACGACAATGAAAAAAAGAGTATTATAATCTTGTAAGAAAAATTTTCAATATCCGTAAATGTTTTTTTAATATAATTTCATACTTATGTGGCCAGTTCCAGAAACTTTCAGTATGCCCTAGATGTATGTAATTATACCCTGAAGAAATCCAAACATATATCTTAATTAGCTGTGGAAGAAGACTATTTTCTGAAACTAATACCTTTTATTAATATCAGTCATAATTATTTACTTACGCAATAACATTCTGTCATAATTTAGTAACTTTAGTATTACTTTAAAAAAAGTAGATTTTTGCAATAGTAACTAGGTATCAGTAATAGTAAGATATTTAACTATTACTATGGATATATGCTTACGATACTTATTTTTATTATTTAAAAGAACATTCAAATAACATTGGAAACGATATCAAAATCCGTTGCGTGGCTTAGAAAAAGTGAGCGGAGAAACAGACACGACAGTGACTTTGACTATTTTAAAAAGTTTCCAAAAACTAAACTGGTTAAGCATTAGAAGATCAATAAAGACGAAATACAACTCTCCAAAACTGAAAAGTTACAGATGTTCACTCATTTTTAATACTGATGGAAAGCACATTATCAAGTAATAGGTTGATAATACTTTTACTCAATCCGAACAAATTTGGAGAGCAAAAATCGCATAGATAACCATTTCGCAGTAGGTACACGATGATTTCGAAAACCATACATACTTAGTCATTCATTATATCCAAGTGAAGTGGCCTTTTGATAATATTTTGATAAAACTTCACGGAATGCGCCCAAAACACTCGAGTCGCAACTTTGATAAAATCGGCGGTAGCTTATTAAAGCTGAAATCGTCTGCCATCACTCACATGGCTGCGGTGACCACGATTTTAGTTTTTTAATGAATAGTTCTCGTGTTTGGGACGGAGCAGCTCAACTTTAATAAGATGGAGTCCATTGAGATCCGTGTCAAGAAATTGATCAGCAATGACTCCCCAAAGCCTTGAAAATCGAGGCATAGTGGCTTGTCTATCGGTTTTCTACCTGATACGCTTTGAAGAATGTGCTTATGATCTTCATGACCCAATTCTAACCTGCCAATTCTACTATTGAACTGCCAGGAGCTCTAAATAGTGAAACCGTTGGTTAGTATTCCAAGAACTCGATCCAAACGAATCGATTTCACTTTCATAGTACGATCCGCTAAGTAATGGAATTTGCTGCCTGACTGGGTGTCCCCTGATAGATACAATCTGTGTGCCTTCAATTCGCGAGGTTTCTTTTAGGAAAAACTGCTCCATCGTAGAAGTTATATTCGCACAATATCAGGCAGGATGGCGGACAATCGTAAACATGTTAAATCGTCATAATGAATACAAAAAATGGCTAAAGGTAACATAAACATTCCATTCCATTCCAGGCTAGGTGTGCTTTACCATCTTCGACCACACCGTCACTTAACATCAGCTGAACTGTGGTCAAACACCTAGCCTGTCAGCCATAAAAAAAAAAAAAAAACTCAACAGATAAAAAATAATAATATAGAAAAATAGTAATATGAACATAAACGATGTCGTTCGTAGATAAATCTATTTTAAATAATTTGTTTCGGTACAAGCTATAGCGTACTCTCAAAGCATTTTGATGCCACGTTTGTTATTTGCAATATTATGAAATTCTCCGTCTGAGTTTGTGTCCCAAAAAGTAAAGCACGGGTGTCTTTCAGTATATAGTCTCTTTCTAGACCGCATTAGTTAAAACATTAGATTGATAGTTGTCCAACCTTAAAACCAATCGATTTTTGAATGGCTGTAATGTTTCTCATGCGGTCTATGTACTTCGTAGAATTTTCAAGTATATTTGATACTTCGCTACATAGCGCCCAGCACTTAAACTGAAAAGTTTGTAGTATATGTATGTCGGTACTATCTCTTAATACCACTAATTTTTATTTCATTCGTTCAAATCCAGCTTTTTTCACAATCACAATCTATGTTACACAATCTACACCCATCGAGTTTTCTATTCCAATGGGAACTAAACTGTCGTTGCAACTAAAGACTATTATCTTCTCAGCTGTGACACGATCGTTTCGTCGACTAATGCATTGTGTGGAATGGATAGCAAACATACTATCTGTAACTTTGTAAATTATTTAGTATTTTATTATGGAAACTGACGAGGTCTTGACACATTTTTTGTTTTATTTATGCGGGATTACTCACATTTAATTTTATCGGAAACTCCGACTATAGTTTCGGCCACATCCGGTGGCCTTCATCATGGGCACAAAGCTGAGAAAACGCGCGCGCGGCCTCGTCTTGCTTCGCACTGAAGCAAAATAAACCAAAGCGAAACGAAAATTATTTAGTAATTTATCCTTTATATACATTTTGTTAATCATTTATGTATGTATTACGCGCTAAAAAATACGACCAATAAACTTGGTTACAGTTTAAAGTTTAAATAAATACTTCAAATCCATATCACTTCGATAACGTTGTAAATTGCTTGTATGCTGATTATGTGAACTAATTTATATACTATTCTTAAAACTGCGTTGAGAATACATTTACGAAATTTGTTATCAGTAAACAAACATAATAATTATTGGTATACCCCAACTACATAAAAGATAATAGAGGATTTAAGTTCTGTTCTAAATCTAGACAACAATAGCAGATGGATGATAGCGCCAAAAACTTAAACAGGTGTTACGATTCTATAGCACTGCCCGTAAAACGCGAATTCTATTCTGTAAACAGTTTTGTCAAAGTTGTGTTTTGATTTTGAACTAATACTGTTAGTTTTGTAAATTTGATCCATCTATATCCCTCGTTCCGGTTCCAAAATTGCTTTACAAGCCAGACGTTTAACCGTTTAGCGTAGGGATCAAAGTCTAAAATGCTATATGCTTCACGTCAGTCAGCCTTATACGCCTACGCCGGCAATAAGTGACAGCAAAATCAGCGGAACCTCTAATATTTGTTGGCTTCCTCATTTTCCTCACTCATAGCGCCTCATAACATATTCCACGTGTCGAAAAGTAAAACAAAAATGAAGAAATTACACTTTTTCGGTTTAGACTCAGCTTTATGTTAAGTTTTAAGAACTCCAGATTGGTTTTAGTATCTACAAGCAGACTTATAGTCCTGATTATCCAGCGAAATCATAGACAGTAAGATTCTCATTATGCGCAAAGTTTGGCAGTAATCATATATTTTGTTTCAGGGAACTTGCTCGTGATACTCGTCGTTACTTTATCGAGGAGGCTCCGCTCAATTACCAACTTCTTTTTGGCTAACCTCGCAGTGGCAGATTTATGTGTTGGAGTATTTTGTGTCTTCCAAAACTTGTCTATTTATCTTATACCAAGGTGGGTAAACTGTTTTATAATCTTATTGTTAAGATGTCAAATACAACTTTCAAAATTGATTTTATTGTGTTCAATTGCAACAGTACTTTGATTTTTGCGAGAAGTACTGCTCCTTGCTAAAAGTTTCTTAAGTTACCTTACGTACTAAAAAGATGACACACATGATGTTTAGTAATAGTAATAATCTATAATGCGAACGGTCTTAACAACGAAGAAAGGTGGGTTTCGTATGCTATTACTGATTCTATGAACCAAGAAATTACCTGACGTTAGAAGTCAATTAATGATATTGAGGACATCTCTAGAGTCAGCTGTTAATGTTTATATGCCCCCCGTAAATCGCAGATTATACTATTGCATAAATAAATATTGGAAGACATTTCACACAGCGCCTTCTAGCTCCTAACTAAGTAAAGTCAGAAAGCTGAAATATAATAAGGCATAGAAAAGCTAAATAGCTGATAGAAAAATTAATTACTTTTTTTGTAAACACATACTTATAATACAGAACACCCAGACAAAGAACAAACATATATGATTGTTACACAAATGTTTGTCCTGAGTGGTAATAGAACCCACGCTCTAGAAATAGAACTGTAGTAGTCTCTCTCTGTTTTCATAGCTAATAGAGCAGTCCAATGATTTTACATTGTTTAATAGTGTTTGTTTTAAAACAAATAAATAGTAAAACAATCGTAGTAACATCCGTAGTTATCGAGTTTCAAAGATCTTATTAGAATTTTAATAAGTAACTTCCACCGCTATGCATCAAATGCTATTCACGCTAAAAATGCATACTTTACGTCCAAAAAGAGTCTTATCCTATTCGTTAATAGCTTTTCCATCAATTCATGTATCACCTTTGGACAATAAATCCTTTACGTCTGACCACATCCGACATACGTGTCATAGATTTACACGGTCGGTTTATCTCGATTGACCCAAAGCCTAATGGCACCATATCTATACGACTTAACACGATTCGATACGTTGGCAAACAAAGGGTAATGTGTTGGTTATGCGTTTGTTTAATTAATCTGAAATTGGTACAATGTTTACATCTGGCAATTCGGTTAACGATTTTTCCATCAATCACGAATTTCACGCCTTGTTAGTACTTTTATAAAATACTTATGGAAATATTTATTTTAGTTATTCCATTCGCCGGAGGGTGAGTTGGAAAAGTTTACGAGTGACTGAGCCCTCGTAAAATTGACACCGCCGGGACTGTGTTATTGTGTGAATTATGATTTCACACACTATGAATTAGTGTTCTCGCAACAAAGCACATAAAGTGTACAGTGTTAGTTAAGTTCTTGCTGGGCTTATTGTTAACAATCCCTCTAGGACTCAGATATGAAGTTAACAAAAGACTGTTCTTAAAACCAGCTCAACATTCTTGGTATTATGCATACGTGTTTGTTTTCTTCTAAAGTCGACAAATTTACTTTCCTTTTGACTTGGTTTTTATCATCTAGCGAGTTTTTTTTTGCGATTACTTCTTAATTTTACGATAACGTGGAAAATATTCACATGCTAATAGGTTGGTGAAAATTGCACCTGTATTCATTCCGTTAGGATATGGCACAGGAAGAAGTTTTTTTTTAAATGTCTGACAGGCTAATTGTTTGACCACAGTTCACCTGATGTTAAGTGACGGTGCGGTCGAAGATGGTAAAGCACATCTAGCCTGGAATGGAACTGGCTCTCAAGTGAGGCTGCCGGAACACACCGTTAGATGCTTGGCGGCAGATCTTCAACTTGAGGGTGGTAGCTAGCCAGCCGAGTACTAGAAAGTACCCTACCACCACGCAATAATAAATAATAATATTTATATGTAATTGTGTGAAGATAATGCGAAATATTAATTTAGAATCGAAAAGGTTTTAAATGTAAACGTTATAAAATACAACTATGTACAAATTATAGATACAAAACTATATTACAGAAAACACAATTTAAAATGAACTAATTTAAAATACTGCTGTACGAGTATATCGAAAACGTTCCTAAAATGCCGCCACATAATTATTGTACTCAAGACGGGTTAGAACCGTTTTTTTTTATTATTACAAATAGGCTTGCGTTTGATCGCCAGCTCGCCTGATGTTAAGCGAAGATGTGGTCTATGGTAGAGCACGCTCACCCACAAGAAACCGATTCACTGGCGACTTGAAGGCACCGAAATCGTATCTATCAGGGAACACCCACTCGGGCAGCAAATTCTATTGTTAAGCGGTTCTACTTTTGAATTATATCAATGTCACTCAAAGAAAAAGGCCTCGCTGATGCGACTTCGCCCATATCTTCGGTACGTGTATTTGTCACCTAACTCCTCCTTAAAGGCTGGACCGATTTGGACGAAATTTTGTGTGTATATTTCAATGGGTTTTCGATGGTCTGATAAGATAATTGGTGCTGCTGTCGGTATATCTTTTGACTGTTAGGCGATACGTTACAGCTAGTTATACATAAAAATTCCCTTTTATTTTTTTAGTTTTCTAATTCTTTGTTGAAGGTTCTAAAGGTAAGTTAAAAAAATTGCGCAGAAAATTGGAAAATTACACATTTTTTTAAAATAAATTCCAAGCAGACTATGTCGCGGGTAACAGCTAGAATTAAATAGATTAATTTTCGGTCTTGTCATCCATAAGGGGGTGCGAGGGTCTAAGGGTCTTGTGATCTTTTCTGCGATCTCTTTGTTAAGTGCGAGGCCATGGCCGCTTCGCTTACTACGCTTAGCTACGCCATTCACTATAACTAACAAAATTACATATATAATGAGACTCATCATGAAATGTTTCAAAGTAATGAGCGCTAAAGCGGTGAAATTTGGCGAGCATTATTTCTTACCGTCAGGAGAACGTCTCGTTCGTATCATTACAATAAAAATATAATCTGTGACTAACTTGATGGAAAATACCGAGCTAAAGTATGCATTCACTGTTTATTTTTCGTCGGCCACCTGTTAAACAATCTGTGAGAATAACTAAAATATTATCATGGAAGGTTGTTGACTGAGAATCATTAATCCGTATGATGAAATATTGCTTTGCTTACCAATAAAACGTGAGGGGACTTAGGGGCACACGAGCGGGCACTATGATCTATTGCCTCTCTAATGGAAGTGCTCGTTGAACAAAATACATCTACAGGTTTTTGGAACGAATATATATTTAACACGGAAAATTGATGTAAATATCGTGATTTACTTTTATCGTGGACAATATGTTTTTTGAATTTCTCCACGGTGAATTTTATTCGTAGGATTCATTCGTACGAAACCTTCAATTTATTATTATTATTTATTTTATTTATCATCATTTGTTTTATGCATGAGTACTACGATATTACTCAAATAGTATATGGAAATTGTGCTATTTATGTATAATAAGTATGTATTTATTAAAAAAAGTATGTATGTATTCTAAAAAAGTATATCCTAAAAATCCTAGTAAATCCATAATTTTTTGTTTTGTATTTTCAATTTATTAATTAATCATTTATTAACTGATTTTTTTATAGTAATTGGATTTAATTTATTTTTTAATATTTTTTTGATATGACAATTTTTTTATTGTATTTTTTTTAAATATTTAATTATTTTGACTTTAACTGAGGTTATCAATAAAAACTATGACTATGACTATAAATAACTAACAAATGAAATTGGCGATGGCAGTGTTGATCTAAATCAATAATGAGTAATCTGGTTTCCATATCTGGCATACAAGCTTTGTTTAGTTTGGGACTAGATGGCGCTGAATGAAATGTTCCATGTTATTTATTTATTATTATTAACATTTTTCTCATGTAAAAGTAATGAGTTGAAAGATACGCTCTCCTGATGGATATGAAATGGAAGATACACATAGGTTTGAGGAGCAAAACAAAGCCCGGGGCATCGCTGCTTTGGCGCTCATTACTTTGAAAACTTCGATGATTAATCTCTACAGTCCAGTAATTTCGGTAGCTGCAGTACCCTTCAAACCGGAACACAGTAATGTTTACACTACTGTTTGACGGCTGAATATCTGGTAGTACCAAGCTAGACGACCTCCTGCTAAGTAAAATTTTATGGTCTACGCGTATTTTTAAGTTGTGGTTCGTAGCATCACGATCGTAGCAGCGGCGTAGCAAGCTTATTTTTCATATGACTGAGTAATTATATAAAATAAAAGTTCGATAGAACCTATTGAACAGTAATAAATTTTAAAATAGAATTTTGGCTTTGGTAACGGCGATATTGCCTACATTAAAATATTGAATTACTTATTTGCAGTACGCAGTAATCAAATCAATCATTCATACTTCACTGCTACATCCACTTCAGAGGTTAGCATATCAATTGGCGAGATTTGCTTACTAAATAGACTAGAGAGAAATGTATAGAAAGTCGACATCCGTGGTAGTAAATGGAAGCTGCTTTTTTATATATGTATTTGTCTTTCGTTTATCTACTATGTCTTTCACACAAATTACTAAGCTCGACCCACAAAACATTTATCAAATATCTATGGTTATGTTTCGCTGTAGTTAAATTTACCAGTGAATATTACTGTCAAAAAACGAAATTTTATGTTACCACTTGCTTTCCATTAATTAGGTTTTAATGTAACTTAAAATCTTTTTGAATTTAAGTAATATACGTGTGCCTAAATCTATTAATTTTATAAACATATAAGACTTAGACTTCGTCCGCGTTGTCTTAAGAATTGGGTTTAGAGAGAAATGAAATATGTGTAAGTAATTTGCAAGATTCGTCCTAAATCAACTAACAAACACAGACATTGCAAGCTAAACAAAAGCTTGTAAAAAATACTTATAATACAATCTCGCTCTTGTTTACTCTCAGCTAATGGTACATATCGTCCACTTGCGATGACAGTGTGACATCTCAAAAATCATTTTACAGAAAACGGCTTTTAAACTATTATAATATGAGCATAACTCTTAAATTTAAAAAAAGGTGGTAAGTTTAGTTGTCACGTTGAAGATGATGTGGAAATTTACATATAATACGTGGTATCCTTGTGACGTCACGTTTTTCTTGAAAACCAAGAGCACTCCACACCTCGAAGCTGAGGTGACAACTGAACTGTCACTCTGTTGAAGCCAACTAGATCGACTAACGAGACAGCGCTATATCGTGTTATTTTGTCTTTTCTCTCTTTTTTTTGTTGTTTATTGTAGAAATATATCCCGTTTTTGGAGATAATAGAACGCGAGATCACGATTCAGAATATCAGTAAAACGAAAAACCGTATGATTAGAGATGTCACACTGTCGTCGCAAGTGGACGATGTATTTGTTCCGCTTACACATGCATTATTATTTATGGAACCGGTCTATATGAGTTTATGGGCGCAACTAATTTTTGTTTTTCTTTTTCAGCTGGGTGTTCGGTGATTTCCTTTGCAAGATGTATCAGTTCGTACACTCGCTAAGTTACACGGCGTCTATATTTATACTGGTTGTGATCTGTACAGAACGATATTTCGCGATAATTCATCCCATCACCTGCAAACAGATTCTCACATCAACAAGACTCAGGGTATGTATCCATACATTACTAAGCTCGGTTGTAGATTAATCGAACATCAAGACACCTGTCGAGACTTGGTGGGGAACACAGAAAATTTATGTTGATACTTTGTATTATTTTCCAAAACTTGTAATTTTTCACGTGTCGATGATTAAAATAGGCAAAATTTAAAAATTTTACAAAATAAAAAAAAAAACACCAATGCCTAAAATATACATTTTTTTTAATTTATCCTCGTGTCACTAGGGATGGTGTATAGATTCTAACGATACTCCATAAATCCAAATCTTTTCTGGCATTTAAAAGTTATGTACACCTACACATGTACATGTATCCTGAAAACTTTACACTCCTTTTTTGGGCAGTCGTGTAAATAGCGGTATTTTAAAGATAAGCCGAATTATAATCGCCAGTTTGGATAAGTGATAAAATGTAAATAAAAGTTTTATGATTATTAAAATGGAATCTTTAATATATGAATATTGATAATATTTTTTTATTCAAAAGGTATCTTGTAGGACATTAAAAACAAAAATTAAAAATGCTAATAAAATTATAATATTATCGCCTTAAAGATGTTATGAGGCAAACAAACATCACTGACTAATGATTTTGTCACCATTTCTTGTTATTTGTGTATAAGTTGCTTTATCCTTCTTTGGCATAAAAAATAGACCGTAACATGTCCGAGTCAAAAATGGGACCTTTCAAAATTGAAAATCGGAATAATACAAATACAAAATACAAATATTATATTGACAACACCAAATTTACAATTCGAATTTCGTTACTATATAATTTCAAAAACATCATCAAAACATCAACATCTTTAATTACATTAATTTAATAACCATGATAGCTCAGCACTTAGTGTGGTCAGTTCACACGCCGAAGAGCTTAACAACCCAAAGAGCAGTCGTGCTTTCAAACTTCAACAAACTTGTACTACCGGTAAAGGAAACCATGGCATATGTAGGGTACTTTCTAGTACTCAGCTGGCTAGCTTCCACCCTTAAGTTGAATAATCTATTGCCAAGCACCTAACAGTGTGGTCCGACATCCTCATTTGAGAGCCAGTTCCATTCCAGGCTAGAGGTGTGTTCACCATCTTCGACCACACAGTCACTTAACATAAGATGAGCTGAGCTAGATAAAAAAAAAAGTTGATATAAAAAACGATGTTTGACTATCAGTATCTTAGTGCCGTGATGGTGCCGGCGTAAGAATAGTACCCCACCCTCTCTACCCGTGGTTGCCGTAAGAGTCGGCTAAGGGATGAAATCCGGAAGATGGGCAGCAGCGTCTTCCTTGAACAATCACACCTAACTGCGCTCGCCAACCCGCCTGCCAAGAGGGGCGAGTATTGGCAAAACCAGGAGGAGGCCTACGTCCAGCAGCGGACGTCATATGGCTGATGATGATACCATTATCTTAATTTCTTTGATTTTAGTTACCTATGTGTATTTGTAAAATCAATATCTGAATCTATCTAGGAATGAATTTGCTAAGTATACCTGAGTTATCTGAGTTTGCTAGCGAATTTACAGGGCTGTATTCTCAAAGTATTGAGCGTTTGGCGATGCCCTGGACGTTGTCTTGTTACTCAAAGTTCTGTATATCGCTACAATGGCCATAGACAATATAGACAGGCGTTATTTTTTAACATCAGGAGACCGTCTCGTTCGTCTCATTACTTTTACACAAAAAAAGAGTAGCGTGTATTCAGAAAATTGGCTAGAAAAAAATAAAGCAAGTAGAAATGTTTAGCTTAATTTAGTAAGTTCTATTAAATGACTAAATTACTGGGACTTTTGTATTATGAAAAAATTAATGGCACACGTACAATAAAAGGCGAGGTTGGCATGAATCTAACCACATTATGTGGCGAGATTACTCATAAAATATGAATAAAAATCAGGAGATAAGCTCGAATTTCACGAGCTCCCTCAATCATGAAGTCGTTCGCTACATATGAATCTGTGCAAGCTTATTGCATTTAATACCACATTTGATTTTCAGAGTGGCTCTTTTATGTGTGTTTGTGTTATTTATAGAGTCGAGACTGTTGATAATTCTCTCGCTTTCGTGGATTGTAGATTTTGCTGGTATTAATTATCAGTACTGTAACATCGTAGCTACAATTACCATTACCTTCAGTCTGAGCTCTTGTTAAAATAGATATCTCAGAAAAGTCTGGGTGCGGTATATTTCATATTTCGTCCCTACATACACAATAGACTCTTAATGGTAGAAGGTACATCTAGATAGTTTTGTATAGTTAATAATTTACACTGTACCTAATCAAAATTATTAAGTGGGTTATTTTAAAATTATTGTTGACAAAATAGGTGTTTGACCACAGCTAAGTGACGGTGTGCTCGAAGGTGGTAAATAGCTGAAATGGAACTGGCTCTCAAGTGACGCTGCCGGAACACACAGGTGCTTGGTGACAGATTTTTAACTTAAGCTAGTTAGTCGAGTACTATACCCTACTACCATACTATGGTTTGCTCGCGATATTTTCCTTCACCGATAGTTCAAGCTCATTGTTGGGGAATGAACCCACGTCCTTCGGCGGGTGAATCGACCGCGCTTACCAATGTATTATCATCGCTACAAAAAATATTTTATTTCTTATTTAATTACCTAATTCAATAAAAATATTTTCTAAAAATACCTACCTAAAAATATCTATAATGGCTTTCAGACTAAAATAAATATCATTAACTAGATTCCAACGGGAGCATTATTATTTTCCACTCGACGGAATTGATTATTATGTAAAAGCCACTCGTGTGCTTAGCGCTCTCTCACCAAGAAAAAACAATCTATCATCAAGTGTGGGAATTCTTATTAAATAATAAAAACCTATTTCATGGAGAAATATAGCGTTTCTTGCAACCAATTGTTCCTATATCAGCTCTCATTATCACATTCCATCAAAAGTAACGGTTCCGAAGACTACCCTCTATATTTTTAAGATTAGAATAAATATCGTCCCTCTCGATGACGTCCATTTTCATTTTTACGCTCGCGTTTTTACCGTTTTTGGTAGGAGCTTAAATAATGAGACTGCGTCATGAATTTGACCGTTTTACACGAGCAACGGCATGGACATTATTATTACTGGCATTACAGAAACATTAACTTTGTGAGGTCAAAGGTAACGTTATAACCATGTTTCAAACTAGGTATATTCTTAATTAATACCGCAAAAAAAGCTGCGACCTATCGATTTACATTCAATCTATCTAAAGCTGTAATAATCAATGAGAAACACAACTATATAGAATAAACAAACAGCGCGATTCTGGAAACCATTGAATATCGCAGGAAAACTTGCAGTAAAATTTAATTCAGGAACTCACCATCTGGTGCTGTTCGCGTTAAAATAACATTTATTTGCGTTACCTACATTGTTGCCACATTGTAAATTTTGTTCGCAGCTGGTGATTCTCGGCGTGTGGATTACGAGCGCTGCGTATAGTGCGCCGAAGTTCATTTGGGTGGAGACGATCACTAACGACCTAGGCGACGGGCACATGGAGACAATCTGCATTCCTCATCGTAGGAAATACAACTCAGAACTCTTCGACATGGTGAACTTCGGCCTCTTATACGTGACTCCGCTGTGTGTTATGACTGTAAGTAAAATTAACTCTAGACATCTGACGCGTGAGATATTGGTGTGTTTTATGCCTCACTGCTCCCTTACATGAACGCTTAAATCCATGGGAAGTCGACTAAATGGCCGGTAAACTTCAATATCATAAAAATGTATATTTATTGGGAGCAAGGTTGGGACTTTTAACGGAGTCGGATGTCATCTGCTCCTGAGTATAATGTAATGGTTGGCTTATATCAGCTGCTTCTATGAAGATAAAAAACACAGATTTTTTGAGTTTTTATAACTTTTATATCTAGTTGCCTAACGCGCTGAAAATAACCCTATAGTATAATCCTATGTAGGATTATATAGGGATATATGTAGATTATATATGATTATATTAATTTAATATTTTTATCTTATACAATAGACAAACACACAGGCACGTTTGCATTTGTTACATAATTTTGCAATATGTGATTTTAGTAGGGAACGTTCTATATGGCTATAAACTTCGGTATGCTATGCTCAAAGAAGTTACCAATTATGAATAGCTTAAACTTACCAAATATGAATATTTCGTCAAGAATCAACGAATTTTTTTATAGAACAGCTAATGCTCTTAAATAGTGAAATTTTAAGAGCATTTGCGATTTTAGAGCAAAATTATTAATACAATTTTTTTTTAGGTTATTACCATGTATAAGGAACGGTAAATAGGAAAAAAATATTTTTATCAGGTTCTCGTTTGACTTCATCCTGCTTGATGGTAAGCAGTAGTGCGGTAAAGGATGTAGCATGCTTACTTAGGAATCTAAACTAGATCTGAAAACATTGTATCTTTTGATGAACCTGTTCGTAGATCGAGGCAAAGAGTAACGCAATTTAGCTGTGCGGAAATAAAAAAGAGCAGGTGTAATCAAATTGTGCAATTATATTGCTCACTCTCCATAATACACCTGGTAAGAAACCGACAAGCTTTGTGGTAGATTACCTTACGAGGAAGTCGTCTAGGTAGGTACCACCGTTGTATCAGAGATTCTACTCCAAGCAGTTTTGTGTAAAAATAACTGAGTTCCAGTTTGAAATACCCAGCTAATGAAATTACAGATCAATTGAGACCAATCATCTAATGTCTCAAATTAAGGAGCGCCAAAGCAGTGATGACCTGCACTTTGGTTTTGTTACTTTAAGTTCTGAGTGCCGCTACAATGGTCATGGACAGGCGTGATCCCTGACCACCAGGAGGATTTCATTCGGCTCACTACATTTACATAAAAAAAGCTCGCAACTTTACATCGTTGCTCAAGGCTTTGTAGTCAAAACTCTATCAAAGCATATACGAGTACATTAAATTTTAATAATGTTCTTTTTTTTGACAGCGTTCGGTCGTTTTCTTTCCTTTCTCTGAAAAGGTCTACTTATTGGTAAAGAAATGTCTAGGTCCAGTTCAAATTTAGTATAATAAAAAGAAGTTCTAATACATATTTCGTTTTATCGACAGTTAAATAAAACTTTTGTTCTTACCTAGTCATGTCAAACACACACTTGTTCTGAGTTAGGTTAACTTATCAATGGTTCCGTACCATGTCGGTGGAGAGAAGCCTTTATATTGTATCTTCTAGCGTTCCAAAATAAGAGAGCGAAAAGTATTATTTTATTTAATAAAGCTGTTAGGTGTTGTTTTTGTAAATTTATAAATAGTAGGTAGTAAGTAAAATAAAAATAATAAATCATTTAATTCAGATTCAGTCCACATTGTTGTATTTTTATTAATATTAAGATTTTTTATTAGTTGTTTTTATTTTATATAAATAAACCTAGTCACCCATAAAACAATTATTCTACTATACCATTTAATTGTGCTTATATATGACCTAAATGTATGTATGTCATATATTAGGTACCTGAGAAGTATTTTGTGGCTAAAATTTTGATAACATTAGCCCGTATTCCCCAATTTCCAAAAGTATTTTTCGTGAATTTTTCTTTAAAAGAAACATAAACAAGCAGGCCTAGTGTGAGTCGGACTCGCGCGCGAAGGAATCCGTATCATTATTTATAAGAACAGCAACAAGTCATGTCTGTTTTATGCGAGCCCAGTTATAGCCCTTAAATATTTGTTTTATTTTAATATAATTATTTATTTTTAAAGTGAATATATAACCTAATATTCTGTGAATATTTCAAGCGTCTACCTGTTGCCGTTATCAATATCGAGCAAAAAATAATCATGTTTGTTGTATGGCCCTTTAAATATTTATTTTATTCTGTTTTTTAGTATTTGTTGCTATAGTGGCAACAGAAATACATCACCTGTAAAAATTTCAAATGTCTAGCTATCACGATTCATGAGTTACAGCACGACAGACGGACAGACAGACAGACGGACGGACAGCGGAGTCTTAGTAATAGGGTTCCGTTTTACCCTTTGGGTACGGAACCCTAAAAACTAAAACTATTTTATGTTTCTTTTGAAAGAAATTATGATATATTAATATTGGACCTTGACTCAGTACATAAATGCTATTCACGTTTAATTAGCAAGTGTAACAACCTGATAAACTGATTTCGTTATAAATAAAATAATATAGGTATAAAGTAAAAAAATACGGTACTGCAATTTTAGTAAAAAAAAGAAATAAGAGGTGTCTTACGAACAAGTTGCAACGGAGTTTCTTTAAGGGCTTTTTTTTTTAATTATAAAATATTATCGACATGCTGAATAGATTGAAAAAAAATTTAGATTCCTAGGTGATCGGGAAGTGCCTCAAAAATCACTGCAAAAAGATGTCGGTTTTTGGTGTCGTTTTTCATCGTTACATATTTTTCGGTCTAGCCCCTCAGCCTGCAAACAAATGAGAACGATAACGTGCGATAAGGAACTCCGTTCCAATAAGACAAGTATTTGAGCAACCTTTTTTATTGTCAGGCGAGTTTTCACTTATTATATTGTTTCATCTATTATTTGTTATTTGTAAAGTCTTATGTTATTTTCATGAGTTATGTCATACATTATGAATTCATGCTAGTACCCGAAATAACCTGATTCGTGCCCACGCATTCAATTAGCCTGTTTCGTATGTAAATTTAATAATAGAAAAGAAAATTGAGTGTACTGAGATAGTATTAGTTGACAGGCTAGGTGCTTACAGCTCACTGTCACTTAGCAGTATTGGAGTGGTTGAAGATGGTGTTCACAGCTTGCAATGTGAATTGGCGTTAGCAAGACACGAAGTATCAAGTTACAGGTTATACTTAGAGTGTACTAAGCCTACTAGAGAAACGGGGCATTGTACCTACTCAACCTAATGAAGTACTTTTATTATGAAACTAACCCTGAAATTGCTATTCCATAGAAAAATGTTATTGACCAACAATTTGTATGGAACAGCTGATATTTTTGACAACAACCCACTTTTAGTTTGGTACACCCGACGCTTATAACCCTATATATTGCTATCTGTTTTCTTTGGAAAATTGATCGGCTGTAATAATTCATTTTCGTTTTAGTAAGTTTAACAACGTTCGGAAAATTTATTTCGGTAAAAGGTCGGTCATCTATTAGGATCAGTACAATTAATCTCACCCTCAAAATTAATGTTTCATCACCATATCAAACACCGACAGACAAGAAAGAGGTGAGTTGCGATTTCCTAGATTCTTCGTATATCAAGTGGATAAAAATAAATAACTTGCAAGTTTTGTCGTAAGTTTCGGGAAATGTATCAAGTACCTCTTACTCCGCGAATTTATGTCATGTCAGAAGGATTATTATAAAATGAATAATCGAAAATTTTTAATTTTTACTTCGACTATAGTTTCAGCCAAATCCGGTGGCTTTCTTCATGGAGACAAAGCTAAGTACAACTCGCGCGCGCAACGCAACGTATACGAAGCAAGACGAGGCCACGTGAATGTGGCCGAAATTATAGTAGGAGTATCTGATATAATTAAACACGAGTAATCCCGCATAAGTAAAACAAAAATGAGTCTTGATTTTGACGTGAATACGTCTTCAAATTTGCTTCAATAATGAAAAGCAATTCAGAAACGGATAATAATATAATCAGGGTATACAGATTGGTGTTGTGGCTAGGTACATATTCATATATGTATATTATTTATATTCAAAATGTAATTACACCACTCGATAGCTAAGGGATCAATAAATTTGTTACGTTAAGTGAGGACTTTAAACAGAATTCAGAGACTTATTCAATATTTATTATAATAAATGTACGGTCGGAAAGATAGATGCATTATAGGGAAGCTTCCTTAATAGCCATAATATTCCCAACATTTATCGTTTCGTAGACTCTTCTGTTACAATAAACAGATAACATATAATCAAACTCTTTATCTTATACAAATCGGTAATCTATGCTATAAGTGAGTGTTGTTTTCAATTTTTATCAAGATTCATCTATTCTAGGCGTTTAACCGTGAAAAATCAAACAGACAGGAAGAGTTACTGTCGCTTTTATAATATTAGGATAATGAGGTTGACAGATGCTTAAAATGTTATAATTATTGTGGGGTATTTTTAAAGGTAAAATAATACAGTGAAGAGTTCTACACTCAATAAAATTAATTAGTATGTAGGTAAATAGCGGGTTTTGCGGGGCGGTATTAAGCCGGTATTTAAATTATTCTCAAAGTAATGAGCGCCGAAGCAGCGATGCGGTGGACTTTTTTTTGTTACCCAAAGTTCTGTGTATCGAATTAACATGCGTTATCTCTTACCATCAGGAGAGCGTATCGTACGTCTCATAACCTTTACATTAAAAAAAAAAAACGAAAGGAACTCACTGTACCTATATTGGCGATATTTTTTTTCAGTCACATGAAATATTTAACAATAAATATTAACTAATTGAAAAAAACATATATTATTTTTTTATAAACATGAGACACACAGTCCTACAGTTGACTTAATAATAGATAGACTACACACTATCAAGCATACATAAAAAAACGTTTCTTCGCAGCTATAATTTAATTTTAAACAGCCATTCTTAATTAATTATACTCAAATAAAGAGAACTTTAATAAATTGCTGCCGTGGAAGAGTAATTGAAAAAGACTTCCCGAACAATCCGAATAAGCGAGCGGTGCGTGGACCGAATTTCGAAACGACGACGTGAAGTTATCCATCCTCGTTGGTGTCCCTGATCCACTAAATTCGAAACCGATAAAATGAGATTCTTTTCACTGTATCTTTATTTGCATAGGAAATAAGATAACACTTATTTGATCAATTTATCTCACGAATTTGGTGATCAATCTCTGCTTTAGACGGAGTCTTAAATCTAAATTTTAACATTTCGACATTGATTACTTTAAAGTAATTAAACGTTCCTTTAGTGGTACAAGAACGTGTCTATTCATGACCACTATAGCTGTATTCAAAACTTTGAGTAACAAAATAAAAGCCAGGCCATTGCTGCTTTTGTGTTCATTACTTTGAGATATTTACTCTGGGCTAACCGCAGTACCTTACCGTTCAAATTGCAATAAGGTATTATTTACACACTACTGCTTGGCGGCGAAATATCTGATACTGTGTGATAGGTACCTTGACGGCATTTTGCTGAGGAGATTTATCATCTAGTATATCTAGATGGGTTTAAGCTAAGTTTAACTAAATAGAATTGATGAAACTTTCATGGATAACCGAAGAAATATTGATTAAAGGCTTAAAAAATGTTTTAAAGAATCCGATGGAGCCATTTCATAACACGATAAGGATATAAATACTAGTGCCTATAGATATATGTAGATGTTCATTGTTATATAAAAGAGATGAGGTATTTTAAGAAAAAAATACTACAGACTTGTTTCGGTTTCAATCATTATCGTTCTATTGTGACAAAAATCTGACGAACATTTTCATGATTTATCTTACAAGTCTTCAAAATTTATTATCAGCTATAAAATATCGGTAAAATATTATGACTATCGGTGTAAGTATCCGTACATTACCCAGCATAATTTCATTGGCTCTAAAGTTATATGAAAATCCGCGATAAAAATTATTTACAACCCGTGTGTTGCTATTAGGGCACTATTGTTATATGAAAATTGGTCTCTAGATAGATTTTTTAAATATAAACTAAATTTTTGTGATACATATTTTATTTACACCTACTTGAATAATTTTGCCTTGGGAAGTAGGTTTATTCAACCATGATAGAAATTAAATCTGGCACTTATTTACACTGTTTTATCATTTGACAGTGCTTCATTTAAAGTACTTTGGTTTCTCAGGAAAGGCACTTAATTTTCATCAAGCAAATCATATTTTGACAAATAAATGTTTTGCTAGACTGGCGAGACTTAATTTTTAGAAGCGTCTGCGTCTATAGTTAATTTAGTGTACAATGGTGACAATCTTACGCTTTCATATTATTATGACCTAAATAACAGTAAGAGATCAGAATATCCTCTTTTTTCGTCGAGACTACCCGCATTCTCCAGTCAGCTAGTGACGATGGCTATTGCAACAGGTTTCCTACGTGAAATCGAGGGATTTATTTACTCAACGAGTATAATAGCCATCGATTCATATCATTCGCATTAACAATAATTCGGGGAAATAAGTCATCGTTTAATGTTTTTTCGAATTAAATATTTTATCGATGTCAAAACTTTGAAAAAGTAATGAATTATCGTAGTATTAATCTGTCGGTTGAAAGTATTCGTAGTATAAAGTTTCAACCCAATCATGTTTCTATTTCACGTAAGAAACCCTACAACGAGTTCCCTGGGTCATTAATTACATTTAAGTGTCTTAATTGCAAAAGTTATAAAGGATTGCTTTATAATTTCATCGCCAGTCTATTGTGGTCCACTTGACTTACTTGGCTTAGGACTCTTCCAATAAACGACATTTAGCCCGATCTTCCAGCCACCGCCAGCTGTTCTATATATCGTCACTCCATCAAGTCTAAGGGTATCCTATACTACGTTGATCAATCCGGAATTTCTACTGTTGAATATGCATTATTCAAATACTCCGACAACTCCTCACTGTGTCGTGAAAACGAGACAGACTACTTTTGACACTCATTAAATTCAACCAACATTTAAAAGTAAAGCTATACTACTCTATACTAGGTACCCTAAATTAATTAATTCCCTAAACGTAGTTACAATTTATCATAAACACATATACTGCTGTCTCTGTATCCAACAAAGGTTACCAAACGGCACGACGATACGCGAGTAGAACGTTATAACAAGATATAAAACAGGGCAAGCTAAATAAAACCGTTTAATTAGCCGCGCTCTGCATATAATACAGTGCAATGACATGATTGTTCCGGATTCTCGTCTCTAACCTAAATGAAGATACAAATTTTTTGTTTCTTTTTTTTTCAGTCAAAGCTTATAGGTGTGCTGTACGTGCGCAAAGACATTTCAAAAAACTTTCCTGAATGAGCACTAATGAAACGATGTGAAGAAATACAACTCTGTAGTCTTACCTAGTTACCTAGGTATTACTCGTAGTTAGGGTACCTAAAATCATTAATTAGTTAATACCTGCGAACTAAATTCAAATTTTGTCACGCTTGTGCGTGATATTTTCCACACCTACTTACAAAAGGTCAACTGTTACCTTTTCAACAACGTTCCAGAATTTGCATGAATCAATAAAATTGTCTAACGTTTAAAGGAACAAAGAGACCCTTAGCAAGCGTAACAGCCATTTATTCAGGCATTGTCTGAAAGGGGCTGAAACGTAAAAAAATTTTAACATAATGGTATAGCCTTTTTCTGTATTCTTATGTTGCTTAGATGTAAATAAGCTTAATTGTTTTATACAGATCTTATGATTTAAAAAAATATGTTACCCTTGTAGTTCACTACGCTGGCCAAGTGCGGATTGGCAGATTTCACACATCTTAAAAACTTTTTTTTAAAGATTTTTCAGACATGTAAGTTTCCTCACAATGTTTTTCTTCACCGTTTGAAGTCAGCGGTAATACGCACATAACTTAGAAAACACTGAGTTGCGTACCGTGGAATTCGAACCCAGAACCTCTAGATTGCTATATTCCTAGCTAGATAATAAGTACCCGTATATTTAGAAAAAGTGTTTTAAGTTCAAAAGATGGGAAAGTTTCCGCACCTGTTGAAAGTAAATAGGTCTTATCGTAAAATTAATAATATAATTAATTAATTATAACAAAAACTGAGAGAAACATCTATATTTTTTTTACCCTTTTATAGTTTGCCGTGGTGGTGCCGGCGTAAGAATAGTACCCCACCCTCTCTACCCGTGGTTACCGTAAGAGTCGGCTAAGGGATGTAATCCGGAAGATGGGCAGCAGCGTCTTCCTTGAACAATCACACCTAACTGCGCTCGCCAACCCGCCTGCCAAGCGTGGCCAGTATTGGCAATACCCCTCCCCAAGAGGAGGCCTATGTCCAGCAGTGGACATCCTATGGCTGATGATGTGTGTGTGTATGTGTGTGTGTGTGTGATGTGATAGTTTGTCCAAATACTGTTTTTTTTTACTTTTTTATAACTAACTGCACCCCGCGGTATTACCCGCTACATTTTTTCAGAATAAAAAGTGGCTAATCACCTAGCGGTATAAAATACACTTTAAGGCCTCATCTCATACCTACCCAATATAAATTTAAAAAATTATTAAACTAGATTAAGTCATTTCGAAGGACTGCGACCACAAACACCGTGACACGATATTTTTATACGTATACAAGTATATAGAGATATAACAAATAAAAAGCTGCTTTTGTTATTAGTGTATTGGTTTGTTTGTCTTTCTTTCACACAACAATGGAATAACAAAACGTAAAATTGCAACAAATTGATTGATTTTCGACTTGGATAGTGGATATAGGAACAAGAGTATACACGGAATGGTGCAAAATGTGCTATGCGACCGACACTTGAATCGTGAAAAAACAGTTTTTCCATTAATTTTGAAAATTTTTAATTTTTTCCATTTTTCTATAAAAACACATTTTTTTGCGACATCAGTGTTGGTCTCATAGTAAAAGTCGTTCATAACGTCATGCTATGAATGAACTCAAACTCTAAGAATGAATTTATTGACAGTGTTCCCATGGAAGTGATGAGTATTGTCCTACTAATATTATAAATGTGAAAGTTCGTTAGTTTAAATGTTTGTTACCCAATTACGCAAAACGGATGTGGATGAAATTTGGCAGACATATAGTTTATAACCTGAATATAGGATCCTTTTTATATCAGAAAAAATCTTAGGTTCCTGTGAGATTATCAAAAAAACTTGAAATTTGGTGTAGATGTCTTATGGAACATTATTCAGAAATAAAAGGTATAGGGGAAAGTGGGGGAATTGGGACCCATGGGTAATTGGGAACAGCTAGGTAACTAATACTTCCCACTGCACTACATCACTTTGCGGGTGTTTAACGGACGTGACCAGTGCTCCTTAGTGCGTACACTAAAGTGAGAGTCAAACACTGCACACACGTTGTCATGGTAAGTCAAACAATTATTTTTGCATTTCTGTTATAATTTTCGTCGTGTGTTTAATAGATGTAACTATAAAATTTAAGAGTTCTAAGACACCGTATTTCGTTACTATTACGCACGTACTACCTGTTCTTTAACCTGATGTGAACCGAAGTCCACCAAAAAAAGGGTTCATGAAGGTGGCTATTTTAATTTATATTGAATAATTCGGGCAATTGGGAACGACGTCATGCGGGTAATTGGGAACGTTTATGATTACCTCTAGTGCTGCTGGTGGATTGTACACAAATGATTTAACGTTACAAACTGTTTCAGATACCTCGAAATAACATACGAATCTATATCAAATTAAAGATCTTCCCCATGTAATTGAAAATGTCAAAAGTAAAAACCTCATCTTAGGCCAAGCTTAATACTCAATACCAAAAATAACATTATTGAAACAACTAAAAGAAAAAAATGAGATACCAAAAAAAGATCGGTACACTGTATTTGATAAAGAACAAGAAGACCAGCTAGAAAAATAGTACTTGACTGTTGATCCTATTGATCCTGATAAATTCTCACACAGCTTTGACCAGTCAGACTCAGACTTTGACTGTTTATGAAATTCCAGCTTAGTAGAGTTTGTTAAGACTATCCACCAATCTATACAGAAGAAACCCCATGTTAAGAGTAAAGAAGTCCAAAATATTAAGAAAGTTTTGCAAGAAAAAAAACGACTTAAAGTTTTATCGTAAATTATGCAATGAAAAATTTCCCCATTGACAGAAGATTGGATGACCGCTACTTGTAAACTATGAGCACATGAAAAATGTACTGTCGGCGAGACTAGTAAAGGTTACATGACTGATATATGCCACATAGCTATAGAAATTGTACTTTATTGTATATATTTGATTGTGTCTACTTACCTAATGCTGTTCCCATTTCCCCCGCGGGTTAATCTCAATTACCCCATTGGGCATCGGGTAAAATGGAACGGCAATGTTTTTTGATTTCATTCATATTTTAAATAAAACGTTAGTTTTTAGGACTTTATTTGTCAGTAATAGGTAGATAGATAAATAAAGTTTATGTTTAAAAAACAATTGACTATGTTTATGACGTTTTTCTATTGTTTCCGAGCGTTGGAAGTTAAGTGTTCCTAATTCCCCCACTTTCCCCTACTTACCTTAATCTAATAATAAAATAGCGCAAGTTACATGACAATTGCTTATTTGTTACTTACACATGTTTCATTTCTCTCTGAAGCTAACTCTAAAGTTAACGCGGACGTAGTCACGGGCGTAAGCTAGCATAATCAGGGCGAGCAAAACGAGCCCTAACACTATTCCACAACCTGAGCATTTTTGTGGTACACTTTACTAAAAAACTATCACGCTTTTAGATTTGTGCTTTGACATAGTAATTTAACTTCATACCTAGATGTGTTATCTGTTAAAAAAAAATTATAAACATAAAAAAAAAAAATTACATTAACAATTTTGTATTCATTGGATAGAATGTTACTGTACTACTAACGCCATCTGTTAGAAAACCAAATAGTTCACATCGCTGCAACAGAACTAAACTCAATACTCCAATACATCGTAGTTAATCTACTTAATACTAGATGACACCACTAGAATGAGGTTGTAAAAAAATATTACCCATTAGAAAAACTACGCGAGCCCTCACAAAGCTCAGCTTTTGCTAGTAGGTATAATAAATGTCTTTGAACCTAAACTCTAAAGAGAAACCACAGGGTTCTATTAGATGAGAATAATTTATCATTTCTTCCCTACTTATTATTGTTTAGTCTAACTCTACACGTTTGCTATTCTTAACTATAGATATATATGTACGTCTACACTGTAAGTCGTAATTTAGAATAGCCATCGCGATCGACATTTATATGCTATGAACCGTTTACAACGGTAAACAATCGTTCGAATTAGTATCGGTACTAAACACATGCTAATATTTCTACTTAGGCATTACTCAAGTGCTAAATCAACATTGTTATCGTGAATTATATATTGCTCATTCCACTCTGGCTCTGGTAAGCACTAGTTACTATAATTGTCGTATAGTATAATTGTACTGTAAATCGCTGTAATGGACATGTGTTATCTCTTACCATCAGGAGAAAGTCTCCTCTGACTCATTACTTTTAAATAAATAATATATAGATGACGGACTGCCTCCCATAACAGTGCAAATTCCTTAAATATGTACCAAAAGTTTGGCTAAGAAATGGCACAAGCTTCCGGTTTTCTAGTTTCCTGAGAGATATAATTTGGTTCTTTTCAAGGTTTAAATGAATAAGTATCTCCTAAGTCTCTGTGCTTCATCTTTGATCAAATTATCGCTAAATATCAGAAAAGTTAGTGACCAAACGCGTTAAAAAAAACATCAAACTATTGTTCAATATTATTTCAAGTTATTTTTGTTACACACGCTTACCTAGAAGGAACCTCTTTACTCTTAACTTGAAAATACTCTTTTTATACTTTTTGAGAAACCCAAACTCCGGCAAAGAGTTCCATAGCCTCGCTGTAAGGATAAAGAATATTCCAAGCGCTTAGTGCGCACATCGGTGAGTCACTAGTCCAAATTAGTTAGAGTAACGTGTATTATAACATTTTAATACACAGCTATAAAGCACTTGGGTACTATTTCATGCCAGCACGTAGGAAATTAAACTATTTTCAATCATGGAAACCACTAAAGAGAAAAGTAACTAAAAAGGTAAACAAACTGTTTCGCCTCACCGTCAATCGAAAGCAGGCTTGTAGCTGGAGCGGCCAAGCCTAATTTCTCCGAGGTGTGGAATTTGTTTTTTAACAATGAAACAAAATACATATACTCTATGTAATCTGTAATGTCTGTCTATGTAATCTGGGCTATGCTCGGAGTTTCCCTACGAGATCGAATCAGAAATGAGGAGATCCGTAGACGAACCAAAGTTACCGACATAGCATTAACATTAGCAAGTTGAAACGGCAGTGGGCAGGGCACCTCATAAAGACTGCAGGAACACGCTGGATGCGATCCGGTTCCAACCGGTCTTTATGGAAGTCAATGGGGGAAGCCTATGTCCAGCAGTGGACGTTCTACGGCTGAAATGATCATGATTATGATGTAATCTGCTTAACTTACTACACACAAAAAAATTGCAAAGCCTACCACTAGACCACTAACGGCAGCGTGACCGCCCATTCGGTTTGCACATTCGGTGCGATGCGACGATAAATCTTTGATCTGTATCTGGGTGTTCTGTATGTATTTACAAAAAAAAAAATAAGTATTGTATCAGTTATCTGGTTTCCAAAGCACAAGTTTTGTTAAGTTTGGGGCTAAATGGCTCTGCGTAAATTGTTCTACGATATTTATTTATTTTTACCATATTATTTTCCATTCTTGATTGCCTGGAAGAGATCGCTCTTAGCGATAAGGCCGCCACTTATTGCACTAGCTCATAAGATTATTTTGTTTTCTGTAGTCTTTTTTATTTTTGGTGTGCACAATGAAGAGTTTCTATCTATCTATGTACTCTTAAGAAATGCAATTACTTATACTTCTTCTTTGCTCTCGATAAATAATAATCAATCACTCCGTAATAGTTTCCTTTGATGTAAGGAACCACAAACCAACACGAAGTTAATTAAAGTTTATATAAACCGTTGCTCAAAGGGTATAGAAGAAATAGTAAGTCCTTCATTCAAGGATAAGATTGATTAAGTGTGAAGTTTGTAATAAAGTTGGGGATGATGACATTTCCTTTTTATTACAGATTTACATAGATAAATAGGCTCGCATGTGCAGTATACGATGCGTAAAATACGTAAGTACTCCAAATTTTAGTCCAATCGGACATAGGGAAGTGGGTCAAATTAAGCTTGGAAGATTTGATTATAGTCAACAGGACAGGTGAAAAAGAGATATTTTATATTGAAGTGATTATAATTTTCATTGTACTCATAAAATTACCATCAATGGAATTCGTTGCCCGAATGGGTATTTTTATCGACATATCAATAAATACAATCTGGGTGCTTTCAAGTTGCGAGTAAATTGGTATTTTCTAAGCGAGCGTGCTTCGTCGTAGATCGCATCTTCACTTAACATCAGGTGAGATGGCGATCAAACGCAAGCCTATTCACCATTGTAATATGTGATTACGAAAAATAATATTTATATATATATATTATGATAAGGAGTTTACGGTGCATAGGTTCAATTCACATGCGATAAGTAAGATTTGAACCTGTTCTCATTTTCTTTAGATAAGTTTGGTGTGTAATTATAACCTAAAACAATACCAGACCCTTCAAACCGGAACACAGTAATATTTACGCATTACTCTACATCTGCTTGGTGGCAGAATATCTGGTACTGCAGTGATGCCTACAGCACATCCTAATTATTTTTTTATATAAGTAGAAAAATGGAATGTTTTGTAATGAAGTCTCCAAAATAACTTTCATCCGTGCGAAGCCGGGGCGGACTTATCTAAAAGCGTTATCTATCCAGTATCTTTCACTAAATATACAAGTATGATAACTATTTGAAAATAAGCTTTAATTTGCGGTAAATTTTCTACAATTAGGTTGAACTTTTGATGAATTTCTGTATGTACTTAATTGCGGTCAGTCATTTAACTTTCAGGACATTCTGAAGCTCTCTGATAATGATTAAACTTTTGATTTGAAATTTTAACTTTACCCCGCCTAACTCACCCCTTCAAACTCGTCAAGTGCGTATCATTAGTTGATCTGATAGTTATGCTATAAATAGCGTATTTTGTACTGATAATAAATAAATATCGCAGGACGCATTACACACAGCTATCTGCCCCCAAACTAAGCAAAGCTTGTGTGATGGAAGTCAGATAACTGATAGAATACATAAATACTTTTTTTTGTTGTAAATACATACAGAACACCCAGACACAGAACAAATAAGTCTCCGAACACTTAATAATATAATAATAAACATTTATTTCAGGTTACTATGACCTATATCTAACTAAATACAAAAAAATACAAAAAAACACAAAAAAAAACAGTTTCATAAAATAAAATAAAAATTGAAAACGTGCAATTGGATGTCAAGAAAAATATAGAAATAATAAAAATAAAATAAAATTTAGGAATAAAATCTATTTAATTTAGGTGTGCTGTGGTCAAACACCTAGTCTGTAACCTATATATAAAAAGGTATGTTACTTCCTTGAAAACATTCGCTAGGTCTTCCTTGTGTGCCTTAAGTACACTGTAACACTTGCTTTCAAAAAAAACAATTAATCACAGAAAAAATAAACAATCGTATTTTTCGTTTGTGGTTAACCAAGGCTTTGTTAAGATTCCTAAAAATAAAATAGATGGCGTTAGTAGAAAAATTAATACTCGCAATTATTTTGTTCGTGTTGAAATAGGGCTGATATTACGGCATGATGATAGCTCAGTGGTATTATATGTTGCTGTGGTCTATTTTTTTTCTAAATTATTTCTTAGTTACATTACATTCAATGATTTGTCACCCCTGTTCTTTGGTTACAAGCATAACGGACATGATAAAATCAATGATAGTCATTAAAAAACGAGAAGTGACTTAGAACATTTTAAGGGACTTCATATTCATTATGTATTTCATTATTTTATTATGAGACTAACGGGACGCTCTCCTAATGGTTAGAGATAACGCCTGTCCATTACCATTGCAGCGATACACAGAACGCTGTGTAGTAAAACAAAGTCCAGGGCATCGCTACTTTGGCACTCTTTACTTTGAGACTTTCGATGGTTAGTCTCAACGGCCCCGTAATTTCGCTAGCTGCAGTACCCTTCAAACCGGAACATACAGTAATGTTTACACACTACTGCTTAGTGGCAGACTATCTGGTACTTTACTGGTACCTACCTAGACAACCTCCAGCTAAGGAGATTTAACACCAAATAAAACTACATTACCGATAGTCTATTACATGGAAGGATATAAACATTTTTTTCATTGTCGCTTTTCATACAAGAGACTTTTAATTACCATAACAGTTCTGATTTATACTTACAATCGAATTTATTTGCAAATAAGTGTGAGACGGTGTTACCTGCCTAGCAACACCTTATTAAAGTCTTTATACTTACGAAAATGAGATAGACATTTTTATATGCCAGTTTTATCACGTTTCCTTGCGGGAGGAAGACTTTACTTTGGAGCTAGCACAAACCCTGCGCAACAAAGATATGCAATGGGCACCTTTCCCGCACGGTCGTATGGAAACAATTTACGAGCTAACATCCCCAGATAACTATGCTTCTAGCCCTCGCATCAGCATCTGTTGAACATGAAGCTTACCTCTTAAACACGTGTAGGTGTTTAAAATTTAACCTGGCTACTAATGTCAACACTGCTAAGACACCGTAATATCTGCCCTATTTCAACACGAACAAAACAAAAGCGAGTATTAATTTTTCTACTAACGCCATCTATTTTATTTTTAGGAATCTTAACAAAGCCTTGGTTAACCACAAACGAAAAATACGATTGTTAATTTTTTTCTACTAACGCCACCTAGTTTATTATTGTGGGATTAAAAGTAAGTGTTACTGCGTACATATGGCACACAAGGAAGACCTAGTGAATATTTTCAAGGAAGTAACCTACCCTGTTATGTATAGATTACAGACTACATCTAATGTCTCAAAGGAATGAGCGCTAAAGCAGCGATGCCCTAGACCTTGTTTTGCCACTCAAACAAAGTTCTGTGTATCGCTGCAATGATCATGGATAGGCGTTATCTCTTACCATCAAGAGATCGTCTCGTTCGCCTCATTACTTTTACATAAAAAACACAAACGTTCATATGTCCCATTTCGTAGACCGTACTTGTGTGACCTGAAGTATTTATTTGTATCCTGAGTTATGTCTTGCGGACAGTAATTAGGAAGAGAGATGGGATAAGATTTGGAACTAAATACCTCCAACACATCTCAAGTGCCGAGGTTATATAACTTGTATTGCTGCTATAAACTCAGCTATACTCGTCTACGGTAAACATTCGAACGGATTAAAGCTATTAAAGCAGGTTTAAACGTTTATATTTTGAATATTTTGAAAGCTCTAAAGCCCAATTTCACCAACAATACATTAACGTAAAGTGCTTTTGTAATGGGTTTTGAAGCGCAACTTTTTATTAGGATCAGATTTCCGGGTCGATTTAATTAAAATTAAACTTGAAATTATATTAAATAATACCACAGATTATTTGTTTTGATATTAGAATTACGGGAATTGAAAAAGACGAAAGATGATTTATAAATATAATTTTAATTTCGCATTCTGTATTGTTTTTTTTTTTTTTTTTATGGCTGACATGCTAGGTTTTTGACCACAGCTCACCTGATGTTAAGTGACGGTTTGGTCGAAGATGGTAAAGTACACCTAGCCTGGAATGGAACTGGCTCTCAAGTGACGCTGCCGGAACACACCGTTAGATGCTTGGCGACAGATTTTCAACTTGAGGGTAGTAGCTAGCCAGCCGAGTAGTAGAATGTACCCTACCACCACGCTATGGTTTCCTCACGACGTTTTCCTTCACCTGCAGCTCAAGCGCATTGTTGGGGTTTGAACCTACGCCATTCGGCATGCGAACCTACCGCGCTAACCACTGAGCCATCATCGCTACAAAACTACATACTGTAGTGTAGGTGTCTATCTATTGGATGAACATAGAAAAATATCAATTTCCTGTAACTTAACGAGAAGTAACAAGGCAAATACAAGTTTAAATTAACATTTATTAATATTTTGACAGCCCTGTTGGCTCACTTGGTAGTATATCTGCTTTAAGAGCTTAGAGCGTGGGTTCGATTTTCACCCAAGACAAACATTTTGTGGTAGTGGTGGTTATTCCGTAGGTGTTATAATCACCTGCAATTATCAAAAATACTAAGTACATATTTTAATTATATCCTTATATATTGGGAAAAACAAATATGAAACAAACGTTTATTTCCGTACGTAAATTTGGAGTTAAGAAAGATTTATTTATTCTCTTATTGTGTCAGTTAAGGCTAATGTTTCTCGAGAATAATAAAATTTATCAAAGACAATCGGAAGCTATAAATTCAAATTGCTTTTTACGAGTTCTTTTTAAATTACTTTACCTCAATAATTTGAACAGTTGAAGTTTGAGAAGAAATAGCTATTGTCACCATGAAAATGTTACAAAGTTTTAATGGTTTTTATAAGCTAGAGTTTCATTCGTGGGTGCTAAGATTTGTGGCGGTTGTATTTACATATACCTAGAATTTATGACAGGCTATCCTAAGTAACATTGTATTTCCGGGATAGAAGAGTATATTAATGATTTTTGTAAGCTACGCATTTATTCTAAGGTATAGCCTATTTACCGGATTATTTCCTGATGGTTAGAGAAAATCCCTAATACCAATAAATCAATGCATTGGCACTTAAAACTTGGAGTAACTTAACAAAGTATTGGAATAACATCAAACATAATAAAACTGCTTCAGCACTCAATACTCTGTGACATTCTATGACGAATCTCACTATCCCTTACTTACACTATACTATCAAGTTTTTTGTTTGTCTCATTACACTGCGATCTGTCGCCACAGGGACATTTATCAGTGGGTTGGTTGGGTTTATTATTGGCATGCTCGGTATGCGACCTGTGTCGCATCCTACTTTACTTCACTGTTGCGATCTAAGTGTGTCTTGGGGCATTTTCCGTTTCCGTCTGCGGATTGCAGTGTTGTCTTCCATCAAGACATTGGCCAGGTCGTTCGGATGGTTTTTGATTCTTTCCTTGTACTTGTTTGTATGGACGACTATTTCCTGTTTGACTGTGGTAATGTGCAGGTCGTGATGTACTATCAAGCTCGGCTAGCTAGCTACCACCCCCAAGTTGAAACTCTGCTGCCAAGCATCTAACGATGTGTTCCAGCAGCCTCACTTGAGAGCCAGTTCCATTCCAGGCTAGGTGTGCTTTACCATTTTCAACCACACCGTCACTTAACATCAGGTGAACTGTGGTCAAACACCTAGCTTGTCAGCCATAACAACATTCTGCTTATTTGATACTGCGGTGGTCCCTTCTTGGTGAAGATATCTTCTAAATGTACCTGCTGTATTAAGATATATACAGGCTATATAAGATATCATCTACTAAAATATCTCGAAAGCCGCCCTCTATTAATTACGCAGAGCGTCGGAATCTACAGAGAAACTTACAGGTATCTTATAGCACTTCTTACCTTAACATTGGAATTCGCTGCCCGAGTGGGTGTTCCCCGATAGGTACAATCTGGGTGCCTTCAAGTCGCGAGTTAATCGGTTTCTTGTAGGCAAGCGTGCTCCATCGTAGACCGCATCTTTGCTTATCATCAGGCGAGATGGCAGTCAAAGGCAAGCCTATTCGTAATAAAAAAAAAAATGCCATCACTTTTCAAAACATTCTTACATATAATGGCACGTTCCACTTCGCATTATTGTCTTCGCTGGGCTCACTTATACGAGTATCTAGCCTTCCGTAAGCCCAAAGGTTGTAATCAACTCTTACGACAGAAACGGTATTTCCAATAAGCGATCTCCAGCAAAAGAAGCCTGCCGCTAAGCAAAACGTACCAAATACATTAGGTTATAGTTACATACAATTATTAGTCTATATAAAACCTTATTAATTTTTGGATTAAAAGAGAATATGCTTATATAGTAGATCCGTAGACCCGAGAAGCCCTTGTGAAATAGACCTCCCAACAAAGTTTTTGTTGGTTTTTGTAGTCGATGATCTCACACATAGGGGTGGGTCATTTGAGGTAGTAAACAAAATTTTAATTGTGTGTGGGACTCGGAAACTTTCACATTTATAACAATAAAAACTAAAAGTTAGATACGTGTTGTGATTTGCTGGTGTACTTTTAAGTCACGAAGCGAACACTTTTAATTTAGGAACGAGTGATTTTTCCGGCGAGATTAGTACCTACATGAACCTTACGTAAGAAACGGTATCTCGTATCATATGATACGTTTATGAACGCGTCCTTGATTCTTAATAGCGTAAAAAATAATACAAATTAGTTTTGTTTAACTAGCTTTACAGTACCTTTACAGTTACCGTACAGTAACTATAAATGTAATTGTAACTGTAGTATCTTTACAGTTGCTCACATTGTACCAACCAAAAGTTCGTTCGTGTATGGAGTACTGCTCGCGCCTTTGGGATGGATCCACTAAATACCAGCTAGAGGCGTTGGAGTCTATTGAGAAACGTGCCAAGAGGCTCATCTGCGACGACTCCATTGTTCAAGCTAAATTACAAAGCCTAGAACATCGTCGCAAAGTTGCTAGTTTATCGGTTTTTTGTCGGATTCATTTCGGAGAGTGTGCTTCAGAACTATATGGTCCGATTCTCCCATGCCTATTTTTCTATCGGACAGTCAGAAGCTCTAAAAAGCGACGTCGTTTCATAGTCGACGTTCCAAAAATTCGAACAAAACGATTTGATTCCTAGACAGTGGAATGCGCTGTCTGAGTGAGTGTTCCCCTTTGGATATAATCTGGGTGTCTTCAAGTCGAGAGTGAATCTTCTAGACAAGCGTGCTCCATCTTAGACCGCATCATCACCTAACATCAAACGTAAGCCTATTTCTTATTTAAAAAAAAACTCAATCTTTCGGACATGTTACAATATTTTATTGTTAATAGCCGTGGTAAAGAAAAATGAGGAAACCATAGCGTGGTGGTAGGGTACTTTCTAGTACTCGGCTGGCTAGCTACCACCCTCAAGTTGAAAAATCTGCCGCCAAGCATCTAACGGTGTGTTCCGGCAGCCTCGCTTGAGAGCCAGTTCCATTCCAGGCTAGGTGTGCTTTACCATCTTCGACCACACCATCACTTAACACCAGGTGAGCTGTGGTCAAACACCAAGCCTGTCAGCCATAAAAAAAAAAAAAAAAAAAGAGCTGATCACGGTTTTTTTTGTTTGACATATTATCTTGATAAGTTTAGTAACAGAGGTACCTTTTTATTATTATTAGGTATATTTTAATTGGTTTTTATACTAATTATTAAATCTTCCTAAAAACGCGTTTAAAGCGTCTAGTTTGATCACACTTCAAAAAGTTTACACATCAATAGAAAAGTGAAAAATGGGACACGGATTTTTTAAACCTCGTTATAAATACTGAGATTAAAACTTTCCGAATTTTACCTGTCCTGTCTATCTAGGTAAATATTAAAAGTCTATTAGGTAGTATGAAAGGTTTTTTTTTTACACTGTGTAAAAGTACCCTTACTCCTTGTTATAAATAACGTTTATAGCCATCCTTTGACTCACTTTAATGTCTTTTTTTTAATAAGGGTACATGTACATATATGTCACATGTATTTTGTATCATTCTAAAGAGTTTTTATGCCTGTATATAGAAAAAAGATATTTTACCAAAAGAATTTCGAATGCTAATGCGGATAAGTAACGTTGTGTTACATGACTCGCAGTTCAATTCGAGAAAAAACGTTTCCTTCCGTATCGTTGGCTTTACGATACCTACATGCATTGTGTATATTATGATGTTCGATCAAAGATACAAGGTTTTACGCGACCAAGAACTTCGCCAAAACACTTCAATGGAGTTCATTTTTTTTTTATGACCGACAGGCTAGGTCTTTGACCACAGCTCACCTGATATAAAATAAATAAATAAATATTGTAGGACACATTACACACAGCGCCATCTGACCCCAAACTAAGCAGAGCTTGTGTGATGGAAGTGAGATAACTGATAAGATACACATAAATACTTTTTGTTGTTGTTGTAAATACATATTACATACAGAACACCCAGACACAGAACAAACATTCTGTTTATACCAAACAAACATTTGTCCTTGGCGGGAATCGAACCCACGCCCTACAGCTCAGGCAGACATACTCCCAATGAGCCAACAGGGCTGTCAGGGTACCTGATATTAAGTGACGGTGTAGTCGAAGATGGTAAAGCACACCTAGCCTGGAATGGAACTGGCTCTCAAGTGAGGCTGCCGGAACACACCGTTAGATGCTTGGCGGCAGATATTCAACTTGAGGGTGGTAGCTAGCCAGCCGAGTACTAGAAAGTACCCTACCACCACGGAAACGCCTACCACCACTCATTACTATGAGTTCGGCCGTGTTCAGCTATCATTGCGGTCGTGACATATAGCTACTTGAAATTTTCAGTTTTAAAGCAATATATGTTACTCCATGCCACAGTTTAGGTACGATCTGCCGTATATACTCACCCTGAGGCAAAAAGCATAAGGTTACTCGAGAGGCGTGCCAGAAGGCTTATTAGATGATGTTATTCTGGCTACATCTCAGTTGCAAAGCCTTGAGCACCGGCGTAAAGCTACTTATTTGTCTGTCTAATATCGGATACAATTCGGAGAGCTTTTGATTGCATAATTAGGTCCACCTGCCTCTTTTTTTTCTGGACGGCTTATTTTACAGAGAGGATGTGGAACTCTCTGCTGTCGTCTGCTTTTCTCGCGGAGTACAATTTGGGTGTCTTCAAATCTAGAACAAACAAGTTTTTTCTAGGTGTGCTTTATCATAGACTGCCTGCTTTACATCGAGCAGGAAGCGGTCAAACGCAAACGTATTCCGATGTTTTTAAAGTTATTTGGTGCGCTCCGTTGCGCATTTGTTCCAAGTGTTATAATCAAAAGTAACATTTAAAATAAAAAGTCTAAGCTGTTAAATTAGACTTGTTATTTATTTGCATACTCGTATAATAAGCCATAGTACTAGGCGTACAGAGTATCAGGCATACAAACTCGATTAAATGTCAAATTATGATATAAAAAGCACGTTAAAAAGTGTTGTTATTATTTTAGTTTGTTTAAATATACTAAAAATTTTGCACTTAATTTATGAAGATTATACTGTTTATTTGATTGATGTGTTTATTTCATCGAGAATGTGTAGGCTTTCAAACCAGATCAAACAAAATCAAAGAATAAGGTAAACATTTTGGTCAACCTTCAATTTTTTTTTTCTAGTTACACTTATTTATAACAATGACAGCCCTGTTGGCTTATTGGTAGTGTATCTGCTTTAAGAGCTGTAGGACGTTTGGTTTGATTCTCGCCCAGGACTAAGATTTTGTTGTATAAACAAATATTTGTTCTGTGTCTCGGTGTTCTGTATATTACAAGTATATATTTATAAAATAAAAACGTATTCCATCAGTTATCTGACTTCCTGAGCTTTGCTTAGTTTGGGGTCGGAAGACGCTGTGTGATATTTCCTACGATATTTATTTATTTATTGTTACGGTAAAAGTCACGATACGGATAATTTTTTTACCAAAGAATATTCCTGGAGTAGGTACTTGGTCATTACATATACTAAAACTAGTACGACACAGAGAAGGCTAACATTAACATAGCTTTTGCACAAGGGCGTTTATTTTACTAATATTTCTAATTACATCAGCTGATTTCAATCATTTTTTATTTCATTTTTTTCAGTTTTTTTTTATTCCTGACAGGCTAGGTGTTTGACCACAACTCACCTGATGTTAAGTGTCGGTGTGGTCGAAGATGGTAAAGCACACCTAGCCTGGAATGGAACTGGCTCTCAAGTGAGGCTGCTGGAACACACCGTTAGATGCTTGGCGGTAGATTTTCAATTTGATGGTGGTAGCTAGCCAGCCGAGTATTAGAAAGTACTCTACCACCACGCAAAAATTATGTAAGAAAAACATTATTTATCCTTATTAGTAGATACCCAAATAAAAGCACTTTAGTTTATATGTTAAGATGTAATTTGTAGATAGTTTACATATGTAAACGAATAAAATATAACGCAATGTAAAAAAAAACTGCTGAGATTCCAACAATGCATAGTTAAATGTGACGTTTTATGCAAATCAAGTCCGCAAAAGGTTTGTTCCGGACGTTTGAATTAGATTGCCGCGAACCTCCAGGATAATCCCGACCCTTGGCGGAATTTGCTTTGACATGAATAAATAATCTTTGCCACAAAAAGATACAATTGTCGAAACAGAATTCGATTACATTCGGCTTATAAACTCTTTGTGATGTGACGTAGTTTTATTTACTCTTTCGTTTCAGACAATTGTTGTCATTTACACATATAAATATTAGTACCCGGATGACCGAGCTTTGCTCGGTATTTCATTGCCTGAAAACACGGATAAAACGACGTTTTCTAAAAATAAAACCTAGCTAGATCGATTTATCGCCCCCATAATCCCCTGCATACTAAATTTCATGAAAATCGTAGGAGCCGTTTCCAAGATTAATAAAATATATATACAAGAATTGCTCCTTTAAAGGTATAAGATAAATGAGAATGTGACTTTGTTTGTTTGTACGCCTTCACGCGTAAACTACTCAACAAATCTGGATGTAATATTGCATGTAGGTACCTACTTTAGGCCCCGGAATAAGACAGGATACTTTTCATCATCATTATCATCCATCACCACGCGGGTGAAACCGAGGGCGCAGCTAGTATACACACATAAAATCCGGTCTAGCCATTCATGTGAACACGTTTTCTTTAACCTAAAATAGACTATAAAAAACACTTTATCGCGTAAGCCTCCAAAGAAAATATACGAGTATGAGACAGGTATTTTTTCGCGATTTAAGCGTCATCTCACGGTAAAGGTCGTTTATATTGATGGGATGATCAGATCCAGTATTTCTATATTGGTAATCCAGCTAATGTAAAATTGTGTTTCTTTTTATATGTCTACGAGAGCGTGTGTGGGTGCGATTAAGATAAGACATGCTGACTTAGCCATTTATATCCTATTATAAATACTATACTACTATTACAAATGTGAAACTTTGTATGTTTGTTACTCAATCACACAAAAACAACTTAACAGATTTGGATGAAATTTGGCAGTTTTATTACCTGGTTTAACATATAGAATACTTATTATCTCGGAAAAGTGTTAGGTTCCCGTGGGATTATCAAAAAATTAACTATTGGACGTATCCACTTGAAATTTGGTATAGATGCGTCTTATGTAACATTATTCCGAGATATTCAAATTCAAATTCAATTTTTTTTATTTGCTTAAATATAGGTACAGGTCAGGTCAAACATACAAAAGTAGGCATCTCTATATTCAGCCTTCACTAGGCGTGCAAAATTCAAATAAAATTTATATAACATTAGATTAGGTACATAGTATTGACTTTAATTAAAATAGTATATTGTATTCATCTAAATAAAACTGGTCATAAGCTTAAAATATAAAAGTAATGTCAAAATATAATTACAATGTCAAATGTCAGGGGAATCTAAAACAATCATAAAATATTATTAATTAATTATTATTATTATTGCCACTCAAACATTCTTGTCAACTAAGAAGTCTCGTATTGAGTAGTTACACCTTATCTAGGAGAAACTTCTTTAGTGTAGCTTTAAATATTGAATGTGAGTTTACATCTTTAATCGTCATTGGTAATTTGTTATAAATTTGTATACCCATACTGAATATACTGCTATTGTATAGTTGGGTTCTACTAGTCACACTGCGTAATTTGTTCTTATGCCTAGCGGTAGTAAGAGTAGCATACTCCTTCACGTCAGCTCGAATCAAAAGAGATGCTTCCATTATATAAATTGATGGAAGTGTAAGGATCCCTAGTTGTCTGAAGCACGGCCTACATGAATCGGTCTGACTAATTCCGCAAATAGACTTTATACACTTTTTCTGCGCCTTGAATGCAGTTTCTTTTTCAGAAGAGTTTGCCCAATATAAAACGCCGTATCTCAAAGTGGAGCCTACATAAGCATGATAAGCAGTTAATAATGTGTCCTGGTTTGCTACTTTTCTAAGCATGTAAAGGGCATATGCATATTGACTAAGCTTAGTAGTGACATGTTCAATATGTGATTTCCATGTTAAGTTGGAATCTATAAAGATGCCATGGAATTTAATACAATCCGTTTCTGCAATAGTTGTGCTGTTATATTGTATGTTTATTGACTTTGCCCTTGAATTTTTAGTTTTAAATGTCATGTGCATTGTTTTTTCTAAATTAATTTTAAGATTGTTGTTTTTTAGCCAGTTTATTATGTGCGAAAGTGATCGATTTATTTCACCTTCATGATTGTTGTTATTATTAGTAAACAGCGCCGTGCTGTCGTCTGCAAATAAAATCATGGGGTGGGGAGTAGCCGTAGGAAGATCATTTATATAAACCAAACAAAAAAGGGCCCATTATACTTCCTTGAGGTACTCCAGACTTTACAGTTCTAGAATCTGTCAGATATTTCTTTTCTGTTCTTGTTATCGGACATGTCCTAGTTATCTCAGTGAATTGTTGTCTCCCTATAAGATAAGACTTCAAAATATCCAAAACCTTTCCTCGCACTCCATATATCTCAAGTTTCTTAAGGAGAATATTGTGATTAACATGATCGAACGCTTTCGTCATGTCCATAAACATAGCCGTAACTTGTTTTTTATAACCTCTTTAGAACATGTTCCAACAATAAATGCATTGCCTTGTTTATCGACTTACCCTTACGAAAACCAAATTGCGTATTTATTAAGATTTCGTTTTTTTCAAAGTACTTGTTAAGATTATTGTATTGATAAAAAGTATCCTTTATACCGGGTGTTTGGTAGAGGGTTAGACAAACCGAATGGGTGTGGTCGGGGACCCATTTGGAGAATACAAGTTGGCCAAAAAAATCCCTGACCACCTATTTTTCTTTAGATTTTTTTTTGCGAATTTCCCTTTTTTCTCCGAAATTTTACCTATTAACGACCATAACTTTTGTAAAACCTGTTTTGGACCGGATGTTTTTATTTGAGTTTGGTCTCTGATACATCTTCAGGCTATGCAAAGCAGAATTAGACACAATTCAGGGCTAAATAATTGATACAGAGCTTCTAAAGTGGAAAAAATTAAAGAAATTTTACCTCAAATGTCAACTTTGACATTAATCTAAAAAAAAAACACTAGCATTTTTGAAGGTAATATGCTTTAAAATACTTTTCTATTCATCACTTATTACAATGGCATACAAAGTTGGTATAAAAATTATCAGCTTGTGGAGTAAATGAAGTGGAAGAGAAAATCAAACAACATAAATTAAAACAAAAAATTACGTTTATTGGATATCCTGTTCGAACACAGCTCCTCTATTACGGATACAAGCGGCGTATTGCTTTAGTCTTTGTATTAAGCGTCATTTCAGCTCTCATTTTTGTGAAGGCGTCGTTTATTCTTGTCAC
Source organism: Biston stratarius (assembly GCA_950106695.1). Taxonomy (NCBI): domain Eukaryota; kingdom Metazoa; phylum Arthropoda; class Insecta; order Lepidoptera; family Geometridae; genus Biston; species Biston stratarius. Next base: position 17,317,668 of record OX467115.1, on the reverse strand, counting down.
CAATTTTTCCTTCGTGCTAATTTCTATCTCGTAGACCAACTCTTTAGCACTCCCCCAGACATAAAAATCAAGCGGTGTTAGGTCTGGGGAACGTGCGGGTCATTCTATCGAGCCTCGTCTCCCAATCCAAGAATTGGGGAAAACGTTGTCTAGGTACTCGCGTACTATTCTCCCGTAGTGAGCCGGACAACCGTCATTTTGGAATATGATTGCCCGGTCATCTTCAAATATCGGCAGGTGGCACATCAATTCTGGCAGACAACGTTTTCCCCAATTCTTGGATTGTGAGACGAGGCCCGATTGAATGGCCCACACGTTCCCCAGACCTAACACCGCTTGATTTTTATGTCTGGGGGCGTGATAAAGAGTTGGTCTACGAGGTAGAAATTAGCACGAAGGAAGAATTGGTGACAAGAATAAACGACACCTTCACAACAATGAGAGCTGAAATGACGCTTAATACAACGACTAAAGCAATACGCCGCTTATATCCGTAATAGAGGAGCTGTGTTCGAACAGGATATCCAATAAACGTAATTTTTTGTTTTTATTTATGTTGTTTGATTTTCTCTTTTACTTCATTTACTCCACAAGCTGGCAAGTTTTATACCAACTTTGTATGCCATTGTAATAAGTGATGAATAGAAAAGTATTTTAAAGCATATTACCTTCAAAAATGCTAGTGTTTTTTTTTAGATTAATGTCAAAGTTGGCCTTTGAGGTAAAATTTCTTTCATTTTTTCGACTTTGGAAGCTCTGTATCAATTATTTAGCCCTGATTTGTGTCTAATTCTGCGTTGCATAGCCTGAAGATGTATCAGAGACCAAACTCAAATAAAAACATCCGGTCCAAAACAGGTTTTACAAAATTTATGGTCGTTAATATGTAAAATTTCGGAGAAAACCGGGAAAATCGCAAAAACAAAATCTTAAAAAAAAATAGGAGGTCAGGGATTTTTTTTTGGCCAACTTATATGCTCCAAATGGGTCCCCGACCACACCCATTCGGTTTGTCTAACCCTCTACCAATCACCCTGTATAGGTATTAAAGCAGTGACGGATGAAACTCTTGCGTTTTTATTACTTGCACATTTCTCTCTGAACCCAATTATAAAGTAAACGTGGACGAAGTCGTGGGCGCAAGCTAGTTAATAATATTTTTTGAAAATTCGCCACCAAGCAACTAACGGTGTGTCCCAACAGCCTTACTTGAGAGCCAATTACAATCCAGGCTAGGATGCTTTACAATCTTCAATCACACCGTCGCTTAACATCAGGTGAGATGTAGTTAAATACACAGCTTCTCAAAAAAAAATGAATGATTTATTCATTCATTACTAAATATATGTAGGCATAGCCAAACAAATATTGATACTAACTCTGAATGATGTATCGATTTGAAACTTTGCAAACATAATATCTAACCTAGATAACAATGACTTGGTAACAACACATTGCTCTGATAAAGTAGGAGGTGGATAGTGAAACAATAACAAAAGTTACTTGTAAATTTCTAGAGTTTAGTCTTCTTTAAATATTCAGTTTTGACAAGTTCCGTGCATTATAAAAATCAGATGAATTTTCTTAGCATTTTATGGTATCTCTGTGCACGTGGCAGGCCCATCGTGTTACAAAGACGGTAAACCTTTACAGTGCCTCGGAAGCAAAAAATATGACTAGGTGATATTCTTCGATTTTTATTGGACTTATTTAATAAAAAAATTAATCAAGGATAAATATTATTTATAAATAAATATCCTTGAACATTTCAGTCAGTGCCATCTAGCCCCAACCTAAAGAATGCTTTTACTATGGGAACTAGATAGCTGACAGAATTCATTTATAATTTTTTGTAAATACATCCATAAAGCCAGACACAGAACATACATTTATGCTTGTCACACAAATTTTTGACCTGATTGGGAATCGATCTCACGCCCTACAGCTCTTGAAGCAGATACACCACTAAATGAGCTTACAGGGCATCAATAAGGATGACTGAAATGTATTTTTCGAAACCTGTTAGGAGAATTCACTGTTAAATCATACGATAACATCAGATAAGTCTATTTATTGTTTATAACGTAAAACATAATTTGGCCTTTTCTTGTGTATTATTCGAGTATTATGAGAAAAGCCTGAAGACCCGACGTTTGACACGCGCGAATTAGCGTCATTTTTTTAATGCGCTAAATCGTACCCTATCTTTTTTATAAGTGACACGCTAGTTGCTTGGCCACAATGTACCTGATTATTAAGTGGTGGTACGGTCGAAGACAGTAAGCACAGCCTGGAATGGAACTGGCTCTTCAGCGAGGCTGCCGAAACACATTGTTAGGTGCTTCGTGACATGTTTTTAACTTGAGTGTGGTAGTTAGCCTGCCGTTTACTAGATAGTACCGATCGATTGCTATCACTAACGTGATCGAAATGTCAAAATGTATGTCGTTAAAATAAGATTTTAAGCTATTTTTGTTTATCAGGTTTTGTACACGCGGATCGCCGTGGGCCTCTGGCAAAGTTCCCACGCCCTTCAACATCTTGGCCGAGTGCAGTGCTGTGCTACACAATGTCCCCGTCCTGAAAAACCTGCTCCTCCACCATACGAGCCACAGAGGACTTTCATCGGCACTACAGAAGACAAGGTGATTTCGATCTTAACTAGTAGGATATAAAGTTTCAAATACAAGGATTGTGTGGATGCCTCGAGCATTCATGCTTACCATCGAAGGCTCCTTCTTGCGGTGGCGTCGTGTGTCGGGTCGCTCTCTTCCATCAGATATGGTTGAGGAGGGTGAGGACTGGCACATGCGTCATACTCATGATCGGGTGTTGCTTGCAGGTCGATGGTCTGCTCGCGGTATACACACAAACTAGTACTTAAGATTAATTTAACTAACATTCCTCACCTTGTATTGTAAAAAAATATATAATTTAAAGTTGACAAAGGTCACGGACCCTGATGTCTGTGGAGCGTATATTTTAAATAATAATAATAAAGTTTTAATTACTTTTAAATTTTATAATTTTAAGCGATTTATATCTGGATTAGCTATATGTATATATTAGATCACACAGATATGTATGTTAGTTAATATTATGTTTTTTTTTCTATTTTATATGGGTCTTGTTGCCTGAAATAAAAGTTTTTTTTTATAAGGTGTGCTGCTCTGTGTTCAAATACCTGGCCTATGAAAAAATACCTACTAAATAAAGTATTATATATTATAATAACTCAATTTTTAATGTGTCTTGATATAAATTTTAATACAAAAAGCGAAGTCCAGTTAGTTCAGAGGTCACTAAAAGATATTTTCTATCAGGAAAAATTATTAAACTCGTGTTCCGGTACCAACGGTCATCTTAGAAATTTTATCAAGAATTATAATTATATTACTGTATGTATGTAGTACTGTGTGTACTGTATGGTACAGATGTAACAAAGATACCAAGAAACCATTTGAGAACATTGAAACTCTATTTAAAATTTAAAGGTAATCAAACAAGTACATAATAATTACAAATTTAAAATTCATATTTACGTAAATGCTAATGGATTTAGGTATAATTTTATCAACTTTTTTCCTGTATTTTCACGGAACACAAGTTCAAAAGAACCCCGACGCTGCATTAAAATTAAAGACCATCACTTTGATATTAAATATTGAACAAAAAACAGCAGGGCTTCCTCACTCTCTCTCTTTTTACTCAACATTCAGTCGTATGATTTAAAAATATTTTTGTAACCTTTGAAATTTACTCAGCTTTGAATAAAAACATAAAGATAAAATATATTGATATTGATTGGAATATCAGTAGGCACATGTCAATACATTGAATGTACTTCATGTTCTAAAATAGTGAAATTTATGTAACAATGGACAATTAATATCAAAGCCTTTAAAAAAAAATGCAAATATAAAATTAGAATATTATCCGGGACCAAAACATTTTCAGTATTACATTTTCCTTTGAACATACCATTTTCGAGAAATTCACACCACAGGGTTTTGGTAAACATTTTTCAACAAACCTTTTTGTACCCTAATGTTCAACATACAGCGGAATTTGTTTACTTACACTCAAAATAATGTAAATCTATATACCTATATATTTAATGATGATAAAGTAATATAATAGAATTTGATATAACACAATGTATATTTATTTTTATTATAGTTCTTACCCTCTCAGTAACATGTGGTAATATTTTTTTGTGCAGAACGCCCCACAACCAATCGTGCCCAAAGTAAAGCCGGTGCGAAGCACCGAATCACGGAACTGCCACCACCTCAGTCACTTGTCGCGCAACGTGCTGCGTGCACGGCGCGGAGTTGTGCGCATGCTCATCGTGGTCGTGCTCACCTTCGCCATCTGCAACCTGCCCTTCCACGCGCGCAAGATGTGGCAGTACTGGTCCAGTGGTTACGAAGGATCCAGCGACTTCAGCACGCTCCTCACGCCTCTCACCTTCCTTATCACCTACTTCAACTCCGGCATCAACCCTCTGCTCTACGCCTTCCTCTCGAAAAACTTCAGGAAAGGCATGAAAGAACTATTGTTCTGTAACTGTCACGGAAAACGGAAAGCCGGCAATTTGATAGTTCTTAACCCCGTGGGAGGCGTGGGGCTGCGCCGGAGCTCGACGCGCTCCACACGCGCCAACTGCAGCACGGTCACGATGGCTCCCAATGGAGACTCATGAAATTTGCGCCGCCGTCGATTCCTCTACAAGGTGGAGAATATCGACATATCCTGATTGACAGAGAGCACTGACGAGGTGACCGATAGCAGTGGCTTCTACACTGTGTCGACCATATCCAAGAAAGACTTGTACGACTAGGATACCGGTCGGTGCTCGCAAGTTGCAAACATATTCAAATAATAAACGTTTTGCGATGAACTAATGAACACTTGAACGAGTTAGCTTAGCGAATAGTCGCTAGTTGTCGATCGGTGATTTCGTAATATTTAATGTGACCCGAGTGATCTCAGAGCTTAGAGTTTCAGTAAATATTGTGATCGGATGAGAGCATATGAATAACGAGAGTATTCGCAGCTACATATCTGTTTGTTCGAATAATGATGTAATTATTTCTACAAAAGCAAAAAATGTTAATGTTATTTATTGTAATCAGCATTTTGACATGGTTTACGATTTGTAAAAAATAAAATTGTTATAGGTGTGAAAAGATGCAGTTATTTCGAAGATCTGGAGTTGCTTCTATTGTGAATAAATGTAATTTTCCGAAGCCTGAAGAACCTTCCACACAGCGTACGTAAATATCTCATAAGGAACTCATGCAGAAAATTTCAATTTTGTGCCGAAAATATGTAAACTCGAATTAATTATTTCAATCACTTGCGTGTTTTTTTTTTTTATTACTATACTTCGAAAAGTTGTGTTTAGACATACAATTTTCTTTTCTATGTACGTAATTCTGCAACAAAAAACGCTGCTACGTGTGCTACTATTGTAAGTTTTAACAAGCTAGTTGTAGCGTCACTTCTGAGAAAATATTTTGACAACAAATATGTAGCACAAAACAGGACACAAGATAGATACTTACGTATTTTCGAGTATACGAGTACCTATTTGGTTTGGCTAAGCTATCGTATTTCCAAATTCTAAACCTTGACTGATGACTAATAGATGAAGTCCATCTAAAATGATGGTTTGAAAATTAATACATTTTGTTATATGACACACGTACGTATTTACGTGCACATAAATTGTTATTATATTTGGTTTAAAAAACGAAAAAAGCAAAAATGTTGACAGTATTAAAATTGTTATGACAGAAAAGTAGCTAGTAATCTACCAGTTTAAAATTTAAACTAAATGAATCATATATTGAAATTACTTGCCTTTTTTTAATGAAATGTCGAAGTTTACATTATTTTCCCAAAACGTAATCAAAACAACGTAAATTTTAATTATATCGGTAAAATTTCATAATATGATCATTGACCATGTTAGTGAAAAAATTAACCGTTAAATTGTATAATTTGTGAATTTGTGGACACAGTACCTAGTGATGTGACAAAGTGTGTAAATTTTCCTCATTTTGTAAAAATATGCTAGTCATTAATTAACTGTTATTTTTTCTCCCTAAATTAGTATGACTCTCTTACCCTGTGCCCGCTTGACATTATGAGACAACCTTGAACGCTTGACATTATGTATTAGTTCCCAACGCGCTGGGAACAGCCTTTCCCCGATTGTAAGCGGAATAAAGTTAAATATGAATAATCCACGGTCTATCTCGTTGTTGTTGAACGACTTAAAGAGTACCTGCTAAATAACAAGTACCTAGTAAAAGATGCTTCCTTTGTATATTTAAATAAGTACAATAATTCGTCGTTAAAAATTACGTGAACGTAAATTTTATTTGTACATTGTTTATCATACACTTTAGTGTTTTATTATAATCATAGATATTGTGTATGTAAGAAGTTTTAAAGATTGTTCTTGTTGTCATGGTTGTAAATAAATATCATTAAGAATTAAATAATAATTAATATATTTTTAATTAATTCTGACATTGTTGCTTTTTTTTCTATCTCACACCTCACACACACACACACACCTTATTGAAACTTTTTTTTAAAGTTTGTATAATAATAATATCCTTATTTCGAGCATTAAAATAATCCCATATAAAATTTGGTTATATTACTATGATCAGAGATTAAAAAAAGTACACTTATCTACGATTCGCAGTCTGGTGCACTTACCTCCATGCTTTAAATTGTTTCTTTTATAATAGTCACTCTGGCCTTGCAAGCCGTTCTTCGAATGTGACAACCCATTCCAGATGGAAGCTACTCTGTTTGAATAAGTGTTTTACTTGGAAAACGAATGACATGCATCTAAAATAGAATTCAACAACAAAAAAGAAATGTGTAAAACATTCAACCAATCTGTGTGATTATTTTGTAGATGACTTTGTCATTCAGAATGTTTTTATGCTCGAAAAATTATCTTTACTATATTCATTTCGTATTTCGCCATGTTGCAAAATTCTTGATTTGTTCACTGAGTAAATTATATTTTTATGGAGTACTGACTTGCGAGGCGACTAGGTGTATAACTGTATTACACTGCTTAGCAGTTAAGCTGAACGAAGTGATTGTTCGAATTACTTCCGATTTAAAAGCCATACATTATACAAATATTATACACACGAGCATGTTACTGAGATATGTTTTTGTTAGCGCTAACTAAAATAAAAGATCTTTAGATTTTTTATAAGTCTTCAGAGTTTGTAGTTAATATAAATAATATAAAGAAACAAGAAAACATCCTGTTTCACTAACAACATTGCAAAAACATCATAAATGTAACGGGAAGAAATTAAAATAATGTTATTTCCAGATGACGTCTGCATAAAGGAAAGTAAAGACATCAATCATAAATGTAACCCACCATTTTCTCACCAGGAAAAATCAAATCGTAACCTTTACCTTACCAAAAAGTTCAATTTGAAAGAAACGAGCAAGAGTTGGTAGAAACGCGGAAAAATCATTTTATATTATTTTCCAAAACGCGGGTTTTTTAAAGAGTTTATGTATAAAAATATCAATGTTTTTTTCATAAAGTTCCGGTAAATTTAGGTGTAGGAGTGTGGCAAAGTAAGAAACGTAATATGGCTAAACATTACTTTTTTTTGTGGTGCTTCCAAAACTATATCAGAGATTCGAATTTTGTCGCAACTTTACTAGGACATCATGGGAGTCAACCTTGACTTGAAACTTTGACTATGACTCAGATTTATTAAATACCTGAAAGTATCAATATAGGTACCTACTTGACACTCAATGCACAAAGTGCGTTGCTTATATCAAAGAAAAAAGGAAGAATAATTTGTCTGGAGAGACATACTCTAAAACCCGCTAATAATTATAGTTATTTTTTTAAATTTTCAGTTTAGTTTTATTTAAGTGAGCTTCCGAATCACTGCTGAGCTTGGGCCTGTTCTTGTTGTGAGAAAGGTAAGGTCATAGTCCACTAAGTACGGGCTGGCAAACTTCACACATCATCGAGAACATTTTTTATGAACTTTTGGACATATTTATATGACGTCACGATGTTTTCGTTCAGCGTTTGAAGTCAGCAGCAATATGAACATAACTTAGAAAAGACAGAGGTGCGTGCCTTGGGATTCGAACTCAGGCTCTCCAGATTGGAAGCCAGATGATCTCCCAACTAGACTGCAACTCGCTCTGTTGCAACACGCCGCATGAATAATTTATGTGTTGTATATTCTGTGGTATTTGGGTAGCTTTAATCGGTACATTTTATATGTTTCTCGTGTAGCCACACATTAAGCATAAAAAGTAGGGTCTCCGTATATTAATAAGAATAGAAGATATATTATAAGACAGAATAGCGAGGATGTGGACTTTTTCCCGCGAAGTACAATTTTGTTGTTTCAAATCGGTGAGTGTTTCCCGATAGACGCAATCTGGGTGTAATCAAGTCACAAGTGAATCAGTATTTTCTAGCTAAGCATGCTGCACCGTTGACCGTATGTTAGAATAACATCAGGCGAGATAACAGCCAAACGAAAGCCTATTTCATAATAATAAAAAAAGGAATCCTACACAGGTATGAGTTAAAATCGAGCAATGCAAATAAATTGGCGGTTGGTAACGATGCCATTATGGTTTGATTTACAAGCAATATTTTTGGAGTTATATGTAACCGAACGATTTGCATCACCATTACCCAGGCACCAGACCTATACAGTTATAGAATATCAGAATATAAATCAATATTCTGTGAATATTTCAAGCGTCTACCTGTTGCCATTATCAATATCAATTATTATCATTATCAATTAGTTCCATTCCAGGCTAGGTGAGCTTTACCATCTACGACCACACCGTCACTTAACATCAGGTGAGCTGGGATCAAACACCAAGCCTGTCAGCCATAAAAAAAATCGAGCATAATCGAGCACAAAAATCACATTTGTTGTATTATTAGTACCCAGATATTGATTTATTCTGTTTTTTAGTATTGTTTGTTATAGCGGCAACAGAAATACATCATCTGTGAAAATTTCAACTGGCTAACTATCACGGTTCATGAGATACAGCCTGGTGACAGACCGACAGACAGACAGACGGACGGACAGCGGAGTCTTAGTAATAAGGTCCCGTTTTACCCTTTGGGTACACAACCCTACAAAAAATATTACGAGAAAATTGAAAAACACCCGCTGAAGCCACCGCCACAGCCAAATTAAACCAAAATTGTGTAATAAATTATCTTATGTAAGATATACATCGGTTAACAAATATACCGAGCAAGGGACAATAATAAATTGATTATGTTCTGCTGTATGCGAGTATCTCCCACAATTAGAGCCATGTTAGCCATGGGCACGTCCCGATTATCAAATAACTTATTTAGGTGCTTACAATCACATATTTTCGTGTATTTACGGTTAGTGTTGACTATGGTGTACACATATCCAATGTATACGGGCCCATTTGGGTTTAATTGTATGGTTTTCGGGGTTGACAGCGGCACGGGATCTTAATAGTGATTAGTTTTGGCTTTCTAGTTTGTAAATTATGCAATAGTTGTCTATTTGTTCAATGAACTTATTAGATGATCAAACGAACTTACTTGAAGTGAAGTTCGATCATTAATTGTCCTGTCTGCGTCGAAAATGCGCTAGAGTTAGTACACGTGAAATAAATCTCGGAATAAGAAGACAGGACAATTCTGGCATAATACATAAATATCAGCGCAGAGAAAACTTCTAGACTGCACTATGGAAAAAAAGCTCATCCACACATAACTAATCTGTGGAAAACGTGAAATTGTTTTCTTTTTGCCGTACAGTTGCAAATTATAGAATACTATCTAAGCCACGTGGGGGTAATTCGCTAAATTTTTTCAGTTTAAAAAGTAGCCTATGTGTTAATCCAGGGTATCAGATACCTCCATACCAAAAAATTGGTCCAGCCGTTTGAGCGTGAACAAGTAACAAGCAACAAACATACTTAGGCACTCACAAATTTTCACCTTTATAATATTATTGTGATTTTTGTCAGTAGTTTCACGGAGTTGTTGTAGAGCTTTTCAAACAACGTTTTAATAACATCTTGAAAGGTCGTCATCGTATTAGTAGGTAGTAAAGGCAAACTTCGATTATTATTTATTGATATTTTTCTCATATTGACTTGACAAAAAAGTTAGTTCTAATTTTATCTTTTTTTATGTAACAATAATGAGACGAACGAGATCCTCTCCTGATGGTAAAAGATAACGCATGTCCATGACTATTGCAACGAAACACGGAACCCTGTATTCTATTAACGCTTGCAACTAAAAACCTAATGTTTTTAGATTATAAATGCAAATAAAACCAATATACACCGATTATCACACTTAATATTATAAAGGCGACAGTTTGTGAGTATATTTGTATGTTTGTTACTTCTTCATGCTTAAACGGCTGAACTAATTTTGATAAAAATTGGCATAGAGGTAACTGACACTCTGGATTTACACATAGACTACTTTTTATCCAAAAAAAATGTATCGGGTATCACCGCGGGGCGCAGCTATTAACCTTCATAAAAAGTTTAAAAATAATATTAAATCGCGAGTCTAAACTTTAATATCAATTTTATAGTGTCTACCTAGTAAATAAGCAATTAATATCAAAGTAATAAAGCTCTCCTCAAACGTTGAAATTATACGTTAAACATCGTTTATATTAAACAGTTATTAGATTGTATCTTCAAGATATATAAAATATAATAAGACGTAAAATTATAGGACTTTCCAACATCTCATCTTTTATTAACCGACTTCAAAAAAGAAAGAGGTTCTCAATTCAAGTTTTTTTTTTAGATGTTTTTTACCTCTGAACTTTCGACTGGGTAAACCGATTTTAAAAAGTTCTTCTTTTATTTGAAAGCTAGTGCTTCCCGTGTGGCCCCATTTCAATTTGGCAATGGCATCCAAGAGAAAACCATACGAAATCACTTATTTTTTGTAATTTTTTTAAATGTGTATAAGTCCGTTTTCTTTTTTTTTGTTTTTGCACTTTGACTGCTGCATTTTGTGTATTTGCCAGTGTCAAGTATTTCGATATTTTATATTTTTTTAAGTTAAGCCGAGTGAAATAAGTCTAAGTCACACTAGTAAGTCGAGTCCAGTTATGAATTGCAAAGAAGTGAGAGAGAGAAGACTTTGGAGTTTTGCAAGCAACACGAACTGACAAGTCATATTTCACCACTTTATATTAATTTATGTAACACGCGCACGTAACACACACTTTATGAATAAAATACCACAAATTTTGTAAATTTTTTTTTAATCGCTGACAGGCTAGGTGTTTGACCACAGCTCACCTGATGTTAAGTGACGGTGTGGTCGAAGATGGTAAAGCACACCTAGCCTAGAATGGAACTGGCTCTTAAGTGAGGCTGCCGGAACACACCGTTAGATGCTTGGCGGTAGATTTTCAACTTGAGGGTGGTAGCTAGCCAGCCGAGTACCTACTAGAAAGTACCCTACCACCACTGAGCTATCATCGCTACAAAAACATAAACACTGGACAAAGTGCAAATTTTGAAAAATAATAAAAGTTGTTTACTAACGTAAAGAACGACTACGGGACTACGAGTAAAAGATAAATGATAAAGTCACGTGAATAGGAATACAAAATAAATTAATAAATATATAAATCTACGAAATAAATTAATTCTATTGTTTACTCGAAATTTTGTTAATTTTTCATAGATATTTATTTCGGAAAATGTCTATAGCTGGCGGTAACCTTTTAACATTAATAATTCCGCTTACCTGTTTGTTTCATGTCTTATAAAAAAGTATACATTATTATGTCGCTCAAAATGATAAAACGAAACAGAAGAGTTTATCTAAGTATCTGTGTAAAGTCTCTTTTTATGTAAAAGTAATGAAACGACGCTTTCCTGATGACACAGAACAGATAATAATACTACGTATAGAACAGACACTGATTCCTCCCACCCAATCGGGACTTCCTCACCCAGCATTCAATTCTGAGCTGTCGAGGAGCCGATTAGAGCATAGGACGCGCCACACCCACTAAGTGACCACGCCAATTTTTCTTTTCAAGATTTAATATTTATGTGCTGTTTACGTCTATTTGTCAAGTAAACGGAACAAAGATAGGAGTTATTTTTAATTTCCGAAGGATAAAAATAGGTAAGGTATTGTTGGTAACCTGTATTAAATAATTGCTATCTATTCTTCATCTATGTACCTAGGCTCTTTATCTTAGTACTTTTCTTTTTTAAATTAAGTTACGTTTTTTAGTTTTTATCTAACACTATTCAAATAACGTAATTGATTCTACTCAATCACACAACTATACTGAGGATTTTCATTTCCATAAACTTTTGACTTTGTTCGCAGCGAAACAAGTGTCTTTGTTAAAAACATATTATTATTAATGTTAAAACTGTGGTGTTTACTATGATATTTAGGGTTTACCTATTCAGTGAAACACTAAATTAATTTCAGTAAGTAGCACAGCACGCCGGAGACGTCCGCTCCCAACTAGTGACCGCTCGGAAGTGCGGAGTCATTCGTTGGGCTGTGCATCCTTTATTTACACGAAATGCCACAAAAACCATAACAAGTACTTAGGTTCTGTTTAGGTTCTAGGTAGTTTTTTTTCTTTTACAAGATTTAACCGACTTAAAAAAAAAAGTATAATAAGTAAGTAATAAAAGGTTTAGTGAGGTATAACCACTAAATTTGGCGATTTTTCTTTCATTCAATTTGTAATGTCGGTTTTGAGATTTTTTAGTACGTAATATAGTAAATCTACGGCAATTAGTAAGTAACACAGGTTTCAAAGCACTTGGGTAAGTGTACAATAATGTTATTGATACAGTGACAACCTTAGACTCCACGCACACATTGGCGCGTGTACAAAAACTACAAGTGTGTAGTGTCTGTGTAATAGGTAGTTATAACGAGGCGTTTGTATGCAGATCTGATCGAGTGTCCGGGTTGTGCTGATGGTAAGAGATAACGAATGTCCATGGCAATTGCAACGATACCCAGAATATTGAAAAGCTAAACAAAGTTTGAGACTTACGATGGTAAGTATTTTTAATCGAGTGATTTTGTTAGTACGCCTAACAAATTCGAGCACAATTCTGTTTACGTAGTATTGGTTGTTATTAGAATATCTACAATGGCACCCGCCTAGGCGACCCTCTTCTAAAACCAAGTACAAAAATATAAAAAGTCAGTATAAAATATGTAGTGTAGTACTATAGTATAGGTACGTGTGAACCGACCGCGCTAACCACTGGGCTATCTACTTACATAGTGACCATTTATCATTTCCCGATATCGAGATATTTTTCACTATTTACTTATCCCGCCTTATATGTGTACGAATACGCTTAGATAATTATTTTAGATTTATTTTCTAATTAAAATCTTGTATTTAGACATCACGTGCAGATGGAGTTTCATAGAGAAAACAATAACTATGTCTTCAGCGAATTTCATCAGGCTAAGATAATAGATTTCCTAATAAACTTGAAGATAGAATCAGAACACAAAGAATGTTTAATACAGATTGTCTCGAATCATACTATTGTGAAAGGATTTTCATCTCGCCCTTTGTGGAAATCGCGAGAAATTTTGACTTCGCTTTGACCTTCTTGTAGTAACTGCTACGCAATTAAGAAACAATGTTAAAAGGAACAGAAATACACTTATTCTCAAAATCATTAGTATCTGGGCGAGCGAGCTTGCCTCGGTTCACGACGTACGCGGAAACTCAGATAAATGCATTTTCCCAGAGATCGATTTTTCGCCTTCAAACTGTATAGCAAATTTCAGAGAAAACATTACAACCGTTTTCGAAATCTCAAAATATAAATACATATACTATTTGTATGTATAAATAGTGCTTGTTTAATAGCATTAATTAAATTAGACAAGAAATTTCAAAACTTGTCTAGAGCGTTCCATGACTCATGATAGTAGAGTTCCTTTGTTAGAAATAAATTAATAATAATATTATTTACTTTATTGTCATTGATATTTGTTTTTTTTATTATCCCAAATGTTTTTGTTTATTAGTGATGGTTTTTTAAATATGTAATTACCAACATGTGAACCAAAACCAAACTGTAAATTATTAATAATTATTTTACATGTGTATTTATATAGTTTAGTATTATTTATAGTGTATAAAATTGATATTAGATATGGTTATTAAATTATACTTTTTGACTTCTCGCAATCGTTATGCATATTTCAATTATTTGTGATAATTAAAACGCTTTCTTCGTATATATATATGTATATACTAAGTACTAAATAACCATTTTGTTCAACTGCAAATCAGTGTGTATACACTTGTTCAGTAATCCGCCAAAATAATAATTGAGAACAAATTAAAAATTTTGGAATATGACTTATTAAATTTGATTTACTCAAAATGTTTTTTTTTTCTATCTTTTCTCGTTATTGGTTGGCCGTTATGTACACACTTTTTTGTTCTTTTTCAACACAAAATTCGTTGGTTTTTTGCTATTCAAAACATCTGGTTATAATAGTGAATCAGATATGCATTACTAAGGTAAGATTTTGTGTGTGGCTGTAATAAAATCGCGACACGAATCGTCGTGTGACCTGATAGTCGCCGGTGACGTTAATGCCTGGTCACATTGGTGGGGAAGCACAACAGAAAATAACAGAGGAGAAACCGTCCACTCTTTCTTCAACGATATGGGCTTGCATATACTCAACATTGGTGATACACCGACCTTTGAAATCGTCAGAAGAGGCAAGCTCTGCACAAGTATAAGTATGATTTAGGGTTCTATTTACCGCCATTCGATAGAGTAGGACACATGATTTTGACTTTACCAGCTCGAAAAGATCTTTTTCGCTGATTTCGAAACTCTTGATATGTTTTTGGCATCGCACTATATAAATTATGTTAGCGTCAAGTATTTCATGAAAAATCAAGTCTATCATAATACGCTATCATATCGTGTATCAATGTCAATAGGGGAGGCCTATGTCCAGCAGTGGATGTCCTACGGCTGAGATGATGATGATGATGATCGTGTATTATGTAGCTGCATTGTATTATTTTCCGAAGTTTTCCTTGTTTATGATTTAAAATTTCAATTTTTTCAAACAGGAATTTATTCAAATTTAATAAAATATTAAATTCTAGACTGACAAAATTCACAAAGCGCGATGCCAAAAACTGAGAATAAAAAAGAGTATCGTTCACAGAAATCAGAGGATAATGAAAGCTTTTCTGAGGTAGTAAAGTGAAAAAATATTCACTTAGTAAAAAAGTCGTCGCGTTACTTAAATTTTGTAGAAGACCTTGGTAAATACTCTATACTCATATTTTCGTATATTTATGTAGGTACATATTTTTATTATATACGTAATTTACATTATTTATACATTACATACACATTTTCCTCTCTAAGGTTAAGTGAAAAATCGTGTGTTGCACTCCGCTGCACAATTTATATTCTTCGCTTACTCTGGATTTGAACAAAGCACTTACGACAAATAACAACTCTGCAATCTTGTAAAACAAACGAGTAACTCATTTAAATATATCTCCCGCTAATGGTTATAATTACTTATAGCACTAAGCTCTTACAGCCACATAATATAAAGACTGTGACGTAAAATACAGACAGCCAGATATGAGACAGAACCGGCGAATAACACGTTGAAACTATAAGGGTTCTGCGTTAGACTCGAAACCCTAAAAAACTCGAAAGTCTTACGCAAGACTTCTTTAAGCCGAATTTCTTCCTAAGTGTGCCATAAAACACAGCCGCACTTACAAGCTGTGCTTTTATTCACGTAATTTTTGGGAAAGAAAATTCGATGTCCAAACTTATATATAGAATAAATGCAGTAATGATAGTAACTTAGTTCAAGGAGTTCTGAATTTGAAACGAAACTTCTGAATCAGCACTGTTCTTATAAACTGACCCACTGTTATTAAAATAAAAAAATATTGTAAGTCATATCACACAGCGCTATCTAGCCCTAAACTAAGCAAAGCTTGTACTATGGGAACTATAATAGATAGCTGAAAGAATACGTATATTTTATCTTCATGGATAGAATCTGGACGTTTACAAGGAGTGAATTAATAGATTTCGTCTAACCAACTGACTGCATCTTTTGTTTACTAACATAATTATGTAGTCTTGACACATTTTCGTTTTATTTATGTGGGATTACTTACGTTTAATTTTATCAGAAACTCCGACTATAGTTTAAGTTATAGTATAGTTTTCACTATAGTCGGAGTTTCTGATAAAATTAAACGTGAGTAATCCCGCATAAATAAAACGAAAATAATTATGTGGGTACATTTCAAATGGTTTTTTTTTTCTATCGTGACATGATCTTGGCTAGTTGTATTATTAAAATATATTGTGATAATGTTTTGGCGAATATGGGTCATATTACATGAAATAAATGATTTTTTAGGCAAAATAACAATTAAGCGCAAGGTATACATATTTAGTTTATTTATAGCGACAGCTGGGGAATGGCTGCGGACTACCGACGGGACGTCAGTATATTGACTCTAGGATATCAATTTGCGAGATTTACGTACTACGTATGAAAAGTGAAACAGGGCCCTGGCGGAGAGTAAATGGAAGCTGCTTTTTCATACATTTGAAAACAGCAGCAAGGAATTCTGAAGAATGCACAAACATTATTTTTGTGTAACCAGATTAATTCGTATAATTAATTAATAGTTAATTAATTAATTCGTATTAATTCGATAATTGTGTATATGTAGTTTAAAATGCATAAATGGGACATAGACTTGTTAAATAAAAACATTAGATAACAGCTATAATCAGTAGATATCCCAATAAATTTTACATATTAGCAAATAATTCTCCAATTATGTTGTCCGGGTTGTGTTTGAAAGGTGTCATCTTGTACGTAGTACATAAAGATGAACACAAGAACAAGTTGTGTATATTGACTAAGAATAATACATTGCGGCGACATGTTTTCTCCGCTATCCCTCCAATATTGTATTGGATGAATAAATAATCCTTTTACCTTTATTTCACGCCGGGTATGGAGTGGCAGATGTAAGAAAGAAGTTCAGTCTAGTAAGATAAATATATCAGGGTTTTATTACACGCTAGAATGAATCCTAAAAGACGCAATTTTATGACTCTCAAGTAAAAGCTAGGTAACTACGCTACGCGGTAAACAAATACGTGGTTGATGTATGAAGCAAGTTTTTGTCGCCAACTAAAATGTAAAGACGCGTACACACTTACGAATAAATTTATTGCATTGCATGATACACAATAACTTTATTTGCATGTACGAATACTGTATTCGTCGAACAAGTTCATGGAGATCCACTTAGACAAACTATATGAAAGGTTCTTGAAGAGGTTTAATAATCGTGACGTAACAAAATTGTTTGAACCGAATTCAGTGGGGGAAACTCATATTTCCCAATAAAAAGCTTGTACTATGGAAGTCAAATAACTTATAAAATACATATACATATAATTTTTTGTAAATACATACAAAACACCCAGACACAGAACAAACATTTTGTTTATACCACAAAATGTTTGTCCTAAGTGGGAATCGAACCCACGCCCTACACGCTCTTAAGGCAGATATTCTATCAATGAGCCAACAGGGCTGTCGGAAACGGCTTTCGGAAACCATATTCCATAAAATTTCGAATAACAATACACTATTGACTATTTTACTATCAACCACTTCCAAAGGCGTAGTCACGGCTACTGAGAGAGAGTACAGGGAGCTTGTGCGCGAACTCGTGTCCGTATTTCTAAACTACGTTCATACGTATAAACCAAATGTTCGTGTTTGATGTTTGTGTTCACAAGTTTCATGGTAGTAAGGGTGTACGCTATCACGTCATCGTGTAGATATGAATATTATATAAAAAAGACTTTGTATTCTTGATAATAGACATAATTTTGCTAGTTGAATGTACATTTTTTTTTTAATGGAAATGTAATGAGACGAACGAGTTGCTCTCGTGATGGTAAGAGATAACGCTTTTCCATAACCATTTCAGCGATACACGGAACTTTGAGTAGCAAAACAAAGTTCAGGGCATCTCTACTTTGGCGCTCATTACTTTGAGACTTTCGATGGTTAGTCTCAACAGGCCTGTAATTTCGCTAGTCAAACCGGAACACAATAATGTTTATACACAATTGTTTGGCGGCAGGATATCTGGTACTGCGGTGTTACCTACTTAGACGACCTCCTGCTAAGGAGATCTACCACCAAAAAATAAATTAAAAGACTAAAACCAAAGCCACCAAGACTGAAAATGTCGGGCCGAAATCAGACTCAATGTTATCCTCCGTTGGTAGAACAACCCATATGTTTATTGTTTATAACATAGATTAAAAAATATGTAGTACAGATATAATATTACGTAGAAAATTTGACTTTGATTTGAAACGTGATGAACTCACGCCCAGCTTATAAAGCAGAGCTTATACTGAAGGCGCTTACAGGACAATCTATGTGATTTCATGCATTTAGAACGACTATGTTCCAGATGCAAAAAAAAAACTATTAGGTATATATGTATATGTCGGAGACGGTCATTATCATGGACTTGAAACGCAACGTAGCACGAGTTCCGAGAGATGGCAGCACCGTCGCTATGACGTCATTTATCTGCTAACTTCGTGCTACAACAGAGCCGGTGGAGGACCGCTAGATGCAGGCCACTTACCATTTGGCCGTCGGAGAAATCGGTTCCTCCACAATAGGAACTGTTACTCGTTTCGTTTGCCCAGTGTTTAAATTGTTACAAGTAATAAATCGTGATTGTTGTGTATTCGCCGTTTCTCTTTGTTCGATTACCCTAGTTATACGCCCACACTATGTCGGACTAGGGGGGGGGGCTAAAATACTGACGTACCGACATATACATATATATATATATATATAGTACGCAAAATCAGAAGTGCTCTCCAATCCTATTTATTGTCCTTCCACCAAGAGAAATAACATTTTACAAGGCTGCAAATGTGGTAATCATGATCAATCACGCCCCTTGCCGTGCCATTACTCTTGTCATGACAATATTTTGAAGGTTGCCTCATAAATAACATAATATCAACTCTTCGAAAAAGCCTTTAAATGTTTGAAATAAAAACCGGTCAAAAACAAATCAGGCGCGTATTGACATTCCGTATAGTAGGGGAGCCCAAGCGGGGATTTCGGGATAGAGCGCGACAGAATAACATAAGGGGGGACACACATAACACCTTGTGAAGGAGTCCCACCACATCTGAGCCTTGTATATAGGGTCAAAGGTCTAGAGCAGCCGATCAGATTATTAAAAAAATTATAGTTAGAACAACTAGAGCGCGTCAGAAGTTAGTTACATGCAGAAAAGTATGCATTTCATAATCTGTCAATTTGAGCGTGACATAAGGAAATGGGAGAGACACAAAGTTGTCACTACAAAATAAAAAAATAACTGCGCTTTAATATTTCTTTGTGACTTTTTTACATTTTTCAAAACCTGTACACACCAGTGAAAGGGATTTTTTTTAGCGTCTAACCATCACAATCTAATAGGTCCCCACGACGCTCGAGTAAATCCCTATTTACCCTCTTGGTCTCCTCTACCAGTATTACCATACATATACTTTGTTACAATAGGAAGTTATGAGGGGAACGAGACGTTTCCCTTCCAATGGCAAGAGATAACACCTGTCCGTGGCCACCACCGCAGCGGTATCCCGAACTATGAGTAACAAAACAAAGTTCAGAGTATCCCTGCATAGCCGCTTATTATTTTGAAACATTCGACGATGAACGTCATTAGCCCCGAAATCACTAACTACAGTACACTATTTCGCATCAGAACACAGTAATGTTGATACACTACTGCTTGACGGTAGAATACTGCAAGGTACTTAGACGGTCTAGTAGAAGTCTGATATATGTTTCTAAGTAGTTTTATGGTAAGATATATTTAGTTGGTCCATTAGCAATATCACAGAAGAAAATAATCCTAGAGTATACTACTGGTAGTGCCAAACTTTGATCACACGGGAGATAAATAAAAATTATATCGTGCTAGCTTAAATTATAGAGATACAGATTTTATTTTACGTCTACGTTGAATTTTGATCTTTCAGTACCTATTTGGTCATAATTTATTAAGTTAATAATTATTTAAAATATTGTGTAAACTTATAGCGCGCTTATCTATAATAATAATAATAAATATTACTAATAACCACACATGGCCAGTAGTTATTATTATGTTGTTATATACCTCAAAATATGCATTAATATAAGATAAGCAAAAAAGTGTAAAAGTTTTTTATTTAAAAAATTACACTCCATGGACACCGGGGTCCGTGACCTTTATTAACTTGGATTTATACAATATATGTATATATAATTATTTTTTTTTAGTGTAAAAGTTTAAAACAAAAAACCTTTCTTGAATGAGAGATTCTTAACAATTATTTATTATATTTGTTTGTTAATTAATTAGTCCACCTTTATAACGCATATTCGATGAAAGTTACAACCGGTCGTCGTAACAATTTAATTTAGAAGATGTAGATATAGATTTTGATATAGGTCGGATATAAATATAGGTCAGATATATGTACATACAGACATGGTAGGCGTATTGATAGTCTTTTAAAGTACTTCTTAGCCACGAAACCATTGAAAGCATTGAACTAAAGCTTAACATTAACATACCTTAATATTGTATTAGTATTGAAATTCGTGTCTATTATTTTGCTGACAATTATAACGGCAGCTGATTGTAGTAATCTTCACTTGCAGGTACGAGTAGAGGATAAAAAAGCTACTTATGATAGCGCTTTAATCCGTTTATCGGACAAGCTTTGCAAAGTTAATAAACATTATTATCGATGCAGTCCGCTGACTGGCTAACAAAGCGAAGCTTAAATTTGTTTGAAGGTAGTTTGCGTCATACCTATAACGTTAGTGAACAAGTATAATGATTAAAAGTTAAAAATATTTTTAAAAACAAGCTTTTATCTGGGACAATGAACTAATAAGTTAAAAATAAATTCTGATAAGTATTTGGCGTGTAGGTACTTATCCTTGAGGCGCTACCCGTTACAGGTTACAGGTTAGGTATTTACTATACTTCTGTGCCTCGAGCTTTTATGAATGAATATAGGTAGGTACCTACACGACAAAAGTACTAGAATTTATGTTTAACTTTTTAGGTCATTATCCCAAATAAAAGCTTGTTTTTTAAACTATTTTTTTTAAATACCTGACAGGCTTGGTGTTTGACCACAACTCACCTGATGTTAAGTGACGGTGTGGTCGAAGATGGCAAAGCACACCTAGCCTGGAATGGAACTCTCAAGTGAGGCTGCCGGAACACACCGTTAGATGCTTGGCGGCAGATTTTCAACTTGAGGGTGGTAGCTAGCCAGCCGAGTAATAGAAAGTACTCTACCACCACGCTATGGTTTCCTCACGATGTTTTCCTTCACCGACAGCTCAAGCTCATTGTTGGGGTTTGAACCCACGCCCCTCGGCATGCGAACCGACCACGCTAACCACTGAGCTGTCATCGCTATGAAATATTTTTTACTTTTAATTTATTTTTAACATTTTAGTAGGTAAGTATTTAAGTTAGTGTTCCTCAAGACGAATCAATCAAGCCCAAACTCAGTGGAATTGTTGTTTTATCACAGAGATGCCATATCATCAGACCCTGGATATCGTCTAGGTGTTCCTCATGACGAATCAATCGAGCCGAAACTCTATGGGTTTATCTTGTTTAGTTCAGAAATTCCGTCTCCGTCATCAGACCAGCTCCATGGTGCCATATCATTGTATTGTCACCGAAGATATGTACATAAGTACGCCTTTGAATCCAATCGGATATCCGGCTGTGGGTCTAATTTAGCTTGCAAGATTTGATTGCAGACCGACAACGGGACAGGTGAATAAAAGCTTGTAAAATAATACGACTCTCCGAATGACAGATTTCTTCTATGCTACTGTTTTTTTTTTAAAATAAGTTGTAGGTATGTATATCTTTGTTACCTGCCCGAGTGCCCGTCAAGTTCTAAACAGTGACAGTAAATATTACAAATAATCTTGTAAAAAAATAAAATCTAATTTTTGAATGAATCGTATGCAGTGTAATATACCTTTTTATAATATTTAAAAATGTAATTATTCAGTGACGATGGGAATAACGCAAGTGTTCAAAGAGTATTCAAAACAGAATCAAGATTAAGTGAAATTATGACATTTACATGTATAGAACTACGTACTCGTATATGCATACATAATTATGTACATGAACTTCAAAAACATAGCACTCTTATTTTGAAACAGACGTGTGAACATTTTCGGATGGTTCTTGAACCTTGGCTCAATTTCACATTATTCGTTCTTTGCTATCTCAGATTAGGTTACTAGTAGAATTGCCTTATAATCAATTGCTTTTTACAAATTTCGTTTTCCCATCGCTTGTAACTTTTTTAGTTATAAGATCTACATAATGATCTATTATGGGTTTTTATTTGCCTGATATAAATTTCGATTTCGAATCGGACGAAATGTGACAGCATATTATTTTTTTTTTTTTTCTTTTTCTTACTTTTGTCTATACATACCTACTAGGAGACAACTGATGGAACTATACATAAAAAAATAATAAATTTAAGCACCTTTAACCGAAGATTATCACTAACAATTCCAACCAGGAGGTATACAATTTTATAAGCATTACAAAACAAAACATTTTCTACTAAACCTTTTGCATGGAAAACTACGTAATTCAAATATTTTATCTAAAAGTAAAATCACTCCTTAGCCTTTCTTTCGCCTATCTCGAGCGTCTTTTTTAGCTGATCTTTTCCAAGAGATTAAGAACAATGATTATACTTAAAAAACAGTTGTAACGTGAATTCCTTTATATTTCTGGCTTTTGTAAGTGTTTATAATAACACCCTTTATTTACTTTGGTAATATATAATAAGTATGTACTCGGGAAAATTATATTAAGCAAGTTTTTTTTACTGATGATAGGTTTGCTTTTAACCGCCAACTCGGCTGATGTTAAGCTACTATGTGGTCTACGATGGAGCATGTTCGCCTAGAAGAAGCCCGTTCATTCTCGACTTGAAGGCACTCAGATTGAATGAGATTTACGAGTGTTTTTTTTTTCATAATAAATTTCATACAAATTATTTTTTTATTATTCATGTTTCTTAGTGGTTGGTAGATTTAATTAAAGTATAAACTGAAAATTATCATTACTTGACTGCCCTGTTATCTCATTTGGTAATAGTTTTGTTTCGATAGCGTGAAGGGCGTGGGTTCAATTCCCACTCAAGACTAACATTTGTGTGACGATCATAGATATTTCACAGATAGATTTTCTTAATTCTTCACAAACTTTCACAGTTAACCACTTAATAGTGATAGCACGGTTTTACTTTGAGAGCTTCTCTCAATCTATTTTTATTACCACTAAACTTTACTTCAGTCATTAAAAAAACAACTTGCCTTTTCCGTAAACTACTCAGCATAAAATTTTGTGTTCTATTTACGATGACACAGAGCTTCTAATTTTGGCTCAAGCGACAAAATCCCAGTGCCTCGCACCGCGAAACAAACATTTGCCAAATTGGAACCGAACGGTAAGGCCTACCAGCGAATGGAAATAGCAGTTTAATATCTTTTTAGATCTTTACTTTATGTTCCTTGATACTGTATTCACAATCGTATTGAAAGTAGGTAACTTTAGGTGATTTTGGTACCTAATGGTTATTTTAAAATGTTAAAAGGAATGACACAAACGAAACGCTCTAAGACTCTACATGACAACTGTAGCGATACCCAGATTTTTTATAACAAATTTCGATAGTCGCGGTACCCTTCAATACGGAACATTAATGTTTACAAACTACTGTTTGGCGGTAGAATATTTGACACCTTCATATACGATAGATAAAGAAAGTAGAAAGTATAGAAAGTTTTGCGAAAGCTAAAAAACCTAAGTTCTATGTGTAATTTTGTTTAAATTAAATATGTTAAAAGAACTGCCAGCGGCTATACTACGTTTGATCCATCTAAACCAATTTTCGAAATACATTTTCCAGTCCGCCTGAGACACCTCTTCTACAACCCTCGCGAACGCTGTCAGCGCATCTTCCAGCGATGAAAATTGTAGCCTTTTGAGTTGATTTTTTATTTTAGAGAATAAATAGAAATCAAACGTTGCTAAACGTTGCGTTGGGATGTGAGGAGGGTGATTCAAAAGTTTAACCGGTGTATTCTCCTCAGTTTTGAGCGCTGAGTGCGCGGGCGCGTTGTTATTATGAAGCAAAAGACCGCAGAATCCTGTACTCGGTACTGCTCACAACAATGAACACTTCTAGCAAGCATTTGGTGGTATAACATTCCACTTGCTACTTTGATTTCGTAAAAAAGAGAAAAATCTAGTGATCATAGGGTAAAGACTAGCGATCAAAATCTTCCATGCACTTCGTTGCTAGGCGTTGTTTTATTTTGAAACAGCCAAGCTATTGACTGGTGCTTTGTTTCTGGATCGTATTGAGAAGTCCAAGATTCAACACCTGTAATAATGGCGTAAACACGCCGAGACGAGCCTGCTTCAAATTTAATTTGTTCAAAGTTAGTCGACCGCGCTTAAATTCGTTATACCACAACGGTACACGGTAGCGTTAGAAGGACCGTCATCCATAAATGCCATTTAATGTCTATCACACGATTCATCTATTTTTAGGTAAAACTTAAAATCGTAAGAAATTATCGCGCGAAAATGTTCCCGACGTAGATCCATTTTTATAAACAAGATAGTACATATTAGCTCATAAAAAGTGAAGAGGGAAATATATAATCAATTTATTTATCTTTGTGTAGTTCACACCACCCATTTATACAGTGCCATAATCGGCGGCCTCATCATTAAAGGTGATTTTTCCATATAACCTTGGATCTTTCTATTTAGAAGCATCACATTATTAATTAAGGTGACCAGTTAAAAACAATGTTTCCTATATAAAATCGATATTACAATAATTTTTAGCTGCCTGAATTTCAGAAACTCCGGAATCATATTTACCGCGATTATAGTTTAGTGGTTAGCGCATTTGAAATCCCAAGAATGAGCTTGGACTGCCGGTGATGAAAAACATCGTGAGATAACCATAGTATGTGCTAGGATACTTTCTAGGTCACGGCTAGTTATCAGCGTCAAATTGAAAATCAATCTCTTTAACTTTCTTGAACAAAAATCTTTGAATCTATCTCTTTGACTTTCTTGATCAAAAATCTTGAAATCTTTGACCACACCGTCACTTAACATTAGGTGAGCTGTGTCAAAGCACTTAAGAGGAAAGCAGTCAACTGAGACATTTGAAAATTAGGAATTTCACCAAGCTATATCTGTCGCGCCGCACGTAGCACCTGAATATACTGAGCGAAAGGGACAACTGCACCTCGGGCTCATTAACCCGAAATAAAATGAGCAAAATCGAGGTTTCGTATTCCTCTGTTTCCTCCTCCAAATTAAGACCGTTTTTGTATTTCTTTTAACAAGTAAATAAGAAGGATGTGTTCTTTGCCTGTGCGTTTTATTTTTTTAAGATTATGTCTATGAGATTGGGAATTTGGACGTTGAAACACAGCGTTGATACTAGGTAAATTTTAAGATTTTTGAAGATTCCTAGCTCTTATAAAAAAACATATATCATAAAATCAAAACAGAGGGGCATGAAACTAGCAAGTATCTACTTCTTAACTAAAAATTATTGCTCTAGTATTAAAATCCTGGAAGGAAAATGGGGAAAACGTTTGTATGAAGAAAATGACGACTTGTTTCCTCTTAACCTATCAAACAAAAATAAATGTAAGTATCATAATATTATGCTTAGCAATTCCTTAGTTTTTGAATAGTTTTTTTTTTTTCGATATAAAACGTATCCATTTTGTTAATCCAGAGAGCAAAGCAGCGATACACTGAACTTGATTTCGTTATTCTAAAGTTCTGGGTGATGTCATATGCATGCATTCATATACGCTACTATTACTCATTCTTATTATTATTTATTAAAACTCACCATATAACCGATTTACTTCACGAAATACCTTTAAATGAACGCAAGATAATAGGAGGAGATCTAAATGGTCACGTGGGAGCTAACAGTAATACATTTGGAGTGGCACATGGAGGTTTTGGATGGGGCGAGGTAAACAAACAGGGAGAAGACATTTTGGAGTTTGCAGCCCGACATGCTTTAACCCTGATAAATACAAATTTCCAAAAGAAAGAAGAACACTTAATCACTTATAAATGTGCAGGACGAGTGTCACAAATAGACTACATTATCTCGGACCTGGCTGTTAAACAAAAGTTCAAGGACTGCAAAGTTATCCCTGGCGAGTCTTTAACTTCGCAACACCGTATACTAGTAGCCGTATACGTTCTGTCTAAACCTATAAAAACTGTAGTAGACAGAACTCCTCGTACTAAGTGGAAAGATCTGGATAGTCCCAAAGGAGAATCGCTACGGAGTGTAATAAAGGAATATCTAGACACTGATATTGGAGTAAATTACGAATACGCTGAAGATATGTGGTCTAAGTTTGAAGTTTATTGTAGAGCTAAGGCAGCAGGCATTCTAGGAGTCTCCAAAGGACCTCCTGGGAACGAGAAGGATCCTAACTGGTGGAATGACAAGGTGAAGCAGACTTTAGCAAACAAGAAAGACCTTTTTAAGAAATGGCAAGGCTCACAACTAGATGAAGAGAAAGACTCATATAAAGAAGCTAAGAAACAAGCTAAGAAATGTGTGGCTGTAGAGAGAGCCAATAGTAACCAAGCCTTCTACAATAATTTGGAAAATGCCAAAACTGCAGACGAAGTATTTAAAGTTGCAAAATTTAGAAACAGAGCCACCACAGACATTAAGACAAACAAATACATTAAAAACAAAGACCAAAAATTATTAACAGACAACTCACAAATTTTAAATAGGTGGTACGAATATTATGAACAACTACTAAATGAAGAGTTCCCAAATGAAGAACCAATACCCTGTCTACCTACATCTGGACCAATACCCGAAGTAGATATATTTGAAGTCAAACATGCATTAGCCAAAATGAAAAACCGAAAAGCTACAGGCCCAGATGAGATACCAGCGGATCTATGGAAAGGCCTGGGACCAATAGCAATAGCATGGCTGAATAAATTGTTTAATATTATTATAACCACTAATTGCATTCCTAACTCATGGCGTCAAAGCTATCTACTACCTTTCTATAAAAATAAGGGGGATGTAGCGCAGTGTGAAAACTACAGAGGTATTAAATTGACCTCACATACACTTAAAATATGGGAACGGATCATAAATAAAAGGCTCACTGACATCTCTGAAATATCTCCGAATCAGTTCGGTTTTACAGCATCCAGATCAACTACTGATGCCATCCAAACAATTAGAATCCTGATGGAAAAGCATAAAATTAACAATAAAGATCTACATCTAGCATTCATCGATCTAGAAAAAGCTTTTGATCGAGTCCCACGTAAACTAGTATGGCAGGCCCTCCGTGCCCAAAATGTGCCTGAGTACTATATCGAGCTTGTTAAGGATATGTACTTCAATGCCAGCACGAGAGTCCGTAGTCTTGCCGGCGTGAGTAAAGCCTTCGAGGTCAAAGTGGGTGTTCATCAGGGATCTGCTCTTAGCCCCCTACTATTTAACCTAGTTATGGATTGCCTCACAAAGAATCTGCATGCCCCATTGCCTTGGACTATGCTATACGCGGACGACATTGTTCTGGCTACTGATACCGCAAACCATCTACAGGAAACCTTAAATATGTGGACAGATGCTCTTGAAAAGTACGGTCTGAGGGTGAGTAGGAATAAAACCGAATATCTGAAGTGCCCTTTCAGCGGAAACACGGAAACCGAAACTATCTGTATTGGGACAACACCTATTCCCACAGTAGAGAAATTCAAGTACTTGGGTTCTATGCTTACAACAGATGCCAACGTTGACACAGACGTGACCCATAGAGTTAACGCCGCGTGGCTGAAATGGCGATCACTTACTGGAGTATTATGCGACCCACGCATTCCCATAAAAACTAAAGGCAAAGTTTACAAAACGGCAGTACGTCCCGCGTTATTATATGGCTCCGAATGTTGGACAACAAAGAAGAGGCATGAGCAAAAGGTCCATACCAACGAAATGAAGATGCTTAGATGGGCGGGAGGTGTGACCCGGCTTGACAAAGTCCGTAATGAATATATACGTGGCAGCTTCAAAGTCGCACCTATCACTGACAAAATTACAGAAAACCGCCTAAGATGGTATGGACACATTAAAAGACGCAGCGACGATAATGTGGTCCAAATAGCTCTAAATTTACCAGAAAAAAAAAGAGGTAGAGGCCGCCCGCCAATGACCTGGTGGTCCAGCATCGCAAGGGACCTCAAGAAAGCCCAACTGCCTGACGCGACAACCCAAGACCGCTTGTCTTGGCGCAGTAAGGTGAGAAGACCCGACCCCAAATAACGGGATCA
Organism: Biston stratarius; assembly: GCA_950106695.1. Taxonomy (NCBI): domain Eukaryota; kingdom Metazoa; phylum Arthropoda; class Insecta; order Lepidoptera; family Geometridae; genus Biston; species Biston stratarius. Next base: position 17,289,004 of record OX467115.1, on the reverse strand, counting down.
GGGACGGAAGAAGAAGAAGACCATATAACTCTTTGATACATGTTTTTTAAGATCTACGCCCTACACAGGCACCGATGTCCGTGACCGTTGTCAACTTTTTTAAAGGTCACGGACTCCGGTGTTGTTGTAGCGTATATCTTTAATTAAAAAAATACGCGCTTTTGAAGGTCAGCTTTCTACCAATTACTCTACAAAACGGAAAAAGTCAAAGTAGGTACAGGACAGTAACGTTGATAAGCAGGTTTATGGTTCTTGAGAAAATGGAAAAGAATTACAAGCCTCGTTAAAGTTTATGGAGCTGACTACCTTAGTTATTATTTATTTAAGTAAAGGCGGTACTTGGTAACAAAATGATGAGCGCTTTATTCTTTTTAGAGATCCGTTCCAAACTAAGCTGGATGAAGGGATTGACATAAGCTGTTGATATGTCATGAGGACAGCTTATGTCAAACCCATACATTTTTGGTTTTTCATTAGCGTTATCGCTAATCGAATGTGACTTTGTCTAGATCCTCTGTATACTTATACCATGCCAGTTTCTCTCTCTCTCTCTCTCACACACACACACACACTATGTCTTTAAAGTGAATTTAAATTTAAAAACAATTTTAATACATTCGTAGCGATACTGCACTTTATAATTGTAATGTTTCTTTGATTAAATATTTAGCAAGTAAAAGTTAAGTAGGTAAATCGTTAAAAGGTTTTATATTTTATATTATTTAATTGATAAAATCTTACGTATCTCGACTGCGCCACAATGCAGTCTAGCATCTTTTGAAAACCCTTGATCAGCAAAAAAAGAGGTGAATGTAAGTAAGTCCTTGATAATCTTCATAATAAGTTTTCATTTTATTTTCCCGAAAACGCCTTTTTGCGCCAAAAAAGTGCGGAAGTATCTAGGAGTGGGTTATTTGCGAACGTAAAATAACTTTAACCCGTAGGTACGGAACTGGAATGCGTAATAAATCTACGCTACTTTATGTAACTAAAAATGCGTGGATTTTGCGTAATGTGAATTCCTTTTTAGCGAAAGAATTATGTTAAACGAGGCTTGAATGGATATATTATATGTATGTTCATCGAATCTCACTAATATTATAATGAACCATATTCGGGCGACATATTAACTCTGACCCATCGCCTTTATAAGCTCAAATTGATTTCATTGTACATAAATGAGTACAGAGGTAAATTAGTACCTATAAGCTTAGCAAAGTCAAAAAGAGTCCTTGTACTCAATGTAATCAAATCTCTTTAGGTACATGAAATTGACATGTAAATTGAATAATTCTATTTTTATTTTTGATTTTATTATTTAACACTTTATTTTATTTAATTAATTTATTATTTAACTTTGACATTTAATTTTGTATTGATTATGAATTAATTATAGTTTTTATTGCATGCTGTCCGCACCTATAATTGTTGTGGCATTTACTGTGTAATTGTTTTGTACTTCTTACTTTTTGTCATGAGATAATGTACACAATGTTGGTGTTTATAATATAAATAAATAAATAAATACATTAAATTTGAATTAAGAACTGCCAAGAACATAATTATACAAATTAATTGCTGGAAATAGTATCCAAAGCGTAGGTAGGATCATATTAACAGAACTTTGCCAATGTTTATAATTTTTTTTTAAATGAAATATATTTTTAATATATTTACAAGATATTATATAAGTAATAATATAAGTATTTATATATATATATATTAGATTTTTAAGATCTCTTCAATTTTTAAGTCTGTATACCTTTTTTATTTTATTTTTATTTTTTTTCCTTTATCCTTTTTTATCTCTTTTTCTTTTATATCTTTCTGCAAAAAAAAACTTTATTATCTTTTCTTTTTCTTTATATTTATCTTTTCACAATAACTTAACTTTGACTCCGACTTAATTCATATGAATTTTAACTTCAAACTTGAAAAATTCGACCTGGCTAAATGCCCAAAAAGCGATGCCAAAAACAAAGAAAATAAAAAGGAGCGTACGCATCCTGCACTATGTTATCACCATATCCATGGATAACGTGGGGATTGTCATCTCAGTATAGTGCTACAGAAACGTACTACTGATAAGAGGACGGAATACCAGTTACCTTTTTTCTTTGTCCTGAAAATCAATTTGCTCGTCAAATACCTGCTAGTAAATTAGTAAGTAGTCGTAAGTTAAAAATAAGTACAGTTATTAAGCGGTAAAATTAAATTCTATAATGTAAACTCTCGGCTTGAAAACAAATTGAGTCTCCAAGAGTACTTATACAAATTGCCTAATAGGTTTTCTAATACGAACTGGAATTAGCTTTTTACTTAAGCACGGTTTTATGGACAGATAGATTGTAACGGTTATAAGTTTTTGTCCAATATCTTGGGTGGAAACAAGAATATCTCTACTCTATTCCATAATATTAGATATTATTATATATTATACTATGCAAATAAAGGGGATAACAATGCAAAACTATCTTTTATAATGGTAGTTTATAATACTAATATTAATAATATTAGAGCAAAAAAATGTTTTTTTTTTTTAAATCGTAATCTGATCAATTAAAAAATAAAAATCGTTTTGTAATATTTATTTTAACGTAATATCTGTTCTTTACAATGTTATGATAAATAAATAAAAAAAAATATAGAAAGACTGCAGAGGTTCTAAACATTTCTACCGCCGTCATTTCCCGTTGCATTCGTTTTTATTTTCTCTTATCCTGATGAAAATTAAAATGGCTATAGGATTTATGGTACATATTTTTTCATAAACGAACTTCGTCTGTAATTTCTGATAAGAATTCAGTAAATATTATTGTAATTATATTGGGATATTTATATTGATGGCTAAAGATTTATCGCTAACCCCAAAATTATATCGCCGTGTTCTGACTACGGGTGGTTAAAGATAATTAAAGTCTATATTTCTGGTGATCACCATTTCTTGCTAAGTCACAATAAATACCTATAGGTTACATGGTTAAGAGCGAGTGTACACTAGCGCGGCTTTGGACCAAGTTGACAACCGATGAGTGACGACCAAGCCTTGAAAAGTCCTACCATCTAAGCAAAGACAATGTATCACTGCATCATCATCGTCAGCTCACTTTAGTCCACTGCTAGACATAGCCTATATATAGCCATAGCCTAATGCACACCACCTAGCTCGAATTTCGCCTTTTGTTATCTGTTACTATAGCTACTGCCTTACATATATCGTCATTCCACCGAATCTCAGGGTGCTACGTTACCTTTGCCGCTATACGGTCTCCACTCCAGAACACGTCTATATACATATTATTACACGTTATCAGTTCTAAGACACATAAGTCCAACCCACTTCAATCTCCTTATACGCTGAGTTATGTCGGTTAACTTGGTTCTTTGGCTACTTTGGATTACTTACTTCGTTTCGGATTCGTTATGTATTATGTTAATCCGTCCGGACATAGAACAAGATATTACAAAAAAACAAGACGGTTCTTTTTTTTAAATGACCCATCCAATCCAAGAAGTCACGGGTAAAAGCTAGTACTTTTTTGTTTCTTTTTCTGAGTAAACAAAACAAAATTCCTTTATGATGCGGAAGCTGGAGTAATCATGTCATGAGTTCCGGTAAACTTTTAATGATCAAAGTCATGCACGAAGGCACTTATGATTGTTATTTCTGAAAGAGTTCTCCGGCATACTTTTTAGATAGCCTCTTGAAAATACAATAATTATCTATCTTATTACATAAACATTCTTTTCAATAAAAAGGAGGTATGTATTACCTAAGATTTGCAGCTGCGTTTAGGTGTAGGTGGATATATTATTTATTATTATTCATTCCAAAACTACACTATAATTGAATAAAATAATTTAATTGTTATTCAACAACTGGAAGCCTATCGCTTAGTGTGGACTCTCAAACAGCCCTAGTACGGATATGATTCACTTAGGAGGTAAATGCATGGGGTGTGGAATCAAAAAGAAACTAGTTAATATGCAATTGCATCAATAAAACATATTATTATCTAAATATGTACTTTTTAAACTTTCACGACATGGATACATAAAACACACACGTATTGCTTTTGTGCGCGATCAAGACCCGTTGATAAACACAATTATATCTAAAGACCCCAAACCGTCGAGAAAAGTTGCGCGGTCATGTATTGTACCATGAGATACGACCATCTCTAACTCATAATGATGAACGAGATCAATGTAAACGACGCATTGGAAAAAAAACGAATCTTATTTGCGCAACATCCGAGAGTGGACAATTATTATTATTAGCAAAGGACTGCTTTTTGACCTGGCTCAAGATTGAAAACCGTAGTTGACAAGTCTAAACTTACTAAAAATGTTTGCTTTTCAATACAGTCAGGAGTACAACAATTTTTGTTAGTTTAGTTATGTCATCAAAACCCTCAAAATTGGCCGTTGTGTATGTTTACAGGGATAATTTTGACAATTTAAAATGATCGCGTGCACAAGTCGTCGTGTTTCTTAATTTTACAGTTGCTTATCATTCGACGCGTATTCAGCTCAGGTTGCGCTGCATTACGTAAACTCGGCTACATTATAGGTATAATCTTAGGGAATAAAGCTCCGTACTTTATGCGTCTTATTTCGATTTCTCACAAGGAAGTTAAGCGACTACATATCGTATACCTGCGTATTAAGGTTCGCAGTCGCGTAGCTTTTTCGTGATGGCCTGGCAGGAACCGAAATATGAAGCTCAGAGTATGGGGCCTGGTCGTTATCTTATTGCATGTCATTACCATAAGGATCAATGAATTCATCAAAACCATCAGCGGTCTGTGGCGTGAGCAGTGATGACTGCTTTAGTAACGCAGAATGGACATGGACATGGTATTTTACTTGGTGGCAGATCTCCTTAGCAGGAGGTGGTCTAGATAGGAACCACCGCAGTACCAGACATTCTGTCACCAAGCAGTAGTGTGTAAGCATAACTGTGTTGCAGCTTGAAGGGTACTGCAGCTAGCGAAATTAAAGGGCTATTGAGACTTTGACATACACATAGTAGCTTATTACCTGGATTCACATATAGAATACTTTCTACATCAGATTTACTTTAGTTGAAAGATGTCAGATTGACATACATTAATCTGTTAATCTGCCAATCCGTCAATGAATAAATAAGCTTTCAAATGAAGTAAATTTGACGTAGAAAGTATTCTATATGTTAATCCAGGTAATAAGCTACTATGTATATTTATCTATCTATCTAATACCTACTTACCTTTAAACGAGCACTTCTTGTATCTGAATCTCGGAAACGGCTTCAACGATCATGAAATTTAGTATGCAGGAGGTTTCGGAGGCGATAAATCGATGTAGCTAGGTTTTATTCTTATAAAACGAAAAAAAAAACCGAGCGAAGCTCGGTCATCCAGGTACTGTTGTTAAGTGTCTCAAAGTAATGAGCGCCAAATCAGCGATGCCCTAGACTTTGTTTAGTTACTCAAAGTACTGTGTATCGCAGCAATGGTCATGGACAGGCATTATCTCTTACCATAAAGAGAGCATCTGGTTCGTCACATTACTTTTACATTTAAAAAAAACCATGGAAACGAAGAAGTAGACAAATAAAACGAATTAATAGAATTTTGTTTGCCATTAAGTTTTATTGGAAACATTGTCTTTTGTCCTTCAATACGAAATAGAGAATAATTTATCAACTTTATTAAAAGCTTGGCGATTGAATTTAACTGGTAAAGGTGCTATACTTTTCTGCGGACAAACTCAGTGTACCACATAATGCTTTTATTATTATGTACATTATCAATATGTTTTCTATAATCTATAAGTAGGTAATCTATAACATTTACTTTATGTGTAAGACAAGTTTATTAAGGTACAATAAATTCACTCACGAATTTCTAAAACATACAAAAACATTCCACTTAAAATAGAATCTGTTTACTCATAACTAGAAGTAAGTAAAGAAACAAAAGATAAGACGGTATTATAAAAAAAGTTTTTTTTTTATGATAGAGCATTATTATATTTTCATATAATCATTTGCAATAAAGCTTACGAATACCAAAGGTTAATGCTGAAAATCGCGATAAACAGTATTAGTTTCGCGAATTTATTCTGAGAATTTCTTGCAAAATCTTATTGGCAGTTCAAACGTATTGCTTTAATACACTTGCCTTTTTTATTAAACACATAAATACATACCAGGCATTTATCACTCCCAACTCTTTCCCGTCGCATATCTTGAAAGTTGTAATGGCAACGGCTCTATTATTTAATCTTATGAAAGAGTTTTCACACAAAAATATACCTAAATTTCGAAGTATAATGCAAGTGAAAATGCATATATGTATATACATATATATAAGGTCAGGATGGGGAAGACCGGCTACTTGAAAAATTTACTCAAATGAATATAACGTATATTTGGTATATTCTAGACCGATCTTAAGCATTCTATATGATGAAACATGTTATATATAAAACAGTAACAATTTTGTGCTACATGAATCGCAATATCATAAGCATATGTTACAAAATACAAACCCTTTTTAAATCCGGCGTGTAGACGGTCTTCCCGTACTATCGAAGGCAAGACCATCTATTGACATTTAACACGTTATTTAGTATGTTATATGTATTTAAATATCAACTGTTGTCGAAAAAAAACTTTGACCATCAAATATGGACTTTGAGTGTAGGGAAATAACGTTCAAAGTCGTATGAAATACTCGTTTTCATATTTAAAAAGTAAGACAAATCTTCGCAAAAAGAAGTTGTAAACATTTTTCGTGAAGCCATACCCATCAAATATTAAAACGATATAAGGAATTTTCTATCAGCTTATAATTTTTCGGCTAGTTACTAGGATTTCAGTTATTGTTCATTTTTTACACATACACTCCAACAAACCAATTATGTAATTGTACATGGCCAAGTACCAATAGTTTCTTGATATATTGGCTTGCGAAAGTCAAAACACGCTATTGTTTGTTTATGAATACGGTCGTTGTATGTGGGGTCCCTTAGAATTAAATGTTTGTAAGTTATATTAACAGATGAGATAATTATTCAACGTCTTAACAAACCACTGTATGAATGCCATCTACAAGACTTAACTTTTTGTAGTTTTTATTATTTGCCATAGTAGAGGACACCGTAAAGTAACTTTTGTCCATACATGTCAATTGGCTAGCTCTTCAAATGGCTAAGAAAATCCGGCGTGACAGACGGACAAACAAAACGGACTGACATCGGAGTCTCGGTAATAGGATCCCGTTTTCACCTACGGTACGGAACCCGAACAAGATTTCATACAAAATGCGCAGTCAGCTGGGATCACGTATAATTATAAAAACACGAATTTTTTTGAGCTTTCGACCCGTGTTTATTTAGGAAAGTTGTTAAAAATCATTAGATCCTTTCGGATCTGACACCTATTTCATTTTTGTTTGGTCCGTGAGTAGACTTGAAGGATGCCGCAAAAAAGGTTAGTGATCTCTGTCTAAAGGCAAGACCGCAAGATGGTTATGACGATCTTCCCTTATGCTACCCAGACGATCTTCCCAACTAGATAGTTTTTAGGTTATAAATATTTCACCGCAAATTACAACAAAATTAAGGACATTTTATGCAATTGAAATACTTACTCAACCACTTTGTTTTATAAAACTCGTTCGATTGATCACTTTTTTTTTCTTTGTCAGCACGTGTCACTTTCTAATGAACCTTCAAAACCCGAAAATAATGGCGGCAAATTTTCTCCCATTATAGTGTTGCCAGCGACATCTATGATTACTAATTTGAACCAAAGTATGATACTGTTCCAATGTATGGTACTGTTCCCGACTGTCAATGCAAGCTACATAGCTATTTAAAAACATAAGTTCTTGCACGCAGACGGTCTTGCATTGTAGGCGGTCTTCCCCAACCTGACCTTATACAATGTAAATATTACAAAAAGATTCAAAGTATAATATAGGTATTTACACCGAAAATTTTATTATTCGAGTAATATTCTAAACTCCGTGCAAAAAGTTGTCTAAATCGTGGAAAAACATAGTAGTCGGTTGGGATTAAGTCCGGCGAGTAGGCATGGAGGAAGATGGATGATTTCTAGCTACAAGTCTTGTAAAAAGAATACGTAGATATCATGCAGTATCAGAAATCTCGAGCTGTGTATTCCTCGGTCTTGCTTTATTATGGACCAATGGTGAAGATCGAATGACAAGTTGGGGCTGTTTTGCTGTAAGGTTCGCCATTATTTTTCAGAGATAATTAACATATGTTTTTTTTTGTGTTTGACATATATTGTAGATAGGCTTGCGTTTGACCGCTATCTCGCCTGATGTTAAGCGAAGATGCGGTCTATGGTGAGCACGCCCGCCTAGAAGAAACCAATTCAGTCGCGACTTTCACCCAGATCACTAAGCTCTTGCACTCTTGTACTTGCTAATTGTTTGACCACAGCTTACCTGATGTTAAGTGACGGTGTGGTCGAAGATGATAAACCTAGCCTAAAATTGAACTGGCTCTTAAGTGATGCTACCGGAACACACCGTTAGGTGGTAACTCAAGGGTGGTAGCTAGCCAGCCGAGTACCCATTATAAAATACCCTGCCACCATGCAAAACTGTTTTTGCTTACTAAATCCCTATTATTTTAGTTCATAATGTAATGATACCTACAATGATTCTATTTCACTTCATATTTACATAGCCCGTAACGCGTTTACAGTATTCATATACAGAGTTAATCTAGTTTTATAAAACTAGAGTAAGTCTGAAGAACAACATTCAAGTATGCAGTCAACTCACGCTGGATACTTTGCGCGACTTAATTTAAAATGAAATGAAAAAAGTTAGGGTGCACTGCACAGGCACACGGTGAGTGTTTGCTCACACCACTCAACCTCATTGTGAATGGATCCTAACTCCACTTAAGGAACCAGCCTTTGAATCTGGCTCAGTCAACTACCTACAGCCCTAGTTTTATCGTTCAGTGGTATTTTAGACTTCAGATAATTGATAAATTCAGGCGTTATTTTCTAGAAGTTCTTGTTATATTTTTCAGAGTTATACCATCAATTCTTGCATAGTAGGTATATACTATATATAATTATAATCTGAATCTCGGAAACGGCTCCAACGATTTTCCTGAGTATGCAGGGGGTTTTGGGGGCGCTAAATCGATCTAAGTAGCTAGGTTTCATTTTTGGAAAACGTCGTTTTATCCGTGTTTTCAGGCAATAAAAAACCGGGCATAGCTCGGTCATCCAGGTACTATCTTTAATGTATTTCAGTCGCCGATTTCAGTATATTCAGTATGTATTTCAATTTTATCCAGTACTATCTTTAATGTATTCCAGGTACTATCTTTAATATTATTTTTAGATACATATTTCTGCTAATAAGTACGACTAAGTGAGACTCAGTAGCGGAAATACACTAAAGATATAACTCTGGATACCGAAAAATCATATCACCTCGTTATATTATTTTTCAAAACTTTTTCAAAGTTTTTTTTTTTTAATTTTATAATATTGTTTTTGTCAATGATGATGAATTAAAATAAAGTAAGACGTTCATATCAAATCAAAAAGTCATTTTGATTTGATTTGATATGTTCTCGATTCGCTTTTGGCTGGGTTTTAAATTACCATTCGATTTAGTCGATGGAGCAGTAGAGATGAGCGTACACTTACACCTGAGTACCAAGTCCTAGGTACTGTACGGGTTCCCGACAACACGATGTACCCCAACCCTGCCAATTCAATTCAATGCTAATATTATATATTTCGTCTCATTGAATGTTTCATTCATAACAATCTATTTTCCAAGAAATCTATCCCCGCTTGATATAGGTAGACCTTGACTTGGCACAATTATGAAATTATGAAAAAAAAAACAGTTGTTCTACAGGAAGAGTTCGTTGGCCCTTGACCCAATGAGATATCGAAGAGATCGAATTCTGGGAAGTTTTTTTATGGTTGACAGGCTAGATGTTTCACCACAGCTCATCTGATGTTAAGTGACGGTGTGGTCGAAGATGGTTAAGCACACCTAGCCTGGAATGGTACTGGCTCTTAAGTGAGGTTGCCGGAACGCACCGTTAGATGCATGGCGGCATATTTTCAACTTGATGGTGGTAGCTAGCCAGCCGAGAACTAGAAAGTACCCTACCACCAAGCTATGGTTTCCTCACGATGTTTTCCTTCACCGGCAGCTCAAGCTCGTTGTTGGGGCTTGAACCCACGCCCTTCGGCATGCGAACCGACCGCGCTAACCACTTCATTGCTACAAAGTTTTAAAGAAGCTAAGAAGTTTTTGGTAGTTGATGAGTATTTCATTAAGCGAATTCTCGAAAATTTCTAGTTCGTTGAGATCGTATTTTATGATCCATATCGCCGTAATTATGCCTACACCGTGTCTATAGATTGTCTTATTAGGTTACTGCTTCTGTTTCAGCTTCTATTAGTTATAGATACCACACGCACTGATTATAGCACAAAATACTAATTCTAGTTGTGTAACACACGTTATTGAAACATGAAGGGTAAATTAGTTCATCAAAATTACTTGACGAGCTCTTCGATAGAAGAAGTAAAGATAGCACTGACTGGCAAAGTAAGTATGAATCTTCATATCTAGTAACGGCTTGTAAAATAAGTACAAAAACTCACATTTGTATTATTTAAAAATGACATGAACTTTTAACCCTGAATGTAATCTCATAGATTTTAGTTCAATTTCGTACTGGATTGCAAATAGAAACCGGATTACCTATATCAAATACAAAAAAAAGACAATAAAGTAAGAGATTCTAACAAAGACAAATCCGTATTAGTATCGAAAATAAGGCTCGCTGACACAATTCTGTTTTCATGGTATAAATCTTATCGTAAACCAACTTACGATCAACTAGCGAGCCGCTAGGTATATTTAGGCGAAAAGCTTTCTCTTACATTATGGTTAAAAATATTGGGACTTAATCACTAAATATTAATATCCACACACCATCCATACTCGTGACCACGGCTATTGTAACATGTCGAAGTAAATAAATAAAATTAATTTAGATTTTGTGCGCGATTAAGCCTCGATAATAAACAAAATTGCGTTCAAATCGAGAAAGTTTTACAGTTATATCATAATCAGCTAATCATCGACATATTCGTAGGCATCTCCCAACATACGCCAATCAGCTATTACCAATTGTACTCAGTACATTGCATCGAGCCTTAAAAACGTCTTACTCAACGTTTTCCGATTTGTGGTATCCACTCTAGAACTTGTCTACTAACTGTTGTCTGTCATGAGAGAAATATGACCAGCACGTTGAGTTAAGTTGATGACAAGTTCTTTGTCCGAGTACTTCGGTTTGGATATCGAAACCCTTAATAAACCTACTTGAAAATGTTGTCTGTTTTATTTAGTGTGCGTAAACCTAAAGGTGTGTTCGGACAGCTTCACTTTATAGCCAGTTCCCGTTTCAGACTATAGGTAAGTTATCTTCGACCACACTGTAACTTAACATTATAATATGAGCTGTGGTTGCTTGTCTCGACTAAAACAATGCAGAGTATAGTTTTTTTTAACGTCTCTGGACTTGTAGTCCTCTCCAACTATACATGCGTCCATGCATTGGAATATATTACAATAAATATCGATTACAAGCTAAACTATGCATAGGTTTAATATCACCGTGAAACAAGTCACGGTTCAGTAGTAGAGCGCATAGATACGCGATTATGCGTGTGGGTGTGGCTAAGTCGGCAAATATATCACGAAAGTAACAAAAAAAGGGAAGATATTTTACGGAAAATACAGTTTCGTGCGTAAATAAACGGAGTTTAGCCACAAGCAGCGACGTGGGATGACAGAGGACGATTTCCCAGAGGGTGGTTTATTCCCTGCCGGAACTGTTGCCCAAAATTTTAATGAGATTTGTATTCTTCATTTTGGAAACAAATATTTTTTGTCGTTTTGCTGCGGTTTCAATTACCTTGATCACATGATAGATACTTTTTGTTGTGTTCTGTCTGTTAGATAGTTTCTCTGACGTTAGATAGATTTTGTTTTGTAACTCAAAGTTCCGCACCAATGGTCAGGCGTTAACATTTCTTTTCGTATTGCTTTGAAAACTCGATCGAAGCTTGTTGTAAAGTCACCACTACTTTCTAAAGCATGACTGGGCTCATCCATGACTTACTTGTCTGACTTTGACTGTGCCTTATAAACGTAAATATATCGAAATACTTGACAATGCCAAATAAACAAATTGCGACGCCAAAAAAAAGAAAAAGAAATCATCGAACACAGTACGAATTTATAACGTTTTATAAGGAAACAATAAACGTCTAACATTTTCAAAAAAATAATCCTATGGCCGTATTCTTTACCCGGTTGTTTTTTTAATGGGGTTATCTTAGTATCTTGGGAATTCTGCTGCACGGTGATCCTGACAATGATTATGTTAGTTGTTTGTTTTACATTATTTTGTCAATATCTTTAAAACACAAAGCAATAATTAACGTTGTTCACGGTTAACGATCTTTCATTATTTTCTACCCTTGTTTATACCGAGTTAAGCGCTGATGGCCCAATTTATTAAAGTGCCGTTAAACCATGGAGCAGTATGCTAGCAGTAAACATAAACGTGTCAGTAAAGTAGGCCTCCAACACACATTTTCTACAAAATATTCAGTATGTCAATCTAACATAAAACCTGACTCTAGATGAGTATCATATTAATGAATATATTATAAATTGTCTCGGATCCAATGAAAATATTAATTTTATAGAATATTTCAGACGGAAAATCCAGCTAGGAAAATAGCTTCTTACAAAGTTACTTGCGACCCGGCGACAAATGCAATTTATTTACAATTATTAGGAGAATTATTTTGTAGCAATGGTTAGCGCGGACGACTCACAAGCCGAAGGGCGTGGGTTCAAACTCTGACTATGAGCTTGAGCAGCAGTGGAGGAAAACATCGTAAGAAAACCTGAAAAAAGGTAACAAAAACATGGTGATAGGGTAATTTCTAGTACTCGACTGGCTAGCTACCACCCTCAGGTTAAAAATCTGTCGCACCAAGCACCTAACGGTGTGTTCCGGCAGCTTTACTTGAGAGCCAGTTTCATTCATGTGTTGTTGTTCCTGTTAATTATGATTAATGTAATAATATCTTTATGAAATATATTTTCTTGATATGATCATGAAGCACTTTATAAAGATGAAATAGGCACTGTCAGAAAGTAAAAAGTGCGATGCCAAAAAAATTTATCAAGAAGACACCTTAAAGAAAATCCGACTAAATGTGTTACAAGAATCTTAATTTTGAATGTATGTAGAAAAGTAACGTTCCTTGCAAAGCTGGTGATGTGAGTCGTAACGAATCCAATAAAACAAAGCTCAACTTTATTACTTTCATTGAATTCTCGGTAAAAATATTACAACATTAATTTAAATCGTGTTTCAGGAACGAAATGTAGAACTTTGTCTTACTTTTCGTTGATACTGCAAAAATGTATTAAGTTTTATATAAATTCATCACTTCATTAAAATTTCCTACCGTCATATTTTTTCATTAAATGTAGTGAGAGGAACGATAAAATGTAATGAGACGAACAACACGCTGTCCACCACCATTGCAACGATACACAAAACTTTGAGTAGTAAAACAAAGTCCAGAACATCGTTGCTTTGGCGCTCATTAGTTTGAGACTTTCGATGTTTAGTCTCAACAGCCCTGTAATTTCGCTAGCTGCAGTACCCTTCAAACTGGAACACAGTTATGTTTACCCGCTACTGCTTGGCGGCAGTGTGTGAGTGTGTGTGTGTGTGTGTGTGTGTGTGTGTGTGCGTGTATATGTGCGAGTGTGCGTGTGTGTATGTCTATGTGTGTGTGTGTCTGCCTGTGGCATCGTAGCTCTCAAACGGATGGACTTTTTCATTTGAAAGCCAGTTTCCTTGCGGTTGGTTAATTGCATAGGGGATTTTTTAATTTTTAATTTAGTTATATGTGAAATAAATATATATTTGGCCACAATCTCGCTTGATGGAAAGCGACGTAATATAATTTATGGAGCAACTAAATGTTGTTAACAATGATGGATACAAGAACCCCCATTAAGCTTAGTAAAACGCAAGTGTACCCAGTGTTACGTACTTATAGTACAGATACCTAGACGATCTGCTCCAGGTGCATGACGTCCACTGAAAAAGCCAAAGCGCCTACTTAAAGTTTATTCTCACATTTTCAACCTTCATGAAAGTGAGGGTACATATTTTGCAGAGTGGTTTATTACTAACCACATACTAGGCATTGCTAATACCCTCCTAACCTTATCTGCAAGTAGGTAATTCCGTTGACACTCCGCTTTATAATCCAAGGTCTCAGGTTGGTGTAGATCGTAGGACGTTATTACTATTTTCTCCGCATAATTTTCACATCTCAGCGGTACATCCGGAGAGCCATTTTAAGGGTTAAGGCTAAAACTAGGAAAACTTTGAATAATACACAAAACAATTGCGTTTTGGAGCTTTGGGTAATGTTATAAAATATGTAGGCAAACTTTTTCCGATAATCTGGAGGTAGATCTCGATAGTGTTCTCGTTCAAAACACGAAAGATTACACACACATACGCACGCACGCACACACACACACACACACACAAACGATCATACCCACATACACAAACAACAATAGACTAGAGATCTAACTCCAGATTGAGTTTTGGCGGGAACGCGGAAAGAGTCGTGTCGCCCCATTGTATTTTTTTCCAATACTTGTGTTTTTTTTAGTGTTTATATATAAAAATAGTGGTATTTTATTCATAAAGTGCCGGATTACAATCGCGAGTGTGGGAAAGTGATATAATTTGGTGAAACATGACTTTTCGTGTTGCTTCCAAAACTCCATCGAAGCTTATAATAAAGTCACCACTACCTTACTAAAGCATGACTAGATTTGACTGGACTTGACCAAGACTGGACTTTGACTATAAAGAAGCTGAAAACTGAAGACTGCACACAAAATATAGACACATTGAAACTGGCAGAATGCACAGAGTGCGATGTCAAGAATAAAAGGAAAAAAAAACTCCAGATTACCATAAGATAAACTTCTGCAAGATAACTCCTAAATCAATCGAAATGTTCTTACTTTTAGCAATTTTAGTTTATTAAAATGTGTGTGTTATCTTTTAAAATGAGTCTGTATTTGTTGAAAGTAATATGTTCAAAAAAAATTATAGGACTATAAATTGGTTTTCAATTCAAGAACTTCGTAAAAGTAATAAATCGTTTTTCGAATCCTGCTAAGAGACTCCAATGAGATTTAAAAACATACTGATGTTATATAATTAGATGTCATTTTACTTTTTATTGTTTCTGACAGCTATGTTTAGGTTTTTAATTTCCGTATTGTGAGAAATCCTTCACAAATCTAAGTTTCTCACACTCTCACATTACCGCCATATTTTTTTACTAAATGAGACTCTAAGTAACACAGCATTAGATTGATTCTCGACTGTAGTAGCAAACATGTTCAAACTCCGAAATATGAGATCATAAGTAAATGTTAACCAAAGTAATTAAAGTTCTAGATAAATTTAAACATCATACCTAAGTATTTATAAATATCATTATAGAAATACTGCCTCTTCAGATAGAAGAAGCTAGAATGATTTTGATTCTAATCTACAAAGTCTGAAAGCAACAGGACTGTGAAAGTAGAAATTCTACCGGCGGGTGAAATATCTGATTAGACTTACACCACTAAAAATCAGATACAAACGTTACAGTAAAGTCTCCCCAAGGTCGACCAAGGGGAAGGTGCAATTTGATACTGTCGTCGTAAATTTTAAACGCCTAAAGCTACAAAACTTTTGTTCTCACGAGGGAATTAAAAGATAAAGAGTAGGCGAAACATATAATCAGACTAAATAAAACATTGGTACCTCCTGACTTTATTTAAACGAGCAAAATTTTTGTAATTACACGACTTCCCGAAAAAGCAGTGTAATGTTTTCAGGGTTTATGTATACGTATATCTATGTATGTAAATTATTCTATTCTACGATAACTTTTAAATGCTTGAACAGATTTGAATTTGTGAATCGTTAAAATTCTTACGTCATCCCGTGTGACACAAGCTATAATTATTGTAGCGATGATAGCTCAGTGGTTAGCGCGGTCGGTTCGCATGCCGAAGGGCGTGGCTTCAAACCCCAACAATGAGCTTGAGCTGCCGGTGAAGGAAAACATCGTGAGGAAACCATAGCGTGGTGGTAGGGTACTTTCTAGTACTCGGCTGGCTAGCTACCACCCTCAAGTTGAAAATCTGCCGCCAAGCATCTAACGATGAGTTCCGACAGCCTCACTTGAGAGCCAGTACCATTCCAGGCTATGTGCTTTACCATCTTCGACCACACCGTCACTTAACATCGGGTGAGCTGTGGTCAAACATTTAGCCTGTCAAACAAAAAAAAATTATGTCAAAGACATATGTGTTTTTTTTTATAATTTTCTTTATTAACCTTGTTTTATATTCACTTATGTAGATTATCTATAGACATTTATAGACATAGTTATCTCTTAACATCAAGAGAACGTTAGTTTTTTCTCTTTAATTTTACATTTAGATGCAGTACGGTAATTTTTGATGCAGTTTCATTTTTACGCAGATTTCTGCGTGCTTGTATCGCAACCACTCGCGACAGGGGAAACTTCCCCTGCACATTCTAGTATCGGACGGCTACACGCTTTAAACGTTGACGTTCCATGGATGATATTTTAAAATGACACGGTGGTCAAACGCAGGTCTAATCACACTAGTATGTCCTTATATTTTATGTACGTTTGTTTTATTTTAAATTAGAAGACATTAAACACGGCGCCATCTAACCCTAAACTAAATAAGGCGCGTACTATAGAAACCAAATAACTGGTAGAATACTAATATAATTTTATTATAAACACATACTTATGAAACATTCAGAACATTAAAATACAGATGTTTATCCAGGCTGGGAATCGAACCCACGCTCTATAGCTTAGAAAGCAGAGGTACAAATGAGCTAATAGTACAGTAAGTGTTCATTCTTTACGCTGAATCGATTTGCTGGATTTGGAACGAAGATAAATTTCAAACAGATTAATTTTATCCCAGAAAACGCGTGTAAAACAGCGGGACGTAGCTAGTACTGAATTAAAATACTTACTTTTTGCTATATAGGAAACTTATATGACTGAAAGAATAATTTAATATAAATCAAGACACGTACTTATTTCGACGAAAATATTTACTAAGTTGTTACTTACTTCTGTACACATATTGCTCTGGAATGGAAGCCGTGTATTTTTAATAAAATGAAACCATTCCCATTTTGGCTGTAAGTCATAATAAATAGCTACTTACTCATAATAAGGTTTTTTCCGGTAAGTATATATTACAAAAATATCCGAGAAACACAAATATTCCAGGTTTTTCGGAAATGATACGCTAAGCTGAGGGAGGGAGGGGTAAATATATTCAATGTTTTTAATGAAACCAATCATCAGATCGATATGTCTGGTGGTGGTTATCCCGCCAAAACATTTCATATAAGTTGCCAAGAATCACAACCTCATAACGCTTTCAACGTAAAAATAGTAGGTATTATATTTTATGAAGAGCCTAGCCACTATTTCTACAAGCCCTACCTCTAGAATCCTTATAGCCGTTCAGGCATCAGAAATTAAGACATTGTATTTATTGTTTGGTCTTGTAATAGATATATACAAAACGGCCGAGCCATACTTTTTGACCAAAATGGAAACATTTTTGTGATATCAAATTTGGTTTTAAAATATTTCGTAAAATCATTAAATAACTGGTCAAAAAAAAAAAAAATTTTTTTGCCGTGGTTTGCAACTCGTTTTTTTCCATACATGGCATGAGATTAGGTAAAATAAGCCATTTAAAAAAAATTGAAACACCCAATTTCGTAGAAAATACATTAGGGCGACACGAGTCTTTCCGCGTTCCCGCCAAAACTCAACGAATAGAGTTAAATGGTTGACTTCTTACGTTAACTAGTTTCTTTTTTAAAATAATCGCATTGAGAATTAATTTTTTCAAAGGGAAGTACCTAAATGGAGTTAGTTTCAGTGCTAAAGAATAGAAAAAATAAAAAATAAGTATTTTCCGCATTTCGTTTATGGTATCCTATCAGTAATCATCCGCTTTATCACTTGTCTATATTTCTATACACCTTGTATATATAACATAATATAAATAGGTATACCTATAAACCTATGTATATGAATTTAATGTGGTATTTTCTGATTTATCTATCCACGTATCTTAAGCAGATATATACCTACATGCCTATACATACTTGTTTTATTTCGCTCATTGTATCTACGGCGATGTGGTTCCTTTATTTATATATGTACTCGTAATACATAAAAAGTAGAATAAATAAAAGGGAAAAGGTAAAATTGATTGTCAGTTACTGACGAGACTACCGCTTTGATCTTTTATTTTAGAAAACAAAAATAAGTCCGGATCTGTACTGTTTTTAACGCCCGCCGCAAAAAGAGGGGTGATATAAGTTTGACGTCGATGTCTGTCTGTCTCTCTGTATGTGTGTCTGTCTGTGGCATCGTAGCTCTCAAATGGATGGACCGATTTTGATGCGGTTTTTTCATTTCAAAGCCAGTTTCCTTGCGGTGGTTCTTAGCTATGTTCGGTTAATTGCGTAGAGGGTTTTTTAAATGTTTAATTTAATTACTTGTTATAAACTATCTCACTATTGGACGCGGACTTCTGTTTCATTGTGAGATGGGTAAGGCCATAGTATATCGCCCTAACCAAGTGCGGGTTGACTACACACATCTTCGAGAACATTAAAAACTCAGACGTGAAAGTTTCCTTACGATGTTTTTCTTCGTCGTTTGAAGACAGTATTACGGCCACACTTAGTAAAGACAAAGGTGCCTGCCGTGGAATTTTTAATCCAGGAGCTCCAAAAGATTCGTTGCTTTGAGAGTTATAATATAATATGTAAATAGGTTAGGTATATTATCATTTTGATCACATTACTTGGCTTTCAAATGACTATCAGTTGGCTAATGGCTGCATTATAAATATATCTAACTCCAAACATAGCTTAACGACGCATTGTTTACATATAAAGGAACTTTGACTTATAAGAGTACAAACCTCAAATTTTAAGTTTTCTGACTGCTATAAATTGTAAAATTAATTTAAACCCCAAAAAAAATTAGTACTTATACGGTATATAGTTCTTGCAATTGCTAATAATATATAGATCTACATATATAAAGTTAAAATGTATTCAAGTAGTGTTGTATAATATGCCAAGGGATGTTAATAATCGGGCGAATAAAAAAAAAATTGACAATAGTTCCATTAACTACTGTACTTATATGATACTTTAATACTATGTCAGCCGAGTGGCGTTAAATTATTTATGCGAAAAATTAACCTAACTGGTGATAATATTAAATATCTGAAAATAAGTATAATGCGCGGCTAAAAGTGGGAAATAAACAATCTAAGCTAGCAATCTTAATGATAAACATTTAAATACTAAAACGAGCAAATTTTATACCAAGTAGGTAAGTAGCTATAAAACCGGCTTTAGACAAGACATGAAGTGCTTCAAAAAATATCTTCACCCAACATGATGTATGATGTTTGAAACACCTCGATTAAGATATAACGCAGCATTTTTGAAATAAAATATCTACCGATATGCAAAACGATAAATATTCTGTGAACTATACATTGTTCGCTTGGGAATTACAATACTGATCTTCTAACATTTGAGTTATTATTAAGTACCTACCTACCTCAAATTTGTATTATCAAGTCGCCATTTCAGTCTTACGCCTATTTAGCGATGATAGATCGGTGGTTAGTGTGGTCGGTTTGGATCAAGTAAAGAATTTTGTAGAGCCACTCATTATTTTTGTGTTGTTGTGATTTGTTCGTGTTGCCGTACTTATAACATTTTAATTACCGTAAGTGTTATTTAAAGATCAAAAAACGTTAGTGTCTTTAATTCGAACTTCGGTAGACAATAGCTAAAAATCAGTAGATCTCCCGATAAATCGGGCATAACTGGACTGGTTGCAAGATATTCCTACAATTAACGTGTTCCATTCCAGGCTAGGTGTGCTTTACCATCTTCGACCACACCGTCACTTAACATCAGCTTTTTTTATTTAATTTGTAGCGATCATAGCTCAGTGGTTCGCATGCAGAAGGGCGTGGGTTCAAACCCCAACAATGAGCTTGACCTGCCAGTGAAGGAAAACATCGTAAGGAAACCACAGCATGGTGGCAGGGTACTATCTAGTACACGGCTGGCTAGCTACCCTCAAGTTGAAAATCTGCCGCCAAGCATCTAACAGTGTGTTCCGGCAGCCTCACTTGATAGCCAGTTCCATTCCAGGCTAAGTGTGTTTATCATTTTCGACCACACCGTCACTTAACATCAGGTGAGCTGTGTTCAAAGCAACTAGCCTATCAGACATAAAAATAAATAAATAAAAATAGAACATAATGTAACTAGTACCTGGTTGACCGAGCATTGCTCGGCTGAAAACGTGGATAAAACGACGTTTTCTGAAAATGAAACCTAGCTAGATCGATTTTTCGCCCCCGAAACCCCCTGGATACAAAATTTCATGAAAATCGTTGGAGCCGTTTCCGATATTCAGAATATATATATATATATATATACAAGAATTGCTCGTTTAAAGATATAGATACCTGCCAACTAGGCTATCAGCTTTTTATCATTTGCGTAGTGTCTCAGAAATATCTAAGTCACTTGTATAACTTTATAACTAAAACAATGGTTGTAGAAGTTACCAAAAGTTGTTAACTTAATCTAAGAAAAAAGATAGGTACCTTATATTTCTGCAAATTTATTACTGACTACCTTAGTAAGACCTTTACAAACAATTCAGAAAAACTTCGGAAAATCAGATCTGTAAAGTTGCTAAAGAAGTCTCATAAATAGACACACAGTCTGCAAGGTCTGATCCATCATTTCCAAAGCGGAACACAGTAAAATCAAAACGCTTCGACAACCAGCAAAACTGATTAAAAACGTATACCTACTTAGTTTATAGGCATTGTTCGCGCATACGATGACTCATTCAGTGAAAAAACAATCAATTTACCTAACCTTGAGTTGAGTTCACGTTTAATGTGAATCAAATAGAGCTGAAACCGATTCAACTATGACATTTCATCTCGCTGTTATTCATATCTGCTGCTATGGTAAATAGCATCAATGAGATTCTTGACTAATAAATAGAGAATAAAACTAACAATGCATGGTGCCAGAATGTCGAGAGAAGTAGTCTCCGGCTGTGTACCAACCGGCATTTTTAATGTGTTTAGTTGATAACCGCGGTCCGTGCGCGACGCTCGTTCCTCAGAACACGACGCGCGCTGCACGCTTTATCAAAAACAAAATCGAAACATCACAGCCTCGTTTGGAATCCCAACATTCAACTTTAACGAGTCACAGATTGCAGTTGAACTGTTCTGCGTGCCAATCCGGACCGGAATCATTGAGAACAGCAGGAATAAGGCCGATCTCGCTCCTTTAAGAATCAGCGATTGCGTTACCCTCAAGGTACGTGCATCGGATAAGATGATCTATGATTTATACAAATGCTTATGCATTGGGAACAGGACGAGTGAATTATTCGATTATATGTGTTCGTAAATGCGTTTATCTATTTAAATCACTACAAAAAAATATGTACCCAACCTAACAAAAATTATTAAAAACATAAATTAGTTGAGAATGTGAGTTCTATTGTAGACGTTTGAATATTATTATATAGGTAATATTAATTACCATCTTCAGACATTAGGTATGCTAATTACAATAGACATGCGCGTGCGCGTTGAGTGTAATTTATTAAATTTAATTATTATTGTTTGTTTTACATGCTCGGTAGTTGTAATGCGTATAAATATTTGCGTATAGAAGAAGTATATATACAAAGTTGTAAGAAGTTATTATGAAAAAAACCTATATATAACTAATGGACCAAATTGACACCAGTCCGAGGTAAATGATTTAGCAAGAGATATACTTATAGCCAACCGTGGGATAAATAAGTCTATGAACGATCAAGAAAATGATGATAATATGACTAATTAGGATAAAATTGTTATCTCTGGAAAAAAATAATGAAAGATAGATAGTTAAAAGAAACTATTTATTGTGGATATAAGAAATATAAAATAACAGAAAACAAAAAAAAACTTATCAACTATAGCCACGAGTATATGTTCCAGCAGCCTCACTTGAGAGACAGTTCTTTTCCAGGCTAGATGTTACTATCTTCGACCATAACGTCATATATATAACATTAGGTGACCAAGTGATAAAGTCTAGCTTGTCAATCAATAAAAAAGTGACGGCTTTATTGTTAAAAACAGGATCATCTAGCCAACCATGCTAAATGAATTTTAGACTAAGAGCAGACGGGAGATGTAATACATTTAATAACGATAAAAATTAAACGATATAAATAAAACTATTTAGATATTATATGAAATATCCAATAAAACCCGATATCTTCAGTAAAGTACAAACAAATCAGATCACCAGCACTTTATTACAACAGATAATACATGTAAGTAGATTAACTAAATCAAATTAACAATATTTTTTTTATTCTTAAACTTTCGGGACTTGTACACATCATTATGTATCGTGCCCGATTAAGACTGTATATAAATCGGTTGAAGCAATTTTTTTCCTAGAATAAAGTAAAACAACAATTGTGTCATGATAAAACAGGATAAAATATGGATACTTCATTAAAGGTTTTTGAGGTTCACTTGCTAATTGAGTCGAGAAAAACTAATTTGCCGTATTATGTATTTAGTTATTAACAAAAATGTGTAAGCGTGAAATCGAGATAACTTCATTATAATTACAAAGGCGAGATCACAGGTGCCACTAACACGTAAATAATGGTTATGTCCACGTCACAGTAGACTACATTTATGTTCACGTAATAAGGTACTCGATAGAGAAAATTTTTGGAAACTAATAATGTAAATACAATAAGGTAAATCATCATCACCTACTCAGCCGTAGGACGTCCACTGCGGGACATAGGCCTCCCCCATTGACTTCCATTAAGACCAGTTGGAAGCGGCTCGCATCCAGCGCGTTCCTGGAAAAATAATCCTGGTTCGCGTTGTAAGGTAAATACTATAAGATAGAACACAATCGATTCGAATTTATGGATAGATAAAAACTCTTTATTGTGTACGCCAGAAAAAAAAACAAAATGCAATACAGACAAGAACGTTTAAGCTGGTGCCACAAGTGGCGGCCTTATAGCTAATCGTGGCCTGCTCGTTGCAAAAAATTCCACATACTGCGATTAGAGGAAAGAAGACGAGTAGCAGATATAGCTTATCTCCTCAATGGGACGATCGATTGTCCGGAGTTACTCGGTCAGCTGGAGCTGCGCACACCCACCGCTTCCCTAAGAAAACCTAGTCTCCTCTATGTTCCGTCCGTGCATAGTATTTATAGGCGAAATAGCTATTTTATAAGGGCTTGCAAGTACTACAATTCTCTCGATAATGTACTAGATCTTTTCAATACTACTTCTCTATATTTAAAACGGCTTACAATTAAAACTTATTTTTAACAACTTTTAATTTATACTTGTTTCTTTTTAAGTGTTTATCCCTTATGAATAAAAGAAAAACATGTCAAAACCATGCCAGCTCCCATGGTAAACTTGTACGATGACTTCTTCTAACTGACTTCGTTAACTAATCAGGGCTTGTTACCTAATACCATCGTTAAGATAATATCATATCATTGTTACACTACATCTTTAGGGCCCGGTATTCTAAACAAGACATTGCTATATAACATAATTGTCTAAGTCTTCCTTCGTAACCAGTCGTACTGTGAGCTGCTTATAGCGATACCTGTTGGACACTCAGGAAATAGCTACACAACCACATATCGTATATCTGCGCAATAAGGTTCGCAATCGCATATCAAAACAAGAAGCTCAACATACAGGGGCAGCGGCATCTGTTTCGGCCCTTTCTGCTACTGCTAAAAGATGATAACAGTATACATTAACCAGCAGATGAAAAGAGATGGGAGTTCATGCGTCTTATTTAAAAAAAAGGAGCAAGAAAGAACATCACTAACTTAATTCACGATTTTAACACATTTCGCAGCTAACTCTTCGTCAGTGACCACGAGTAGGTTATTGAAATGTGACCGAAACATTGAGGTAAATAAACAAAAGTGATTCCAATGTCGTTAAACAATGGTACTGCCCGAATGGGTGTTCCCCAATAGATACAAACCAAGTCAAGGGTCTTGAATTTTTTTTATGGCCCGAGTGATATTTTTTTCGCGATTTTTTTTTTGAGCCTATAGTAATACTTATTTATAATGATAAGTATAATGACCTTTCGGCTTAAGCCTGTAAAAGAGCTAGGATAGGCTAAGCCCACTATCAAGTTTTAGTGGATGACGGCCACTGCAGTGTGTATGGTATATTACGACCCTTGATTGGCTGAATTGATTTCAAGATAACTGCTCAGACATGATCACGGATATAACAAATAGCATTAAGTATGCACTCGATTACTTATATAATGTTTTAATAAACACTTCAATGAGTATAAGTGGTCGGTAAACTTTTGCCTTGCCATTTGTTCACAACAGAAATTTACTCAGTGGTTTTTCTGACTAAAGGTTAATGGTACAATACACGTAATAGGGCCTAATTCATATTATTTCATTTAGATGACTTCAAGGTCTGTTTTTATCGAAACTTACCACTCCAAATAGATAATAAAAAACCTAATAGTTTCTGTTATATGCTTACATTTTTCATAATTACAGTCTTAAATATTATTTTGATAAATAAACTGTACAGTTTTATTCTTTATGATATCTTCGTAAATGTCAATTCTAAATTTGTATAACTGACACGGTGTTTTTTTTTGGTCTCTGCCTTCGCACTCTGTGTTCTACCAGCGTGAAGTAATCCAATTATTTTCAAGTGTCTTAAGTTATGAAAGCTCCGAGTTGGCTTGACTTTTTTGACACTTCCAACAATTATCATCATATTTGAACCAATTTACACGAAACCATGACAAATTATATACCTTAACCTTCCTCATGAATCACTCTATCTATTGATGAAACTCGCATGATAATCCGTGCAGTCGTTTTTAAGTTTATCGCGAACAGACAGACTGACGACTTTGTTTTATAATATGTAGTGAAGTATTTACAATACAATGAATGAGTCACAAATACTCAAGACTGACATGAGTTCCAAATAATTTTAAAAGAATACTACAAGGCAGCTAAACACGGCATCTAACAAAAAGTTGTTGTGTAGACATGTAGCAGACGGCATTCAGGTCATTCGAGCGCGTTTGCGAAGCCTTAAAAACTCGTCCACGGAAGCTGCACACACGAACTTAAGTACCTACTTAAAATTTTTATTTCAAGAGTATTTCTTATTCAACTATATTCTGCTTGCGATATCGCTCGCAAAGTTCATTATTGTAATGCATACAAAATTCTTCCTAGTAGTATATACGTACCTACATACTTCACTCTTAACACAACATAAACTTTGACACTTTTTTTTTGTATCGTCACTGTTTGCGGTCCTAAGATACTCGTATACTACTAATGCGCTATTTTCATCTATAGCATTGTTTTTTACAGTGCCATCTAGCCCCAAACTAAGTAAAGTTTGAATCACGGGAAAAAATTATGTAAATACTTTTTTTATAATACCATACATTTAGAATATCCAATAACAGTACAAACAGAACATTTGACCCATAAATGCTTAACATGGGTCTATCAAATCAACTAACAAGTCATTCAGTAAGTCCATTCCAAGCTAAGTGTGTTTGCCACCTTCGACCACACCGTCACTTAATATCAGGTGAGCTGTGGTCAAACACCTGTGTGGCCAGTCAGCCATAAAAATAATAATAATTTATAGGTAAAGTTAGTTATTGCAGAATATTTATGTTTATATTTTGTAGTATGCAATATTTACAATGCATAAGCAGCCATAAGCATAGAAATACAATGTTTGTAATAAGCTAGTGCAGCTTATGGCCACGGTTTTCAGCGTTGTAGATTTATGGCACGGAGCCGTCACCTTTACCCTGCTTACTCTATTTATAGAGAACGAATTTCCAAAAACTCATTGTTAATGGGGTGCTGCCGACCGTAATAGAGCCTTTGGTATGCAGAAGCGGGCCATTCGTGCCATATGCGGAATTCAGGACGAGACGTCTAACGTTGAGTTTAGCGAGCTATAGATACTGCCCTTGCCGTGTGAGTTCATTTACCAGGTACCCAAACAAATAGATCTATTTCAACACAAGGACGTCCATAACTCGTTAGATATTCGCAGCGATAAAATTAAACACCAACTTATCATATACACCGACCCGCTTATTCATTCTGTTATTTTTTCAGGACATTATGTAGATGAAACACGCTCTTTGTGATAAGTAACTTTATAAAATGCCTTTTAACCTTACTGGATAAGTGTTCTAATAAAGGTAATGTAACTCATTGTACTCCCAAATAAGGTTTATCTTCAAGTGCATCATCTGGTTGTCGTAGTCACTTACCATATTGTACAATGCAAATTGTTGACTGCACTTGGGTTTCATTCGAATTTACTTATGTTACCCAGCACCCAGCACCCAGTCGAAAGTATGAGGCATGAGATGTATGAGGTAACAATCATTTTAAAAAAAAAGTCGAATTGAGTACCTTCTCCTTTTTTGAAGTCGGTTAAAAAAGATTACATATCAGTGGATCTTAGTAGAAGAGTAGAGTAGAGAGAAGTACTAGTCATGGCAAGACTACGACGATGACGGAAATTTTGATCGGAATATTTGAGAATTGATCCAAAAAAAAAGTTTGCATAAGCCTTGCTGTCGATTACCGTGACCAGCTTAATGACCCGTCAGCGTGATTACAAAGTAAAGGACAAAAGCAAACCACAAACTAACACAGTTACAATATGAGCAATACAACTTGATGAATAATGTCTAAATAATATACATATAACAAAGTCGCCATCAGCGTCTGTCTGTTTCTCTTCTCACTTCTTTCTAAATCACTAACGGATTTTGACACGGTTTGCACTGTGGTATAGATATTTCATACTTTCTACCTAAATATTTTTTCATTGTTTTTTTTTATGTAAAAGTAATGAGACGTACGTACGGTACGCTCTCTTGATGGTAAGAGACAACGCCTGTCCATGACCATTGCAGCGATACACAGAACTTTGAGTAACAAAACAAAGTCCATTACCCTTTAAACCGGAACACAATAATGTTTATACACTACTGCTTGGCGGCAGAATATCTGGTATTGCGGTGGTACCTACCTAAACGACTTCCTGCTAAGGAGATCTACCACCAAGTTATATTATAAAGCCGAAAGTTTGTCAATATATTTGTTACCTCACGGCTGGTTTTTCGTTGTGGAACCCACGAGGTGCAGCTAGTCAACCTTAAATATACTAGGAACTAAAATTTCTTAACATTTATAAGAGAAATTAAATGTTTATAATCAAGTTTCCAAAATAAATTACACCCGTATAAAGCTGGGGCGGGTTGCTAGTGTATATACGTATAGGTAAAATATATATTGTAGATACCAGTAGTTGTCATTACCTATTCCAATTGTATTTGTCAGTATTGTCTATGGACAAAGTGTCAGCTTTCAAATGTTGTTTAATCAATATTGCCCTAGTACTTACAATGTACATTACTATTATGATTGGGATGTAACATTAATTATATTAATTTCATTTAACTTTGACATTGTGCTATTGCTATTGTATTCTATATCTGAATGACTTGTAATTGACATATTACCAATAAATTGATTATGATTATGATTATGATTATGATTACTTAGTTGATATATTTATACAGTATAATAACCGACTTTAAAAAGGAATTAACTTCTCAATTCGACACGTTTTTTCGAATAGATACTAGGTATAAGCGAATTTGACAAAAAACATACGGCAGTCTCACTTGAGAGCCAGTTCTTATTTCAGGATGCGTTTACCACTTCGACCACACCAATCAGCATTAAGTGAGCTGTATGACACCTAGCCTTTCACATTAATTTCACAACAATATTATAAAGACGAAAGCTTGTCTGTATATTTGTTACTTCTTAACAGCTGGAAATCCGTCTGTGGATAGCGTGGGTTAACTCATAGGTTACATTTTGTCCCAGAAAACGCTGTAGAACCCACGAGAAGCTAGTCAACCTTAAATATTCTAGGAACTGAAATTTCTTAACATCACAACAAAAAATCTCACGTAGAACAATAAAACTGTTTGTTTTGTATTTATTTGTAGACAGTGACGAATATTGATATCTGTCAGCATTTAGACTGGACCATTTTCATAAAAAACTTTGTTCGTTGCCTCAAATATTTAACAAATAAGTCTATTCCAATATCTTTCAAACTTTGAAAGATATTGGAATAGACTTAGATAATTTCTATGAGAAAGCTCTTGCTGTTTTGTAAGTAATATATTTGTTTACAAAATTAACAGAAGTCTATTTAATAATTAAGCATATTAGGGGTATAGACGAATTTGGACAGCTCAATTTAAAGTATTTGATACTTTAACGCTTTTATCAAGATAAACAATGATTTGGGTAAGATTTTCCTACGTATTACGTATGCCACCCGTGTATGAAACATGGTGAAGTTACGGTGTGGCGTGGCATGGTGTGCAGGGGAGAGGCGTATCGTGGCCTGGCGTGGGATGGAGTGGCGTGGCAAAACGTTGCGTAGCGTTCTATGACGCGACGTAAATTGACATGATGTAGCGTGGCGTGAAGAGGCATAGCATGGCGTAGAGTGGCATAACGTGTCATGACGAAAGAACGAATAAATAGAAAGAAATAAAGAACGAAAAAGAATATTGTAAAATTCATATGAAATAAAAGTTTTAGTGGGAACGTGGAAAAATGATATCTCTACATTGTATTATTTTGCAAACCTAAAACTTGTAGTAAAGCCACCTCTACATTACTAGGGCATCATCGACCAACTCTAACTTTAACTCACTGACACTAGCAAACGCACAAAGAGTGACGCCAATAACAAAAAAAAAGATAAAAATAGAAAAAAAAACTACAATCTATAGATATAGACGGCTAGTAGTTCCATGTGAATTTAAGTACATAGTTCACGTGTGAATATAAGCTCACGGAGCGCTAACTAGTTAATGTTTACGAGCCATGCTAAACGGCGCACGTAAACAATTATCACATAAACCTAAGAACAAAGAAACATTATAAACATCGATAACATTTTTAGGAACATCTCTAGTTTTGAACACGTAAATTGGAAATAAAAGAAACTACATTGTTATTATAGTAAGGTAGGTACCATGCGAGGTTATTTAATGATAGGAACGGAGACGTGCGAATTAGTAGGTACAATAATTTTACGTCTTCGAGTGATCTAAAGCGTGTATAAAAATAAAAACAACGTTGTTAACAATTTTGAAGCGTTTGTGTTTTATAAAAAATTAGGTTCCTGCTTTTGTAGTTTATGTTATGTGTTTGTTATTGTCTACATTACGAGTATTATCAAGAATCATTAGTAAAAACGTCGTGAGTATATCTAGTAACGTTTGGCTTCCAGGATAGATTTCAACTGCTTTTGTTTTTAGTACTAGTATTTATTTTACTGTGGAAATATATATAAAGACACGCGATATTGAAGTCCGGGTTCGTGTCAGGCACCGACAGTGAACGCGGGTAAACGGGCGAGGAGGATTTAAAACCACCATGAATGATATTGACTATGATGTACTCGCATATTATTGCAAAGACACTCCTCCGAACACGTAATGCGCCCGCGCTATGCAAACCAATTCCTTCATTCACACCGCACGTTGCATCCACTAGCGCCCTGAGTTACGTCAGAATAGAGAAACGTCAGCTGTCAGCCATCTACTGCCAACCATCCGTGTCAGTTCCA
Source organism: Biston stratarius (assembly GCA_950106695.1). Classification (NCBI taxonomy): domain Eukaryota; kingdom Metazoa; phylum Arthropoda; class Insecta; order Lepidoptera; family Geometridae; genus Biston; species Biston stratarius. The sequence goes on along the minus strand of OX467115.1, from coordinate 17,258,895 downwards.
TTTCTTGCCAGTCTAAAAATATCCAAGAGCCGACAAAATAAGTTTACTTTTTTTACTATAGTTTTTTTCCCGTTTGTAAAGTAGTATATTTTTTTTATAATACCATATATATAACAACTACAACTTCATACAAAACGCAACAAGTACATTACTATAAAACAAAGAAGCCGTCGAAATCGCTGTCGCGCGGTAGGGTAGGGTTCCCAGTACACTGGTATCATTGCCCCGTTGTATTACTATGCCCAACTTTTGAAATAGGTAGGCGCCAGCTTAGCGACCATCAGCCGCTTTGAAAGGTCTTTAATAAAAAAAATGTATCGGAGGACCACGGTTCCATCTCTTCTACAGCCAATCCAACAAACTCATAATGTATAATACTAAGCATAGAATACATTAGTATTTATTTATTTTATTATATTTCAACAAAACAGGATACAGTCACATTTAGTGATAGAAGTAGAAATATCAAGTTTCGTTCCGATCTACTTACATCTCTAAATATGTGTAAACAACCAGCAGTAGATACTGGTTAAGGAGAATTACATAAAATTCAAATTAAAATATTTTAAGGAAAACTAAGCTAAACTAACTGAACTAACTGAACCCGCAGACATTCAATATTATCAAGCAATGTTTTTATGAATTTTATTCGAGAATCGTTACTAAGCCATTAAATGACCATATTTAAATAGTACTTATTTGAGATACCTATACAATTCTGTTATAAAAAAGGCAACTGTTAAAATTATATTGTGAGTGAATGATAAAGATATAATTTGTCAATTCAATTTGACAGCCTTGTTCGCTCATTGGTAGTATAGTCTGCTTTAAGAGCTATACGGCGTGGTAATCCAAGTAAAGGTGGTTGATTCCCACCCAGGGGACAAAGATTTAGTGGTATAAACAAATGTTTGTTCTGTGTCTGGGTGTTCTGCATATTTTATAAGTATGTATTTACAAAAAAAAAAAAAAGTATATAAGTACGGGCAAGTTAAATTAAGTAGTACTCGTACCGACCATAACAAGGTATTATTTATTGCTTACACGCCTAAACGTACCGAAAGTATACAGAAAGTTTCTGAAACTGGCCACATATTAACGAAATATCAAAAAAGAAACATATACGATTTTTGAAAATAGAACTTTTACGGAACATGATACTTTTTGAATTGCGAGATTGTCAATTTTTTTTTATTATTGTATCATTTTGAGTTTTTTTTGTCAGCATTACGATGGATAAGTCATAAAACTTTTTGGGCAATGATTTTTACGATTTTCGCTGCGGATTAAATCGGTGGGGAAACGAACTCACGTACTTTTGTTTATGTGCTTTACTGAGTTTATACGTGAACGGTATCATCTCCTTGACGATGTACATGAAGGTCGACCAAAAACAGCGGTTACCGACACTTACATTGATACCGTGCGGCAACTAAATATGACCAAAAAAATTACCTGTAAGCGTTGTAAGCAAGTTGGCGACATTAGGTGTTAGAATGAGTCAAGTTCAAAAGATTTTACATGTACTTTGTACTCGACAGAAGACCAGAAACGAGTGCGTGATAATCATTATTTGTTTATATTTTGACAAACGACGTAACCTGGATGTACCGCTTTGAATCGGAAAGAAAAAGTGAATCGGCAGAATAGATTTTCTAGAGGATTTCTTTTGAAGATTTGCCGACGAAAGTTAAGAAAAGACACGTTAAGTAAGTAAAAACCGGTCAAGTGCGAGTCGAACTCGTGCGCCGAGGGTTCCGTACCTACCCATTATACCACCATAATAAAATTGGTATCATTGGTATATTAAGCTAGTCCTCTAAATTGTATGAGCGCCCATACAACTCAGAGGACTATCTTAATTGGCGTCAACTATACACGCATGAGGACAACCTTTAATTTTCAACTTTTTAATTTTTTCAACGGGATCTACTATATAGGTTTTCGACCCAAAACCTATAGGGTACTTTCGGTTGACTTAGAATTGTCAATTTAGGTTAAAAGCAAGGTAAAGGGAAAATTCCGAAAAATAAAAAAGTTGAAAATTTAGGTAGATTTTGGTACTTACAAGTTTTCGCGAAAATTTAAATTTGCCCATATCTTTTTATCGTGTTGACTCAGGACCTTGATTTATTACACTTAATAGGGACTATAGACCTTAGTATAAATTCCAACTTGCTAGGTCCACCCGTTCCTGAGAAAATCGGTGGTGACACACGGACAGACAGACGGACAAGAGAGTGATTTTATAAGGGTTTCTTATTTTACCATTTAGGTACGGAACCCTAAAAAATGCCTGCATCGATATATGGCAAAACATTGGACGTTACGCAACAGTATCGTTCGAAGCTTCAAAGACAGCGACTGCAAATTGGTGTGCAAACACTTGCTTGTGCTCCATGTGGCGTGGCGTGGCGTGGCATGGCTTGGCGTGGCGTGTACTGGTGTGGCGTCAGTTGGCAGGCGTGGCATGGAGTTGCTTGACGTGGCGTCGTGTGGCGTGGCGTGTGTTAGTGTAACGTGGAGTGGTGATGCCCGTGTTTTTGTAGCTTGACATGGCGTGGCGTGAATTTTTTGCTTCATCACGCGTCAGCGACGCGTTACGCTTGAAAACGACAGGCTATTTTAAACTTAGATTAATTTTAAGTAACATTTGTCGGTACGTATAGTATCATGTTTCTTCTCTTATTATATGTCCTTCCAAACTGGAACACGTTTCCACAGAAGGATAACGGAATAATTTTCGTTAACAAGTTTCCCACTTACTCTGAATATTCCCTTTGATGTCCCTAGTTGTCTACATGCATCTACACGCTTACAAACTACTAATTAAGATTCATAATAAATACTTTTTCCTAGTTGATTGCCCTGTTAGCTGATTGGTAGTGTATCTGCTTCGAGAGCTGTAGGGCGTGGGTTCAAATAGGAATATAAATATTTTTGTTTGACGAGCACAAATGTTTGTTCTGTGTCTGGGTGTTCTGTTAATATTATAAGTATTTCCTTACAAAAAAAGAATACCTATAAGTATTCTGTCAGTTCTCTGGTTCCCATAGTACAAGCTTTGCTTAGTTCGGGTTAGAGTGCGCTGTGTAAATTATCCTAGGAAATTTATTTATTTTAACCAATCAATTGATGAACGCCCGGAAGCTGAACCAAGCGAAACCAACACCATTTCATAGTTGATATTTCTAAAACCCCCAATGATTTTTTTTTATATGTTTGTTAAGTGAATATAACTGGCTCTGGAGTGGAGCTGCCGGAACTCACCATCAGGTGCTTGGCGGCAGATTTTTAACTTGAGAGTACTAGAAAGTAATCTACCACCATACTATAATTTCTTCACGAAGTTTTCCTTTACCATCAGCTTAAATTTATTGTTGCGATTTGAATCCACGGCCCTTGGCGTGTTTACCACGGAACTACCGTGGCTACAAAAACTTTGATTGTTTAGGTTTGTGAGGTTTTTTTTATTACCTAAAACGCTTGCATTTGACCACTATCTCGCCATGAAGTTACGCGAAGATGCGGTCTTCAATGGATTCTACGTTGGATCTACGATTGCATAGAAGAAACCAATTCACTTCACTTGATGACACACAAAATGTAAATAAAGGAAAACATCCTCGGGCGGTCAATTCCAGCGGTGCGTTCAGCAGTTCGCACAATGACAGTGTGATCAAAGTTGGCGCGTTGAGACCGTACGCCGCGGGCTAAATCTCTACAATAAGATTGAGTAGCCGGTTAAGGAAAATATCGTTAGGAAACAAATACATATATTTGCCGTGCCCACACTGGCCCAATAATAATAATGAAATGTCAATATAAATAGTATGACAAATATAAAAATATGTCAATATCAGTCCTTAAAAAAATATAATTACTTCACATCACATCATCAGCCATAGGACGTCCACTGCTGGACATAGGCCTCCTCCTGGGGGGGTTTTGCCGATACTCGCCACGCTTGGCGGGCGGGTTGGTGAGCGCAGTTAGGTGTGATTGTTCAAGGAAGACGCTGCTGCCCATCTTCCGGATTACATCCCTTAGCCGACTCTTACGGCAACCACGCATAGAGAAGGTGGGGTACAATTCTTACGCCAGCACCACCACGGCAATAATTACTTACTAATAATAATATCTTGATTTTAAATACTCGTCCAAGTCATAAAACAAGCCGCTTAGCTTTAAGAGACCTTGAGATCTTTCTCAGTTTGGTTCTGAAGCACGTGATGAAAGGTGCATTGCGAATGAACAGAATGTATTCCGACCTCTCCGACTTAACTAATCGATGCGACGTCGATGTTGGTCTTTGTTTTTATTACTGAAGCCTAACCATGGTAGTATAATGCTTTTAGTAATCGGATCTGAAGTTGAAAATCTGCCGCCAAACAGCTAAAGCTGAGTTCCAACAGCCTACCTTGGGGATAGTTTTTTTTTTTTATGGCTGACAGTCTAGGTATTTCCACAGCTCACCTGATGTTAAGTGACGGTTATCGAAGAAAGTAAACACACCTAGCCTGGAATGGAACTGGCTCTCAAGAGAGGCTGCCGGAACACACTTTAGCTTTAGGGCGGTAGCTTGCTAGCCGAATACTCGAAAGTATTCTACCACCACGCTATGGTTTCCTCACGATGTTTTCCTTCACCGGCAGCTCAAACTAATTGTTGGGTTTCGAAGCCACGCTTTACGGCGTGCTAGCCGACCGCGCTAACCACTGAGCTATCATCGCTACAAAGCGTATAACATAATTATAGTTCCATTCCAAACAATATATATTTACATCGAAAGAATGTCAATTACGTTATAATTAAAAACCCAAAAATACATTTTGTTTTTTAAATTCGTGTTGGCACTTGCATGTTATATGTATTATTAAAAAGCCTATCATTCATTTATCTCTCTTTCTTAGTGCACTCGAAGCTCATGACGCTGTAGAAGGTTATTGACTGAAAGCTATAACTGTGCCTAAATAAATGTAACTCCAAAACAGATTGAGTTTCAATGAAATCAACAACAAAGTCCAATATAGAATTACTACTTATTCTAAAACTCTACTCTAATTACTCGTTGTTATCACTTGTTTCATTACAATCTTGACTTCAATATTACTTACTTTTGAGGCGATCCAAATATTCCCACATTAATATCACTTCAATTCAGTAATACAAAATATTTTTAAACTCAAATAACTCTAACTACATTGTTTCTAAAATACGTAATGAGTAATGGGCAATAGATATATTATGTACACAATAATTCATATTCTGCCTAATTATTTCTCATTCCTACAATAATAAGTACTCGTAACAGTTGGTTATACAGTAAATTATAAACAAGATTAGATAAGTCTTAATATAATTAATTTATATTAATTCTCGTATTATATACTTAATCATAACATTTAATTTTATAATAAGTATATTAGCATCAAAAATTCGAAATCAAAATTTTCATTAACTTTTGTTTTATTTAGGCACACGTTTTTTTTAATGTAAAAAGCTATGACACGAACAAGACGCTCTCCTGATGGTAAGAGATAACGCCTGTCCATGACCATTGCAGCGACACATAGAACTTTGAGTAGCAAAACAAAGTTAGGGCATTGCTACTTTGGTGCTCATTACTTTGAGACTTTTGACGGTTAGTCTCATCAGCCCTGTAATTTCGCTAGCTGCAGTACCCTTCAAACCGGAATACAGTAATGTTTACACACTACTACTTGGCAGCAGAATATCCGATAATGCGGTGGTACCTACCTAGACGACCTCCTGCTAAGGAATCTACCACCAAGTAGATATAAGATGTATGATACAAGTAACAAAATTAAAAAAAATTAAGAAACCCACGACCTCAGGTGCGGCGCTCCCTGGTGAATTGTCACCGTAACACCTATCGAAGAACATGCACCAATCAAACCCGAACCCATAACTGAAAACTACATCAAAATCGGACTAGTAGTTTTGGAGAAAAATGCCAACATGGATTTGCACAAACATCCTCTCACCCCAAACGCATATACCATCTCCGTTCCGTCGTGGGTAAAAAGGACATGTAATTTTCCTGACATTACGATTGTACTGTTAGATACTTATTATATTATTTATATAGGTCGTCCATTACGTGCCTTTGCATGTCGTTAAGTTACTTATGTCTAAGTGCATCCTTTGTGAGTATCTTTCTAACCTATGATGCTAATGCACTAAGTTGTAACTCTTGACTTATGTAAATACTTGGTTAAGTATATAATTGCTACGATTATAGTAACAAGCTCTTACCTACTCTTCACTTGTTTATTCAAATCTACAGTTTCTAGACTTTGTAGCGATAATAGCTAAGTGTTTAGCGCGGTTGGTTTGTAGGCCAAAAGGCGTGGGTTCAAACCCCAAGAATGATCTTGAGCTGCCGGTAAAGGAAACCATAACATGGTGATTGGTGGTAGAGTACTTTCTAGTACTCAGCTGGCTAGCTACCACCCTCTAGTTGGAAATCTACCGCCGAACATCTAACGGTGTGTTCCGGCAGCCTCATTTGAGAGCCAGTTCCATTCCAGGCTATGTGTGTTTACTATCTTCGACCACACCGTCACCTAACATAAATTGAGCTGTGGTCAAATACCTGTCAACCATAAAAAAATATTAAAGAAGCTTTACTCAATGGCACATTGAATAATGTTTTTATAATATGTTTTTTAAATTATAACAGTAGTCGCATGGAATTATGCCTTGACATATATTATTATTTTTTGCTTTAATAATTATTTATCATCAGCCCTCAGACAGCCCTGTTGGCTCGTTGGGAGTATGTCTGCCTGAGCTGTAGGGCGTGGGTTCGATTCCCGCCAAGGACAAATGTTTGTTTGGTATAAACAAATGTTTGTTCTGTGTCTGGGTGTTCTGTATGTATTATAAGTATGTATTTACAACAAAAAAAAAGTATTTATGTATCCTATCAGTTATCTGACTTCCATCACACAAGCTCTGCTTAGTTTGGGGTCAGATGGCGCTGTGTGTAATGTGTCCTACAATATTTATTTATATTTTATTTATCATCATCCCAGCTGTAGAACGTCCTCTGCTGGACATAGCTGGACACTTCCCCAATTATCAGTTATTTATTATAAATACCCTTTTGACATTTCATGTACTTACTCTATTTATTATTATTTTTTCAATATACTCGTACAATTGAATTCGTTTAAGGTAAACAATATTCCTACGCCTGCAATGGCAAGGTTTGGCAATAGCACTTGTTGACTAACCATATGTATACTTACCTGAAACTTGTAAATAAAAAACTATGAACTAATTAAAGGTGGCGCTAATGAAGTACTATGCTCCATTTAAAACTCTAAATAAAATCGCCGACATTAATGACTGATAATTTGGTTTGTCTTCGGATGGATGACCCTTAACGCCAACAGTTAAATGTTATTAAAGTATCATTCGGCCCTTCTATAATTAGGTACTCTTGGGTTGAGTTTGGATATTAGAGTTTTATAATTATTTTTATTTATTAATACCTCTAAACGAACAATTCTTGTATATGTTATATATAGGTATTTTGAATCTCGAAAACGGCTCCAACGATTTTCATGAAATTTAATGTGCAGGAGTTTGGGGGCGATAAATTAATCTAGCTAGGTTTCATTTTTAGAAAACGTTTTATAAATGTTTTCAGCCGATCATAGCTCGGTCATCCGTACATATTATATATCATAGGTACATATTTATAAATAATATTAAATAAATATAATTATAAATTATAATAAACAAATGTTTGTTCTGTCTGGATGTACTGTATGTATTAAAAGTACGTATTTACAAAAAAAAACTATTTATGTATTCTATTAATTACCTGACTTTCATAGTACAAGCTTTACTTAGTTTAGGTTCAGATGGCGCTGTATGTAATGTCTTACTATATTTATTTATTTATAGTACAAGCTTTGCTCAATCTGGGGCTAGGTGGCGCTGTGTAAAATTTCCTCCAATATTTATTGTATTTATTATTTAGAAAGGCTGACTCAATAAAAACGTGTTTCAAATTTGTCAATATAGGTTACGTTGGCGAGACCTGTTTAGAGACTATTTAAAGTTGGCCACTAGGCTTATAAACAGAGACATCGGAAAGTCTTTTTTTAATTAAATAAACCACGCTTCTAATCACATACTTACTAATCGATTAATCTATTAAACTCAAATGAAACATTAAGTAGTTGCTACAGTGTAAGTAATCAACACAATTAAAGGCAATTTACGATGAGTTTTAAAAAAATAATAAAGACGTCCTTACAGTAATTAATCAAGCCATTATTGGGACTAGACGCTTTAAAAAGAACCACATTCTAACATTTGCTTTACTTGTGTCATATAATTTGTTTCATATAAACTACACTGCGTACTGTAAGAAAATATTGAGTGAATTTACAAGGCAAACATTTCCGTGTTGTATTTCCATCATCATGAGACACAATGATCCCGAGTATTACGTTAGCCACAGTGAAGATGAAACATTTAATTATAGTGATTCTAGTGAAAGTGACAGTGAATCTAGAATTATTCGTCAATTCAGGCAGAGAAATCAGGTAATCCAGACAACATTTTATGCAAAAAAGCAAGGTCAAAGGTAATGGAAAAACATCAAAAATATTGCAAGTCATTGAGTTTATACAAATTTAACCAACTTCAAAAATAACTCACAACGTAGGTACCTACTGCGATTTAAACGGCGATTTTATTTAATTGCTGTTTTTTGAAATACTTCTTTTGTCTCCGATTCAGTCCTGTATTTATAAACTGTCCCACTGCTGGGCTTGGGTCTCTTTTCATTGTGAGAAGGGTAAGGCCATTGTCCACCGCGCTGGCCAAGTACGAGTTGGTAGACATCACATATCTACGAGAACTGTTTTTTTTAACTCTCGGACATTTATGTTTCCTTCTCCATTTGAAGTTATCGACAATACGCACATAGAAAAAATCGGCCAAGTGCGAGTCGGGCTCGCGCACGAAGGGTTCCGTACCATTGCAGCTATGAAAAAGGCAAAAAAATCTCGTTTGTTGTATGGGATCCCCCTTATTTTTTTTTTTTTTTTTGTTTTTAGTGTTTGTTTTTATAGCGGCAACAGAAATACATAATTTGTGAAAATTTCAACTGTCTAGCTATCGTGGTTCTTGAGATACAGCCTGGTGACAGACAGATGGACAGACAGAAATCGAAGTCTTAGTAATAGGGTCCCGTTTTTACCCTTTGGGTATGGAACCCTAAAAACAGAGGTGCGTACCATAGGAGTCGAACCCAGCACCTCTAGATTAGAAGCAAGACGATCCCCCAACTAGGCTGCCTAAACTCACTGCTTTTTTTTTGTCTCATAATATTGTATCTTGAAATTTTACTAGTATATTTCAAGATATTATTTAAATAAAATATACAATTACAATTACTTTATTACAAAAGTTAGTAAAGCAGAAAAATCTACTGCATAATTTTCATGGCATTCATCAACAAAAGTAAAAACATGAGACGCGGGGAAGCCGTCGGCGTGGAAGGCATCAAAGCTCCTAAAGCGTTCTCCCATATATTTTTAAGGTGATGGAGTTTTTGGGGTAACCATTCCATCAATACTGTCTGGAAACTTTATTTTTTAAACTCTGATGTTAATTTATTGTTACCGACCACTGTTACTATTATTTTATTTGGTACAATAACAATTAGCAAACCTAGATTCACAATTAAAACATAATAACAACAAATAATACAATATAAATTTGCTAACCCAAACATTGCACACATCATTGCTAAGATTGCTTGATTAATACATCAAACTAGCGGCAACGATTCTAATTAAAATAACATCCATTAAAATTTTGAGAATCATGTAATTAAGTCTGTTTTTAAAGTTGAATAGACTAAGATGAAAAACTTCAAGCTCATCAGAATCACTACAATATATTTATGTTTATTTATATGTTCTTTATATGTTATATTTTGTATATTTTATATGTTATTTATATGTTATATTTTTATGTTCTCTTTTATTTTCATGTTTTTGTTTTGGTTTCGTACCTATGTTATACTGATCTTACTGACCGAAGCCTGAATTACCTATAGTACTTTGCATCCATGTCTGAACTAAACTGAATAAGCGACTGAATTACGAAAAAATAAATTTCCATATCTTGGTACATTTACAACTGCGGCGGATGAATGCGCAAGCGTGCCCGCTACTTCGGCTCAAGGCGCTGGGACGGAACACCCCAGGGTTTTTAGTGGGTAGGCCGTCATCTTGACGAAGAGTCCCACATAATCACCGAATCCGTGGTAGCCGGTGGTATCCACAAAGGATTATCAATGAAAAAAAAAGGTACATTTACGACTAAAAGCGATTTATAAAATGCCATTCTATGCATATTTTGCCTTAAATACTAAGACAGCGTTCACATCAAATCACCGAACTAAAAATAGATTATATCATATTTTTTGTTATGTATTCATAGTTGAAAAACAACAAATTAGAGTATTAGCATAACAACAATAGTCTTATAGACAAAGTTTTAATCTACAGAATTACACGGAACGGTTGCACTAAGTCAAAACGACGTTATTGTATTCATAATTTTAACAACCCAGAAATAGCTGAAGAAATTAGTTGCTCTATCGTAAAATTCATTCAATCTTGTATTATATTCAATTATTTTTTCGAATCGGTTTAGACGTCTTCGAGTAATCGGGGAACATACTTAAAAAAGATATCGACGATTGAGAACCTCTTCCTTTTTTTGAAGTCGGTTTAAGTGAGGTAAATCTGAAAAATGCAAGCGGACCATGGAACTCAGCTTGTTAAATAAATTTGTCTCATTAACGACAAACTACTCGGACAGCTCACGACTAGCCTTCAGTTTTTATTTACAATCCTATATAAAAACTGGAATATTATTAATATTAAAGACCTTGGAAAGAAAAAAACTGTGCGCATACCAGAAAAAAGGTCTTGTAGAAATATTTTTCCTTAGATGACATAAAGGCACTTTTCAACAACAGTATGTTATACGGAGGCACTTGTTTTATTTTTGAAGATAAATAATGCCTGGAAGAATGGGTTACGTCAAAAGTAATTGGATATGACTGTGAAAATTTTTGTGGTTTAGCTACTAAAGTTTCTACAATAAGTACAAACCTCAGAGGAATAACAAGTATAGAGAATTCGTATTTAATTGAACATTTAAAATATATCTGATCGTGTTCTTCTTATTTACTACGCAACGAGAGAGACAGAGAAAGAGGTAAACAATCTGCCCTCATTTGAAATGTCAATGAAGCCGAGTACGCTATAGAATCACTATTGTTATGTATGATTATTATAGTGATGTGACAAAGTTTATCGGTTTATGAATCGGAACTATCGGTCTTTTTTAATGTCAATCAATGTAGCTTGGCCGAATTACAGGCGTTAATTCAAAATCAAAATCAAAAGTCATTTATTCAGTTTAGGCCCTGGTAAGGCACTTATGAACGTTAAGTTACATGTTTGAATCTACCACCGGCTCGTAATTACACTTCAACTGAGAAGACTCCGGCAAGAAACTCAGCAATACATTTTTTTTGTGGATCTATGGAATGAGAAATATTACTCAAACTTCTAGAGAGTATAATAGCTTTTCGTAATAATAGTAACGATAAACAAACTCGTAGACTAGGCAGCACTTTCATGCGATGAAAACTAAGGTGCTTCCCAGTGGACAGATTCGTGGTTAGACTAGTCAGACCAACGGAAATTTTTGTTCCTAGTAACCTAACCACCAATCTGAGTGTTTCCCAGGAAACATTCAAAATGAATGTGTAAATGAAAATGTAGTATACGCCTACTGGCTTATGAGCTCGGCATATTCCCATACCACACCCAAAATGATGTATTTAATTAAGTGGTCAAGCTATTTCTAACGAAGTCTAGCTATGACTGTTTGTGGGACACGCTCAGGATACAAAAATATAACTAAGCAGGATATTCAAATAAAAACATAGATACTAAAAAAAAACTTAAATTAAAATATTGATTGATTTATACTTAAAATACCTAAATAAATTATTCAAAACAAGCTCTTACAACACAGTGGTACTGTACAAGGTACATATATTTCAAGAAACTAAGACCGCATGTGTTATAAAAACGAATCGGTAATAATAAACGATTGTGCGTCATGGCACATCACTATTAATCAACAACAAAATTACTTTCTTTACAAGAATTTTGAGATCGGATAGACATTATTATGTTATTGTATCAGTCTCAAAACAATGAATTTAAACATATTCAAATATTTCATGGAAATTTTGAGTGGTTCCACAGAAAATCCAAAAAAACTCTTACCTGTGAAATTACACATACACATCGTTTTTCTTCACTTTTCTTTGAGCTATGGCTGTTACAGCCATAAGGTACACAAGCCATCAAATTTGTTTCAAGTTATCATACAAGAAAGTATTTCACACCAGAACAAGAAATAATCACAATATTCGAAAACGCAGAGAGTCACCAGCTGGTCACTTTGACAACTGAAATGTGGCTTCACATCGTTTAAGACGATAGTTGCTGTATGATTACGTCTCTTTCTATCTGACGTCAAACCTTTGTAAGATAAAGAAGTAGCAACTATAGGTTTGATGGTTCAAATTAATAATGCTTGTGCTTGGTACAAACACACAGCTGGTCTATAGTCTAAGGGTTATGTCTATGGTCTCTTTCATAAAAACGGGAATTAAAGTGAGATAGAAAGATTGAGCGGTAATGAGTATGAGAGACAGCCTAATTTTTTTTTCTCTTTCTTCTTGGCATCGCACTCTGTGCATTCTGCCAGTTTTAATGTTTCTGTATTTTGTGTCCAGTTTTCAGTTTTCAGCTTCTTTATTTTTATAGTAAAAGTCCAGTCTTGGTCAAGTCCAGTTAGTGCCAGTCAAATCTAGTCATGCTTTAATAAAGTAGTGGCGACTTTACTATAAGCTGCGATGGAGTTTTGGAAGCAACACGAAAAATCATGTTTCACCACATTACATCACTTTCCCACACCCGCGCTTGTAATTCGGCACTTTATGAATCATCAATCAATCAATATATATAAAAATCAATGCCACTTTTCGTTGTAATTTTATAACACAAGAACGGGCTCATCTATTCAAACCAAATGTTTAGGCTTTGTTCGGACTATTTAGTAGATGGTTTATGTGAAGTTTGCACAAAATCGGTCGAGCGGTTCTTCATAAATAATAATAATAAATAGCCAATTGTGTTTTATAGCGAACATTTTTAGAAAAACCTTATCGTTTAATTATTATTGTAAGAGTATTTTCCAGAACTTGTAATATTTTAAATGACAAATTGTGGTATTTTTTAAATAGTGCTATGAGCAAGTGATATAATGTTAATGATAAATCGTGTCTTGTCGTGTTGTTTTCTAAACTTCTAGAATAGTCGTCACTGCTTTACTAACACATGACGGGAATTTATTGGAACTTATTTTGTGAGACTTTTATTAAGATTAAGACTTATTGCAACTGTTTTTTTTTTTCATTAGTCACTTAAAATATATCATGTCTTTTAGCTGCACAAATAAGTTTGCAGCATTTAAAAAAAAAAAATACTGTCGAATATAGAACCTACTCCTTTTTTGAAGTCAGTTAATAAAAATAAGTATATATTACAGAATTATAGTGAGTTGTGCATATTTGAGAATTAGAGAAGACAATTTTTACATGTTCATAATTTAAAAGACATTTCTTATTGTTTGTCTTTGTTCAGATAGTTATCCAGATTCTATAGTTTACCAGGAAAACTGCACAAACTCAATCTTGACAAGTTTATTGACAGAAAAGTTACAGCTTTTTTACAGCCAATAAATAGTGATATTGGCCAGATATACACGTTTAACTGCAACTTGTAGCATTACTAAATAATTTTCTGTTTCTCATATATTAAGTCCATACCAATTAGAAAAAATTAAGAGATAAGAGGCATCTAGAAAAGATGCATTTGTCGATCTAAAGTGAATCTGTGGTCCTGGGTTAAAATCCCACGGCACGGACCTCTGTCTTTTCAAAGTTACATAATGTGCGAATTGCCGCTGACGTCAAGAGATGAAAAAAAAATCATGAGGAAACCTACATATCCAGTGGTTTTTAAAAGAATCTTGAAGATGTGTAAATTCTACTAACCCCCTCTTGCCAGCGTGGTAAACTACAGCCTTACTTTTTAGGGTTCCGTACCTCAAAAAGTAAAAAAAGGAACCCTTATAAGATCACTCTCTTGTCTGTCTGTCCGTCTGTCTGTCTGTGTGTCATTTTTTTGTCAGTTGTATGGGCGCTCATACAATTTAGAGGACTAGCCTAATTGGCATACAAAAAAATACCAATTTTATTTTGGCGCTATAAAGGGTAGGGTAGAACCTTCGGCGCACGAGTTCGACTCGCACTTGACCAGTTTTTTTCACATTGAAACAGCACGCGCCCAGCGGTGGGACAGTTAATAAAATAGGGCTGATCCGGATCGATTTAATAAATCAATTTCACGATCTTTTACCATTGAATTGTAGAGAAGATCGTGTACAACACATTATACCGCTTCTTATTCTCTCAAAGAAACCTCAAGAGGTCACGTCCTGTCGTGAAATGTAATGATAATAGTGTATACCTACACGGCAACGCTTTTATGCCATTTCTATTCATCTTTAGCATGGTTTTCAGCCCTCGTTTTGTTATGTAGATGCCTAACATTGTCACAACCCATTGTTCAATGAATATGTAAGCACGTAATTTATTCAATACGAACAAAAACGTCACGACTTCTCTATTCAGTGAGTATTTTAATTCTATTGAAACAGTTACCTTCAAATGTATTTTTTGCAACAACGTACCTTAAATGTATGCTCGTATTTAGCGGAAAACTCGAGTAAGTTAAAAACAAAAGTGTTACGTGGAAAACGGGAAGTGTAGGCGCAGGTTCACTATTGGCTCGAATAAAATTTAAAAGTCATATTTTACTTTGAAGCATTCCGTTGTTTTTTCTACGCATCAAAACTCATAACAATGGCACACATAAATTCGTAGATATTCGTACATTTATCCTCATGGACCAAGAATAACAAGAAGAGCTAAAATAAATATCCATACATTTTGAACGCACAATCATATACATATGAACATAATGGTCATCCGCATAAAAAAACAATCCGAATGATAAAATTGAAAAATGTTATAATACATTTGTGAGTACAATATACATGTTCGCGTATTACGGGTGTTCCAAGAACCACCTCGACGGACCTTAACATATTGGTATACTATCAGGTACTACACAAATTAATAGAATAAGCAATGTTTATAAATTTTATAATGCATGGTTAAAAAATATCTAATAAGTACAATAAAATCCTTAAGATGAAATAAAATATACGCCCAATCAGGCGTATCAAACCTAATCAAACGAAAAATCTATTATAAAATAAGAGTGAAATATAAATACATGTATACTCGACAACCATATACCGAACTACAATAGGCCAGCGAATAGTTACGGCTAACAAAACAGTATGCCCAAACAGCCTTGTTGGCTCATTGGTAAAGAGCTGTAAGGCGTGGGTTCGATTCCCACTTAGAACAAACATTTTGTGGTATAAACAAAAAATATTTATTCTGTGACTGAGTGTCCCGTATGTATTTAAAAAAAGTGTATATGTATTCTATAAGTTATTTTACTGTCATAGTACGAGTACAAGCTTTGCTTAGTTGGGGTCAGATTGCGCTGTGTCCAATCAGATTGTCCTACGATATTTATTATTATAATTATGCCTTACATATGCATGAACTCAAAAATGATGCGGATCCATGGACTCCCCGTAAACGCATAAATTTTAGTTTTAGTTTCTAGTATAGAATCTAAAAATAGCTTACAATAAATTTCTGGTAAAGTAACTTCTATTTAAATTCTGGTACGGCAATTCTATTCTAGTTTATGTCCCTAGCTCCCTACTTTTTCTAGTTACGTACTTGTAAATACCGGTTGTACAGGAAACCCTATCTTATCATGTCGTATTAGTAATCACCTGGCTTCGTTTCCGAAATCGTTTGCCATAGAAAATATAAAAGTGGAAAAAACATCATTTAGATTAAATTCAGTCCAACCTATTCCAAAATACCCGGGTAAGCGTGGTCAAGCAATACATATTCTTTCATCCTCTATAAGTTTTTTAATATTTAACCTACAGCACCTAAATACTTAATACTCAAAATCCTATTGCAACAAGTGCTTGCAGCACTTAAAGTGTGTTATTTTGATTGGAGCTAAATACATAATATGTATATCTAAAACTATTAGGGTATGGCAAAAATGAAAGAATGTAGAACGTTCTATTTATTTATTTATTTTATACATTATTGCACACTTATAAAATAATATGTACAAAAGGAGGACTTAATGCTAAAGCATTTTCTGCCAGCCATCCCCACAGTGTATGAGATGTGGTTGTAGCGCGCATCAAAACGCTATAAGAACAATATTATAATATGAACTTATATTATTATTATTATTTCTATTCTACATTATCATTAAAATTAAATAAATAAGTGAAATCATTTTTTTACAAGTTAAAATCATTAAAAGAAGTCATCAAGAAAATAGTAACATTGACTTTCACGATAGATTTTAACCATGTGATAAAATAACCTTCGTCTTTAACCGAGTTGAATGTTTTCACAGCCATTTAATTAGGGCCATAACTATACAAGACACTGTACTACAAGACATGACTAGAACTTAAATTCAATTTGTTACTAAAACAGTCCAAGCGAAGCCACTACATGCAATAAACTAATATATGCAACCACCTCCTCTAGTGGTGGTCTGTGCATTTATGTAACCAAACAATAACGTTTTTATTTTACTATATTTAAACCGTCTAAGTTTACACATAACTACTAAAGAATCTAGTTACGCGCCAGAGAAGCGATCCTTAAACTTTGTTTTTGATAGTTCAAATTCAGAGTATATTTGATCCTTAAACTTTGTTTATGATACTTGAAGTTCTGAGTATATTTGCAACGATCATGAACATGCGTTATCTATTACCATAAGGAGTACGTTTTGATTGTCTCATTATTTGACATTTTAATAGAATTCATTATCACTCTTACCGCAGCCAATATGCTAATGTGGTGATTAGTATAATGTCCACATCTAAAATGCCCTGACTGCTGGGTATAGTTGACTCAAGTGTTGAGAATTTGGACCTCTTTATCTCTGCGGTATGTAGTTATATATCGGTCTCATATGTACCAATATTATGTCAGTCGTATTTTGGCGGGAATACGGAAAATAAATCAAAACTTTTTTTTCTTCAAGTGTTTATGTAACTGGCCTGTTAGCTAATTGGTAGAACATCTGCTTCAAGATCTGTAGGGTGTGGGTTCGATTCCCACTAGAACAAACATTTATGTAACGATAAATGTTTGTTCTATGTCTGGGTGTTCTGTATGTATTATAAGTTGGTAGGACTTTACAAAAAAAAAAAGTATATAAGTATTCTGTCAGTTATCTGGTTCCCATAATACAAGCTTTCTTTGTTTGGGGCTTTGTTTGACACTGCAAAAGCAAAAAGTGCGATGCTGAAAACAAAGAAGAACACAATATGTAATTCTTCTTTTTTGTTCATCAGCGTCCCTGAATCTTCTTCCTATTCTGTCCTTACATAGACTTTTATAGAAGTACACGTTTACTTGCGCACGTACATATTTGTGGAAAATAAATTAATGTACAGTAAGAAAGCTTTCAACATTATTGTTTGTAAATTGATAAGTATTCTCGTAGAAGGGGCTTTGAATTGTTAGCTTTATACGGGGCTGGAGCTGCGTTCGTAGGTAAGTAAAAAGTAGGTAAGGTAAGTAGGTAAATAAGACGTTATTTTCACGTATTTATCCCAAGCAAATTGTTTGTAGAAATTTCTGTTTACAATTTCATTTTCATTAATTAATAATAAAATATTTGTGCCGCGGTGGTGCCGGCGTAAGAATAGTACCCCACCCTTTCTACCCGTGGTTGCCGTAAAAGTCGGCTAAGGGATGTAATCCGGAAGATAGGCAGCAGCGTCTTCTTTGAACAATCATACCTAACTGCGCTCGCCAACCCGCCTGCCAAGCGTAGCGAGTATTGGCAAAATCCCTCCCCAGGAGGAGGCCGATGTCCAGCAGTGGACGTCCTATGGCTGATGATGTGTGAATAATAATATGACACGGATCGTACATGTAAATTGTGGACATTTGAAAATATTTAGTCGTACATGATTTTCTGTAGCATATACCTATTTCAACATTTCGAGCACTGCAATTGAACATTACTCTAATCGCATAATTAATAGTGTCTAATTTAGCGGAGCAAAAATATGACGGTTGTGCGAGTTTGTGCGCATTCTTAAACTGTAATTCTTAAGTTTTTCACCCAGTACCTAAACGAGAAGTAAAAAAATAAATCCAATTCTGTCTTGAGAATTTCTTAAAATAAAGACTAAGATATCGCTATAACATTCGTATATTTATACGATAAAATCTTTTAGGAAGTCATGAAAAACACAATTTTCAGTAGCATCTCCGATTTAAATTTCAACAGAGACATATATTCTAAATTACGTTTATAGGTACTTTTACAACTTGAATATATGATAAATTTTAATAAAAATTGCTATTATTAGATAAAATGTCAGATAATATGGCCGACAACACAACCGACCTGACCTGTTGATCTATCACAACATCTTCCGCCTGTTCTTAATCAGTAACGCGTTTTCCATTCTTGGTTGCCCGGTAGATATCGCTTTTAGCGATAAGGCCGCCACTCACGGCACAAGCTCATAAGATTCTTTAGTTTTCTGTACATTTTTATATTTCTGGTGTGCACAGTTAAGTGTATCTGTTTCTCGTTTTTATAAATAAATACGGTTTTTTTTTTCAATTTAAAGTCTTTTCATCCTTAGGTTAAAATGATTTACAATTGTGAATATGACGAACTTCTGTCAGTTTAATATTACCGTTCCGCCAAACCCCATATTTTAGTCAGTACGTATGCGTACACAGGGATTATAATTTAATCACATATAATGTTGGATCTCACTTTGGTATCCGACCGGAAACCACCAGATTTCCGAACACTGGTTAATATTAGTTCAGTAGGTTTAATTATTATTAACCGAACAAATATCACACATGATATTGACACGACGTATGCCGTAACGTATTATGTATTTATAATTAATACAGGTACTATCTTACGAAAGTTTTGTTTAAATGCGCAGGTAGATGTAATAAGAACACGTTGATAGTTGGGTGGTAAGCGCCGTATATGCTCGCACAATCTGTCAAATTTAATCCAGATATATTTTTCGTATAGATATATATGCTTATATATGTATACTTTTTTACTTGGTGGTAGATTTGCTTAGCGGGACGTCTAGGTCGGTACCACCGCAGTACCATATATTCTGCCGCCAAGTAGTAGTGTGAAAACATTACTGTGTTCCTGTTTGAAGGGTACTGCAGCTGGGGAAATTACTGGGCTGTTGAGACTAACCATCTGTCTCAAAGTAATGAGCGCCAAAGCAGCGATATTCTGGACTTTGTTTTGTTGCTCAAAGTTCTGTGTATCGCTACAATGGTCATGGACAGGCGTTGTCTCTTACCATCAGGAGAGAGTCTCGATAGACTTATTACATTTACAATTTAAAAAAATACAAGTCATATATTATGTCAATAAACATTATTAAAAACTAAGTCCACCGACCGAGCCCGCCACCAAATCCAGTACAAACCGGAACATAATAATGTTTATATAACTACTGCTTGGCGACAGAATATTTGGTATAGCGGCAGTACCTACCTAGACGACCTCCTCCTAAAGAAATCTACCACCAAATAGTTGATTAGTAATTGAGTTCCGTTAAAAACCTTAGGATACGGAACCCTGAAAACTAATGTAGGGTGGAAGTAGAGGCATAATACGTCGGTTGTAGGTATACGATGAATGGCCGAGATTCTCGCGAGATTGGTGCACTGCGGGCGGCCATCTGTTGTGAATTTCAGATGCAATCTGCATATTTTGATTGCCTGACGAATTATTTTATTGCGTAATGGGCGGGTCACACAGGCGCCTGGGTGCATTCCTACATCAACACTCATATAAATGTTAAGCCATGCGAAGTAACCTGACATGACTTTGATCGCTTATTGTTTTGGTCAGGTTTCTACCTACATATATCTAAAAGAATTATGGCAGAATCTTAACATTTTTAGCTTAGGTCTCCTAAAAAACAAATTTGTGTTTGCGAGTAATACCTTTACGTATTGTTAGGTTTTTTTTTGTATGGTTGACATGCTGATCTGATGTTAACTGCCGGTGTGGTCGAAGACGGTAAAACACACCTAGCCTGGAATAGAACAGGCTCTCAAAAAATTAAAAGTAATGTCACCATCGAAATTTCCTGACCATGTTCATACCACAATAAATCAAAACCCAAGGCATCACTGCTTTGAGACACAAAAAAAGTATTAAAGGGGGGAAAGTTATTTTAAGAAAACCATCTATTTCATACCTATCATCGTAATTGTAGTCTCTGAAAAGAAAAAATATATATTGGAAAAGTTATATTGTTCGCCGCGCGTAGGCGTGACAAAGCTAACATTTTACAGTTTGGCGTATACCAAGCTTTTTACGTACTCAATATAATGAACAACGTTTATTATTAGCTCAACTCTAAAATTGCGATAAAAATCAGCTACCCCATACATTTAATGTTTTTATCACGATTTCCAAGTTGTGCCCACAACGATAAGTATAATGACCCCGTTTTAGCTTAGTACACCAAGTTTATAACTCTTTATTATAGATACATCTGTCTCGTTTTCGCGAGATAAACAGTAAAATATATCACAGCTAATAAGCGAATTTGTACTTACAAATACTAGGGTGTACTGCTCCAAAAAGAGCTGTCTCGTCATTTATCGCCCAAAACACACCAAACCCAACGGGAAACAAGCTCAAACGGAAACTTTTCCATTTCATTAAATCCCATGAACAGATAAAGCCTCGTCTCTGTCATTAGCGATGCCTGTTATCAGTCACACAAATACCTGAGCTGCATTATAACGGGGCAATGCCCTTGGCCCATAAACGACCTTATGCTTCTTGCTCCGATCGAAACACATGAGGAATTTTGTTATTGGATATTCGTGATAAATTCCGTTTTATAGTTTTAGATTTTTCTATGGGTACAGATTTGTTTTACAGGTTGATTTATTTTACAAGTATTATAATAATGACCAATTTTTAAGGCTTAATAGTTGACAGAAATAAGCTTACTAAAAATGTTGCTGTCAGTTTAATTATAGTTCATTAGATAAGAACAGCAATATTTTTATTAAATTTAAATATTATTTCAACTAATGCAATTCAAAATCCATTGCAACGATACACAGAATTTTGAGTAGTAAAACAAAGTCCAGGGCATCGCTGCCTTGGCGCTCATTACTTTGAAAGTAGATGGTTAGTCTCAATAGCCCTGTAATTTCACTAGCTGCAGTACCCTTCAAACCGGAACACAGTAATGTTTACACACTACTGCTTAGCCGCAGAATATCTGGTATTGCGGTGGTACCTACCTAGACGACCTCCTGCTAAGGAAATCTACCACCAAGTAAACGGTTTACCCGCGTAGCGATGATAACTGGTGGTTGTGATGATTAATGAGCTACATGTCCGACTCCGATCTAACGTAATCGTAGTGTCAGCGTTTTTTTACCTCAGTTAATTATTAAACTTATTGTGCAGTATACACTATACAGTCACATTTAGCGAAGCAAAATTATGGCAGTTACGCGTCGATGACGTAATTCGTACGATTCATTTAATCGTTGTAAAAAAATTAATTGTTTTAATCTTATTGCGTTATTTAAAAAGAATACAACAGTACCATTTCACAAAGTATTCTGCGTAACTTGTAGTAATTTAATTAGATAAATAGAAACTATCTATTGTGCAGACTATATATCAAAATGTACAGACAACAAAACAAATATTATGTCTTGATATATTTACGCAAAATACGTACCTTATTAATTCATATTGATCTTAGAATTCGCTATAACATTTATTTCTTTCGTAAAAATGTACATGAATAAGTGTAAATAACGGTGTCCTCAGATATATTATTTAGATTTTAATCTAGATGGTATTTCTGATATTTTCTTCTAATATTTATAATATACTGATATCTCTACCTTATTTCGTGCTGCTTTTAAATATTTAAATGTATCATTTGTGGTGATAAATAAATGTTTGTTCTGTAAGCATTACAAGTATGTATGTATTTACAAAAACAGTATTTAAGTATTTTATCAGTTGTCTAGGGATAGTTCAAGCTTAGCTTAGTTTGGGGTTGGATGGCACAGTGTTGGAGTCCTACGATATGTTAAAAAGAAACACTTTTTTTCTATGATTGACCTGATATTAAGTGCCGGTGTGATCGAAGATGGTAAAGTACACCTAGCTAGAATAGCACTGGCTCTCAAGTGAGTCTGCCGAAACATACCGTTAAGTACTTAAGATATTTTTTAGGTTAAGAGGCAGATTAACATCATTATTCTAAAAAAAATTCTATTCGCCAATCCATTTTAACTATATACTTACAACGGCTTAAGCTATATCCGCAATAATCTTATTGATCAGTTTTTTCATTGCTGTGTAAAAAAGGAACAAATAACTAACAACAGATTCAACATCCAGTACCTTCGAATAGTAAGAATGTCGATAAGGTAACTAAGGAGAACTTAATAACAACAAATTAACAAGCTGAATGGAACAAGCTGCTGGCTTCCTTGTTTCTTGAGAAATATAATCTAGATCTTTTCAAGGCCAGAGTGAGAAGGTATTTTCTAAGTCTGCGTGTTTCATTTTCGACCACATCATCGCTTACCATCAGACGAGTTGGTGATCAAACGCGGACTTATCCGTATTAAAAAAAAGTATCTACATTAATCATTATGAAGAGCTCTTGCCACGGGCACAGATTAAACAATAGCTCTATCATACCTATGGAACCAATTGTCCAATTTGTCTATGTCATTTTGTCTATTGTTCATTCAGCAATTCAGCAATCGAAAAATCAGCTGTTCCATTGAATAACTCTATTCATATTCTTTCTCTTACATTCAGCTGTTGTTATTGTGTATTTGGTTCACTCTGACCACGGTGGATAATAGATATGTCGCAATAATGATGGTTACAGCTGTGATATGATTACAAGTTATTCGCCGCAGCATAATTACTTACACGCAAGTGGTTCTGAACCATCTTATTAGAGATGTAACTATGGCAAGAGCTCAGTCTAGTAAGACCACAATCTCACTAAAATAAACTACTTAAATCTAATCTAATACCTTTAAAGGAGCAATTCTTGTATATATATAAATATATAGTACCTGGTTGACCGAGCATTGCTCGGCTGAAAACATGGATGAAACGACGTTTTCTGAAAATGAAACCTATCTAGATCGATTTTCGCCCCCGAAACTCCTTGGATACAAAATTTCATGAAAATCTTTGGAGCCGTTTCCGAGATTCAGAATATATATATATATATACATACAAGAATTGCTCGTTTAAAGATATAAATATAGATATAATCTGAATCTCGGAAACGGCTCCAACGATTTTCATGAAACTTAGTATGCAGGGGGTTTCGGGGGCGATAAATCGATCTAGCTAGGTTTCATTTTTAGAAAGCGTCGTTTTTTCTGTGTTTTCAGCCGAGCAAAGCTCGGTCATCCAGGTACTATTTATAATACATACAGTACACCCAGACACAAAACAAACATTAATCGTTAGGTACATAAGCATGACATGACATGATGTCATATAGGACATGACTTGGACATACGATAGTTGTAGGCACTACTATTCATTTATCCTAGTTCTAGCCTACGACTAAAAAAAAGTAGTGAATAGAAATGTACGGATCTGTTTCTTTTTCCACAATTTTAAAGTTGTTCATAATGATGACCACAATGACCCCTGACGGGTTTGTATATCCCAAACTTATAGCCCTGTATATACGCACAAAATGTTCACTTACATATTCGAAAGTTCTTTCATGCGCATTGAAAAACTTGATGCGGTTCGTCAAATACTCAATGGTTTTTTCATTTCTAATAACCATGCAATAATCATTTGATCTAAACTCAAAGTCTTAATGTGAAATGCAGAAATTGAATAACTCCATCAGCATCCCATATATATAATATATATATAACTGCTCGGTGGACCGTGCTGGCTGACATCTGTACGGTTCGTGCTTCGCACCACAGATTAAAAACTACTATATTAGATTTCCTTTAACCGTGTAGCTTGCCAAGTCATATTACCTACCGTACCTAGCATGAAACGCGAAAACCTGCAATGTGGAGTGAAATTAAGAGAAAACTTGAGCTTTTCGAGTGTTTGTTGTGTATAGTAGTGTAACCGGTTTATGTTGGGTACGGAAAAGTGATATTATGTGGTGTGGTTTTCATGTTACTTTACTAGGGCATGACCGGACTCCACTATGTCTTTGACTGTGACTTAGACCTATTTAATTGATATTTGATAAAATACTTGGAAACATCGAAATTTTTTATAAATATCTAAAGTGCAATGTTAAAAACAAAGATGTTAAATTCGTTTGGCTTTTTTTTTAAATATCTTTGTACCTACATTACACACAGCGCCATCTTACCTCAAACTAAGCAAAGTTTGCACTATGGACGTTACATAACTAAATACTTTTTTTTTATAAATTCTTTTTTATAATAAAACATACAGACCACCCAGACACAGAACAAACATTTGTTTATATCAAAAAATAAGGTGGGAATCGAACCCACGCCCTACAGCTCTTGCAGATATACTACCAGTGAGTCTAAAGCTGTTATTTGATTAGTTCTTAAAAAAAAAGAGTCAAGCCTATATTTTTTAGCAAAATAACTTAATAATAAGCGAAGCCTATATTCCAACGTTATGTGTAGGTACGTTTATTACTGCAGTCGTCGGCTAAAACTGTGCGATAAATTCACGTTTTGCGGAGCAAAAATTAGTGCGTGTAAAAACTTTAATGTTTTAAGTGATTTCTCACATTACTCGAAAAGCGAAAAAATACCCAATTCAGTCTTTTGAAATCCTGAGATCGTTAAAAAAAGCCTTACTAAAATTCGTGTCCTAACAGTGGAACCTCTTAGCTAGACACTCAACTTTTTCTGCGAATTTCTTTATTTAAATCTTTCTAAATTAAGATTCCAATTTCACAGAAGATTTTGAAAATTTTAATAAGAAGTTTTTTTTTAGTTAACAAGGTATATTTTGCCAGATAAAAACGCAAACCAAAATCAATCAAATATCCTTCACCACCAGACCTCTATGTATATGGGAAGTTTTCCAATGATCAAACTTATCAGATTACCCCATCCAGTGATCTCGCAGAAACCAACAATATTTCCTGAGGCAGAATCAATTTCCGTTTACAAAAGGATAGATGATGCTTGAAATATAATATGAAAAATCAATGAGGCTGCGTAGAACGTGTCGGTCGAAGGTTACAGAGTGAAAAATAAAAACAAAACAAAAAAGTGGACCCACGAACAGCTAATGATTTATAGGAAAAGGACCCATAAAAATAATGACATTTTCGTTTGTAAAATGGAAATGATAATAACAAAAACCACCAAATATAGCTATGTTTAAATTACGTGTGTATTGAACAGTTTCTCGAAAAAAGTTTTTATAACATATATGGATAATAACTGAATACTTAGGTTTATAGAATTTTATTATCATTGAAGACATTAACTAACATGTTCATCCAAATAAGTAGTATTAAACAAAGGCGCTGTCTGCGTGTCTGTTTCTCCGCTTACTTCTTCTAAACCACGCAACAAAATTTAATGCGACTTTTACTGTTATTTACATATGAAACATTTACTATACATCCTAATTTAACTTTTATATAAGTAGAGAAATTCATTGTTTTGTAATCATTGTCGTCAAAATAAATTGCACCAGTTCGAAGCCAGAGCAAGACGCTAGTTTTTTTTAAATGTTGGCAGCTGTACACCACCTGAAAGTACCTTACCACCATGCAAAATAAATGTATGCTATAAGACCTATCACTTCGAGGCAAAGCCAAATAACATGTCCAATTTAATATTACGCCTAATTGCCGAATAACAGATGGCCGATCCATGTGAAACCTACATAAACAATGGAACAGGTTATATCGCTCGCAATAATGGATATCCTGCTTAGATTATTATTTGCCGTGGTGGTGCCGGCGTAAGAATAGTACCTCACCCTCTCTACCTGTGGTTGCCGTAAGAGTCGGCTAAGTGATGTAATCTGGAAGATGGGCAGCAGCGTCTTCCTTGAACAATCACACCTAACTGCGCTCGCCAACCCGCCTGCCAAGCGTGGCGAGTATTGGCAAAACCCCCCAGGAGGAGGCCTATGTCCAGCAGTGGACATCCTATGGTTGATGATGTGATGTGCTCAGATTATTTATTGAAATGTTAATATTTAAAGATATCCTGATAGGAATCCCTGTCACGGAACACACACAAAGACAATCATTACTAAACATCCAGACCCAGTAGATATTTTATTTTCCACT
The DNA here is from genome assembly GCA_950106695.1 of Biston stratarius. NCBI lineage: Eukaryota > Metazoa > Arthropoda > Insecta > Lepidoptera > Geometridae > Biston > Biston stratarius. The sequence goes on along the minus strand of OX467115.1, from coordinate 17,232,174 downwards.
CTAACATCTGGCGAACCAGGATTTGGCTCTGAACTCCGAGGTTTGAGCGCGTTTGTAACCGCAGTCCAGAAACATTTTCATTCTATAGTAGGTAGAAACCCATTTAGCAGATCAAAACCAAGGTGGTTATGCAAGTATGGTGTGTATGTCAAACTTAAATTTTCATAAATTCTCAAATTACTTGAAAAATATATACTAAACCCAATTCTTACTTATCAAATTCTAATAAATAAAATCCATATCCATTGCTCTAATATTTGCATGTTTTTAGAATAGAATCTCTCGCAGGTCTCGAAACACATTTTTCAATGTAATGTATAAATTGAATTTCTATCAAATCGAAATTCTCGAATGTATGATCAATTTTGATAAATTGAAGTTTCTACTAAAAATTTACATCGTTGTACATAAATAAATAAATATCGTTACATATAGCACATAAAGTGCAATCTGACCCCAAGCTAAGCAAAGACTGTACTGTACTATACGAAGTCAAATAACTGATAGAATACAAAATACTACTTTTTTAGGGTTCCGTACCTCAAAAGAACAAAACGGAACCCTTATAGGATCACTTTGTTGTCCGTCTGTCTGTCTGTCAAGACCTTTTTTCTCAGGAACGCGTAGAGGTATCAAGCTGAAATTCATATCAAATACTCAGGTCTACTGTCCCTTGGAGCTGTGGAAAAATCAAACTTCTAAGCCAACGCAATCAAAAGATACAGCCGTTTACAAGGGAAAACTCGCAAGGGAATCAAACCCTACAGGGTATTTCCCGTGAACTCAGAATCTTGAAATTTGGTACGAAGCAACGTCTTATAGCACAGATAAAAGAAAAATTGCGAAAAGCATAAATTACCATAAAAAAAAAGAAATACCATACTTACCATTTACTTACCTACAGGTTTGTACGGAACCCTCGGTGCACGAGTTCGACTCGCACTTGGCTGTTTTTATTTTAATAAACACTTTTAATACATAAATACCCAGAAACAGAAAAAAACATTTGTTTATACCACAAATTGTTTGTCCTGGGTGGGAATCGAACCCACATACAGCTCTTAAAGTATATATCCTACCAATGAGCCAACAGGGCTGTCCACTAAAATTTCCTAATGTCAGAGAATATCAGATTAAAAAGTCGCACCACCGCTGAGTGCCAGGTATATAGATACCTATATGGATGTTAGTAATTCAACTCTTTTTACAGCGAACGTTTTGGTTATCGATCTCCTATGATACTTTATTAAACTCCATTTATTATACTCTATCGGACGGCTAAGCGTTATCAAATACCCATCGTTGATAATGATAAAAGATTACAATACTACACGGCGCCGCTATTAACATTGGCAATAGTAGTCAACATTACCAAATTAATGTGTTTCATAGGATTTCATAGAGATTTTTTTCTACCTCATGACTAAATGTGGCAAGATGACGCATAATGTTTAAGCTTGAGCAAAGTCGGCCAAGATTGTTGAATGTTAATGTTAAGCCAACGTGATTAATTAGGATTTGGGTTACTTTCGCTACTGAATAATACCTGGTCGCTATGCAAAATAATTTGAGGTCGATTTCAGTCAATTGGAACTAACTTAAGTGACCTAAGCCAGGTACTTACTGACATAACTCTGTAAGTAACCTACGGAGTACAGAGTCGAGATTACTACCTACGTTTATACATATATGAAATTAGCTATTAGCTGCGACTTCGTCCGCAAGGAATTTATCAAAAAAAAACTGAAATTTTTCAATTTCCTGGATTCATTCAGGATAACCACAAGCGGCATTTGCAACTGCTATCGCATTATGATTGGTCGGAACATTTATTAACCGGTCGGTTCTGTTGTTCATCCGATTAACAATTGTGAAGCCATGTCAAAGGCCTTCCTTCTGCCTTGATTTTTTTATAACCTTTTTCACTGCTGGGCGTGGGCTTCTCATTGTGAGAAGGGTGAAGCCATAATCCGCCACGCTGGCCAAGTGCGGGTTGGCAGACTTCACACATCTTCGAGAACTTTTTTTAAACACTTAGACATGTAAGTTTCGTCACGATGTTTTTTTCGCTGTTTGAAGGCATTGGCAACTCGCACATAACTTAGAAAAAAAGGAGAAAAAGAGGTGAGATTCGAACACAGGTCCTTCAGATTGGAAAACAGATGGTGTCCCAAACAGCCGAAACTTCCAATCTTATCGTGTAGTAAATACTTTATTTTCTTGCAACTTTACAACGAACAAGGCTTCGTGACCTAAAACGATGAAATAAAGACGAACAAATCGAATTTCTAGCTTTTCAAGCAATAAATTGAAAGAACCCTTTATTCAACAAATAAAATTAGGCTTTATCAGGAATGGAAAGCTCGTCTCGATTGTCACGATAAACCAAAATGCTCATTGAAGAATTGAAACCCGTAAAGTTTAGGTAAGTACTACAATAACCGAATGGGCTCTAGGCCCTGCCCCATTAGATTTACGAGGATTTTCGTTATTACATTTAGCTCAATAGTTTTTATTGCGCTGAAGTAATGTTTAACAACCTTGAAGTAATATGTACCCGCCTGTTACCGTCTACAAAAAGTGTTTTATGTAAAAGATTTTTCTTTTTCATTATAAATAGTTTTTACTAAAAAATAATGCTACGTTCTCTTGGTAGTATGAGATAAGCTATGTCCATGACCATCGCAGCGGTACTCAAAACGTTGAGTAACAAAGCTAAGTCCAGAGCATCGCTGATTTGGCGTTCATTACTTTGAGACAGATGGTTAGTCTCAACAGCCCTGTAATTTCGTTAGCTGCAGTACCCTTCAAACTGGAGCACAGTAATGTTTACACATTACTGCTTGGCGGCAGAATATCTAGTACTGCGGTAGTACCTACCTATACGACTCCTGCTAAGGGATACCACCGAGTAAAAGTATCTTGTTAAGTAATAAATATAAAATAATTTGCATTTATAAAGAGCAAACGGTGCGTAGGTAAAAATAGGTAGGTAGGTGAATTGTGCTTATTTTGCCTTCATACTGTGTCGCGTCTAGGTCAGGTATAGTGTAATTTCCTTGCCGCCCTAATTTCGTATTCTGTGATACGTATGTTGTGTTATCGGTAACATTGGACTATTGAATTAGCATTAGCAACACGGTGTGTTCAGGGTCCATTGGGAGTTCATTGTTGAAGTCGGTGAGTAATTGCGTGTGCCTGGCTGGCATTTTAATGCACCGCAATGCTACCCTGCAGGGCTTTGGTATCGGTTTTTGGAAATTTATTTTATACTAGCTACGCCCCGCGGTGTTACCCGTTACGTTTTTTCGGGCAAATAAGTACCCTATATGTTAATCCAGGGAGTCAGCTACCTCCATACCAAATTTCATCTAAATGGGTCCAGCCGTCCAACGTGATAAAGTAACAAACACGTTCGCACACTCACAAACTCTCGCCTTTATATTATTTCGCAGTTAGTCAGTGCCGTTTCGGGGGTCAGTGCTAAAAATGAAAGCTGTGGAGAAATCACCAGTGCCTACACTGACCACTGGTCTTTCTTGATGCACTGGACACGGGAGCTACAACACTCTTGTCTATATCTTCTAGACGCGTGCTAGTCTAAGATAGAGCTATCTTAGACTACATCTTCACTTAACTTTAGGTGAGATGGTAGTCATACGCCAGCCTATATATCTATATATTCAGGAGAACAAAACAAGAAAAAATGTTTAAATGTTTATATATACAATACATTCAAATCAATTGTTGTCTCGCTAAAACTTCTAAATGGCTCAACCGATTTAATTTTTTTTTTCTTGTTTTGTTCTCCCTGAACACTAGGGTCGTTTAGGAAATAAGAAAATTAGGGAAAAACAAAAGAACAGCCGAAAAATCGCAATTGTAATTGTGTGTGGGAATTGCCAATTTAGATTACATTCAATATAAAATCTATTATATTTTAAATCGTTTTCTCTTTCGTTACAAATCAATTTTTAGCGACGCGAAGATCATCTCGTAAAAAATAAAAAGAAAGAAACACACACTACAACGTATACATGAAACGTGTGCTTTATAGTGACTAGTGTAAATAAATATTTTGTTTTTTTTATGGGCTAAGTGTTTGAGTACAGCTTACCTGGTATTAAGTAATGGTATTGTCAAAGAAGTTAAACTCATCTAGTGGTAGCTAGCCAGCCGAGTACTGGAAAGTACCCTCCCACCACGCTATGGTTTCCTCACGATGTTTTCCTTCACCGGCAGCTCAAGCTCATTGTTGGGTTTGAACCCACGCCCTTCGGCATGCGAACCGACCGCACTAACCACTGAGCTATCATAAACATTACTGTGATTTATATCAATAAACTACCAATAGGTTTGGTGGATAATCAAATCCATCAAAATAAAAATAACGATGCGTAAAATCATCAGCTTTTTATGTCGCAATGTGACTTCAAACGACAATATAATATTTTTATAATGACAGTTATTTACCCGGAACGAATTGCGAATCGTCTACAAAAAGTTCTTTATTTCTAAAATAAAACTAATTCAAACTCTAAACCAATTATTCTAGTTATACCTTTATAAGAAGTGAAATCGAAAAAACGATTTGTATTGAAATTTTAAATGCATATTAGTGATTGACAAATCAAAAAAGAACAGCATTATGTATTGTGCGAGCGGCTAAACAGTGGAATGTGCTGATCAATTGGCTGTTCCCCGATAAATACAATCTGGACGTGTTCAAGTCGAGAGTGATCAGATATCTTATAAGGCAAACATGTTCCACCTTAGACTGCATATACATCAAATGAGGTGAGGGTGACGTTGCAAAGATATTACGTCATAAAATAATCATCATCATCACACTCTCTTGTATAACAAAAGCTATTACGATCGTATAGCTGGGGTCAATGCCGAGCATTGACCTCGCCAAGTAGAGGAAAAGCAAAGGAACAAAAAGGGCAGCGATAGTGTAGCGATGGTAGCTCAGTGGTTAGCGCGGTCGGTTCGCATGCCGAAGAGCGTGGGTTCAAGCCCCAACAATGAGCTTGATCTGCTGGTGAAGGAAAACATCGTGAGGAAACCATATCATGGTGGTAGGGTACCTTCTAGTACTCGGCTGGCTAGCTACCACCCTCAAGTTGTAAATCTACCTCCAAGCAACTAACGGTGTGTTCCGGCAGCCTTACTTGAGAGCCAGTTCCATTTCAGGCTAGGTGTGCTTTACCATCTTCAACCACACCGTCACCTAACATCAGGCGAGTTATGGTCAAACACTTAGCCTGTCAGCCATTTAAAAAAAAAACTCTTTTCAAAGCCACTAACGGCACTTTCGATTCCCTATAACTTCGTTGTGGAGAAAGCTAGCGGTCTAAATTTTCAGTAATATATTTTATAGTAGCTAGAAGTACTCGAAACACCGCAATTGTAGATCAACTATCTAATGTAAATTTCGATTCGCTTCCAACTTTAAATTGCCAGATTCCTCTTAGATTTCGGCGAATTAATTGAATTCAATGAACTTGAAATTCTAATTCTATTAGACCTAAAAACTTGTTACTGTACACTGTATTAGTTAGTCAGTGGTTTCTACCCTACTGAGAATTTCCTTAGTTATCTAGCCGTTTGTTGTACTAAGTTGCTTACTCAATAGGGGTCTCTCCTATCTTATAGTATGTACTTACATTCATATTAACCTAAGCAACATAAGAGAACATCGGCTTATAAAAAAATTGTACATATATACTTTGTACATACTTATTTTTTATTCGCACAGCGAGGTTGTGGATCTCTCCCCTGGAATTTGTTTTCCCAGAAGTTGCAATATAAATGTGTTTAAATCTAGAACGCGTAAGTAAATTCCTTGTCATACAGCACACTCCTTTGTAGACTGCGTTTCTGCTTAACATAAAAGGCAAGGAAGTAGACAAACGGGATTCTGATTTTAATAAAGTATCGATACAATATTTTTTAATACGCCTTGTCTACTAATCAGGTGCACACGGTAGTTCATAACGATAAGCTCATATATACAATTAACAAAATAAAAATAATGATATAAATAACTGAAAAATTAAGCCATTACATCCACCAGTCAAGAACGTCTAAATAGCAATAAATACATTATTTGCCGGAAAGAGTATAAAAAGCTCGTTCGGAAGATCACATCAAATTTGATTAGAAATACTTACACTACTTACACTTAACCTGTCAACCATAAACAATAATTCCACTAATATTATAAATGTGAAAGTTTCCGTTAAATCCGTTTTCATATGGTTTACTCATTGATGCCATTATCAGAACTGGCTCAAATTGAAATGGGACCACACGGGAAGCATCAGCTTTCAAATAAAAAAATAATCATCAAAATCAGTTCACCCAGACAAAGTTCTGAGGTAACAAACATTAAAAAAAAAACACTCGAATTGAGTATCTACCTCCTCCTTTTTTTAAGTCGGTTAAAAATAAAGCCTTATGGTGAAGACTATACGCAAAAAAGATCTTTCCACCCATTCGGTTCAGTTATAGCTTCAAATGTCTCAAAGTACCTCATGAACACCAAAGCAGTAATGTTTTGTTACTCAACATTCTGGGTATCGCAAACCACTCCAATAGTCATATCTTACCTTTAAAAGCGTGAAATTTTTTATGCGTTTAATATAAAACAACTCTTATGATTTCATCTATCTACTAAGTGACAGTGTGAACTAATCTATAATGAACTAAGTAACAACGATATCGATTGTGCGGAACAAAGGATCCCATTCTCTATAGTTAATCAAATGTTACTAAGTGCGTACTTACTCGTATTTCTAAGCCGGTAGATGTCTTTACAATAAAAATAGCACTCTCGAACAATTTTTTTGATGATGTAAACATAGATACATAATTATATTCCTAGTTACATATTAGATCGTAATTCGATGTTTGTCTTTTAACATTTTTTTTTTTTAATGAATGTTTTAACAAGTAAAATTTAACAAATAATATTAGGAATAAGGGAATATCTAAAGACAAGACTAGCAAAACATCAAAGAAATTCGCAGCACGTGCACATAAGTTAACTAAGATCTATTAAAATTTTGCATTTTGTTTTAGTTATAAAAGGCAAGTGACCAAAAAGAAAACGAATGAAATCTTCAGCAGTCAAGTAATTTTGTCATGAACTACAAAGAGCTCTGAACTATCTTATCCCTTTATAAAGGTGTTGTTTGATTCGTCTACATTGGCTGTATCTCGGAGGATAGCTGGTAGTTATCTATCTATCTATCTATCTAATACCTTTAAACGAGCATTTCTTGTATATATGTATAATTGTATATATATGATCTGAATCTCGGAAACGGCTCCAACGATTTTCATGATATTTAGTATGCAGGGGGTTTCAGGGGCGATAAATCGACCTAGCTAGGTTTCATTTTTAGAAAACGTCGTTTTATCCGTGTTTTCACCCGAGCAACGCTCGGTCTTCCAGGTACTTTATATAATCTATGTACTAAGCAGGTAAGTGGTGCCTATTTTATTAACCGACATCAAAAAAGGAGGAGGCTTTGAAAAATGGTAGTTATAAGTTCATTGTATGTATTTTTTTAATTGAAAAAATGAATCTATGCGAGATAGACATCTTACGAAGTACCTAGCATTTTACGTAGGGCTGCATGTCTCCCTCTTCTTATTCACATAAACTTGCTGTCGGTATTATTGTTTCATCAAATTATTGTACAAAAATTGTTCTATTGAGAAATGGTATCACGATTTTTTTTCATATTTAAAAAATAAATAAAAATAGTCTTACGTTTGACCGCCGTTTTACCTGATGTTAAGTGATGATGTGGTCTAAGATGGAGCACGCTTGCCTAGAAGATACTGATTCACTCTCGACTTGAAGACACCCAGATTATATCCAAAGGGGAACACCCACACAGGCAGCGCATTCCACTGTCTAGCAGTCCGCACAATGAACGTGGAATCAAATCGTTTTGTTCTAGTTTTTGGAACATCTACCATGAAACGATGTCGCTTTTTTGAGCTTCCAGCTGTCCGATAAAAAAATGGGCATGGGGGAATAAGACCATGCAGTTCCAAAGCACACTCGCCGAAATTAATGTGATAAAAAATAGCAACTTTGCGACGATGTTTTAGGCTTTGTTATTTAACCTGAACAATGGAGTCGTCGCAGATGAGCCTCTTGGCACGCTTCTCAATAGACTGCAACGCCTCTAGCTGCTATTTGGCAAATCAATCCCAAAGCTGCGAGCAGTACTCCATGCAGGAACGAACCTATGCTTGATACAGTGTGAGCAACTGTTCCGACGTGAAGTACCGTCGCACATTTGAGACCACCATTCAATTCACAATACAAAGAGACATCGATAAGATATAAAACAATCGGATATGAATATTTATCAATGAATCAAAAAACAAAGATAATAAATAGTTTCTGAATACTAAAAACACTACCGTGACACACAAAAGATGTTAAAGAAATGGAAAACTCCCATGGCTAATTATCTAATCTAAAGTGCTCATTTATATTTATTATTTACTGTGTGCTTTCATACTTTCTTACAAAATTGGTGGTTGGGTGAAGACCTCGAGAAAACAGAAAGTTTAAATGAAACAAATTGTGAAAACTTCTCCAATGTTGATAAGTTGCCAGGAAGTCGTTTTTAATCTTTTTTATTGCGATGGTTAACGTAGAATTTGTATATTTGATATTCTTTGTTTATTCAAACTTTATTTCTTTTCAAATGTTTCATTAAATATTTGAGGATTGTTTATGGATGAAGAGTACGGAATTCTGAAAGATGTTTTCATTTTCCAAAATGTGTTTTCATGAACGTAGAAGAATGATATCTTTATGATAATTATTTTGTGCGTTTGTTTGTTAGTGAACTCCTCTTTAACGGTTGCACCGATTTTGATGATTTTTTTGTATGTATGTGAGCTCATCCATTGTTCGTTTTGATTCACAACTGGGTCCTGTAGGTGGCGCTGCAATTGGACAGGACAACGTTTACTAGGCCCAATCGTACCTTTATGTATATAATTACAGATAGTTGAAACCACATTGTTAGTGGATATATTCGACATTACGATCAACTAATATTATAGTATGGTCCAATAAAGTGTCAAAAAGTGAAGACAAGAGCAACAACCCGATCAATTTACTTCGGAAGTAAATAATGATATAAATCATTATATCATTATACATATTATAATATACAAATACCAACCACTCTACTTCCTATAACTTAAGTCGGGCAGTGTTTGTTTTTTGAGCCTACCTAAATAAGATTTTGTACCAGCAAACGTAGGCGTGTATTCACAGAATTTTGCCAACTTGATACCTAAATCTAGTTTATTCTCTCATTTTGTTTGTGGAGCAAAATGTAATCAGAACTTTATTGATCATATCAAGTCCCTGCGGGCGATTTCCCTGATTTCATCTTTTATTTTTTACGGTCTAGCAGAAGCCATATGGTGCAAAAGTTTTGTATTTGCAAACATGTCTGTCTAAAAAACTACTAACTAAAACAAGACAAAAGAATTTCAACCATCTGGAAATCTTAAATTATCTTTATTCTTTCTCAATTTATCACGTACGGAGGAAGTAATGATTTCCTGCGTAATAAATATTAGGAGCTGGAATTTACCTAATTGGTAACAGAGGACCTAGACAAAGTAACACGTTAATCGGAAATCAAAAATGTACGGGTTTGACATGTGGATAGCTTATTTCTATCTTATACATTTTTGGTTATCTATTACCGTTATTACTAGACGAATGTTGTTCTTATATAGTATAATATATATAGTATTTCTAAACACTGTTCATTTGATTTCGCATTTAAATTTGTTTTCATGCGTTTAAGAACTATAGAATCAATTAAATTAATAAAAGGAGGTCATAGTTTGTGAGCAGGACCCAACTCGTCGTAAGATGGGTAACCGTAAGCAGCAATTATACACGCTTTATATACATAGTATCGCAGATGGCACGTAGGTATATATGAGTAAAACTGTAGAATTCAATGTTTTGTTTAAGTTCCAAGAAACAGTAGCAATGAACGTTAAATAGATTGCAGAAGTCAGGGAACACTTAACTAAAAACTTCAACAAAGCTAAGCACTAAGCCTGTTCAAAATCATCTACCTATACAGAGGGCTACGCCTTCGTTCCTATTAAAACTTTTTTAACTTTCTAAGTTAAGCTGAAATAATACTATGAAAAGCTGAATAAAAAGCATAAATCCTAATCAACTTTTTTGGGAAGTTTTTTTTCAACTAAGTATTTACTTTGATGGAAAAATCTTCACAAGCACAGATTAACGAAAATAAAGATATTATGTTGTGTAAAAGATGGGTGAAGACTTTTTGATCCTACAATTTTCATATTATATTAATTTAATTATACGCACAAGAATACGTCAAGGTATTTAGTGCGTGTAGTTCACGTACATATAAAGGGAATTTGTAGCACCAAAAAGTATTTATATTAACTTCTGAAGAAATAGCTACGCCTCACAGTTTTACCCGCGTTTTTTCAGGATAAGAAGTGTTAATTAAGTCTATGTGTTAATTCAAAAGCTATATTCCAAATTTCATCGAAATCCAAAGCGTGAAGAAATAACAAACATAAGAGTACAAATGTTTCACGTTTACAATATTAGTGAGACACATATTTTATCGCAACCCAGGTTGCTCATATTAATTAAATTCGGCTTTAGAGCAATTTAAATTTACTTTAATTTATTTACTTATACAGGATTAATGTGCCGTGGTGGTGCCGGCGTAAGAATAGTACCCTACCCTCTCTACCCGTGGTTGCGGTAAGAGTCGGCTAAGGGATGTAATCCGGAAGATGGGCAGCAGCGTTTTCCTTGAACAATCACACCTAACTGCGCTCGCCAACCCGCCTGCCAAGCGTGGCGAGTATTGGCAAACCCCTCCCCAGGAGGAGGCCTATGTCCAGCAGTGGACGTCCTATGGCTGATAATGTAATACAGGATTAATAACATCCGATTAGATTGGATTCTTCAACTACATTTTCAGTCTCATCTGGTAGCGTAAAGGCGTCCAAACGTTTGATACAAATACTACTATTTCATTGCAGATAGGGCCACAAACGGAGAGGAAATGGCTACTGAGCGGGATGAACCCGGCAGAGAACAACAATGTTGCCATCCGCGTGACTCCACCCGACCTAGAGGAAGATGACGAGTTCGTTCCGACGCCAGCTCTGCGCATGAGAAGGAAACTCAGCTCTCCACTCACTGCACTGCCCGGCGTCGGAGATGGTTTCATGGGACTGCCAAGTAAGAAAATAACCACACACACTATTACTAAGCATATTTTCCGCCAAATGTTTTTGGAACTGAATAAAGAGTCCTTAATGTTTATTTTTTTTAATAACTAATAGGCTTGCGTTTGACCGCCAACTCGCCTGATGATAAGCAAAGATGCGGTCTACGATGGAGCACGCTCGCCTAGGAGAAACCGATTCACTCGCGACTTAAAGGCACCCCGAATTGTATCTATCAGGAAACACCCACTCGGGTAGCAAATTCCATTGTGTAGCTGTTGGTACAGAAAAAAATCGCGGAAAAATATCCCACAAACTCCACATACATATAATCCTGATAACATACATATAAGATTCCCTTGACGAACTTTATTACGATCGCGCGATCGGCTCTATTGTTGAAAAAAGGTAAACAAGACATACAAAGGTAAATAATTTATTTCCGGAATGATTGATGTGTTAAATTGATAACCGAGCTTGACTCAGCCCTATTTTTGTTTAAGCCGTCCCACAGCTGGGCGTGGGCCTCTTCTCATTGTGAGAATAGTATTGGCATAACCCACCACGCTGGTTAAGTGCGGGTTGGTAAACATCAGACATCTTCGAAATATTTGATAGCCCTGTTGGCTCATTCGGCTTAGTAATACAGTTCCACATATAATTAACTAGCTACACCCTACGAGTCCCTTGATTTCACATGATAAAGTAGCCTATAAAATATCTCATTCTGCCAAAAATATCCACAAATATATTGCTGGAAAGAATGTCCAAAATAGCGTCGATTTGATATGATCCTATATGTCAAATTTAGTTAGGCAGGGATGGGAACACGGACAGTTAATGTATACGTATTTAAGGGAGCCCCTTATATCTACTTGGATCGCAAGTTCTAGGTACTGTACGGGTTGAACATAACTAACATTGAATGCTAAGAAGTTTCGTCTAATCCAGGCTATAATCTATCTCACTTACTATTCCCATATGTTACTCAGGACGCTCGTCGCCCACGCGGTCGTTGTCGCCTCTGGACCGTACTAAGCGCAGGTTCAGTACAATGGTGTCAAGCGCAGCTGCAGCGGCTGTCTCCAGACGGCTCTCCGCCACCATAGGATGGTGTCTCGCTACACCCACACACGTGAAGCCGCAGATAGTGAGGCAAGGACGGGCTCTGTGTCTGCAGTTTATCAGAACACAAATAAGAAGGTCCACAATCTGTACCAAAAAGGTAAAATATAAAAGTTTTTTTTTTGTCTTTGGCATCGTACTTTGTTTATTTTATCTTGTTTTGTCGAAATTTTCAAATATCTGATGATAAAACAAAAGTTAAATGAGCCTATGTCACAATCAAAGTTACACAAAATAAGCCATGAACTCCAGTCATTCCCTAGTAATTTAAAGTGCCAACTTTTTCATAAATTTCGAAGCAACCTAAAATTATATTTTACCACATTATATCACTTTTCCACACTCATGTACGAAATTTGGTACCATATTAATAAAACACAACACAAGTTTTGAATCATATTACAATGTGGCATGACTTTTCCGCGTTCCAGCCAGTTCCAGTTTCTCCCTTTGAAGTTTTTCCGAGTATATTTTTGTGTTTTATTTTTAAATCAAATCAGGCTTGCTTTTGACCACACCCTGCCTGATGTTAAGCAGAACGCTAAGATGGAGCACGCTTACCTAAAAGAACCTGATTAAACCCTACAAGTGGTGATATTTTTTTTTATAAAAATCGATTATCCAGCCACCACTCTAAATATATTTTACATAGGTTTCGTTTGTTCATCAATTTTCCTTCTTCAGTTTGAGCGTTTACCATCTTGGACCACGCCTTCCCTAACCGTCAGGTGAGTTGTGATCAAACGTTTAGCCCGTCAATCATAAAAAAGATTCTTTAAGATTTGCTTTTCATTCAACACCATTGTGACGATCTATATTTACAGGAGATAGGCGTTTTCATCTCACCTAATATTAAATAACTTCGTCGAATATAATAAACAGGACTAAATTAATGGCACCTAGCTCTCAAGAGAAGCTTCAAAAGTTCCTAAAGTTTTGTTTCTACATAAAGACGTATCACTTTAGCATGATAGCTAGCCATAAAAAATAAAATGTTGTCCCGTGCTTTAATAAATATCTATCTAAGTAATATAGATTGTTTTCGTCATTCCAAATAACAATATAAGCCGCTTGTGACAGCAAATAATTACATCAAAGGAAGGTCTTATAACAAAGGGAAAACGAGACTATTTGATTAACTATATAATTCCAAGTGTTGCTACATCTAGAAATGTTTTATTTATTTTCATAGATTAGAAAAAGGTAGATAGAGTATTGAGTAGAAACTTAGTGACGTCTCCTTGGCTCTACAATTTTTGTCTCATAAGAACCTCACGTGCATTACTCATTGCGCCTTGATGCAATTGTGTGACATACTTGTGTGCGTGTAATCCATCTAAGATATGCAAAGTTTACAGGGAAAAAGGCTTCACTATTTTAAATACGCAATATTTTATACAACACAAATTTATAATACACCAAACATTATAAAAATACATACAAAAATTAAAAAAAGAGAAAGTAACAAAACAAAAAATACAACATAGAAACATCAAATAAACGGTGTACAAGGGCGGCCTTATCGCCTAGAGCGATTTCTTCCAGACAACCTTAATTTTATCTGTACCTTTTACTTAATTATATTTAACACTGGGACTTAATCATGCACAAAATACTATGAAATTAAATACCATGGTCATTACACAATAACTTTGGTCACAAGCTGATTGACCACAGTTATAGCAACATAACTAAAACATCAAGATAAATAAACAAAACTAATTTCACGTCAAAAATAACGACATTTTTTGTTGACTTATTTGTATCGTTTTTAATCCCCGACGCAAAAAGAGGGGTGTTATAGATTTGACTTCGATGGCTGTCTGTATGTTTGTATATGTGTGTGTGTGTGTGTCTGTCTGTGGCATCGTCGCTCTCAAACGGATGGGCCGATTTCGATGCGGTTTTTTTTTCATTTAAAAGCCAGTTTCCCTGCAGTGGTTCTTAGCTATGTTTGGTTAATTGCGTAAGGGGTTTTTTTATTTAATTACTTGCTATTATTATATTTATTAAGTCTTAAGTTTAGGCTAGTATTAAGCAATAGAAAAATTATAAATTTTAGAAAAACATTCACTCTTTGCGTGTTTAAATCCCGGTAATTGTAATCATACGTTCAAATCGCGATAATTCAAAAATTACTTTATCTGCACTTGTTTTTAATTTGTGGTTGTTTTCTCAGCAAATAGTTATGAAACGACTACAAAGAATGATCGAGACTGAATGCGGAGAAGAGGCTATAAACAACACGGAGAGTGGTGTGTTAACAGCATTGAGAGCTCTCTGTGCAGCGTTGGAAAGGAAACGACCCGATGCATTTAGACACGTAGCAAGGCAAGCCACCAGGGCACCTTCCGCCATGCTCCAGTCTGACACGGCCCTGGCTGAACTGACCCTGGCACTAGCGCGGCGGATCACTAGAGAAAATATTACATGGTCTAAGGTAACAAAATAATTTTTTTTATACCCAAATACGGTATAAATATAAGTAACACTCAGTACTCAGTAACACTCGAGCAATGAAGACGAATCTAACGACATATTATTCATGAAAATCGGTAGTTACTTGCGAACATTGGGAAAGACACATACAGTCAAACAGATAAAAACCTACTTTTTGGCTTCACCGCAGTCAGGTATTATCTAACCTATCTACAGGGCTATGTGGAAGGGGTAATTCTAAGTTGAAAGCTCTTTTTTATGGTAAGTTTAATAAGTTTATCTGATAAAAAAAATACGGAACCTACGGCAGCTTAATTGAGAGGTCATATTTGCTAATTTCGGGGTCCTAATTCGTATCCTACGGTACACCTCTCTATCTGTTCTTTTTCTGTTTCTTCTAAGCTATTTGTTAATTTCCGGTAGCGTCAAACGGTAAAGGAAAACATAGTTAATCATCACCCTTCTCACAACCATCACAATGTGAAGAAACAGACTCCTAGCAATGGGACAACTTTAAAAAAATGGGCCAATCAGAGGAAAAAATAAGACGATCAAAGCACTCTCCTAATGGTTAAAGTTAACGCCTGCACCCCAGCTTTACCTAAAAGTTACACATTGCTTAAAACTTCAACATAGAAAAATGTGAGTAAAACTTGAATGTGAAACAGCTGATTTTTCCCGTCTTCAGTCGCATAGGAAATGTTGTTGTCAACGATGAGCAAATCCTGTGATCTCCTTACACCTGTGTTCTGCGTCACCCTTTATGAATAGAGTTTCAATGATCCTTAATTTTTTTCTTTTCTTTGTTTTCTGTCGTTTCTTTCTTCTCTTTTTTTCTTTGTGTTCTTTCCTTTCGTTCCTTTCGTACCTTTCTTCATCTCGTTCCTCTCGTTCCTCTCTTTCCTCTCTTTCCTCTCTTTCATCTCTTTCCTCTCTTTCATCTCTTTCCTCTCTTTCCGTTCCTTCTTTCCTCTCCTTCTTTCCATTCTTTCTTTCCTTTTTTTCAGTCTTCGGCAACATCAAAATAAGTGAACGCTTTAAAATAAAGTGTGCTAGGGTCCTAGTCTGTCAATCCACATAAAATACTGTTCAATTTAAAAATAAATAACCTCTCCTCTCTTATCTCTTTTCCGCCACTCCTGCTGATCTTTTATCGAAAGCTTTGATCTAATAAAATATTTAATTGGTTGAACTGAAGGCGTATCGGCACCAAAAATAGATAAAGACTGAAAAATAAAGATTGCTTAAGGAAAAAAATATTCCAGCTAACACGTCCATCACATTAATAATGTAAAAGCATTAAAACAAAATATTTGTTACTTCTTCACGCTGTAATCAATTAAAACGAATTTGGATGAGATTTGAAATGCAGATAGATAAAGTGCTCTGGATCAGTGTTGTCATGTAAAAAATCAGGATTGGAGTATGATTCCATTTAAAAATTACGGTAATTGCGCCAGGAAAAATACGGTGTACAATTTTTTTACAAAACAAGAATTTTACCGCAAAAATCACTGTTTATTAGAAAAACTACAATGTTATCATAAGAATATATTATTCAAAACATTTAGATACTCTAATAAAAAATAGTCTGAATCTGATACGAACATCTCGTTTTTGTAAATGTTCTGATTTAGTCTTTGCAGCATTTCATCAGTTAAAGCAGTTTTGGCCATGTTTATAAGATTCCTTTTATCGAGCGGATTATTAGTTTGTTCCGTTTATTAGCTTTTTTTCATTGACCTTGCTGAACTTACGCTCCCATTTCGCATTGGAGTGCGGCAAAGATAATATTCCGAGCAATGACGGTAGTTGCTGAAAAATCTTTCTGTTTTCACCGCTTGTTTAGGAGAAAGCTGACTTGCGTCTAAATCTTTTGGTAGGTAGATAAGTGAACAAGTAGCCTACGCTATTCGTCGTCGAGATCCTGTTCATTTAACGTATTTGGGATCAATCTAGGCAGTAGGGTAAAGATAGGCGCAAAGTTCTCGAGTATTTCTTTAGAAACACAAATTTCTAGGTCTAAGTTTGAAATAGCTTTCATTACTGTGTCATTTATTGGATATCTCTTACGGATACATGTGCACTCTTTTATTATAAATTTTATTTCCAGTTTTGTCTAATCATTTCTTTTCGCCCCTCTTCGATCAGTTCAAAGTCTTTTGACTAAATATCCATCAAATCTTTGTGATTTCTTTCTTCTATCAGATCAATCATTTCTATCGCTACTGAACTTATATAACTAATGGGCATAATCAGTGCCATCAACTCTACAAAGCTGTCATTTTTGGATTTAGTTTAGTTATCACAACAGATTCACCTTCGAAGTACCTAAGTGTTTACTGTTGTGAACTTGCAACATCCATCCCAAGAAATAATAACATGCTTTTATCTCAGGGTCGTTGTGTTGGGAATGGATTTCCTGGCATTCTGAATGTTTTTGTTTACTTTTTATAAAGGCAGTAATGTAACGTTGCCAAAAAGTTGCCAAGATATCATTTATCAATTATATTCCGTTATATATCAATTATACCGGAATATCGTTTTAAAGTATAGGAATTTAATTTTCAAATAAATAAACAATCGTTGTAAAAAATGGTTGAGGTGGTGACTACTCTTGTGAGCTTTCTTTTTTCCCTACAAATATTCGTACCTCTGCAAATTACGGTAAATTTTGACAGC
Source organism: Biston stratarius (assembly GCA_950106695.1). Taxonomy (NCBI): domain Eukaryota; kingdom Metazoa; phylum Arthropoda; class Insecta; order Lepidoptera; family Geometridae; genus Biston; species Biston stratarius. Next base: position 17,214,636 of record OX467115.1, on the reverse strand, counting down.
TGACCAGGCGAACATCGCATCGCCTAACAGTCAATGAATGTCGTGTGAGATTTTATTAAATTTCTGTATAATTTTTTCTCTGTAAATTTTTCCGATATTTTAATAGTTATTCTGCTATTCAGAGCGGAGACGAATCCAATAAATAAGACATGATTATAATCGATCCAGCTGTTCTGGAGTTATAAATAGTGGAACTAACCCGACTTCTTCTTATTTATTCAGAAAAACGACAACACTTTTCCGCTTTCGTTTGTTTTTTTTTTATTCTTCGTAACAATATTCCTCAGAAAATTATTTAATGTGGGTAACATAGAGCTTATGAAAATAGTACCTAAATCTATGGTAGATAAATATATAGGTTCCCAGTTTAAATTTCAGGTAGGTAAGGATTTACCATTATACCTACTTATTCGAGTTTAATTAAAAAGAAAATTGAAGATACTTATCTCACAGGATCCTATTTACAATAAGATTTTTATCGACGATTAGACCGAAAACTCGGAAACGCCGGAAATTAACTTATTAATTAACCGCTTCCCTCGCTCTCATTTGCAACCAAACTGTTTATAATCACAATATTATAAACTTTATTATCACATATCCCTGTAATTGTATCTGTTCTGGCTACCCAACTTTTTTACCGAAATATATGCCGGTTATATTGAGGTAGCTAATAGTGGCCCAATTTAACTGTAAAGTTCGTTAACGAATTTATAATTCTGATAAACCCATTAAAATTCCCGCAAAAAGTGTTCATCAGCTAAAATGTGGAATATTTACTGTATGGAAAATGCGAAAACTCTGGGGTTTCCAACAGGAACGCAGAAAAATCATATCGCAGCTTTACAAAACTTGTTCTTTTTTTAAGTCTTTGATTTAAAATATAGTGATGTTTTAGCCATTAAGCGCCAAATTATACATACGAATGTATGCAAATGACATGATGTGAAAAAAACATGACATCTCGAGTTGTTTAAAAAAATCTAATAAAATCACCACAATTTTTATATTTATATACTGCAATATATACTAGACTTAACTATGACTTACTTTGTGACTTTGGCCGGAACTAAGACTTATTTTATTATGAGACATTTATGAATATGGACTTATTGAAACTGGCAAAATGCACAAAGTGCAATGTTAGAAATAATGAAAAGAACAATCTTTGTTGGAATAACATTCTTACGAATGAATAAATTTTTGAAGTCAGGCACCGAGAAGGCTATGTAAGACAGGTGTACTGAGCAAGTCAGTATACCAATGTATTATTTTTATACTTCAATTATTCTTAAACTCCAGTCCCTCACGGAAAAGGAAGGAGTTCTTCAATTGGTTTATTATATATAGGTATAAGAGTCCAAGATACACAGCCTGATGATAGCTTTAAGCTTTTTAAAATTATTAATGAAATTTCCTGGTTGTCGTGTAGAATATTTAGATTATTACTAACTGACCCATCGAATCGGATTTCACTTCGGTTTAAATCCAAATTATAAGCTGAAATATTATAGATAACAAGTTTTCGCAAACGCTGGGCAACCTTACTACGAGAGCTAAATCTTTGCGTTGTGTTATTTTTTTTCTATTAATATTTTCCATTTAAAGCATGTGATGAATTTCAATTTAAATTAAGAATTACCTATGCTAATTTACCTAGTAAATGTGTAGGAATGGTAGGAATCATCAAAACAAATACACTCGTGGTGTTTTTTTTTTAAATTTAATTATCCCTATAGGGCAAGCTAAAGCTATAAAGCCATACTGCCTTCTCGTAGTGTAAAGAACTAAGGACATAGATGAGTAAACTGAAATAATCTCACGTCTATGTTTTTTATTTTTATTATATTTAATAAACACCGTCTTTTTCCAATTCTTATTGAGCTCTCTGATATATACAAGTAAGTAAACAAAGCAACAAAAGCTTGTTAGAGTGAGATTGTAACGAGGAATATCGACTTATCATAACGACATAACATCTCAAAAACAAAATGAAAGTCTGTCTCTAGTGGACACTTACGTCTATCATTTTATCATTCACATTTCTACTTGGTTTAATGTTTTGCGAAAATACTACAAGCTAAGGTAATATGGAAATTATTTGATTGCAGATAGCAGCTGTGTATTGTGTGTGTGGTGCCCTAGCCAAAGAAGCCGCGGAGGCCGCTGAAGGAGAGCCCTCATTGGAGCTGGTCGTCGCTCCCGCCGCAGCGATCGCTGATCTGCTCCACGAGGAAGCTGGCTCCTGGGTCGCTTCACATGGGGGATGGGTAATAATTAATAATCAAACTAACTAACACTATTCCACAACCTGAGCATTTTTGTGGTAGGTACTCTTTACTGAAAAACTATCACACCTATAGATTTGTGCTTTAACATAGTAATTTAACTTCATATCTAGATAATATCTAGAGCTGTAGTAAAACACATAACCTGTCAACCATAAAAAAAAATACAATCTCACTTATAATACGTTTCCACTTTACAGACTGGACTGATAGAAAGGCTCCGCGCCAGCGAGCGTGATCAGCGTTCGGAGAAAAACCTACGAGTGATGATATCATTCTTCGTGTTTCTTTGCGTCTGTCTACTTCTCTTCAGATGGGTACTGCACTCTCATCCCGCCTACAGCTACAACGAATAGTATTAGTAATGACTTTAGAGCGTCTATTTATCTAAATATTATAAGTACTAGCTACATAAGTAAAATGCCGCATTTGTTGATTTATGAATAAAGTTGATTTTAATAAAGTCATTATTACATATTTACTGCTTTTTTTACCTACCCTTTTAGACAAGGTAAAGGTTAACCTTTCTCCTTTTGCAGATGGTATAAGAAACGTCTGTATCACTCAAAACATTGTCACCTGATACAGTTTTATTAACAAAAGCTTGTAAAAACTAAATCATTATTCGATAAAAATTAAACCTAAGCTTTGAGAAATTATAAACAAAATGATAGTGTCATTTATTATACAAATAAATGGTTATTTTATGCTTTTTGTACTATCTACCAAAAGTGAATCTAATAAATAAATAAATATTAAAGGACAATTCACACAGCGCTCAGGAAATATGTAGATACGCGAACACATATCGTATGTCTTGGCAATAAGGTTGAAACACCATTACAACAGAAAATTATACATCAAATTAATATTTAGCACATCTTGTTTATTCAGATAATGAAAATATAGCTCTATAGGAAGTATCGTATAAATTTGTGATATAAATAGAGGAAATAGAAAATATTTTAAAATTAGTTGTATAATTCTGGTCATTGATTGGATTTATTCCATATACTACAGCCACTATCCTTTATATCTACACGAATGTTATATATCGTGATCAGATTCTGTTTCACTATCGTTTATAAACTGGTCCATTTCATCATACCTAATTATTTCCACTTTTCGTTAAGGGACCATGAGACTCTATGTACTTTTTTGTGAATACTTTGAATACTTCTTCTTCCCAGAGCCGAGCATAAATTTTTGTAACTTTCATAAAATGTTCTTCTTCTCCTTTGTTTTTGCCGTTGCACTTTGTACATTGGCCAGTAAATACATGTTTGTCCTAAATGGCCTAGGGGCCAACCAAGCTATAGCAGGCAAAAATAGGATCATAGAAGAAAAAAAAAACATATTTTAGGAGCATATTATACGCTGCGTATGACGACCCTTGACGTAAGTATATAGTTTCGTAGGTATATAGTGATAAGTGACACACAGACACAAAGCTTGGACTTCATTATTTTTGATGTATATTATAAATATACATCATACAAATATACATAAATAATAATAATTAGAGTCTGTTAAAATTATATTATATTTTCTGTACCTAATGCATTTTATTTGCTAAATTTCCAAAATAGCTTCGGGATGAGGGGCCCCAAATGTCAAGTACCTATATAAGGGCCTTGGGTTTCTAAAACCGGTCCTGCATGTGAGCTGTGACCAAATACCTAGCCTGTCGATAGTAAGACAATCTTTCATTGAACACGAGCCGGATTCATGAAAGCGATATTAAATACTTATCAAAAATAGAAAACTTGGACACATACGGTCGTACACACTTGATCATCGCAACAACGATGTCTTGAATAAAATAGGATGCCAGCTATGAGTCGAAGAAATATATAGATTAATGACCAACCCTTGGGACACAATATTATTCGATATCTCTCTAGTCAAGGTGTTGTAATCCGATCAAACTTGGTACCGGATGAGCTGTAAATATGTACCGGGTTATCATTGTTTTTTTAGGCAGTGGTTTAATAAAAATTCAAGATTTGGAATTTTCCTTACTGATTTTTAGCAGCAACATACCACGCGAGCGTGCATTAGGTACTCTCATTTTACCGTAAGTTAATTGCGCGGTAGTCTAGCCTCTTCGATATTTTTTTAATATTACTTCATTTTTTTCATCTTCGTATTATAATTAACTTAATTTGATAATATCGAATCAAATATTATTCTTTAGTTTTTATTTCATTGTATTAGTTACTGCAGCTGCACCTACAGCATAAAATATTCTGTAAAACAAAATTAACCAGCCGGCTGTTGCATATTATATAATTATACATAATTAGATTAATATATACGATGGGTTCAGCACTAGAGTCCTGTTGTGTTGTAAAACTAAAAAACAAGTAAAATATTAGCCCCGCGTAAACCCAAAATTTATCATTTCGTTATCTGTGGCAAAACAGTGATACCATTTTAGTAGGATTTACCCAATTGTGGGAGAACCACAATACCATCAAAAGTTTTTTTTTTTATATATTTGATTATATTATTTATGGAATGGGCTGTAACAGCATCGTAAGCGTATATTGTTTTTTAAAAATGAAATTGTGTTGCATGTTGTTGGGGCCGGCCCGTTATAACTTATTACTATAATTAATAAATTAGGATAATAGAATATTAAAAGAAATAGAATAAATAGATATTTCCTTTCCCATACATGGAGATAAGCTTTTCATGCCACATATTATGGAGTTCCTTCGCGTTGCAGAGAAAGGAAGTCGCTGTAAAATCTGGTAAGACGAGCCAAGTGATAATATTTATCACATAATATCGTACAATAAAATAAAAAACACTGGTAGCACTCAATTTGTAGGTAGTTTTGGGCCAAGAATAAATTTAAAAATAAAAGGTAGTTTTGGCGGGACCGTGGAAAAGTAATTCAAATTTGAGATACAATACAACATAAAAATACAGTAGAGCCAGTATAAATTTTCCAAACTAGCATATTCATGAAGTGTCGTTTAGAAATAGAGGTAAATTATTCAACTAGTGCCGAATCATAAGCAAGTGGTGTAAGGCGGTGAAACATGTATTTATTTTCGTATTAAAAAAATAATAATATTTGGTTAATAATATTTTACTTGGTGGTAAATTTCCTTAGCAGATCGTCTAGGTAGGTACCACCGCAGTACCAGATATTCTGCCGCCAAGCAGTAGTGTGTAAACATTACTGTGTTCCGGTTTGAAGGGTACTGCAGCTAGCGAAATTACAGGGCTATTGAGACTAACCATCTAGTCTTAAAGTAATGAGCGCCAAGGCAGCGATGCCCTGGATAAAGTTCTGTGTATCGCTGCAATAATCATGGCAGTGTGACCAGATTTAGTAGATTTCTACTTTTTTGGTAGATTTTAGGGTCCGTCAGGTTAATGTCTGTAGAAATAAATTATGCAGTATATTTTGGTAGATTTTTGAATTTCGTGGTAAGCCACATTTTTCCTTCGTTTTATCTCTCGTTCTCGTTTGTGAACGGGGATTCCCACGTTTTACCACGAGTAAAGCCTGCCGCTCTTTGTTGTTTGTTATACTGTATCCAGGTTGATCTTATTCGTTCGCTTAAAAAAATAAAATATATAAATATTATTTTAAAAAAAACAGAATGATCGTGGCTGCATTGATTTTGTACCAGCTAAAGGAATGATAAAATTAATGGATTCCAAAAATTTGTTTAATGGAGCAGGAGATAATAGTGATTCGGAGTAGGCAATGCTCTACAATAATAATTGATAATGTTGATAATTTTCACTGTTTGTTTGTTAATTAGTAATGTTGATCATTTTCACTCTGTAGCAGTTAAAATAAGTACTAAATTGTCCATTTAATGTTGTAAATTATTACATTAAGTAATTGTATAAAGTTATTATGTATTTTTATTTCAATTCTTACAAATTTGGATATGTGTAGACAATTTAGTAGATTGCTGCATATTGGTTAGTAGAATTTAGTAGATTTTGTCCATACCGTGAGTAGATTCGTCAAATTAAATCTGGTCACGCTGAATCATGGTGTTATCTCTTAACATCAGGAGAGCGTCTCGTTCGTCTCCATACAGTTACATAAAAAAAAAAAAAAAAAAAAATCTAGTAATATCACCACTATACGTTTTCGACTGGACTTCGCCGGAATTTGCTTTGTGTGACTAAGAATGAGTCACATGCAGTTACACATAAATAATGAAAACTCTTATTATGTACATAATTATAAATAAAGACTAGGTAAGACTCATATCCAGTTGCCAATGAATAAAAAAAAACAGGTATGCGAATGTAACTCGAAGCTACACTACATGAGATAAAAATTAAAAACAATGAAATAGTAATGTGAAGACGTGATATAAACGTGTTCTTTAAATGTGTTATTATAGTGGATTATAAAATACTTCACTGAAAGGGCTTCAAAATTACATCTTGTAAGTAATTTTAAGTAGAAGTTTTACAATGTTTAGTTTTGGTGAGCTAAAACAATGTTAGAAGTTTAGGAGTAACGTGTGGCGCTAGTTGTTTCGAGATTGCTACAAGCGAGAAAGAGATAGTCACGTACTTGTCAATGTCAATTGTCATATAACCAGCCCATCATGATCATGACTGACTTGTCATAAAATAAAAGGATTTTTATTTATAAATTTTATCGATACCTAGAGGCGTTTATATTACAAAAAACATTATTATCGGTATATTAATTGTTTTTATTGCATGTTCATATTATGCAGAGGTTAAAAAGTTTCTGATTACGGCTGGCCGACCAATTTCTCGATGTGATAATTTCCTTCAATTTTATCCTTTTTGTTCTAATTTTTTATTGAATGCTCTTTTCAGATGTTGTTGAGGGTAATAATGTGTTATCGGTGCAACAAATGAGAAGTGAACGAATTTTGGATAAGTATTTAGTGTTTTGTTGGTGAGGAACAATTGCAATGATGAAAAGCGCCCTGCCAAAGGACAAACCTGGAAAGATGAGGATCAGGGCTTTTCCGGTAAGTCATCATTACCGACTTGTTTGTTGCAACGCCTTTGAAAATGCTAGTTTAAAAATATAACTACAACAACATCAATGGTAGCATGAGAAGCAGTTGATAATTACCAATACAGAAAAGTGTTGTTGAACTTGTGATATGTGCACAAACAATACTAGACTCGGTTCTATACTAATATAATTGAGGTACCAAATATACTAACCTATTTATCCTCTATTTTCTTGTCTTTGTGTTCTTTTGAATTAATTATTTCACAATTACTATGATGCCGCATAACAATTATGAGAACTATTTGGGTATCTACACATAGTACCTCTACGATACACTCTTTACTCCTCTTTTTATATATAACAGATTAACACACTACCAAGAAAAGAACTTCCCAATGTCTTCGACTCTCTCCTATTCTACGCCTTCCCATCTATTTAAACATTATCAAGCATTGGGCTGATATTTAGAGTTAATTATTTATCTACCTATAAATTAAATGAATAGGTTATTAAAACATCATACTTTATCCATGGGTACAAAGTACTGACAGTCTCAAATGACTACCATGTTATTAACTTGTAAATTGTCATGTTACTTAAAAATAGTAAAACAGTAGTGTATTACCAAAGTGCACACATGTTACTAAAAGTGAATTGTTTTTTGTGAAGAAGCTGTTTCTTTCATAAAATTTTAGGATTAGTCTTATAGTAAAGTTTATTTATATTCATGAGTACAATAACCTCTTTTCAACTTAGCACTATGAATACATATAACCCCATATAAAATACATAAGCCAAAAAATAATGTAAAGTATGTCTAAAATCAAAACCTCTAAACTATTATTCTCAAACATGTTTCTTACAGTGGTTATGTTGGTCAGAATAGTCTGTGTGTGCATACAATCCTAATGTTTTTCCATATTAGCTTCTATGGGTAATTAATGGGTTCTTAATTAGCCAAAAATAAGGTTGGATACTACATGAATAGAAATAATATAAGTATAGGCTAATACTAATGATACTGTATTATTGTTCAACTGTATTACTCTCCCTGCTTGAATCAATCACAATATTTGTACCCAAGTCATTTAACTTTTCCTCAATGCATTTTAGTAATAAAATGAAAGTGCCGAATTAGGAGGATATATAAGATTAGCATGAAAGATAATATATCCAATAAATATGCCAAAAACACATTACTCGAGTCATTTGAAGTAAGACATAAAACATCCATAATGCATTTGCTGAGGTTGGCTAATCTCAAAAATTACAAGAATGTCCAATGTGAAGGCTTTAGTTGATAGATCTCTTCTTACCAAAAATGCTTCAGTTTTTGTCTAATAGACAGTAATGAAAAAGACAGCAATAATTACATAAGATCATAAGTTTGAATTTAAGAAAAAAACCAATCCAATGCTATTGTATTTCCATAGTTAGATACATGCACCATGTTTTGTGATTCACTGTTAGGCTTTTATCCTCATAAGGCTTGAATTCAAATTTGAATCAATCTTATTCCACTACACTAGATTATACAGTCACATGTAAATACTTCTGGCAGTTGTCTGGAAGCTCTCTCTCTTTTAACAATAAAACACATTTTGTGCCCATCAATAGTGTACCTACTACTTTTTTTATTTTGTTCAATGTGGTGTCATCAAAGTTTTATTCTATTGTGTATAATAAAAACATTTTGTTTTCACCAGGATGTGAACATTCTTTACAAAAGTTCAAATCGAACAAAACCTTTTTGCTGACCATTTATGACTTTTTACTGACCATTCATGATACTGGTACATATGGATATGGGCTACAGAAAAAGTCATAATAATCAAGACAATGTAATGTGGACTTTTTTACGAAATTTAACCTACTCAAAAAGAAATAGAACAGCAATTTAAAATTAGAAACTCATAGATTTTATAGATAAAAAAATATTTTTTCACTCAATATGTCATCATTGACAAGAGTGAAAATCAAAACATAAACACATTTTACTATTTAATATTGCATTTTTTACGTTTTGGACTGTTTGTATCGTTTGTATAAAATGTTTGGTAATAGAGTTGATAATTAAATCCGTCAAAATGACTAGAAAATTTCAGGTGTGGAATTATTCCGAACCCTACTACCAAATGTACCCGGACACATGGGTCAGTGTTTTTTTCAACCTTATATGTAGCATGTTATTATAAAGAGTTCTATGAAGCTGATAAATCTTACTTATCAGTGCTTTCATAAGTGATGGCTCACTGTTCTAACAGACTAGTTTATCATCATTTATTTTATGATGAATGATAACTTCATCTCTATCTCACACTCAGTTCACTGCTGCATTTAAAAATATAAGTTGAATTGATAACCTTTCCCTGCTATTAAGTATTCCACCTATCTCACTGGAGCTACAATTCCTCGCTCCGATACTTCAAGGAACTGGGTTAGCACAAAACACCCCTAGTGACCCACGACCCACCCACAACATGACTTATCGCCCCCATTTTGAATAAGAACCTTCCCTTTTTCATTCCATCAGTCATAATAGGCACCATAATCAACAACAAAATCTGCTAAAAGAACAATTGTGCCAGGGATTCATGGCCATGCTCCGTTACTTCAAGAAGCTTAGTCAGTTTAAGTAGGCTGGTAGAGTGAATCTTCAAATAACCCGAGTGGATTATCAATGCATACAGTATGGTGCCTATATAGAATTAGAATTGAGGCCATAATATTTTCTCTTGACCCATCAAAATACTAAAAAGGATTGCTTATAGTGAAAGTTTAGAATCCTTTTGCCTTACGCACATATATTTCTTTTTCTCCAGATGACTATGGATGAGAAGTATGTGGAGAGCATATGGAGTTTACTGAAGAATGCTATACAGGAAATACAGAAGAAAAACAACTCTGGGCTCTCATTTGAAGAACTTTACCGCAATGCATACACTATGGTCCTCCATAAACATGGTGAAAGGCTCTACACGGGCCTTAAGGAAGTGGTCACACAGCATCTTGAAACTAAGGTCTGACAATCATTTTACTAATCTTAATATATATATAATTCTTTTGTATATGAACTCCTAAACGGCTGGACTGATTTTGATGAAATTTTTTGTGTGTTTGAGTCACTGTATAATTTAGATTCACAATTGAGCCCGGTAAGTGGCACTGCAATCGTACACTGGGTATGAAGTACCAGACATTCAGCTAGTCTATTATAAATCTATAAGTTTGTATGTGTGTATCTATGTATGTTACTTCTTCATGTTCGTGTTGTGATTGATTGAATAGATTAAAGGAGACTTCCAACCTTATACCCTGGATTAACACATGCTACGTTTTATCCTGGAAAAAACGCGAGTGTAAATACGGGAGCGCAGCTATGATTAATATAGGATTCTTGTTACTAAAACATATTTGAAATTCTCTTTTCATTCATGATAAATACCCATAGGCAGGTCTCCTTTCCAGGAGGTTGCCTAGGTCATGTAAACATTACTGTGTTATGAAATTACAAAGCTAATACTCATAGAATGTCTGGGAAGTTACGAGTACCAATGCAATAAATATAGAGCTGCAGTCAAATCCACTGTGTACAAATAGCCAAATTTGCATCACGAAATGCAATTCGCATTTCGTGTCTGCTTGTGCACTTAGTTCTAAACTACGACCAATTATGACACAATTTTTATTATCGTTTAGATAAGACCTACTGACCTATTTATTAGTTATTCCGAAATCTTTAGATGTCCATACAAAGGTGGAGCGGTTAAGTTATTCTTTAGAAAAAAAAACGTTTTATGTCACCTATGTAGGGTACCTACGTGTCCATTTAAAAATCTAAATCTAAATTTATTTGTTTGGCATAAATTTGGACATATTAAAATGAACCCATTGGCTCCGAACTAGTGATATCTGTATTTCGGAAACTAAGGGCTTCTTCAGGACATTGTATTCAAACACAAAATGCCATAAGCAGACTTAAAATTAAACAAATACAGATAAATTAAGAATTAGCAGATATAAATGGCGTGAATGAAAAAAATTACGTAGTTTTTATAAGTCACTATAAAAAATAGCTTATCACATTTTAATTTTTTTACTTGTATAGGTTCGAGAGGATGTTCTCCACTCTCTTCACAATGGATTCCTGCAAACTCTAAACAATGCTTGGACCGATCACCAGACCAGCATGGTGATGATAAGAGACATACTCATGTACATGGACCGCGTGTATGTACAGCAGAACGAAGTCGACAATGTATACAATCTGGGCCTCATTATATTTAGAGATCAGGTTTGTTGACGTTTTACGAGAAGCTAGTCTAGATTTAAGGAGTGTTTGTGATGCAGTTGTTGTAAAACTTTTGATGCTGTTTCTGTTGTTGATGAACTTCTTTAGTGAATCTAAAATCTTAACCTATGTTATTCCGAAATATAATTTCTTCCGGAAGTTGCAAAGCGTTTCTGCCGTCAATCATGTAATGTTGTCTTTAGGCAGTCTCACTTTAAATTTTGCCTCCCTTCCAGACTAGATGTATTTACTATATAAGGACACGTTCACTTTACATAAAATTCCGGTTGGATCGCTAGCCTTGTATGATTAGGTATGTGTTAGCGAAATATGCATTCCAAGATAAGAGGTTTCAACACGAAGAAACAACAAATCAATAAATAAAAAATCTAGTGATTGAACGCTTCACTGCCAAGAAGTGGCCAATATGAAAAAGCAAATAACTCGAAACACGCATAGAAAGTTGCGACGCTTAGAAACTGAGCATGACATTAGAAAGTAGTCCGAATTACAGTAGTACCGTTTTTCGTATCACACACATCACACATCATCAGCCATAGGACGTCCACTGCTGGACATAGGCCTCCTCCTGGGGGGATTTTGCCAATACTCGCCACGCTTGGCGGGTTGGCGAGCGCAGCTAGGTGTGATTGTTCGAGGAAGACGCTGCTGCCCATGTTCCGGATGACATCCCTTAGCCGACTCTTACGGCAACCACGGGTAGAGAGGGTGGGGTTACTCTTACGCCGGCACCACCACGGCGTCCACCACAGGGTTTTCGTATAGGATATAGTATTTTGTTATCGGTTGTCAGGTGGTGCGGTACGGTTGCATCCGCGACCACCTGCGGCAGACGCTGCTGGAAATGGTGGCGCGCGAGCGGCGCGGCGAGGTGGTGGATCGGCTGGCTATCCGCAATGCGTGCCAAATGCTTATGGTACTCGGCATCAACTGCCGCGCCGTCTACGAGGAGGACTTCGAGAAACCCTTCCTGCATCAGTCCGCAGAGTTTTATAGAGTGAGTATCGACAAACATGGTCTATATTACAATTTTAAGGGTTCCGTACCCAAGGGTAAAAACGGGACCCTATTACTAAGACTTCGCTGTCTGTCTCTTACCAGGCTGTATCTCAAGAACCGTGATAGCTAGACAGTAGAAATTTTATAACAACAAATACTAAAAACAAAATAAAATAAATATTTAAGGGTTACATACCATACCCATACAACAAACGCGATTTTATTGCCTTTTGTCATAGATAATGGTAACCCTTCGTGCTCGAGTCCGACTCGCACGTGGCCGTTTTTTTTTTTAGTGTCATTGTGCATTTTACTAATTTCAGTATATCGATAATTTTACGAATTTGATGAAAAATCTAGTATACACACAGCCAAATATGGTTATACACTAATATTATACAGACGAAAGTTTGTAAGGGTTACACCCTTACAAACTTTCGTCTGTGTGTCTGTGTGTTTGTATGTTTGTTACTTCTTCACGCTCAAACGGCTGGATCAATTTTGATGAAATTTAGTGTGGAGGTAGCCGACACCCTGGATTAAAACTTAGGCTATTATCATATAGACATTATATCACTTACCAATACTCGTGTATAAAATTCTAAAAAGTAACGATGATAACTGAGTATGTAGCGCGGTCGAATCACTCGCCAAAGGGCGTGGATTCAAACCCCAATAATAGCTTGAGCTGCCCGTAAAGAAAAACTTAGCATGGTCGTTGGGTACTTTCTGGTTGGCACCTTTCAAATTCAAAAACTGCCATCAAGCACCTAACGGTGTGTTCCGGTTTCACGTGTGCTTACAGGGTTGGTCTGCGTGCCAAACAACCACTTAACATCAGGTGAGCTGTGGTCAAACTTACCCTATGTCACCTATAAAAAAACTACTACATGTATTACAGGCCGCTATAACGTTCATTTAATCTACGACGTCTGGGATTGGTACGGACATTTAATTCGCACAATAGGTGCTTACGTGTAGTTGCTTGAACTTTAAAACTAAGCTTACGTGACGGAGTTATTGATACCGTCAGGACATTATTGTTAATTGTTAACGGTGTTTAAAAACTCATCATCTTCATCATCATCAGCCGTATGACGTCCACTGCTGGACATATGCCTCCCCCATTGATTTCCATAAAGACCGGTTGGAAGCGGCTCGCATCCAGCGCGTTCCTGCGGTCTTTATGAGGTCGTCTGTCCACCTTGTGGGTGGACGTCCTACGCTGCGCTTGCCCGTCCCTGGTCTCCACTCCAGAACTTTGCAGCCCCATCGGCCATCAGTTCTGCGTGCTATGTGCCCTGCCCACTGCCACTTCAACTTGCTAATCCGCTGGGCTATGCCGGCTACTTTAGCTCGTCTGCGGATCTTCTCATTTCTGATTCGATCTCGTAGGGAAACTCCGAGCATAGAGCATATGTTTAAAAACTGTTAATGTTTATTTCAGATGGAATCTCAGAAGTTCCTCGCGGAAAACAGTGCGGCGGTGTACATAAACCGCGTGGAGGCTCGCATCTCGGAGGAGGCGGAGCGCGCGCGACATTACCTCGATGAGAGCACGGAATCGCGCATCGTGTCCGTGCTCGAGCACGAACTCATCGAGCGGCACATGAAGACCATCGTCGAGGTGATTTTTTCCTTCATTTTACATTGCACTCTATCAGTGCGCATTTGGTCAGTAATAAACATGTAACGAAAATTAAAAAAAAAAATCATAGTGTCACACAAAATAATTCAAAATCAAGTTTGGTCATCTATGTAGGTATACATATAATAAAATCGTAACCGAGTCGTTTCTGTACATTAAATATATTATATATATTTATTATATTTCACTTGGTGGTAGATCTCCTTAGCCTTAGGAGGTCGTCTAGGTAGGTACCACCGCAGTACCAGATATTCTGCCGCCAAGCAATAGTGTGAAAACATTACTACTACAACTAAACATTACTATTTCATAAAAAAAGAAAAAAAAAACCTTTAAACAGAGGCAACATCGCAGAACGTTAAAAACTTATCCACTTTACCATATTTCCAGATGGAGAACAGTGGCGTGGTGCATATGTTAATGCATACTCGCACGTTGGAATTGGCGTGTGTGTACAAGTTACTGTCACGCGTTGGCGAGGGGCTCCGTACTGTCGCAGATGCAGTGTCAGCGCATCTACGCGAACAGGGCCGCGCGCTCGTCACCGACACCATACACAACACCAACGCTATTGCCTTCGTACAGGTATTCAGCTCAGAGGCCATAGCTTTCGTACAAGATCTCAGCTCAGGGGCCGTAGCCTTCGTACAGGTACTCAACTAAGGACTCATCGCCTTCGAACAGGTATTCAGCTCAGGGGCTTTCTCCCTCGTACAGGTACTCAGCTCAGGGTCCGTCACCTTCGTACAGGTACTCAGCTCAGGGGCCATCACCTTCGTACAGGTACTCAGCTCAGGGGCCATCATCTCCGTACGGGTACTCGGCTCAGGGGCCATCACCTTCGTACAGGTACTCGGCTCAGGGGCCGTCACCTTCGTACAGGTACTCGGCTCAGGGACCGTCACCTTCGTACAGGTACTCGGCTCAGGGGCCGTCACCTTCGTACAGGTACTCGGCTCAGGGGCCGTCACCTTCGTACAGGTACTCTGGTCAAGGGCCAGAAAAGCGCTATAAGTCTCCACATGCAATTTAAACAAAAACCAATGTACCAAATATAGGTCAGAAAAATCATCTATTCCTAACATTTTATCAAGCGGGAACGTTTTTCTATGGAACACCTATTGTTTTATCGTGATTTAAGCGTTGGTCCTATAGTAAAAAAATAATTGTGTTTGGACTTTAACATGTTTAATATTATGCCAAGTGATTTACAAAATGTAATACTGAACATAATTACTTAATTTGGTTTACGGCGATCAATTCTATTTGTTAGTTCGATTTTTTACAAGGCAATTACAAGTAGCCTGTCTCCTTACTCGTCATTATATGGTTTTATCATTTAATTAAAACCAGTGTTCTAATCATTGATTAAAATTGAACCCATTTCAAGCAGATTGTTATATATAAGTTATTTTTTCACAGAATCTTCTCGACCTGAAGGACAGATTCGACCATTTCCTTCAGAACTCGTTCAACAACGACAAGATATTCAAACACATGATCGCTTCCGACTTCGAATATTTCCTCAATCTGAACAACAAGTCGCCGGAATTCTTGTCTTTGTTTATTGACGGGAAACTCAAGAAAGGCGAAAAGGGCGTGAGTATTCTAAAGAAGAAAATTTCAGCTAAGCTTTTACTCGATATTTTTCTCAGAATTGTTAGGGTTTTTTATTGTATGATATTTGTCAGGGCCAACAAATACGGCAAAATAATTTCTCTTTCATAGTTCCCCACTACGATGCCTTCTCACAGATAGCGCGGGGCATGCACTGGCAATTATTACTCATGACATTCATTAGCCAATATTTTTACCAGTTCCAATTGACACCGGCTCCTAAAGCAAACGCGCTAGTGAGCTGCAGAGATCGACAACAATTTCGTATTAAGAAATTGGTGTCACTTAAAATTGTTAATTATAATAATTTAATTGTTAAAATTTTGGCATTTAACTTTGTACATTTGCCAGTGTTACATATTTTTAAGTATTTTATTAATATAGTCACAGTCAAAATCACACAAAGTAAGTCAAGTACAGTCATGACCTAGTAAAGTATTGGTATATTTACTATAAGCTTCAACAACAATATTGCATGTTTTTACCACATATCATTTTTGCACACTCACACATGTAATTCGGTATATTATAAATAAAGCATTACTATTTTAACAGACTTCAAAAAGGAGGAGGTTCTCAACTTGATTGGTATTTTTTTTTAAGCATAAATACTCAAAAACATATGTTATAGAAAATATGTACATAATGTATTATTACATTCCGGTGACAGGATTTTTAACTTGAGTTTGGTAGCTAGCCTCACATCATCAGCCATAGGACGTCCACTGCTGGACATAGGCCTCCTCCTAGGGGGGTTTTGCCAATACTCGCCACGCTTGGCAGGCGGGTTGGCGAGCGCAGTTAGGTGTGAAGACGCTGCTGCCCATCTTCCGGATGATATCCCTTAGCTGACTCTTACGGCAACCACGGGTAGAGAGGGTGGGGTATGTGTGAGGTTGTCCTCTGGCACAGGCAATTCATGCCTAAAAGAGAACAACCAACCTAAATTGTAAATGTGTAAAATGTTTAAAGAAATAAAAGAATTATTATTATTATTATTCTTACGCCGGCACCACCACGGCGTGGCGCACCACCTTACATTGGTTTCACACGGTGCTAGGTCTACAAGATAAGAAGCATGGCACTAACTACACCACATGTTCGTCAGGTTAAGTAACCATGTGATAGTCTAGAATCTAGATTATTTCTAGAGTATAAGTTGTCTACATTTGAAATTTCATCCAAATTGAGCCGTTATAATGTGAAGAAGTAATCAAATGCACACAAACATTTGCATTTATAATATTACTGAGATAAGATTATCTTCAACAGATGAGTGAACAAGAGATAGAGGCCGTCCTAGATAAGACAATGGTTTTGTTCCGTTTCCTGCAAGAGAAGGATGTCTTCGAGCGATACTACAAGCAACACTTGGCCAAACGGTTGCTGCTCAATAAATCTGTCTCCGATGACAGCGAGAAGAATATGATCTCCAAACTGAAGGTAAAATGATTATCTTTAAACAATAATTTTAAATCAGTAAGCATACAAAGTTATCCTATTGGAGCTAATTAAAAAAGTATTGAACTTATGAAATTTTTTAAAGAACCAATCTTCTTCGTAACGAGAAAGAACCAATCTTCTTCGTGACGAGAAAGAACCAATCTTCTTCGTAACTAGAAAGAACCAACCTTCTTCGTAACGATACTAGTTACAAGTTGAAAAATTTAAACCTGAACTATTTGCTTATGGCGTGCAGTGGCGGATTTATCAGCAGACTGAGCAGTCTTGAGCCTAGAGCGGCAGATTTTAGAAGCGGCAATTTCGAGGATCAATTATATTTTAGAAAATATTCTATTTTACAGTCTTCCTTCACTTGCATGAGTAGGTCACTACCAATTAGTGAGTAGGTAGAGACTCACTCATACATACATTTAAAACAAAAGTTGAACATTTGTACTAACTTTAGGAAATATATACAAAAACTATTTGGTGTAGAATTTGAACTAAATTTAATTTTAATGGATTTTTAAAACAATCGAACTGACAATTGAATAATGGCGCGCTACACTTTTGTTGCAAATCATATTATTTGTTTACATGTTTGGTCATACTGGGTGTAAGGGAAGACTTCCGAAAACGAAGTCTAATAATCACTGATAACATTTCGAGAAACCTAAATACAGTAGAACAAATACATCTTGGAGGTGTGTTAAATCCGATTGTCATTGCAAGAGAACAAATAAAGTTTCCTTCTTATATTTTTAAGAGTTTGAAATGTATATCTAATCTATCCAATACCTTTAAACGAGCAATTCTTGTATATATGTAGGTATCACACATACACATCTTCAGCCATAGGAAGTCCACTGCTGGACATAGGCCTCATCCTGGGGGGGTTTTGCCAATACTCACCACGCTTGGCAGGCGGGTTGGCGAGCGCAGTTAGGTGTGATTATTCAAGGAAGACGCTGCTGCCCATCTTCTGGATTACATCCCTTAGCCGACTCTTACGGCAACCACGGGTAGAGAGGGTGGGGTACTATTCTTACACCGGCACTACCACAATTATAAAAGAAAATAAACCAGCAGCTGATGCAGAAAGAAATAATGTATGTGCCTATTCGTTTTCAGGATTGTTTCCTTTACACCCTGTACACAGCTAAGAACATATTTTACTTAATCACATTTATTGAGTCCCTGATACAACTGCCCTTTTAACCTTTCCCAGAAAGAGGGTTTGTTAAAGGATGTGGAGCCACGAGACTTTCACTGTATAATCGGTGATGTGTCTCAAATAGAGAACCCAATAACCGATTAGTGTCCTGTCATCCTGTCCCGTCCGTCCTGTCCTCAGTCAATCTGCAAAATTCTTTACGTAACACAAGCACAATTCGTCTGTAAGTGTCCGATTGTGTTATTTGGACAATCTTGCTTAAAGTCTTGTAAATTGAAGCTGGCCCTTGAATACATATTTGAAAACGTAAAAAGTAAAGAATTTTGCAGATTTTCTTGAGACTTTAAGCAGGATTGTAATTTTGTAGTCATTAAGCATTTATGTATCTGTATGTTTTGTGTTTATCTACTGTCATTATTCGGACGGCTAAAGCGTGGATACGTTACCCGAGTGGGTGTTCACTGATAGATGCAATCTGGGTGTCTTTAAGTCGAGAGTGAATCAGTATTTTCTAGGCGAGCGTGCTCCATCGTAGATCGCATCTTCACTTAACATCAGATGAGATGGCGATCAAACGCAAGCCTATGAAGCAAACAAAAATGAAAATAGTGGTAACCAATTAAATACAACATTTTTATAATAGAAATTGACGTGGTTTTGACAAATTTGTGTTTTACATACACGGGATTTCTCACGTTTAATTAAATCGGAAATTTTGTTTATATTTTTGCTCTCATTTGAAGATTTAAACTATATGTAGACAGAGTCATAGCAGAGTACGACGTGCGCGCGGTCGTGCTTGATTATTTATTTTTACTTTCCTATATCTCCTTTCCTAGAAATGAACATTTACTAAAAATATTTGATTCGAAAAACGATAACATCCTAAAGATGACATCTTTAACCAAAAAGAAATCCCTTACACTAATTCCCTACCTCTGCCAGCATTTACCCAAGCCAGTCCAGCTCCTTGAATTATTAGACCATGGGCCACTGGCATAGTAGCTCCAACCAAGCGGGACGTCAATGCAGGACTTATCGCCCCACTTTTGAATAAGAATAAGAAATTCTCTCTTTAAAATATCGTGACCACTTTTACAACATGACCATATTCAAAATTTTACATGTTATAAGTTATTACAGCTGTATTATTTTTGCAGACTGAATGCGGTTGTCAGTTCACATCAAAACTAGAAGGGATGTTCAAGGACATGACCGTCTCGAATACTATCATGGAAGAGTTCAAAGAGCACGTGCTTTCCGCTGGGGTAACTATTGTTCTACTGCTAATTTGCGTCACAACGTTCGTGTATATATAGTTGTCGAGTTCCAATAAGTCAGGTGGTTGCGAGTAATAGAGTTCACAAAGTTACATTGACACAATGAACTAGTAATAGTATCGATTTCCTTTATAGACGAATCTACATGGAGTTGATCTGTCGGTCCGCGTGCTCACCACTGGGTTCTGGCCGACGCAAAGCGCCACGCCCAAGTGTAACATACCGTCAGCGCCGAGAAGCGCGTTCGACGTGTTTAGAAGGTAAACGATTTGACAGTTGGTATTATTTCTGCTTCAAGAGCTGTACGGTGTGGGTTCGATTTCGACTCGGTACAAACATTTGTGTGGTACGAACATAGACGTTTGCTCTGTCTTTATGTATTTACAAAGAAAAAAGTATAATTATAAGTATTATTTCACTTTTAATTTTGCAAAACGTCTTCCAAAACAAAAACTCGTAAGGTTTATACTGTTTAAAAATTGTAGCGTTTTAATTAAGTGCCAAGTGATATAATGTAGGTGAAATATATTTTTTTTTAAGACTTCATAAACTCTTAAGGCATGAGCGGACTATGATTTACTTTGTGTAACCAAGACATTATTCACTAAGCTGAAATTATAAATTCATCAAATATTTGAAAATATCAAAACACTTGACACTGGTAGAATCGTCAAAGTGCGATGCCAATAACAATAAAAAAAACCGTAAACCTTCGGTGTCATCAAAATCTTGAAAATATGTATTGTAATACTTGACACTAACAAAATGCATAAAACACGATGCTGAAAATGAAGAAGAAACGTTTCTATATTCGTGATCTGTTTCTGGCAGTTTCTACCTGGCCTGACAACGGCGATCCACGGCGCTCCAATAAAAACTCTGATACTTCACTAGACCATGACTTTGACTGACTATATTTTACAGAAAATTATTCTAATGTTAATAGAAAAATTCTAAATCTGAGCAAGTTGTCCGTATCCGACAGTTTCTACCTGGCCAAGCACTCTGGTCGGCAGCTGTCTCTCCAGCCGCAGCTGGGAAGCGCCGACCTGACGGCGACGTTCCGCGGGGCGCTAGGGGGCTCCCCGCCGCGGTCGCCGCCCGCCGCGCCCACGCCCGCCCCCCCACGCCGCCACATCATACAGGTCTCCACCTTCCAGATGTGCGTGCTGCTGCTTTTTAACAAGCGCGATCGGCTCACGTACGAGGTAACTATAGCTCACTTGACGTTGCCGGAATTACGTTCTGTCGAAACTATAGTCTAATGTATATTTTGTTATAGTTGACAGGCTAGGTGTTTGACCATAGCTCACTTGATGTTGCCGGAATTACGTTCTACCTAAACTATAGTCTAATGTATATTTTATTATAGTTGACAGATTAGATGTTTGACCATAGCACACTTGACGTTGCCGGAATTACGTTCTACCTAAACTATAGTCTAATGTATATTTTGTTATAGTTGACAGATTAGGTGTTTGACCATAGCTCACTTGACGTTGCCGGAATTACGTTCTACCTAAACTATAGTCTAATGTATATTTTGTTATAGTTGGCAGGCTAGGTGTTTGACCATAGCTCACTTGATGTTGCCGGAATTACGTTCTATCGAAACTATAGTCTAGTGTATATTTTGTTATAGTTGACAGGCAAGGTGTTTGACCATAACTTACTTGATGTTGCCGGAATTACGTTCTATCGAAACTATAGTCTAATGTATATTTTGTTATAGTTGACAGGCTAGGTGTTTGACCATAGCTTACTTGATGTTGCCGGAATTACGTTCTATCGAAACTATAGTCTAATGTATATTTTGTTATAGTTGACAGGCTAGGTGTTTGACCATAACTTACTTGATGTTGCCGGAATTACGTTCTATCGAAACTATAGTCTAATGTATATTTTGTTATAGTTGACAGGCTAGGTGTTTGATCATAGCTTACTTGATGTTGCCGGAATTACGTTCTATCTATAGTCTAATGTATATTTTGTTATAGTTGACAGGTTAGATGTTTGATCATAGCTCTCTTGATGTTAAGTGATGGTGAGGTTAAACACCTATTTCATTTCATTTATTCAATAACATAATAATAATAATAATTTCAATCAATTACAGATCTGTATCATATGTATGTGTAGGTGCATTACAATTACATTTTAAAAAGTCACTAGAGAATTAATTATTAAGTCACTAATTAATTAGGATTATAAATTAAATAATAAGTAAGTTCTACAGTCAAAATACACAGAAATGTTCACTATATTTTTAAATTAAAATGTAACCTGGCCTGGAATGGAACTGGCTTTCAAATGAGGCTACCTCAACACACCGCCTGCTGCTTGGCCACAGATTCTCGACTTGAGAGTGGTAGCTAGTCACTCAAATACTAGAAAGTACCCTACCTACCACAATGCCGGAATGTAGTGCTTTACCGGCACCTCAAGCTAATTGTTGGGGTTTGAACTCACGCCGTCAGACGTGTCTACATATTAAACGTGTTAACTACTGGGCTATGATATACAGTGCCCTGAGCGGCTACCCTCTATCCTAAGAGTACAATTCTCCTTTCGACTTAGTTCTATCGTTCCGTGTAACCCTGTTTAAACATCATCAGCCATAGGACGTCCACTGCTGGACATAGGCCTCCTCCTGGGGATGGTTTTGCCAATACTCGCCACGCTTGGCAGGCGGGTTGGCGAGCGCAGTTACGTAAGATTGTTCAAGGAAGACGCTGCTGCCTATCTTCCGGGTTACATCCCTTGGCCGACTCTTACGGCAACTACGGGTAGAGAGGGTGGGGTAATATTCTTATGCCGACACCACCACGGCACCTGAAAGGGTTAAGTGAGATGAAATTAGTGTAATTGTGATGACGAGTCACTTGTGTTCTAGGAAATCCTGAACGAGACTGACATCCCAGAGAAGGACTTGATCCGCGCGCTGCAGTCGCTGGCGATGGGGAAGGCGACCCAACGCGTGCTCATCAAACATCCCAAGACTAAGGAGATCGAGCCCTCCAACCAGTTCTACGTTAATGACTCATTTACGTCTAAGTTACATAGGTATGTACCACACGTAATATCACACTAGCGAATGTTTGTGTATTTGTTTACTTCTTCACGCTCAAACGGCTGGACCAATTTTGATGAAATTTGGTATGAAGATAGCTGACACCATGGATTAGCACATAGGCTATTTATCCTGAAAGAATGTAGCGAGTAACACCGTGGAGCGCAGCTAGTAATAAATAAATATTCGAGGACATTTCAAACAGCGCCATCTAGCCCCAAACTAAGCAAACCTTATGTACTGATTTTTTATTTTGTCACACAAATGTGACAGAATCCCTCAGTGGGAATTGAACCCACTCCCTTCAGCTCACGAAGCAGAACTTTACCAAATGACCTGACAGAGCAGTCACACATATTATTAGTAAAGATATATCTTCCCATACAAAAAAAAAGTACTATGGTAAATCAAACTGTTCTTCGAGCTATTTTTTAGTGTTAAGCGAAGGTCTAGTTGGCCACTTCTTAATATTGTAGTTATTTCAATAGACGGTGTTTTTCTTTCAGCGATTTTTATTTCAGCTATTTTTATTTCTTCGAATTGTATCATGTTGCATTAATTATAATCATATAACGTCTAAAACATAATGAAACTGAACTAGATGTTTTCTACCTACGGACCTAGAGGATGACAAGCATTGTTATCTAGGCTAAGAATTAAGGATGAAACGGATGAATATTTTACTATCCGGTATACGGCCGGATACCGGATAGTAAAATTAAAAAAAAACTTATTATTTTACACAAGGTTAATCATACTACAATAGGTTATGGACACCGTTTATTTTTATAATCGCACGTCAAAAATATTTGTTTTATTAATTAGTTTAGTACTCAAAATTAACAAGTGGCAAATTGTGGTGAATGAATACCAAATTTTCCGCATTTGTCGGTAAGAGGCAACTCTGCTTGGCTTCGTATTATATACCAGACCAGCTTCTGAAAATATCCTTTCGCTGTAAACGCTTCTGCCAGGTGCTAAAAGATAAATTCTAGCAAACCTTGACAACTGCCAGTACTGATTCAAATGACCACCAAATGTATAGGTCGTGATTGCGATCGATTCGAGATGTCTTTAAGAAAAAGTCAATGTCGTTAGCAATTGGATTTTGTTATTCTTGATCGCGACAATCACTACTATTATCCTTTGCCACTTCATTGAAACATTTACTTGGTGGTAGATTTCCTTAGCAGGAGGTCGTCTAGGTAGGTACCACCGCGGTACCAGATATTCTGCCGCTAAGCAGTAGTGTGTAAACATTACTGTGTTCCGGTTTGAAGGGTACTGCAGCTAGCGAAATTACAGGGCTATTGAGACTAACCATCTAGTCTCAAAGTAATGAGCGCCAAGGCAGCGATGCCCTGGACTTTGTTTTACTAAAAGTTCTGTGTATCGCTGCAATTTTCATGGACACGCGTTATTTCTTAACATCAGGAGAGCGTCTCGTTAGCCTCGATGCTGATAAATAAAATAAAAAATAAATAAAAAACAACATTCGAATATCCGGCGCTCCGGCCTGCTAGCATGCCGAATATCCGGTATCCGGCCAAACCACACACCGTTTCATCTCTAATAGATAGCGCCTTTAGTATTGCGTTATGTTCAGAGTTAAGATCCAGACAGTAGCAGCTAAGGGTGAGTCAGAGCCGGAGCGGCGCGAGACTCGCAACAAGGTGGACGAGGATCGCAAGCACGAGATCGAAGCCGCCATCGTGCGCATCATGAAGGCACGGAAGAAAATGGCGGTACGTACCTACATTTAATTTATTAGTTTTATACAATTAGTTTGAAAAATCTGCCGCCAAGCATCTAACGGTGTGTTCCAGCAGCCTCACTTGAGAGCCAGTTCCATTCCAGGCTAGGTGTGCTTTACCATCTTCGACCACACCGTCACTTAACATCAGGTGAGCTGTGGTCAAACGCCAAGCCTGTCAGCCATAAAAAAAAGACATTCTACCAATGAGGCAACAGGGCTGTCAAAAGGCTATATTATACTATTATTATTACTCTGTGCATTCTGCCATTGCCATCAATGTTTCTGTATTTTGTTTTTTTCAGCTTCTTTATCTTTATAGTCAAAGTCTAGTCTCGGTCAAGTCCAGTCCTTTCCATTCAAATCTAGCCAAGCTTTAGTAAAATAGTGGCGATTTTACTATAAGCTTGGATGGAGTTTTGGTAGTAACACGAAAAGTTATGTTTCACCACATTATATCACTTTCCCACACTCACGTTTGTAATTCGGCACTTTATTAATAAAACACCACTATTTTTATACATAAACACTCGAAAAAATACTAGTTTTAGAAAAAAGACAACGAGGCGACACGACTCTTTCCGCGTTCCTGCCAAAACCTATATATTATTGTTATTAACTTTATATTTAGGCTCAACCCCGCACTGAAGCCGAAGCGCGCCAAATTTCTCTAAAATAATGACTTCTATTTACACAAATAGAAGCACAGCAAAAAAATCTCCATGCCTATTTCCGAGCCTTCAAAACGTTTAACCATTACTGTGAAGTTTCCAGTCTCACGCGTAAATTGAGTCGCTACCTCACGTGTCTCTGTCGTTTCAGCATACGTTGCTGGTAGCGGAAGTGACGGAGCAGCTGCGCGCGCGCTTCCTCCCCTCTCCCGTCGTGATCAAGAAGCGCATCGAGGGTCTCATCGAGCGAGAATACTTAGCGCGTACGCCCGACGACCGCAAAGTTTACACCTACGTCGCATAATGCGCCCGCAACACGGCTTCAGTTCGTATCCCTTCATAACTTATCACCACAGATTAAAAAAAAGTACTACAAGCTTGTACTACATTATAAGCTATATTATAAGGGTATTTTAAGTCGAAATGTACTAATGTATAAACAACTTTCAACTATTTAAAAAAATGATGTTCCATACATTTGTCGTTAGGTCAAGGGTCAACAAACTTTTTTTTTATGGAATAGCTGATTTTTTTTCGCTTTTTCAGAGCTGGACTTGTGCAAATTGTTCATAATATTGAGTACATAAATTGTCTTTCGATTTATTACCCTGTATAAATGGCGTAAAAAATGGGTGAAGAATCCGTGGTCCTAAGATTTCACTTGGCATACCGTAAGCGTTTTTCATCCTAGACCGAATTGTTGCTTAATATCGGGCAGAATGTAGTCACACCCAAACCTATTAAGAATTTTAATAAAATACTTTTGATGTATGTGGGATGTAAAGCCTTGACGTATTTGTGTGTGTATGACAAGCGAAGATTACTCAGTGGTTAGCGCGATCGGTTCGCATGCCGAAGGGCGTGGGTTTAAACCCCAACAGTGAGCTTGAGCTGCCGGTGAAGGAAAACATCGCGAGGAAACCATAGTGTGGTGGTAAGGTACTTTCTAGTACTCGGCTGATTAGCTACCACCCTCAAGTTGAAAATCTGCCGCCAAGCATCTAACGATGTGTTCCGGCAGCCTCAGTTGAGAGCCAGTTCCATTCCAGGCTAGGTATGCTTTACCATCTTCGACCACACCGTCACTTAACATCAGGTGAGTTGTGGTCAAACACCAAGACTGTCAGCCATATAAAAAAAAAAGATTGTTAGACTAAAGAGTCTTAACCTATTTTCTAAGTAACATAATAATATATGTAGTACTTGTTTGTAATCTGTGCTTCGTACTCATTCACGTTATCTGCTACCGTGACGGCTCAATGCGAAGTGGTTTTTGTAACTGAATAGGATTTTTATTTTTAATTTTTAGATTTTTAATTTTTGGTTAAATGAAATAAGCTATGGGTTGGAAAAATAAAATCGGCCCTCTTCCTTACGCCGCGCCTTATTTTTTTATTAGTGTTGTAACTTACATCACGCCAGAGTTTTGTTTTTGCAAATAGGTAACTAGTTGTATGATTGAGTACTTCTTACCCGGTGTACGATTGCGAATATAAACTATTCAGAAATTCACATACACAAAATTCCATCGAAATCGGTCCAACTGTTTCGGTGGAGTTCATTTATAACAAACACAGCATGTTTATTTTAAAAAAAAATAAGATACTTTAGATAAAATTAATAATAAAATTATTATAAAATCCACCATGTTAGATTTCCTGTGACGTTATATCATATAACATGCAAAATGATAGAACCTCGTTTGCCAAAATATGATAAATAAACATACATACATAAACTGCTATATCTAATACTCTTTTTTGCCTAGTCGGGAAAAAAGTTACAAAAAATTTATAGTAAGTACTTCGATTGATTCATCTTACTTTGAGCGAGTTTGGCAACTCTATGATTATTCTGTATATACATTATATTTAAAATTAGGTACATGTAATAACCAAAATCACAAAATATCTACTGAGAAATAAAGATATTTGCTATATATATAGTTTTATGATTAATTTGCTAGAATTAACCTTTTTTTCCGTTATCACGGATCAAATATATTGTCTCTTCCTTGTCTTTGCGCGAAAAGGGCGTGATTTTGTGTTTATTTTGAACTCTGATAATAAATCTAGCGTAGTCTAAATCTAAAAAAAATCTAATCTTCTAATACATTTGAATGATATGTTGTAAGAAAAAAAAACAAAAAATGTTATAAAAGCCGTTTCGCAGCAAATCCACAGTAAAATCTCCTATAATTATGTTCTTTGTAACAACAAATAAAAACTCAAATGTAGCAACACCTCCCTAAACCATACATTCCATCTTATTCTAATAATCAGATATGGAATCTATAGTGACTGTAGAATCAAGGGCCTTGTCAGAGTGATGAGCTAGCGCGGCGGCGATGGAGAGCGCGGAAGTATCAAATGTAAGGAAAATGCGTCCCAATTGAATGACGTGGCTTGTGCGACGAGCAACGGAACCTAACAGCGCGCGTTAATTTTTCGCGCGTTTTCCAAACGTTATATTTTTCTTCATTTTTGGCATCGTACGTTGTACATTATACTGTCAAGTAGGTACTTCTTATGTACAAATGTCTCCCATTAAAATGAAGTAAAATAAATCTTATACACAGTTACATACATACATAACCCATGTCTATGTCCTACTAAATCAATGGTAACTTTAATAGAAGCTATGTACTTCTGAAAACAACAGAAGATATGTTTCATTACATCACTTTCACATTTAAACATTACTATCCTCAAGTATGCGGCCACAGTGGCAGTCCTAGATCGCGAGTTTCGTAAACAAAGCAGTTTGACCATGTATATTGTATACCCGCCCCAACAATTCGCGACGCTCCGTGACCACGAAGCTTCCGCGCCCGCCCATTCACTCTGAACGTGGCCAAAGTTACTAATTGGAGTTGGAGACCTTAATCAATCTACATACAGACTTATATTTAAACTAACATCTTATGTAAAAAAAAATACCTGTTGTAAATACCATAGTAGAGTAGCTCTAGTTGGTGGCGTGCGTTGTTTTATGATACTTAGTTGTCTTGTCCTAAATCAGATGTATTAAAATTCTATTCTGTACCAACATGTTTTATTACTTCTAAAGCCTTCGATTGTGTGCTCTCTTGTAAATATTGTATTAATTATAATAAATGATGTTCATTTCGTTTGTCTCGAATCTAAAGTGGGTTTTATTTACAGGTTTTATTCACTGACTCAAGATCGTTATGTCCTTGAAGGCGATGCCAAGTTAGAATAAATAGAAGTAACAAAATTAAAAGTATTTAAATTATTTCAAGGTAAATAAAAAACATTAGTTATTAACAATATGTTATTTTATTTGCAGGAAATAAGTGATAAAATATAATGTCATACTGAATATATTACTTTTGAGGGCTCGAGATTTCGAACGGAATGGGTAGAAGAAATCGTCAGGTAGATGCAGGTTCACACTAGGATGATCAGCTATGTACTCCAGAGCGCTAGGTCTTGTGATGTCTATAAAGCTAATATCAATTGTGATAACTGACGATATATCGTCCAAGTTAAATGTAGCATTTTTCGATGTTGACACAAAGTTACCAGACAGGATTCTATTATGTCCATTTATTTGTGCATAATTGAAAATCATTGAGTATCTTAATACAAGATTGTAACAAAAAAGTTTCGAAGATCTATTTCGGTACTCTCCAGAAAGTGTACCATTAAAAAAAGACTTGCCCACGGATACCCATTCTTTATCTTTGATTTGATATGGGTTTCCAAGCGGTGACATCACCATATGTTTATCTAATTCTAATAACTCATTTATATCATTTTGAATTCTTTTGCATTGTTCGATAGCGTTACCAGTCTTCTCTGACTTGTGGTTATATCGACAGTGGAGCCTTCTATTTCTGCCAAACAAAACGAAATGTTGCGAACTATTCAATGATTTACAGAATCCTTTTTTGTTTTCTGGTAATAACAAATGTCTTTTACTTATAGTGTTGTTGAAAAATGCATCTGTGTGATTATTTCCAACATATGATATTATGATAGGTAAACCGTCTAGATATCCAGGGTTGCCACTTAATCTAAGTATTCTATCGATTGATTCATTACCCATTACAAACTTGACTTGAATTTCTTGCGACAGATATGGCAAGCCCATAGTTATATTTTCTAGGTGAAATTTTATAGTGGCATTTATGATTTTAGAGTCGTGATAATGGAAGATATATTCAATTTTTAGCGCAAGATTCGTGCAAATACTCTCCGTGCAAGTAGGTTCATGTAAATGTTTAGTGTAATTTGTACAAACTAGGTTGTTACAAACAACTCTTGTCCAATTAACGCAGTGGAGATTAGAGCAGTTCTGAAAAAGTAATAAATACATTTGTTAAAATAAATTAGCAGCGTCTCGGCGTTTTATTCATTATGTATATAATAGCTTTGACAATTTTTATCCAGCCACCGTACTGTAAGTTACTTATAACGGTTCCTGTTAAAGGCCAACAAAAAAGTTACGCCACTATGAACCTTATCGCGCGAGATATGCGGTCGTGGAGCTTTGTTTCTAATCGTATTTTTTTTTATTAATCTCACAGTATGGGAACTGGTCAGTGTAATTATTTTATAATGATAAAGGAATTTGACTGTAATTTAATTAAATGAACACAACAAATCAAATTAAACTGTTTTGTTTAGATATTTGATTTACACATAACTATTTTAATCTTATGATATAAGTAAATAAAAGAAATATACCAAAACTGAACTGTTCATAGAAAGCGGCGTAGCACTTATAAAAGCGACTTCCTCCAAACTTTTTATAATTTGAAACATCTCGAGATCGTTGATTTTAACATTGCATTTGTATTTTTCATCTTTTAGAAACTGTAGAGCTTTTCTTCCAGTGCAGTAATTGTTAACTGATGGTATAGGCACATCTAAAAAAGATATAAGTATATTAGAGTTAAAATCTAGGAAAGGTTACCTGGAACTACCCAGTTGAAGAGATGTATCACTTACCTGTATGATAAATTGTGTCATTTTTATACAACCATATTGGATCTCCATATTTGTATATTGAATTGGAAAATTCATACAAAATTTGAGGCTTTTCATTACTTTTCCACATCAAATGATGGTTTGTTGCTACCGGTAAATTCTATAAAAAATATTAAATAAAGAATAAGCGTAATCAAGGAAATGAATGTATGTAATATTAAATATTATACTACGGTTACAATTTTTTTTTTTATATCGTGTCTGTATCACATTTCTGTAATAAAAAATGTGTCAAAAATATTGTATGCAGTCATAAGATATTTTTAAGAGTTACCTTTAATTTGACAACAGAGTTTTTGTTTTCAGGTAGATTGACTTTTACTATGCAAAATAAACTATTTCCATAACCAAATAGAAATAACTGAGATTCACAGTATTCATCATCCACCTTTTCTTCTTTGGTAGTAATCTTATTTTTCTCACAGTTTGGAAACAAATCTATTTCAGAATCCAAACAATCTAGATCACAGCAACAGTTAATGTCAC
This sequence comes from Biston stratarius, assembly GCA_950106695.1. Classification (NCBI taxonomy): domain Eukaryota; kingdom Metazoa; phylum Arthropoda; class Insecta; order Lepidoptera; family Geometridae; genus Biston; species Biston stratarius. The sequence continues at coordinate 17,183,896 of OX467115.1, read as the reverse complement.
ATACTTTTATCTGTAAAAATAAGAGGAATTGAGAAAAGACGAACTAAACTTATTTTTATTCTGTTTTGTCATTTAAAATTACCTGAAAATCGCAACTGCAATCCTTGACGGTGGTCTTCTTTGATGTATTATTTTCGGCTGTTGTTTCATTACTTATCTCAAAGAAAGTTATTTCTGTGATATTTTCTGTGTCAATTGTTGTCGTATAAAAAGATTCTGTAGTGAAGGTTTCTACACTGTTTGTAAAATTTTCATCATATAAAATATCTAGCACTGTAGTAATCATATCAGTAGTCGCCAACAGTTTTGTTAAACTGATATTGCTGATAAATTTTGCGGGAAATTCATTCTTGATTTTTTTATATTTTGCAGTGCGATAGTAAAGAGCATGAGGTTCAATAGAAGCATCTCTAAGAACATCTCGTAGCTGCCTTTTCTGACTAACTCCTTTCTTTTCACTTAGATTGTCATCCAACTTTAGCCTACCTTGGATAAAATCAATTACACTGAACTGAATGAACAAAGACAGCAAAGTGAAACTCAAATAAGCAATTATTTGCATCTTTCACTTATATTCTACACCAAACTGGCTGAAGTTCCTTAATATAATATCAATTTTCACTTCAATAATACCCGTAGACTGAGTACTTAACTTAAATCTGCAAAAATGCAAAATTGTTTATCGACTAGAATGAGTAATATATAAAGACTGTTGTTTGAGTGTATGCAATTTTGTAGACAAGTTACCAAAGATAAATTACCTGTCTGCTCCGAAACTAACAATATCACTTTGTACAAGCTGGTGAGATCCACCGAGGAAGTATTGACGAAGTCTATCAGTCAATGTTGTAGGTGTGGGGATCCAACAAGGCACTTGAATTGAGTGAAATCCAGGTACAGAAGGTATATTACAACACCCATACCCTACAGCCCAAGAACGTCCAACAGCATCAATGCAGTTCACTTGCAGTATTAACTTTGGCCAACCTACAATGATTATAGTATACTAGGTAAGTATGGTATAAGTATTATTAATTTGAGTTTAAAGTGAATAAGTTTACTATGATAAATACCTTGAATACCTCTAGTAATCAAATGTATGTCAAGTGGCTGAGACCAAATTATTGATTTGTTATAGTTGGGTTTACCAACAACAGTCTGTCCTTCAGGGCATCCCGATATTATTGTCCAGTTAGGACCTGTAATTAGGATCCTTTTAAGAATGTCGCCATCATTATAGTTAAGAATGCGAATAAAACTTACCGTGTTGTAAAGAATATCGACAACACAAGGAAGACTTGTCCAGGAAGTCTGAAGAACTTTCTATTTGCCCTAATATGTGCAGCTCTGCCATGAGACGGGATAGTCGCACATATGGTAAGGAGGGCGTTACTTCTTTGATAAACGTCTGTCCAAATTCAGAGGACTAGGAAGAATTTATAGATTATGCAAGAAATTGATTTGTTTTGAATTTCGTTGCCATGGTAACCAATTGCGACCAGCCAATATGACAGTAACAACTGTTTTTTTTTTAAATTGTTTATGGTCTGGCTGCTGAGGCCTTTGGACCATGTAACAACTGAACTGACAGTTTGCGTGTTGCCAGTTGATGCTACCGGTTAGTAAATGTACCTACTGCGGAAGAAAGTAGTATGCTAGTTTGTAACATTCCAACCGATCTTCGGTTACCGCTGTCGAATCACACACTGCGTGGTTTCAGATCAAAAACAGTATGCTTGAATAAATGAAGGAAAACATCAAAAAAAAGGTAGGTAGTCAGCAGTATAGTTCCATTAGTGTTAGATACTAGTTTTCGGTCTGCTTGCTACCCTCCGCCTAGCTTCTGACGATGTGTTTCGGTAACTTTAATAAGCACTCAACCGTCTATGGTTACTGTGTTAACCAGTTTGAAATTCCGGCCTACGTCCATGGTTAACACCATCGATAGTCTATGAAATAGTTTACTAGAAAATACAAAGATGTCATTGTCGAAGTAATTTATTAAAGAGAGTAAATTTTTCGAAACTCAGTTTATTGGTATATGCGCGTGCAAATTTTGGTTTGGCAAATATGTCGTTAGTTTTTTAAATATATTATGTATTTTAACAATTGTATTATATTTAAATTATGTTGAGGATCTTTACTGTAGGATTAAGTTAATTTATCAGTGTTTGAAGTGGGATATAATTATCGAGATCAACCTTAAAATGGTACGCGCTCGGAAACGATAGTTGGTTAGCGCTTTTTTGTAATTTTTTTGTGATAATTATTTTAGTAAAAATTTGGTAAAATATTAAATAATGTTTCATAAATATTGTCCTGATTTACTTTTCGAATCGTATTATTAAAAGATTTACAAAAAAAATAAGGAAATATCGACGCGTTCCACAGACTTTTCTTCCGTACGACTTCAATATCACACCAACAGAATGTGATGACTATGTCTAAAGATTTGATTAATTTACTTCTTTTAAGTAAATAAAACATAAACATCATAGTACCATTAGAAATGTAGAATCCTCTTCTTTACATTTTAACAAGCACATTTAAAAAATAAGGTTTAAATAATAACATTATTCTATTAAAAAAAAAAAAACGTGTCTTTTATCAAATCCGCATGTTTTACTCAGTTTTTAAGGCTTAAGATTAAAATCCAAGAGTAATTTTAATATAAAGTTTGAATCTGCGTTTTTTGTAGAGTTTTTACATATTTTTTTATATTCTGTAGCTACTATAGTTTAGCCATAATCACGGGTTTTGTTGACAAGGTTATGCATAGCAGGCAACGGCGCACGCGCGCGAAAACGCTGAACTTATGACGGTAAAGTCGATTTAGAGGTCGGACGGCCAAGTGGATAAAAAGACAAATCGTATTCCAGACTAGGTCCACAGTGAGACAGAACCACGACACAGAAAACAATGTTTTATGTGAATAGAACTATACTATCAATTACTTACAAAGGCACAAATGCATAGAACTACTTACTTACTCTACCTATAAGATTTAAGAGTTCGCTAACGAAAACGAATACAGTAATCAACTGAACCTTAAGTCGATTACTGATACTTTATGTAAAAGCATTAAAAAGACGACTGTGAATAATAGGTTTATTTTTTAATCATTATAACGAGTACAAAAATATTCTTAACGGCTCCTAAAGTTACTTAACTTATAACAAATACAATAAAATAAAAAATCTTACATTTAAAAGTAAAAGGCCTGCTGGACAAGTAATAATAATTGTATCGGGTAATATAAATAAGACTAACTCGTAGCAGAAATGGTCACACTTAAGACCACACTAGTCGCCTAAGTTGAAGTGGCAGAGGGCTGGACATGTTTTGCGCAGAAACATGGTGGTAGGTTTTCTTAGCAGGTCGTCTAGGTAGGTACCACCGCAGTATCAGATACTCTGCCGCCAAACACTAGTGTGTAAGCATTACTGTGTTGCTGTTTTTAAGATACTGCAGCTAACCAAATTACAGGGCTGCTGAGATTAACCATGTTATATCTCAGAGTAATGAGCGTCTAAACAGCGATGCCTAGGACTTTGTTTTGCTATTCAAAGTTCTTTTTTGCTGCAATAGTCATGGACAGGCGTTATTTCTTACCATCAGGAGAGCGTCTGTCTTTTTAATACTGTTACCCAAAAAATAAAACCGACAACCGCTGGGGTAGATCTTTTCTAGAGTGGAAACAGCGATCGGCAAACGTAGTTTAGGACGCCTTGAGACTAGGTGAAGTGACGATATACGTTAAGCAGCTGGAAGCGAAAAACTGAAAAACGAAATATATATTGCTTCCATACCTACAGTACAAGCCTTTGTAAATACAAAATAGTATATGGTACACAGCCAAATATGGACTCTCTCGACAAGTAGCGTGGCGTAGGTAAGGTAAATGTCCCATACTTCGGCATCGTAAGGCTCTTACGACTTTAAGATTTTTTAAATAAATTACTAAACATGATATCAGTTTGAAATGTTTTGTATGGTGAATGTTGATATTTTGCCAGTAATATAATGCATTAATTATATGTGATTTTAATTTGATTTTTTTAATATTAATTTATTTGTAGACCTCTTGTTTGAACCCTATTTCGTGATAAAATTTTACTCTGCTTCTAAGTTCGTGAGCTCGTGTCCCCTGTTTCGGGATAAAGTTTTTTACAGTGAGTTATGATAATTTATTAATAAAAAAAACACAAGGAATTAATAGGAATAAAAGGATTTAATAATGAAGAATAATCCTAAGATATTTTTTAATTATAAAATAGGTATGTGAGAATGAAATTTAGACTCGACTTTTTATTACTTATAAATTAAAAATTACAATAAAACTCAACATATATTTATTTCTTCTGTAAAAAATGCTTCATACCAGTGTCTTCCTGGAATTCCATCCGTAAATGGATTGGGCCTATTCAGTTCTTTAGCTAATTTACCAACAGAATGCAGCAACTGCCTCCTTTGTGATGGGAAACCCAATTTTTGCCATATGATAAATCCATTTGACAATTATATTCTTCTTCCTCTTTTATGAGAACTGTCGCATGCCCAGAAGGATTTGATGTATATTTTTCATTTTTCACCATTCCTAACTGATAGCAAAGCTTGGTCTACATTTTTGATATCATACCTTTTGTACGGCATTTTCTACGTTGCATGTCCCTGGGAGATAACAAGAACCAAATTTTTCGTTTGCAAAATAAATGTACTCATTTCACGTCTTTTGCGTTAGTGGTCTGTGCCTTACCTACATAGATTTATCTGTCACGAACTAGGGGAAAAGTAATAAAAATAGAATCCCTTGTTTCGTGTTATTGATTTTTGGAAATTCCCGCACTCAAATTTGTAAATAATTTTTAAAATATGTAAATTAACCATTAGCTACCCTATATATAACAAAAATATACAAAAATAAATAAAATAAACCGAATAACAAACAAATTTATGCTGGTAGGTAGTATGCGAATTTACCTTAAAAATGTAAATTCAGGTCACTTTCAAACTCATATTATAAGAATTCTAGTGAACAACACATATACCGAATTTAGCTCATAAGAAACTTTATTAAATACGTATTTTTTTTTTTTTTTTTACATTTCTATTATCTTAATTACTATACAAATACACAAGCAACGAAAATGTATCTAGAATATCTTTGATTCGGTAGTAGCACGAACTAGAGGACGCACGAAAAATAAAATGACCGCTATTTCGTGAGTCGATTTATTGCAATTTTAAAGGAATTCTAGGCTTACATATAACTTTTTTCTATATCATATCAATTGTTAAAGAATAAACAAATAAGCACTATTGAATGTATTATTCAAATGGACTTACCTTTGCCTTTCCGTAAGCTTAAGAACTACGAGCGCTAACCTTACGGTGACAAGGAACGCAAGTACACCGCACAGCTGTTCGTGGCCGAACGAGAGTTTCGAGCGTCGCATTGCTCTCAGTTTAGTCGCCAATATGTTCATACTTGATTTATTAGATAGTTTAAATGATAGAGATTTTGTATTAATGTATAATTTAAAGAAACAATGTTTAAATTGCTTATTATTAGCGCCAGAAACAAAACTAACGAAATAACGTACTAGCACGAATCAGGGGCCATTTACCTTAATTGATAGTGTCATAAGCAGTGATCAGAAGCTTTATTTATTTAAAACACAGGAACGCACATTTTAAATTCACCAGAGAAACCTATGCTGAACATTACGGCAACAATATCTGGAGGTCGGTGTTGACAGTCTATAGGTAGGGTTGCCAGCCGGAGTACAGTTTGCACAGGTTAGCCGGATCTGCTGCAGCTGTCAGCAGCCTCGCGACTTGCCCCGGGACCGCCACGCCAGCTGCCACCCCGCCCTCGGTACCACTCAGTTTACTGCTGACTGCTAGTAAAGCGCGCTCGGCCAGACCGCTGTTACTACCAGATGCGCCTAGAAATAACATAATTAGTGAATATTTGACATTAAATGTTAACATTTTTATTCTATCGTAACATGATCTTAACTGAGTGTATAAAATCAATATTATGATAATGTTTTGACGAATGTTTTTTTTTTTTTATTTATTTAGAAATTGTGGCAAACAAGCGATGAGCCACGTGATGGTAAGTGGTCACCGCCGCCTACAATACCCGGGTTGTCAGTGTGTTAAATGTGCGTTGTTGTATGTTACATAAAACAGATTTATAAATTAACGAGATTTTAATTCTTGGTTAATGTTTGAATGGAACAATTTGATTCGTTTTGGAGATATCTCCACAATTTTTGTGCACGACTAAATTACTTGACAAACTAACACTAAATAAGTGAATGTGATGATTATTTTGAGAAATAAACATATATTATTATCATATACCTTAAACTCTATCCTGATTTAACTAACACAGGCTTTTTACCCTGGTAAACGCGGGTAATACCTACTGCAGAGCGCAACTTATGTGGTATATAAATGAGAAAGTGTTTTGTTTGTTCTTTGACGCTGCAACGAAACTGGATCGATGTGATTTTTGCCATAGGTATAGACCAAGGGTTGAAAATTGGCAATATTCTGAAAAATTTACTATAAAACGTGTCTAGGCCTAAAACGCATCGGGGCCAAAATATTATCCTCACGTTAAAACTAAAATAAAGATATGTTTGTCCTGTCTTCACTTGTGGAAAGATTTTTTTTAGATAATTGATACAACACTTGCCTACTTTTTTATTTATATAAGAAAGTACAGTCAGAACACCCAGACACAAATATCTATTCCCGTGGAGGCCGTTACACAAATATTTGTTCTGAGTAGGAAGTGATACCACACCCTAAACCTCTTGAAGCAGAACTACTACGAACTTAGATATAAAGGTATATAGTTTACCTTGCATGCTGACATTTCTGCTCGGGTTCTGGTGCGCGGCAGAAACTGTCCAGCTGTACAGAGGGTCGCATAGCAACACCTCCAGTATGGTCAACAGTGTTTCAGAATTGTCGCGAAGTAACTGCATTGTCTTTTCACAGCATCTAAAAAAAACACATTAACTAAAGCCGAAGTACCTTTTCATAAGTTAGAGAAACTCGCGTGCTTGACAAGTACGTAAGACATTAGTTTCTTTAAAGGCTCCGTATTATGTCACGCAAAGTTACTTATGTAAGTTACTTAAGTAAGAAACTTGAATCCTAAGTCTTACAATAGTAATACTTGAGTTCTCTCTAAAGACTTAGAGCTCTTTTCAAGGACTTTTTGTAGCGATGATAGCTCAGTGGTTAGCGCGGTCGGTTCGCATGCCGAAGGGCGTGGGTTCAAACCCCAACAATGAGCTTGAGCTGTCGGTGAAGGAAAACATCGCTAGGAAACCATAGCGTGGTGGTAGAGTACTTTTTAGTACTCGGCTGGATAGCTACCACCCTCAAGTTGAAAATCTGCCGCCAAGCATCTAACAGTGTTCCGGCAGCCTCACTTTAGAGCCAGTTCCATTCCAGGCTGGGTGTGCTTTACCATCTTCGACCACAACGTCACTTAACAGCAGGTGAGTTGAGGTCAAACACCAAGCCTGTCAGATATTTAAAAAAAAATGACTGATCCCGAAAAAAAATTTGTATTCATGTTGAAACAGCTGAGTGATTCAGTTCGAATCAAAGGACTCAAAATAAATATTATTAAATAAAAATAAATAGTTATTGTTTTTCATGCAAAATGACTCGTGGTTCGAAATTCAGACAATTTTTTTTTAAAGCTACTCACAGTGTAATTTCAAATACTTCAAAACTAAAATATATTAACTAGAAACTTTACTGTGCGTAACACTTTATAGGGTTCTTTTTAAAAAGTATATTTTTTTATTTACCCTCTGAATATTCCTTCCACGCCACTCGATCCGAAGCCAGCTATGACGTCTTGTGTCAAACGAAACGGAACCGTTTCCGGGGTGTGCAACGTCATTCCCTGATCGAAAGCAATGCCTGAAAATGTTCAGTCAAATTAGATACAAAAAATTATATATTTTATAAGATTAAACGATTATTTTTATTATATTTTTAAACGATTTCTATTTTGGACTAGCTGATATACCTCAGTGCCTCAAGTCGAAAGTCTTCGACCAGTGTGTGTTACCAGTGATGACTTATGGCAAAAAATAATAATTAAAAAACGTATTAAAACAAAAAAAAAAAAACTAATCTGATGCGCTTACCAACGAACAGTATATCATTTTTATTTATATAGATTAACATAAAATAAAGTATATATAATTATTTACCGAAATCAATATGAATAAATTCAGCTGTTCTCTTGTCTATCAGTATATTTTGCACATGTCTGTCTCCCAATCCAATGATGTATCCGACCATAGAAGACGTGGCAACACTGAAAATAATTACAATAACTTTACATCGGTGTCGGTTACACCTAACTATAATGATGATTCTTATTCTTATATAATAAGAAACGGTGGGCGATAAGTCCTGCACCGACGCGACGCCCCGCTTGGGTTGCTTTGTGCATGTCCCCCTACCAGCATCCACCCAAGCCTCTGACCGCAATAAAACATTTTTTGCAAACAATGAATTAAATTCTATTTCGGGAAGTGTACCTTTTCGTATAAGCCAGCCGCCTTTCGTACCACGTCACGGGATCTAGATAATGCTCCGTAAAGAAGTAATGGAATACAGGTTTGAACTCCCTCAGTATTTTCAGGAACACTTGTAATTTTTCTTTGTTGCTCTTTCTAGCTTCGTGGCAGTCGTTGAGTTTTTTGCGTGCTGCGAGGCATGTTATATCCTGAAATGAAGCATAATAATTTTACAAAAAATATCGAGCAGTACGAGCTTTTGGTCACGGAAAAGTAAAGAAACGTGTGTTGGAGGTTATGTAGGCTTGTTCTTACTAAAATCTTCTCGGTAACCTGCCTCCATCCACGATAGAGGGAACCGGAATTTCCAGTGCAACCGGTACTGGTACCCTTTTAGCACTTTTCCTTTGGCATCGCTCCCGGGGAGATTTTTTACACGACTGCCCAAAAAAGGAGGGTAAAGATTTCATGATTTATGCATGTACGAGAGTTTCTTATTTCAACAATAACTTTTAGATTTGGACGTATCAATCCTTACATCAACCAAATAGAAAGTGGCCGTAAATTAAAAAAAAAGGTACAAAACATTCCTGTATTTATTTTATTTTTAAATTAAACTTGTTTATGTAAAAGTAATGATAAGAACGAAACGCCTTATGGTAAGAGATAACGCCTGTCCAGGACCATTATAGTAGTACTCAAAACATTGAGTAATAAAACAAATTCCAGGGCATCACTGCTTCGGCGCTTATTACTTTGAAACATTCGATGGTTAGTTTCAACAGCTCTGTAATTTCGCAATTTTACACGCCACTGCTAGAAGGCAGAATCATTAATGCTACTATGATACCTATCTAGACGACCTTCTTCTACAATGGCACGGGTCACACCCCCTCATTTTCTTTCCTGAGCATATTAAGCGGAAAGTCCGGCCCACAAATCAGACCACTGATAAGCCCAACATGCATCTACCATCTTACAAACTAAGGATTACCTAGGAATTATATTTTTTTTTTTACATTCTATTACATTGACAATATTTTTTATATTGATATGTCAGTTTGCATATTGATTTTATTTTAACATTTTGTATTTTAATCATTGACATGTAAGGTAAAGTCAGTGTTTTGAAACTCTTTTAAAATCTTTGAAACTATATTACGGAATTGACTTGTAACATTGGTGTTATTAATAAAATATTTGTATTTGGACTTAAGAGGAAAGCAGTCAACTGAGACATTTGAAAATTAGGAATTTCACCAAGCTATTTCTGTCGCGCCGCACGCAGCACCCGAATATACTGAGCGAAAGGGACAACTGCACCTCGGGCTCATTAACCCGAAATAAAATGAGCAAAATCGAGGTTTCGTATTCCTCTGTTTCCTCCTCCAAATTTAGACCGATTTTAGTATTTCTTTTAACAAGTAAATAAGAAGGATGTGTTCTTTGCCTGTGCGTTTTATTTTTTTAAGATTATATCTATGAGATTGGGAATTTGGACGTTGAAACACAGCATTGAAACTAGGTAAAATTTAAGATTTTTGAAGATTCCTAGCTCTTATAAAAAAAACATATATCAAAACAGAGGGGCATGAAACTAGCAAGTATCTACTTTCTATCTAAAAATTATTGCTCTAGTATTAAAATCCTGGAAGGAAGATGGGTAAAAATGGAAATGGGGAAAAATGGAATGGAATGAAAAATGGGAATGGTTTGTATGAAGAAAATGACGACTTGTTTCCTCTTAATAAATGCATACCTTGGAAAAGGCCACCGGATATGACCGGAAATATAACTGGAATATCCGATCTATTGAAACACAAGCAATCCTGTACAAGTAAAACATAAAATCACGTCAAAATCATATTAAATATTTAGTTCGTACACACCTGTGGCCGATAACGCGAGTGTGCGCCGACGTTGGTTGAAGATCCGACTAAGTAAGTTCCGATGGGAATGGTGCCCGCGCACCACTCTAGTACCCCAGATTGTTTGGACATGGGTACCACCTGAAAAGTCAACAAGTCAACAAGTCATACAAGTCATACTCAAAAACAATATTGTGCTAATTCAGGCGTGTCGGGGTATAACGCTGGCCATTAACAGTTCATTCTCACAGACACAAGTAAATCTGTTATTCTGGGCAACTTATGAACTGCTGAAATAATCTGCGAGATGATAATCAAGCGAAAGCTTAATATCATAATGGGAATCTCTAGTGCCCAACTGCTAGGCAAAGGTCTGCCTTGCCTTCTTCCAGACTGCCCGGATTACCGATTGTTATTCAATCGATTTTACCTAGGTCATTCATCGAATCCAACTCGGCTGGGCAGCGTTTTCTCGTCCGAATTAGCTCAGTGCCTCAAGTCGTAAGTCTTCGACCAGTGTGCGTTACCAATGATGACTTATGACGCTGAAACGTGGTCTCTGACTGTGTGCCTTCTTGGTAAACTCAAAGTCGCACAACGAGCTATGGAGAGTGCTATGCTCGGAGTTTCCCTACGAGATCGAATCAGAAATGAGGAGATCCGTAGACGAACTAAAGTAACCGACATAGCCCAGCGGATTAACAAGTTAAAGTGGCAGTTGGCAGGGCACATAGCACGCAGAACTGATGGCTGATGGGGCTGCAAAGTTCTGGAGTGGAGACCACGGACCGGCAAGCGCAGCGTAGGACGTCCACCCACAAGGTGGACAGACGACCTAATAAAGATCGCAGGAACGCGCTGGATGCGAACCGCTTCCAATCGGTCTTTATCTATATCTTCAAGCTCGGTCAACCAGGTACTGGAAGTTAATAGAGGAGACCTATGTCTAGCAGTGGACCTCCTACGGCTGAGATTATGATGATGATTTAATCCAAAAAATTAAAGTTCTCGAAACTCGACAATAGTACTGAGAAATACCTGCTTTCGTCACTGTGAAAAATAAAATGCTAAATCTCTTAAAGTTTCGTTGATTTCATTGGGAATATTGTCATCTAATCCAAAAGTTGCTGTTTTTAATAATAACATCCACCACACAAGATGCACACGTTTGAAATTGAAATTGTTCTTTGACTCCAGTATCATGAATCAGTCCTATTTTGCGTTAGCAGTGCTCTGTAAGTGTATGGAACGGTGCGATTTTATAGGGAAAGACGGAAATAACTTTAAAAGTAGGTTTTTAAAACAATCACACTTTTAGACCCTAAGGGAGAGATAACTTGCACATACCTTATATGTACGAATGAGTAGCTTATTCCGACTAGTGACGGGGTTCTTCTCCAGAAGGGTGTTTACTATGTTGAACACCTGTTGCATTACTGCGTCTTGCCGCATGTCATCCTCGCCCTATATTTTTTTTATGAAGTATAGAGTAATGTAAGTATGTACAGATGTATTATCTCACGAGAGCGGGTGAGCTATGTATACTTGCAGTTGTAATGCGTACATACACGCGCTATTGTGTGCTTAACTACAAGATTGAGCACTCCCGAGCTTACGCACACAGACAATATGCATGTATATTAACACACACGCGCTCGTGAGGTAAAACCGCTGTATCCATGAATCAATCTTATTATATAAACTAACATGGTTTTGGTACATTTTATTTTATTTACTTATACAAGATTGTAAAAGACAACCGCGGGTTACCTTACTGTTTAACTACACTACTAACACGATGTATTCAAGCGTATAAATGGAAGACATTTTTGAAAGACACACTAGTTCGGAGTTCGGGTTTCATATTTAATGTAATTTTTTACTAAACAATTTTTTTGTGTCAATAAATGATTCGTTCATTGTTCATTTATTTATACGGGATTACGTTTGGTTGCGTAGGATACTCCGACTGTAGTTTCGACTACATTCTGTGGCCTTCTTCAAGGAGTCAAAGCACAGTGAGAAGCGCGCGAAGCAACACGAAGCGAAGAATGTGTGATGATGATGTGAATGTGAAAAAAAGACGAAACACTCTGATTTGACTCCTTGAAGAAGGAAGGAAAATAAATTAAACACCATTTGTTGACTCAAAAAAAGGTGTTTTTATTGTATGGGATGATGTATCTCTACAAATATTGACAGCATCTGTGATTGTCTTATATTTTACCAAATTCTATGGGAGTCGTTAGGAGCCAAACGGGACCACACAGCCTTCCTGGTTACGTTTGACACTAATATATTTCAGCAGAGTTCATCACTCATTGAAATCAAACATCGACTAGCCCACATGCTTGATCAATAGTTTTATTGATCATGCATGTGGGCATTTAAACAATTTGTGGATTGATGCTAACGTAATTGATCGATTGAGGCGTTACTTTGCTGAAGTTTATTTTAAGGATTCAAGAGTTATATTCTGTAATCAAAACGACTATTAAGCTGAAATATAACTCTTGAAAACTTGATCAATGCTAACGCAATTGTTATTTTTTGTTAGGGAATTACTGAATTTCTCATATTGATTGATCAACAACAAGTCTTGATCCTATTATTTTGACATCTTATTCTCAGCGTTCAATCATAAATATATAAGATAAGAACTAGTATTTATACTAGTTCTTCAGCAGAAACTTGTTAAGGCTGTTAGTTTCTCTAAATAGAAGTAATTCGCCAGAGAACTTAAGTCACAGACATAGCTCAGCATATTTGCAATCTGAAGTGGAAGTGGGGTGGACATATCTGTCCCAGAACCGCTAATCGTTGGGGTAGGACGTGGTCTAGAAACAGCGAATTGGCAAACGTAGCGTAGGACTCCCTGAGGCTTAATGGAGTGATGATATACGTAGGACAAGCTGGCGGTGGATGAAAGCGAAAAGTCGAAGGTCGAACCGAGTATCTGTAGGCGTATGTCCAGCAGTGGACTACGATAGGCTGATGGAGATCAATTTCAACAAACGTAATATAATAGAATTAAAACTCAATTTCGTACCTTTATAAGCAAAATTCTTTTGTGCCCAGTAGAATCGGTGCAAAAAACTTTTTTCGGACAGTTTATGCCACCAACTAGTTCGAAATAATTTTCAAACGAATTCAGTCCTGTAATAAAAAAAAAAATCACATTAGCAACACAAAATAGTTTCTTTATTACTGACTACAGAACTTGTTAATACAGAAGTTGAAATATATCAAATATTTATATATACATACTTACTCGCAAAATCTGTGTATTTGCAATCATTGCTAACAGGTACAGTTACGGTGGGTATCGGTATTGCGTCTAAATTCTTCAACTTGATGATTTGTTCCGCCGATGGAATTTTCTGTTTACTGTCTTTGGACTTGGGCTTGAAGTTTGCGAAGCTAATCGTAGCTAAAACGAAAAAAATAAATACTTAAGTATTTTAAATAATCTTATTATATCGATTAATAGTACGCACATCTCTTTAAAACTTTGACCGCCAACCAATCATAACATTATTTATTTAAAATTTATCTAAATCTTATAGAGAATTAGTAGAACTTAAAAATGCGGCTGTTATTTATGCTGAATAATCGGTTCATTCAAAGCTACGACATCTCTGTTGAAATGTCAGCGGTGGAATATACAGGGTTATAAGCTTTGGGTGTACTACACGTGAGTACGAAAGAGAGTCATTGTATCATTTATGATAACAACACTGAAATCACAAAACAAATCAATTGAACTCTACTAATGAAATTCGTCAATTATGAAAGTAGTTCACAATAATTAGTATAATGACCGCAAGATAATAATCATAATTATATTAACATACTTATTTGATTGCCTTTCTTACCGTCACAGATCATCTCCATTTGCGCGACAATTAACGCCATCTGTCGGCTCTCAGTGGCCAGAAGTCTCACTAGCTCCTGTGCGGCTATCGTCCTCGGTTCTAGGGATGTCTTTTGTGTAGCCGTTCGTGGTGTCAAACCGAGTTGAGACGCTGCATTCGTTATCACTTTGTCCTGTTCAGCGTTCTTGAGAGCAAAAAGGATAGGTAGAGTGTGATGTGGATGTTCCATGGCGCATCTCTCTGAAATTGATGAAATAGAATTAATACTATTGAAACGTAAAATGGGCTGCTTCTCAGACGGAGACTAGCGGAGAAAAAAGAGGACATCCACTGAAGCGGAGCAAAATAAAATGGAACGACATTGAGCGGAACCTTTCGGTGCGACGATCATTTACAAAAGAAAAAGGCTATCAGTCGTATATCCCATTAAAACGGTTTTTTTTTTAAACAAAATGATCTTCTAGTCAATTTTGTAATGATGTGTGAAGCTAATGACTTATTGACGCTAACTAAAACGCTAAGCACCTTCACCCTTCTTTGGGTGACTAACGTCGATGGACGGCCGCAACGATGTTCGTCTTCCGTGCTCGTTCTCCCTACTCGAAATTGAGAAGCCCACCTTGCGACAGTGGAATACGACTGAGCAGACTCTCTTAATGTTGCCTCCAAATCGCAATGAATCTCTTGCGTCGTTAACTTTTTTAAACAGAGGTATTTAGTAAGGGCTCGCACTTAGTTTTTCTCCATTTTCGAGAATACGTTCCGACACGAAACAAACAAATGACTACATTCAGAAAAAAACAAAAGAGAATCGAAGATTTTTTTCTTTATTAATATTACAAATATGTATCTGAGCTATGCCTGCCAGTATTTTTTTTTTCTTATCAAGGAGTATGTCGTTCTCACTACTTTTTGATCCCTCCTCGTACATATGTAATCAAGTTGTGTCAACCAGTTTTTTATAATTGTTTTATATTTGAATCTATAGACTTATTTTTATCTCTAAATTAGAAAAATTGTTTAGCTTATAATATAAAATTGGTGCCATATGATTTTAATGCCTCCATGATAATGCACAATCATAACCAGGCACAGCACAAAAAGTATTATGAGCTCTTACTGTCTTTCAAGTTAGCCGATTGTGAAAAAGTAATGAGACTACAAACCTCATTGTGCGGACATACAATATAAAATTAATCAGCTCTTTCAACCATCATTTCCATTTCAGCACAATTTTTTTCAAACGATGTCTCAATGAAGATTTTGTGGGGTATATGGAAAGAAAATATGCCCAGAAGTGGGGCAAAAATGTAAAGTGAATAATGATGATAAATAGAAATCATACTTATAATTTTCCTCAAGTTTTCAGCGTAAGCATTATCATCAGTGGTGAGTCTCGGGGCCAGTTGAGGCAGCACTGTTATGAACTTTCGAGATGGAATGGTGTCCAAGAAACTTGCGAATTGACATCCGTCTGATCCGTCGAACTCGAAATCGGAATTGTTCACCCACAGAGAAATGACTCTGAATACGGACAGGTTGTTTTCTTCACTCTCTTTCAAGAATAGCAAATAATACCTAAAAGTGTAATTAATGTTAGAAAGGGTAGTGTTAAACAATATTATTATTATTATTATTATTATCAGCCTGTACTGTCCTACTGCAGGGCAAAGGCCTCCCTTCCCTCCTTCCATCTTTCTCTATCTCTTGCAATCTGAGTCCAGTCTTTCAAGCAGGAGTCAAGTTCGTCCCTCCATCTCCGTCCGTTCCATCTTGAGGGAACCACTGTGTCGTGATTTTGGCCCAACAATCTCCCGACATGCGACTAACATGTTCAGCCCAGTCCCACTTTAGGAAGGCGGCTTTCTGAGGTACATCGGCTATCCGAGTCCTGGAGCGCAGTAAGGTGTTTCTTACTTTGTCTATAAGTTTCACTCCTAAGATACTGCGCTCCATGGCTCGCTGGCATACTCCCAGAGCGGAGTTCTCATTTTTTGTCAGTGACCAAGTTTGAGCGCCATATGTGAGGGTGGGGAGAACACATATGTCTATGTTAAACAATATAATACAAACAATGAGTTTAGGAAATACATCATATCGATATATTATCGATAAACTCATTGTTTGTGGGCAAGTAATTCTTATGTAATGTTCTGAAACAAGTCTTTTCGTGGTGTTTTAAGTATTACCTCATTGCCAGATGAAGGAAGCTCTCCTTTTCTGCTCGAATGTTGGCAATTTCAACTTCATCAAGATTTTTAAACCGTTCATTTGTGAAATATGCTTTTCGTTCGTGACTGAAAAAAATAATTAAGTATACTATATAACAACAATACAACAAATATCAGTAAATACGTTTAGTTTATACCTGGTCATGGATTGTTGTGGAGTCGATTTCAATGACGAAGCAGTGCCTCTCATATTCTCCATGCATTTCACTTTAGCTTCGAATACTGAGGAGTTCATATAAGCAACCACCTAATAGAACGCAAAACTTATTAAGAATCATAATTGACAGCAGGGATACGATAACACATTTCTGTTAAGTTCTACCAGTAGTAAAGTGTATAAGAATCCTATATCCAGGGTAAAGGAAAAATGATGAGGGGAAGAAGTGACTGTATTTACTTGCCTGTTTGTACTCAGCATCTGCGAATTTTGCAATGTCATGGTATAATTTTAACCTGGTTTCAGCATGATTGGTTTTACCCACAGTTTCAAGGCTTTGCAGCAAATATTTCTCAATGATGTCGCGCGCGTTGTCTCGCTTCAATTCAGCTATCCATAAACCATATTGTCTAAAATAAGTAAACTGTTTTTTAAACTAGAAAGGATAAACAAACAGCGGACTGCCGACCAATGACAACCACTGCTGATAAAAATAATAGCAACTATTGGTTAAAATATGACATGTTTGTTAATACGGGAGTACATGGAACGACGTTATTTAAGCTGAAAGAACACATTGTAATATTGTGTTGTATTGTTTTTTCTTTTCTACGGGACAAACCCTAAAATCGCGAAAAAATAATAAGCCATTTCATACCAAAAAGTTCACCATCGACAAAATGTGTGAAACAATTGCCATTCAAACGTTAGCCTCATTGTAAAAGTTGTTTACACTGAGTAGAATGATGTCCTTTCGGCTTAGTATTACCGTTCCAAAACGTTTAAGAAAAAATCCTGTACAAGTTTGAAACAAACTCATGTTACGAGAATTACTAAACTACCAACCCTCAATACCAACTACCATACTACTTTACCTCAATGATCTGGCCGTCAAAATGACATCTTTAGAGTCGTTAGTCACAATATTCCGCAGCAATGAAAGTGCAATTTCCTTGTGACCTTTAGCCCATGATATTTCACTTTCCACTAAGGCTACTTCTTCAGAAGATTGCAGTTTCTTTACCACGGCTAAAAGCCGCTGCGACATTTGAACTCGGTTGTTTGACAGTCCTAATTCTAAAAGCACACATACATACTTACTAAATAACTATTATTAAAAAGTAAAGGCGAATCTTTTTCTATATTTACTCAATTTATAAATCGACATTAACTTACTGGCATATTGTATTTGCAAAAATACTATTTTGTCTTGCAAACTGTTGTAAGTTTTCGCCGCAAGTTCAAGAATCAAAACTCGTTGCGAGATTAAAGTTTCTACATGCTTAAAATCGCTAAATATCGGAAGCTCATCCACCTCCCATTTCCCAAGTAGTTCATTGGGAGACATTTTGTTCATTCTGACTGAGAAATAATCCTCAATGTCGGAAAATAAATGTAGTTTGGACAGAACTTTATAAACACTGTGACAGTTCTCCATGTTGAGACTCTGGCATAGTTTCGAGACTGCTATCTTTGCTCTATTCAACGGTAACACTAGTTTGTTCTCGACATCTGTTGTTTGTGCGTTTAGGCAATCTCTGAGACATGCGTAATGGAATGCTTTTATAATGGAATGTAGGTTACAAGTCGCCAATTTGGATTTGTCTTCTAAATCTTTTGTATCAACGATCTCACTCCAGTCACCTGAAATAAAATTATTTATTCAACAACCTTTTACAAAATTTACATATAAACATAATTTTATCTTGCTTGGCTTTTAATTGGCTTTATGTTATATGTGCACAAAAAGATATGCCTCAATAGGATGCTAGCAAAATTATTTAGAGTGTGGATTAGCTCAATACAAATGACAATTTCTTGTTTTATGTATTTATGATTGATAGGCTAGGAGATTGACTGCAGATCATCTGATGTTAAATGACAGCGCGATCGAAGATTGTAAACAAATTTAACCGCAATTTGCTTGAGAGAAACTAAACAAACTTACCAAGAAAAGATAGACATTCGTATTTAATATTGTTCAACTCGTCGGATTCGGGTAAGGACTTTATATACTGCAAAGCCAGATGATGCATGCCGGATTTGTGTAGCGACCTTACTGCGCCATACTGGAGGTCACGGTCTGGCTGACTTCCACAGGACAGGGCTATGTCGTGGAGGAGAAGCGAATCGGTGTACTGGCCAGTGTTGATAAGATGTTTGCGTTTCTCGCTCTCTATTGTTAGATGAGCGGTGCCACAGCCATCGATAGCATCCATTTCTCCAATTGATACGTAGCACTAAAAATTAACAGACATTTATGGTGAGAAGAAGGTACTTATTTTCTAAGAATTTTAACAAACTAGCCGCGGTTTGTTTAATTTGCTGTGTTAACGTATGAATAACGCGTAGCTTACTTTGACGCAAACATATTCTTGGAACGTTTTAGTTTTTCTTTAATCATTTAAAAAATCAGAATGACTAATCAAGAAGTTTTATGACTAACAGACAACTTTCACGGCCCTAATTCTAATATATTAATAGTTTTAGTATGTATCGTTGCACAATGATCATCTCTTACCATGAGAAGATTCATTACTTTACCATAAAACATAGATCACTTGGGCCCATAACCTGCAACACCTTTTTTTATAACTTCTTCGATGCCTAACTTTAATATATATCAACGCATGATAGTGAAATTTTTTCTGCATAAACTGACCTTCCTAAATATTTGTTGTACGTTCTCACCACCTGGCAAGTTGGTGGTAGTTTCCGGTGCCGACGGCGGCATACCATTATTCTGCGCCACCGCCCACAGTTCCCCGTAGTAAATAGCTGCCATGTGCTGGCCAGCCACTGCGGCGCCCCAAGCTACTTTGTCGTATCCTAGGCGAAGGTAGTTCAGAGATTCTACAGTGCGATCTGGCCTGTAAATAAAGGTGATTAGTAAGTAAGGTAGTAGGAAGTAAGGTAGGTGATGAAAATAATAAATAAACCTACTACATATTCGCAAAATACTCGGAATCATCGACGGCTTGAAATCTTTTTTTATTCGAAAATTGGCTTACGTGTCAAGTCAGGACGTCACAGGTAAAGTCTCTTGACTTAACCTAAATTTTACCTAAGTTCATCTAATTATTTACTTCTCTCACACTTAAAATAAATGTTTCATCCCTATGGTTCGCTGCGGTTGTTGTTCAGCTATATTTGTTTACATTTCGGATAAATTACAAATATCTTAGTGTAAATAAAAATGTAAAAAAATATTACTTACCGAGCTTTATAGTACCGCCTCTGCAGTCGCACGAAATCAACGATATCGAGCATGTATTGAATGACCATCTTTTTTCCAACTTCTACAACATTCATAATTCTCGGGTTTATATGGCTGCTATCATTTGAACACTCAACTTTATCATCAAACGTTTGCTCCCAGGTGTAGGTAAAGAAGTTATTTATTTGATTGCTCATTGTTTCTATGTGCTTCTCTGTAGAGCAGTGAAGGAGCAAGCCTACCAATGTTGGCAAAACTTTGCGACATATACTTGACTGAAATACATAACAGAAATGTCAATAAAATGCACGAATATGGTTTTTAATATTTTATTTATATCCCCGTCTTATTGTTTACCTTCATCGCGCAAACATGTAACAAGTCGTCAAAGTAATTTGAAGACGAATCGACCAAACTCAGTAAGACCGTTGTGACTTTCTTTAGCCATTTGCCATGATTCTTGCTGTCGTTAGAATGCCAGTCTGTGGTCATAGCTCTGATGAATATCCCATCAGAGTGTTGAGCACAGTACTGATCAAACTTGGTATTGTGGATTTTTATGTCAATATTATTGCTATTGGCAGTGGTTAGTGGTCGTAACATTTGTATGTCGACTTGTTCTAAATCTGTAAAAAAAATATAAGTCTTAATCAATGATATTCATTATATTATCATGAATGAGTTCAAAATCTAGAGTGATGATTTAACTAGATTATTGTAACTTTGAAATCCTTCCCTTCAATGTGTTTGTTGATACTTTTTTGTATTTTTTTTTCCTTTTTAATGGCATTTACAGCATGTATACAAAAGAGATTAGAGAAGAAGGATTAGAGACACTTATTTACTCCGAAAGGCAAATGGTTCCTGATTCCAAGAAATTTATTCGCAAGAGAATATACTTAATGCAGGTAAAAGTAAAGGTAAATGTCCGTTGCTGATGTATTTATAGACTTATCTACGTATTAAAATTACCCACTATTTGCATGTTAATGTTAAGTGTCACATGGAGTTCATTCATTCTGATTTGACAAAGACTCACTATATGCCTACTATTATTACACAAGCAGGTTGATTTTTATTTTTTTTATTTTAAGTTGTTTCGCGTTTGACCACACCCTGCTTGATATTAAGCAGTAGTGCAGTCTAAGTTGGAGCACGCTAAACCAGAATAAACCTATTTACTTCAGATTTGTAGACACTTATATTGTACATATTGTCCTACGATTGATTATTATCACTGTTGGAGCAACTAAATATACCTATTTACATTAATTAATATTATCTCGTAGTAATTAAAATCTATGCTTGCAGTGAATGTTCTACCCGCATTCGAGTCGCGTGCCATTAACACGCAGCAAGATGTTGCAAAATAAACAATTGGAATAGAAAAATATACGTTCATCAGGCGCTGACATAAACCACCGAACAATATTATTCACCGATTTTTTTATGAGACATTACATAATATTGCATAATACATTGTGCCGTGGTGTGTGGCGTAAGAATAGAACCCCACCCTCTCTACCCGTGGTTGCCGTAAGAGTCGGCTAAGGGATCTAATCCGGAAAATGGGCAGCAGCGTCTTCCTTGAACAATCACACCTAGCTGCTCGCCAACCCGCCTGCCAAGGGTGGCGAGTATTGGCAAAACCCCTCCAGGAGGAGGCCTATGTCCAGCAGTGGACGACCTGATGATGTATGTGTGCGACATAAAAATCTAGTATAGAGAAAAAAAAAACACTATGTATGTCGTCAAAAAACATCCAATAACCGTTTCTTTCATCTAACTCCATTAAGACGTTTAGTTATGAAAAGGGAACAGATAAGTTTCGAGTTAGTTTCGCTTTTATAATATTAGTTAAAATAGTCAGGATTAGTATTTCTAATTACAGAACTATATAGGTTACCCAGAGCATCGTTTCCTTCTCTACATTTGAGCAAGTTGTTCAGCGTTTCCGTTACTTTGCCAGTTACAACGGGATCGTCATCGAAGATAACCTGTGAAAGGGACTTGAGTACTACACACGCCATGTAGTGCTTTGGCGCAACATCGACGACCTTCTGTGTATCGCCGGGAGGCACGGTTACAAGTGTCTTCAGATCATATGTACCTATTTCAGAGAGGCAGTTACAGGCTTCTATGATTATCTGTAAAAAAAAAAAAAAATTGACCAGCTGCATGATACGATGCTTCGATGATAATACGCTTATTTATTATCACTTGGTGGTAATTTCCTTAGCAGGAGGACGTCCAGGTAGGTACCGCCGCAGTACTAGATAATCTGCTGCTAAGCAGTAGTGTGTAAACATTACTGTGTTCCGGTTTGAAGGTTACTGCAGCTAGCGAAACTACAGGGCTATTGAGACTAACCATCTAGTATCAAAGTAATGAGCGCCAAGGCAGCGATGCCCTGGAATTTGCTGTACTACTCAAAGTTCTGTGTATCGCTGCAATGGTCATGGACAGGCGTTACCTCTCATAATTAGTAGAGCGTCTCGTTCGTCTCATTACAGTTACATAAAAAAAAAACAAATAGAGAAAGAGGAGAAGCTGTAGCCTATTGATTGTTTATTGAATATTTTATTGTCTTTCAAAAGTTCATAGAAGTCACATGTGAAGTCTTCATCAGTTTACTGGGTTTTAAATCGACTCGAACATGACTCGTGACTTGCCTTGACTGACTGTTTGAAAAAATATGAAAATGACATCTTTGATGTTTGAATTTGTGTAAGGGAATAATTCTATTAGCACGCGAGTCATGATAAGTATTTTTAGTCCTTAAACCGAGACTGATCTACCTTTTAGCTTTATCACGTTTTCACGCAATGGAAGATATTTTTGTCTACGTGCTAGAGCAGAATGGAGGGCGCAATACATCTAATAACGAGATATGGATAACTTAGAATCTTAAAAATAGATGATATTGAAAGTTATGAGGTTTTTTTTTCCATCTATTTTGGTTTTAAGTTTTCACTTACTTTATCCTCGTAATATACGGATTTCAAAATGTTATTTAATGCGTGCACAAGTTGGTGTATAGTGCTCAATCTGCAGTCTTCAGAAAAGGCTATCATGCCCATTTCCTTACAAAATTTGGTCACATAATGTTTATTCGCATTCAGAACTTTGCGCAAAAGCGACAAATTTTCTGAACTAAAAAAAATATAAAACAAAATAATTACAAATTAATCAACTGAAAAAAGGCGATCGTAGAAGAAAATCATAAAAAGCGAAACAGTTAAGGTTAGATGGGGATCACAAATATTTAAGCGCACCCAGGACAGGAGAAAACATCTAGACTTTCAACCTTCACTGCTTTGAGATGAATACTTAATTAACTAAAAAGCTAAATCCTTATTTTTATTTAAAATAGGCTTGCGTTTGCCTATACAATGTGAAAATGCTCTACGATGGAACACGCTGGCCTAGATGAAACAAATTCACTCGCCAGTGGAAGGCACCAAGATTGACGATCAACTTTTTTTAAACATACCTTGGATTTGTCAAGCTCAATATTTGTTGATTTATATTGTCTGTGAAGGCAGTCATTGTTGAGCAAGAGTTATCTTGGGCAGGTTGAGAGAGGGCAGCATAGTCAATGACATCTTCTCCACTAGCTTGCAAATAATACTTCATATTGTCTGTAAGTGTCCCACATTCCTTTTTCAAGAGTTCCTTTTCTTTAACTTTCAAAGCAGTCAGAAGCTCATTTAGTGACTCTCGTATCATTTCGACTTTGCCTGGAAGTATCTTTTCCAATACTACTTTGACGGATTTCGAGAATGCTAGTAATTCTTTAGAGTCTCGACAGTTTCTAATGCCGTGACAGAAACTTTTACAAACGAAATTGCACACAAAGGCGTCTGATGGAAGGTCCAGAGGAATAATTTCGAAGAAAACGATAAACGCATGTAGGGCCATTAATTTAAATTCGAACACTTTTTCTTCTAGGACTATTTTCCATTGGCTAAACAGCACTTGAAAAATTGCTAAGGGCTGGTTTTCACAAAGGTATTGCATAATATTTCCGCCTGTGAGATCCTAAAACCATAGCTCAGATAAAATGAATGTCATCAATTCTAACACGATTAAAAGTTATGAACAAAATTACTCACTCCGAAGTATTCAAGTATGGATGAAAACACTTCTTTATTGTAGCCGTGAGGTTTCGTTTCCTCCGGTATTATCACGTTTTCAAACATTTCCATTGTCCCTCTGCGATCCCAGAGTTGTAAAGCCGTCAGTAACACTAATTCGCCAACGTTTTCGACGAATAAATCAGTCCATTTCATGTTCTCAAGTATTTGTCCAGTGAGATGGAATAATTTCAGAGCGCTGGCCGTAGATTTCTTAAATTCGTTCGACTCCTCTGTACCTCGGTAGCCTAGAGCGTATTTTTCGGTGACGATATATGGCAGACATAGAACAATGATTTCCGAAAAACAAGTCTGTAAATCAAAATCAAGAAGTCATTTATTCAGTTTAGGCCCTGGTAAGGCACTTATGAACGTTAAGTTACATTTTTGAATCTACCACCGGCTCGTTATTACACTTCAACTGAGAAGACTCCGGCAAAAAACTCAGCAAGGCATTTTTTTTTTGGATCTTTCTTTTCAAAAAGGTGTCAAAAAAGTTGTCTGAAGTTTAAGGCCGTATATTCTGACGTTTCAAGCACATTCGTTACTGCACTCTAATGCTGTTTTAGATAGGGTCTCATGTAGTACAGCAAAGAGCTTATATAAGAAAATAAAAAATAAGAGTGCCCCAAATATCAATTTTTTTAATAGCCTGTGTCACTGAGTGGAAGGTGTCCTACCTCATCCATCCAAATCTGTTAAGGTATTTCAAAGTTACGGTGGAATAAAGAAACTCACATACATGTACCCTGAAAATATTACACTCTTTTCTTGGGCAGTTGTGTAAAAATATAGCCGATACGCATGGGTGTCTTACTTTTTGATTTGCTGGAGGTTTCTTAACATTACTCGAAAAGTAAACAAATCAATCCAATTCCTAAAAAGTAACATGACTAAGTAATCTTTTGTTATAACATTCGCATGTTTTCAGTATCTTGTTTCAATTTCTATCTTGCATCATTCTAAATTACGTTCATACTTTCACAAGTCCTGGAAATATAACCGACTAGGGTGTCAGCTACCTCGGAGGAGGATCCACGCCCTCCTCCAACCCCCATAACAGGGGCCTTGGGTGGCAGACTCGGGGAAGTCCATCACCCGACAAGATTAGCCCCTGAGGAGGCGCGCACGGTATTTCCGCGCGCCCCTCAAGGAAAGAGGGATGGAGTCTCTTTAACTCTATCCAATAGGGATGGATCCTAGGGGACCAGCGCCGTCGGAGCCGCGGACGAGAGCGAAAGCGTCCCCGTAGTCCCGAAATATAGACGCAAGGCAGAAACACCCCAGCGTTTTAATGGATAGGCCGCCACTTAGATGGTGAGTCCCACATAATCACCGTGCCCCCCGGGGCCGGTGATATCCATCAAGAATTTTCCCTGGGTAAAAAAAAGGGTGTCAGCTACCTCATACCAAATTTCATTACAATTGGTCTAGCTGTTTGAGCGTACAAACAAACAAACACATTTTCCCCTTATAATATTAGTAGTGGTATTGATAAATATATACATATAGTATTATAGTAGATAAACACGTAAACTGCAGTTGCTAAAACTTAGAAAATATCGCCTTAATACCTTATCGCAATACTAGCAAAGGTGATATTCTAAAGTAACGATTTATGGTTAGCCTTACCTCAACTAAATTTGCCACAGTAGGTGCGGTTTTGTTTTCTCTTGCTTGCTTCAAAAAGTCACAACTGTTGACATGGCCTTCTTTTTGCCACAAAATGTCTGCTGAAATTAGCCATTTCTTATATTTATCTTTGAACTCATCTAAGTTGTCACATCCAAGCAACTGCACTGGCAGGCTATCAACATTATATTTTCTTGTAAACCAAAAGTAGAGTATCGAAACTATATTCTTGGTAACATAGTCTTCAATATTTGAGATGCCAGCAGAAGTGATGATTTCTTTCAGTACTTTTTTAACTAAGATATATTCGAGACATTTGTCTTTTTGCAATTTTAAAATAGCTGTAACAAGCTGGTGGATAAGCGCTTTTTTAGTTTGCGCTAGCGCCAGATAACAGTGTAGCACAGTCAATGTTCTATTTCTTGATTCGTCTTTCAAAAACAGTTCTTGCCCTTCTGATATCTATGAAAAAAAAATATCTTTATTTAATAAAACGCTTAGATTTTGTCATTTTGACATCATCTATCTATCGCTACAAAACAATTTGCAGCGATGATAGCTCAGTGGTTAGCCTGGCCGGTTCATACGCCGAAGGCCGTGGGTTCAAACCCCAACAATGAACTTGAGCTGCCGGTGATGAAAAAGTGATAGTGTATTTTCTAGTATTCACTTGGCAGGCGGGTTGGCGAGCGCAGTTAGGTATGATTGTTCAAGGAAGACGCTGCTGCCCATCTTCCGTATTACATCCCTTAGCCGACTCTTACGGCAACCACGGGTAGAGAGGGTGGGGTACTATTCTTACGCCGGCACCACCACGGCAAACAGACTACTATACAGAGATACAATTAACGTTATCTAGAAACTTACATTAATTTTGAATATATCGCTCAGTTCGGCTAGCATAAATTCAGTATCATCTTCGCGGCAATCCTTGACAAAGAGCTTCAGTAAATAACAGCAGTATATGCGTAGACTGTGAATGTCGCCTTTGATTTTTCCTTTGAGTGCGTTTTCGAAAGTGTTATCTACTTCGAAACTGTGTTTGCGGTTTAACATCGCAGTTCTTGCCACACATTCGTATATCAACGCAGCGACGTGAGGAGGATAATGTAGTTTCTCGCAGCGCGTGACGTAACTCCTCATCATAATGTGACAGTTTTGTTTCATTTGGCCCTCACTGGACCAAACGGTTTCGAGTATCTTCATCAGATTTTTTAGTAACTTGCATGACATTTCGGGGTTTCTGTACAAATCTCTCACCATGTATTGCATGAGAGTGAATAATAACTCTGAAATGTTATATGCTGTTATTAAAAATCGTTTAAACTCAAGAAATAGCAAATATTTATTTTTATTTCAAAAAGGTTACACGGAACGATAGTTCATTGCCTAAAGAATATACTTACTTATCATTGTGAGTGGTCTCAGAATGAACCAGATATCAAATCATAAACCAGGCCTTTCGTGCGTGGCATGCATTAACATTTTAAAGACACAGAATTTCTTAAAGATTAATAAAATACGCACAACTAAAAACTATTCAGACAACAGTTATTTCAAATTTTTCACAATGACATTAAGCCCTAAACTAGCAAATGTTGTACTACGGGAATAAGATAATACATACATACTTTTTTTTGTAAATACATACTTATAATAGTCACGGAACACCGAGAGACACAGAACAAACATCTATATTATTCACACAAATGTTTATCCTGGATAGGGACCGAACCCACGCCCTACAGCTAGAGAAGTATTGTTATTACCAAATGAGCTAACAGGACAGTCTAAACATTAAAAAAATTTAAAACCCCCTATGCAATTAACCAAACATAGCTAAGAACCACTGCAAGAAAACTGGCTTTCAAATTAAAAAACCGCATCGAAATCGGTCCATCCGTTTGAGAGCTATGATGCCACAGACAGACACACACACACATACACAGACAAACATCGACGTCAAATTTATAACAGTAGTTTAATTCTTTTTGCGTCGAGGGTTAAAAAAAGAGAGTTTTTTTTTTAATTAGTTCTACAATCAACAGTTTCGGTAAGAGGATTATCACTACTATGTCCAGCACATTAAAAAAACATGATTCACTCTTGTTTATAATTGAACTATTTTAGGTTAATAGTTCAACAAGCTCATTCTAGAAAATTAAAAAACACGAAACACGAAGCGGTTTAAACCATTATCATTATTGTTTCATGAAATACTAAAACAAAAATAAAGTACCTGTAGGAGGTTCAGGCACTGTAGCATCATTCAACAATTCAATGCATTGAAACAAGCATGGCGCGTCAATAGTAAAATCGTAGATCTTGGGATCCAGGATATGCCTCAGTAAATATTCTCTATATTCGGATTCCCTCCTACAATATGCAGCAAGCACTACCGTGCAGCTATGCTTCAAAGTTATTCCATTCATTTCTCTTTCTCCATCACTGTAAACTATGTCTTCATCATCAGCTATCACCTCTACCATCAATATCTTGTTAATGCTTTGGAAAAACTGTTTATGGGTACAAGTGCGTACCACGTTACTCATGGCAGTACCCAAATCAGTGAGCAAAATGCCTGTCACGGTTTCCAGAATTTTTATTTTCGACGCTATCTGTTCATCGCTATTTAAAATATTCTCCACAGACACGTATATGTGTGCTAACGATTTTTGCAACAACCGCGATAGTTCTGAATCTTCCAAACTTTCCAGCGTATATGCATTACTTTGCAGTGTTATGTCCATATAAACTACCACCAAGTTTATAAATTTCATGTACTCGATCAGAGTTACGTCTTTCGC
The DNA here is from genome assembly GCA_950106695.1 of Biston stratarius. Lineage (NCBI taxonomy): Eukaryota > Metazoa > Arthropoda > Insecta > Lepidoptera > Geometridae > Biston > Biston stratarius. Next base: position 17,155,406 of record OX467115.1, on the reverse strand, counting down.
TTGTATTAAGCTCGCATAAGCGATCATACGTTCTTTAAAGTAATCGCACATCTGTTTCTCTGTTTCCTTCTTCACTACAAACACTACTTTATTTTGTTCGGGTAGTTGAGGCTTGTTTATATCAAGTTCAAATTCGCTAAACAAAATACATTTTTCATGAGACTTGAACAGTGTATTGTATAAATCATTTTGTGTTGATTCCTGTCCAAATATTGTAGTGTTTATATTTTCACTTGATATTAGTTTCGCCATTAACTCCCTTACATGCTTGATGTCGATTGATATATCTTTCTGTGCCAGCCACAAAAAGCACTCGCTACGTGTGTCATCGTAACTATATTTACTGAAGAACTTTTGGAATAGTTTGCTCAGAGTTTTGACACTATCTCCAGTTACTGGCATTCCTCTATCAATGTAAAACTTGAACAGGGAATTCGCGTTTTGGTAGTTAAGAATATCTAATGCCAATATACATTGCATTATCTTATGAACTGTCTTATGAGCGAAGCCAACTGCTGTTGAGTTTCTGAAATAATTTCACCATAAAGAGATTTTGTTAAGATCACCAGGGAGTTACTTAGATTCAGCCATAGGACGTAAATAAAAACATACCGGACGCAGGAATCCCAAAGGCTGACAATGACGGTTTTGCATTCATCCTGCCTGCAGGTTTTGTAAGATGCTAAATTTTGTAACACGGAACAAGCTAACTGATCAAGCAGATCCCAGCTGAATACACTATTACTTGTCACTAAGCACTGGATCACTTTCACCAAGGAAAGAAAATCGTCGATTGATATCGAGTACCCATAGCTTTTCACATATGTTTGTACAATACCTAGCCTGGAATGAAGAAGGTTTTTTACTAAGCAATAATCTTTTTTTTTTAAATGTAAAAGTAATGAGACAAACGATACACTCTCCTGAAGTAAGAGACAATGCATGTTCTGTCCACGACCGTTGCAACCATACACAGCATTTTAAAGAGCAAAACAAAGTTCAGGATAACGCTGATTAGGCACTCATTACTATGAGACAATTGATGGTTAGTCTTAACAGCCCTGTAATGTCGCTAGCTGCAATACCCTTCAAATCGAAACAGTAATGTTTACACAATACTGCTTAGCGGCAGAATATCTATCAATATCACTGCACACTGAGATAGTCACGCGAATATAAGCTCAACAACTGTAACAAAGCCGTATTTACATCTAGCTTAACGATTGCGAAAGTAGCATATAGATTAAATTCTGTAACGTTCATAGCAAAAGCAACTTTCACACTAAGTAATAAGATTTAAGATTTTAAGATAAATATTGCGACCGTTCCAGTCTGCTACGCTTTGCATACTAAAATTAACTTCATTGAGAAGTCACAATTTTATTAACTTGTCGTATTGAAGTATCTAAGACCATATAAAGCATTTGAAGTATAAAAACTTTTGCACATTAATTCTGAGAAATACTTACCATGGTACGCAATTCTGACGAAGCTCGTCGATGAGGTCGGTAAAGATTTTATTCTTATTGAAAGATAACTTTGGCTTTTTTGTGCAGTTTTCAACTTCGTTTTCAGCAGATTCGGATAGTGCGAATATCTGAAAATGAATTCATAAGTATGCATCCCACGGTTTCCGTACCCATTCGATACTTAGTTGACGGACACTACCGCTCTGCTATGCCAAAATTAAAATGCAAATATATAAATCATAACGTCATGAAAAAGTGAACAGATAATGGTACGACAAAATAAGCAATGTAGGTACTATTTTTTTTTAAATTCATATGGTTGCAAACTTATATCAGTTTTCTACCGGACTAAATACACTTTGGAGACTGCACTTTCAGATCAGTGGCGTAGCACGGGTCACTAGCATCCGGTGCGTTTTTTAAATGGATAACAAAAAATGTAGGGCATGATAAAACTAAACTGAAAAGTAAACAAATGTTCTCACATAAAAAAAAAGTAAAAACTTGTAATAAAGTAAATAAGTTTCCTAAATAATAGTTATTGGAGAACTTTGCATCACCCGTGCAACCCAGATTTATGGGAACAACATCAAAAAATTTACGAAAAAAACGTTTACGGAAATCAACTTTTTTTTTTTACCATCACCAGTGTAATGCCGCCCCTGCCAAAGTGCCGCCCGGTGCGGACCGCACGCGCCACGCCCCATGCTGCGCCACTGCTTCAGATCTACATGATCTAATTTCACCCGGCCCATCCTACTAACGGACGGCCAGGAACTTTAAAAAGCGACATAATACATGTACGTTGATATTACAAAAATCTAACTAAACGGTACGAATCCACTTTCATTTTATAAACCGCTAAATAGTAAAATTTGCTGCCCGAGGGGGTGTTCTCCGAGAGATTAAATCTGGATGCCTTCAAGTCACAAGACAATCGGATGATCCTAGGCAAGCGAAAATCAAACAGCATCATCGCTTAACATCAAGCAAGATGGCAGTCGAACGAAAGCCTATTCGGTATTTTTTTTTAAGTATAAAGTTATTGGAATTGCAAGGCCGAACATCGATCTGTGAGGCGAGCTATGGAAGGGCCCTAAACCCAACAGTGCACTAATAATTATATTTTTAACCCCCCACGCAAAAAGAGGGGTGTTATAAGTTTGACGTCGATGTTTGTCTGTCTGTGGCATCGTAGCTCTCAAACAGGTGGACCGATTTCGATGCGGTTTTTTTCATTTGAAAGCCAGTTTCCTTGTGGTGGTTCTTAGCAATGATTGATTAATTGCGTGGGGGTTTTTTAAATTTTTAATTTAATTACTTGTATTTCTTAATGAACGAATGAAAATGGAAATAGAATGTATTTGGGGACAAGTATATTTTACCTGAAAGTAAACAGCTCCTGATAAAGTACAAAAATTCTGATACTGTTTCAACAAATCGTCAGTCGGTTTCCTGATCTTATGCAAAGCTGTTATTTCCAAGCATACAATCTCCAGAATGCTGTGCAGCTGTTTGATCCATGTGTCCCAGTCATCGGCCATGCTGCCATCTTCGCGACACAGCCTCCCTCGCGGATGGTGAAGAGTTACGTTATAATGCAAGAGTTGGAACAGTGCACACTGGAAATAATACCATTATGTTAGAACCTCGACATACAACACGATCTGAGCGGCCACTGCATAATGTGCAAGATTTACATAAAATGTAAACGGTAGAAAAATGTATGAAAAGTGAGTAATTTTTTTGTTATGGTTTACAAGCTAGGTGTTTGACCTCAGCTCCCCGATGTTAAATAACGGTGTAGTTGAAGATGGTAACGAACACCTAGCCTGGAATAGCCTCTCAAGTAAGGCTGCCGGCACATCGTTAGATGTTTGGCGGCAGATTTTCAACTTGAAAATGGTAGATATCTAGAAAATATCCTACCACCATGATATGGTTTCCTGACGATGTTTTCCTTCACCGGCAGCTCAAACTCATTGTTGGGGTTTGAACTTACGCCCGCGCGACAAACGCTTACTTAAGAGGAAAGCAGTCAACTGAGACATTTGAAAATTAGGAATTTCACCAAACTATTTCTGTCGCGCCGCACGCAGCACCCGCGTACATACTGAGCGAAAGGGACAACTGCACCTCGGGCTCGTTAACCCGAAATAAAATGAGCAAAATCGAGGTTTCGTATTCCTCTGTTTCCTCCTCCAAATTTAGACCGATTTTAGTATTTCTTTTAACAAGTAAATAAGAAGGATGTGTTCTTTGCCTGTGCGTTTTATTTTTTTAAGATTATGTCTATGAGATTGGGAATTTGGACGTTGAAACACAGCGTTGAAACTAGGTAAATTTTAAGATTTTTGAAGTGTCCTAGCTCTTATAAAAAAAAACATATATCAAAAAATGAAAACAGAGGGGCATGAAACTAGCAAGTATCTACTTCCTATCTAAAAATTATTGCTCTAGTATTAAAATCCTGGAAGGAAAATGGGGAAAGCGTTTGTATGAAGAAAATGACGACTTGTTTCCTCTTAAGCGTGTGAACCGACCGCGCTAACCACTGAGCTATTATCATTGATCGATGTGAAATCTTTATGATAGATACCTTTTTCTTTTGATCCATATTTTGATCATAAAATTTCAGTAATGGAGTCATGATGCTTTCCATGAAATGGCACAACGATAAACGGCATTCTCTTGATAGCTGTAAAAAGACATTCAATGGGTTAATTTTACTTTTTTTTTAATAACAATAATCAAACATGTACAATCCCTTTTAGGATTAACACACGTTCGATTAAGTAAGATTCTATGACTAGTTGGATTGGTCACATCCGGTGACCTTTTTCAAGGAACCAAATTAGAGTGCATACGGCGCGCGTGCGGCATCGTCTTACTTCGCACCACAAAAGATATAAAACTAGATACCATGACACCAAGAATAGCTTATGATTTTGATAAGACATATAATTCTATTTTTATACAAGTGAAATCGCAGGGAACCACTAATATTTTAATAAAACTTAACTGCTTCCAACAGCAATATAGTGATCTCTACAACTACTTCTTGTGCTTTCTTATTACATGCAACTTTAAGAAAACACTTCTTCCATTTTAGTAATGCATCTCGCAGTGGTATGACAAACTGGCAGTAGTTTTTGGCATTCTTCATCACAAGTAGAACCAGTCTAAGTTTCGCAAAGTCGTCGAGCTTGGAATAGTTGGATATGCATGCTGATAGACATACATCCAAAAGATCTGTAAGCGTAAACATTATAAATAAAAATTAGTAGTAATCTACTCAGCGCCACCTAACCCCAAACTAAGAAAAGCTTTTTTGGGAGCTAATTAAAGACATTCGAAGCTCGTAAGGTGGCGACACTATAATATAAGTAAGATGTTTTTTTCTTTCCTATTATGAGTGAGGACATTTGCAGAAATAACAGGTATATTTAAATTCAGGAAATATAGCCATATAAAGGTAAGATGTATAGACAGCCTAATTTTTGTATCATAAACAATATAACACCCACCGAACAAGGTAAGGTTTCATGTGTGTCATTTCACATCACCAAGAAGTTGACAAAACATTACATAAAAACCCTCAATGTTAAATTGACATCAATCTCAATTGAAGTCGAAGAACAGAGCAACATCGTCCATAAGTCGCGTGCGTCGCGCGTCTTCTTTTATTTTGGTTGAAATATGTGCGTTATGTTGTGGGAATAGAGGTAAAATTTCTGGATATTTCATTTACTAAACTGTATCTTTTGAACAAAATAATCGCATTTTATTAAGATTGATCACATATTCAAAGATATTGTAGTTTGCCGTGGTGGTGCCGGCGTAAGAATTGTACCCCACCTTCTCTACCCGTGGTTGCCGTAAGAGTCGGCTAAGGGATGTAATACGGAAGATAGGCAACAGCGTCTTCCTTGAACAATCATACCTAACTGCGCTCGCCAACCCGCCTGCCAAGAGTGGCGAGTATTGGCAAAACCCCTCCCCAGGAGGAGGCCTATGTCCAGCAGTGGACGTCCTATGGCTGATGATGTGTGTGTTATAAGTACAATTTTAATTTAGAACAATTAACTTAATAAAAATTTAAAACAAGTATGTGCATGACATAACTGTTATATATATATTATATTTTGTAACATTACTATGTTATAAGTTATAGCATAATCATGCGTTTTTTTTGTGTGATAAAAATGTGCTTTTCTAGGCCTGCTAAGAGATTCTATTATAAAAACGTGAATGTTGTAACAATAGACAGAATACAAGGTCTTAAGTAAATGATACCTTCCCATGTTGTCGGGGTTATAAATCCCAAATAGTGCTCCTGTGGCAGCACATGCTTGTATAATAAATTCAAGTATGCATCTCCAATAGCTTTTTTAAGACGGCTGTCCTTTAGTATAAGTAAGCAAGCGTCGGTTACTTTGTCACATTTTATGTATGCTTTCCCTGAAATCATCAATGATTAATTGAATTAAAAAAAAACTAAAATGTGGATATCATTACATCTATTCCTTGCATGTATTACAAGACGCAATGTAATGAGTTTTGTTTTGCAGACTAGCTGCGCCCTGAAGTGTTACCTGCTGTTCTCTCATAAACACTAAATTTTTTCAGGATAAAAAGTAGCATATGTGTTAATCCAGGGTGTCAGCTACCTCCATACCAAATTTGATCAAAATTGGTCTGGTCGTTTGAGCATGAAGAAGTAACAAACATACAAACACACTTACAGACTCACAAACTTTCGCCTTTATACTATTAGTGTGATGTCATTCAAATATTCAACATTAAATAGTGAAACAATAAGACAATCGTACATAACATAATATTATATCAACATAACATGTTAAAATTAAAATAGAAGTTATTACACTAGTAGTACAAATGCGAAGATTTATCTCTGTGTATGTATGTAGGTAGGTTTACAATTTCCTCTTGTTCTAATGGGTTAATAGATTTGGATGAAATTTGTAATGTAGATAGCTTATATTTTGGATTAACACTCAGGCTACTTCTATTCTAGAAAATGCAGGTAAATTCAGCGAGAAGGCACCTAGTTTAATAAAATCCTTTGAAAAAAATATTGCAGATATTATATCTTACCAACATAAGAGTATCTTGTGTCTCATTGCTTGTTACCATAAAATTGGGAGACAACTATAATTCTGTGACCAGAGCATAACTATATCTGAATGTTAGGCAGGTTAAACACCTGCCAGTTAAAAAAGATTTGGAACTATTGCATTGCATTAAACTCTCATGGTTGTTTCGCAACATAATTGTACCTAGTTTGTATTTATCAACATTAACTACTGTAACTTTTGAATTGTCTATAGGTAATTTATTATTAAGGTGTTAGAACTTACTACAAAAACTAAATTAAAACTCTAAATAAATCTAGACATAGTATTATTAAACAATACCTTTATTTGAACCAGCTACACACAGATGAAGCACCGTTGTACACAATGGAGCAGTGACATTGTCATATGTTTTGGAAGTTTCAAACTTTTCTGTTTCCTGATAGAAATAATTTTATTTAGCAGCAAAATACTAGGGAGTCATATTCAGACATGCCTCTTAATATTATGTTGCTGACGGGTATCTAGTCTCTATAAAATATGTCTCCAAGAGGAAAAAAGTTAACATCAATAAATAATAAGTTTAATAACTTTTCGGTAAATGTATATATTGAAAGTATAGATAGGGAATTTGTTTATCTATATTACCTTGGCAATGTGATGAATTTATAATTTTAACCAGGAATTTTATTGGTTCTCTATTACAACAATCATAACATAGACAGATCAAAAATATATAGACATATTGATAGGTAGTTTTAAGAAGTTATAGTGTTTACCTTTAGAATATAGTCATTGATATCATCAAAGATATCATTCCACGAATAACCTCTCCTTTTCAGAGAGTTTTCGGTCAACAACGCGGAAGCAACATCCATGTTAAGAAAATCTTTAAGCTTTTCGGCATTTCTTTTTCGGTCTGTTACTCGAGTAGACCGGAGACCTTCGCATATTTCCCTTAAAGAAGTCTCCAGTGCAATAGAGTGAGCCATATTAATTATCAGAAACAAAATTTCCACATAAACCAGTAAGCTATTTGGATAACGTTCTTAAAGCTATTTATTACTTATAATTTTTTTCAGTGACTATAACTTCTATTATATAGTAATAATGAAATTATTTTATATTAAAAATCTCCAACCGGCTGCAACCGACCGACCAACAGATAAATAGATCAATTTATTTTTATTTTTCGCCTACAACTTTTTTTAAAATTTTCGGCAACTAGACTAAATAATACATAATACACTTTACACTTTAGCTTTCGCCATGTATATATCAAACGGATTCTGTCTTAGTCACCAGGTCATCACAGTCAGTCACACGAAGCAAGTCACTGTTAAGTCCAGTCCATACCATAGTCAAATTGTGATAACTACTAGCTGCGTCTTATGTGTAAAAAGGGCTCAACACTATTCGCGAACTTAACGTTGACCGTAGAAGAGAGTGTATGGAAGGAGCTGCTGGCCCATCTTATTATTTATTTATAGATAACTTTTAATTATTAACCTGACTAGACAGAAAATCTGAGCATCAAAACGGTAAAAAAACGTCCAAATGCTCATAAGCTTGTTCCGGCATTTTAGTTCCGAAATAATTTAAAATTAATAATTTGTTTGTGACAGTATTTAAAAATTACGATTTACGCCATCAAATTGTGCGAAAAGTGTGTACCTAAAACCTTAGAATATAGAAAAAAACTATAAAGGGCGATTAAAAGCAACTAAACCATTTCTGGTAGGAAATGCTTTTAGTTGTTTTGTTCGTAGAGAATCATCGTCGAGCAAGGTGCTAAGGTGAGGTAGAGCGCGCAACCATACCTCGGATCCGCTTGTAACACAGTTGGAGTCTGGCCAAATCAGCTTCCTCAGCACCGTCCGAGGACTGTGTGTGGATTCACTTGCCTACAACATGATCCCACACCCATAATTTTTTTCCATTATAAACTAAGCTCAACAGGGATTACAGCACCTGAGTTGCGGATGGACCAGGCTGAAACCATCTCGGACGCGTAGGGTATGCTCGCTTTGTTACCATTAGAATGAAGGATAATAGCAAGGTCCTCATGAGCTAATACGAGGAACGCCAGCAAGCCCATCTCACACGAGCACCGCACTAGCTACCGCATAGGAGAAAACGCCTGAATCAACTGTGCTTCATCCAAGGACACTTTGAGAATCGTTTTAAATCTTAATAAATCGTCGAATGAAGAGAATTTTTCATGACAAAGCTAAGTAGAAGCAGTTCGCAGCAGATAAGTAAACTTGGGAAGTGAAAAGCATATACGCAACAACACCAAAGCAACGTGTGCGGATAAATCCTTGAAACGTTCCTAAGCGGTAAGAAGTTGCTCACGTAATATGATTGCTTCTGGGATGTGGCATTCAGAATAAAAAGGGCTTCAAGATAAGAAAAAGTGCAGCAGCTAGTTCACTGAGGCCAGGTAATAGTGCATTAAAGCGTGAGAAGTGTGTATGAGCTTCAATGCAGCAAGGGAAAAATTCGCACTTGGAGGAATTCACGTCCAGACCAAGATCTCGAAAGCGAGAGATGAGAAGCTCCAGGTACACATCTCCCAGAGCCTCTTCAATGTGCCGTCATTCAGGTACCAAAGATTCAAGCAAGTTTCAACAAATTCAAAAAACAATTAAATGATTGAATACAAATTATTATTGTTACAAAATACCGCAATTTTAGCGCACTTTCTTCTTTGATTTTGGCGCGAAATTTTGTGCAGTTGCCAGTTGCAAGTGTTTTGATTTTTTTTAATATTCAAAGTAAAATAAGTCAAAGTTACAGTCAAATTTACACAACGTAAGTCTTGATCGAATCCGGTCATGCCGTAGGTGCCGTAGTAAAGTAGTGACGTCTTTACTAAAAGCCTTGATGGAGTTTGAACATCACGGAAAGTCATGTTTCACTACATAACTCTACCAGACTCGCGTTTCTAATTTGGCATTTTATGAATAAAACACCATTAATGTAACATAATACCATATCGTATTGTTATTAAAAGCTTTACAGAAGCTTCTTGTAAAGTCACCGTAAGTATTTCATGAATGCATAGAATGAACTTGATTTGTATGACTTTGACTGAGCCTAAGACTGAATCTCTTCTACAAAAAGGTTAAAACCAAAGTATGTAAATAAAAATTAGACAAAAACGTCGTATCCAGTTACCGATGAATTAATAAAAAGAAATGATTTTTAATGGGAATGCACAAAAATGACATTAATTTTCAGAACTTGTGTTATTTAAACGTTTATGTTTGAAAATGGTATTGTTTTATTCGTGCCAAACTATATGTACAAGCGTAAGAAAGTAATATAAAATATTGAAATATGCCTTTTCATGGTTTCTTAAACTGTTAAGAATCTCTAAGTAATCCTATATGTTTTATTAACATGTAAGTTTGACCGTGACTTGTCTTTTGTGATTTCGAATATTACTAAAACTGAATCTGTTGTTCTTATTTGGTGAAAACCGAAATGTATATATTGCAGATTTTTTTAAACGATAAAAGTGATAAAAGATAAAACTATAACTCTGTATCCAGTTGCCGATGAATTACCAAAAAAGAAACCAGACGGACAAACACATGAACCTAATTTAGCTTCATGGGACAAACAAGACGACGCGGTGGACGGACAGACCGACTGGAGTAGGGATGCGATTCTTTTAGAAAAAGATCGATTTGAATCGTAACAATGAATCTATTCACAAAAAATCGACATCTGAAAGATCGATTTAAAATCGATAATAACATAACAGATTTACAATGTAAATATAAATACAATTTATGAAAAACAAAAAAGATACTGTAATAAACGATCTCTTATTAGTAAAATCGGGGTTTTCCCCGCAATTCGGAGAATTCCCCACAAATTGTCAACGCTGCTTACGATAGTCACTGCAGTCAATAGAGGCATATACAAATGACGCAATATCAACAAACACAAAAAGTCAAAGATTACAAACGTATTTTTTTTTAATTTACTAAAGAGAGGCAAAGGAAACTAAGCACACATCCATCTCGCGAGTTTTGAGTAATTCAATGAAAAACTGTTTTTTTGTTACAAGTGTTGAGTACCATGGAGAATAGAGTAGCTGCAAAGTGACATCAACGGGGTACTTGGTATTAACTCGTCGTGATGAACATAGAGGCATGTAAGGCTAGCCCTCGTTTAAGTTCAGGCTCTTCTAATCTACATATTCTCCATGTTGAGTACATTCAACTAATTGTAAATAATTTTATGGTTTTTACCAAAACAGAAAAATCGATCATCGATTCTAGGGTGAAATATCGATTCAGTGCTATATCGATTTTAATATCATTTGTTTGGCCCGAGATATCGATACTTCGATCTAAGATCGGCATCCCTAGACTGGAGCAATCAAGCAATAGCAATGCAAGAAGCTTGCTTGACTGCGTGTCACGCACGTCCGTCAAGTTTGTTCCTTGGCAAAAACCTATCTTATCGCGTTCGATTTACTTTGCCAATTTTTACTAAACAGATGTTGTGTTGGACATTTTAATTGGATTTGGATGTTTCTAGCTGCTGCAGTGTTTATATACCTGAATAAAGTCTATGTTATATAGTTACTTGCAAAGCAATACATACACTTTTGTAGGTACTGCGCGACCGTGAAGGTTGAGAATGTTACGTCATTTTGCTTTTAGTGCGTGATATAGACTGGATTATTTTTCTGCTAAACAGAGAAGTGTTTCTAACAGTAAAAGTGTGCATTGTTATGTGTATTAGTAAGCAGTTTAAAACGTTTCAAATGAGTTATATCGCAAATACACCGGCTACAACGAGATGCCGCCATGTTATTTAGGTTTCGCAGTTTTGCTGTCAACCACTGGTGGTCGCAGTTATCCCTGATAAACCAGCTCGTAGGACTTCAATTTAGAATACAGATCGGTAAGTTTTCTCGCTTTATTATCGTTGGTTTAGAATACCATTATGTTTTTCTTTCCTAAAACATGCTAAATTGAAAATTCCAAACAAATTGGTTGTGTTTACTGTGGTGTATTGACTGTCAATGTTTTACATGACGTCATTTAAAAATAGCAAGTTTGTGTATAACTACGCATTGACTACTGTAAAAACGAATGAAAAAGAACTAGCAGCATTTTGTTATTTGGCACCATACTTTCCATAAAAGCTTTTTGTGGGGAATGTACATGACATTCCCCACATTGTTTTCTAACGTAGCTTATTCAAGGTCTTGATTTAGCCTTGATCACATCAGTGCTAGGTTATTTTTTGTTCCCATAGCAAATTTAACAATCACCCAAGTATTTAATACTTCTGTATATTTAACTAAATTCCCAGCAAGAGGATAATATGTTTAGGGTGTATGTTTGTTAATTTTACATTACATCCTTTGTAGCATAGACATGCATGTATTTACCTAGATTTTCAAGTGTAGTTACAGTAATCTTCATGCTTAGAATATCATATTATTATGGGAAATTACCATATATTTTTGTTTAAAAATCTATTTTGAAATGTACATTTTACTTATATTATACTCGACTACATTTTGAGAGGTCTACTTCTAGCAGTGTAAACAATAGAAGAGTCGATAACAATAAGTTTAGCTTTTAAGTCATATATAAGTGTTATAACTTTTCATGCAGTTTGTTGAGCATCAATCTTTAAAATTCAAAATTTGGGGTGCAATTTCTGCACTATCTATAATCCCATGATTATAAAACATATTTTTTCTTCGCTGGTCTACCTAGTTTATTAGCATGTCTACTATCTATAGAGCTGCTACAACTGTTCACATAAAGGTGGTAAAGTTTGTTGTTGGGTTACCAAAATAGACACATTATTTCACTGATGCTGTTTTAAAAAATAATAGACAGTCACTCCCAATAGTTAAAATGTTTTTTTTTTAATTTTAGTTGCTAATAATACTTTTTATTAGGACTTTGAATAAGTTCTCGCTGTTTCTTTTTCAAAATAAAAGCTTTATTTAAATTATAAGGAACAAAAACATTTTATTCAAAGAATTGTCCATCACTAGCGACCACTTTCTCCTATCTTTCTGGCAGTATATGAATTCCGCATCGGAAAAATGAGATGTCTTTTGAGGATATCCAAGAATGAATCCATTTTTTAGCTTCTTCATAAGAATGAAAGCGCTGGTCAGCTAGGCCATGTGCCATCAAACGGAATAGGTGAAAATCAGAAGGGGCTATGTCAGGTGAATACAGCGGGTGGGGTAGAACTTCCCATTGAAGCGTTTCCAGGTAGGTTTTACCGGTGACTCACACGCATCAATTGAAGTCGATAGTGATCCCCCGTGATAGTTTCATTTGGTTTGAGCAGCTTTTAATAAATTACACCCTGCTCATCCCACCAAACACAGAGAAGAAGCTTTGAACCATGGATATTTGGTTTTGTAGATGATGTTGATGCATGGCCGGGTTTACCCCACGATTTTCTACGCTTTGGATTATCATAGTGTATCCACTTTTCATCGCCAGTCATGATGCGGTGCAAAAAACCTTTTCTTTTCTGCAGTTGAAGCAGTAGTTGACATGTGAGAAAACACCGTTTAACATCTCTTGGCTTCAATTCATAAGGTACCCAATATCCTTGCTTCTGGATCATTCCTAAAACTTATAAACGTTTTGAAACAGTTGACTCATCTACTTGTAATGTTTTTCCATGTTCTGCTTGCGAGCGTCTGACATCAGTCTTGAACGAGTAATTCCTCTCAACTTTTCGTCTTCAAATTTTTTTGGTGCACCAGAACTTTCATTATCCTCAAGTTCAAAATTATTTTTATGAAGCTTGGAAACCAGTCTCTGCATGTCATATCCGACAAAGCATTGGCACCATAAGTCTCAACAAGAATTCTATGTGCTTCAGCAGCAGATTTCTTTTGATTAAAGTAGTGCAATAAACTTCTACACAAATAAACTTTATTTGGCAAAAAAGTAGACATTTTTAGAACTAAGAAAAAAGTACTTTATTTACACTAAAGTGAACTACCATACACTGAAATTTAAGGTTAGATACACTACTGCCTAGCATGTGTGTTACCATTCAAAATTCCACGAACGGGATACTGCTACTGCCATCTTTGAAGAAACAGCGAGAACTTATTGAAAGTCCTAATAGCATATCATGTAAATAGGTATCATTACAGTATTAAATATTCTGCATCCAAGAGTAGTGAGACAACTTTACTGTGTTCTATTTTCAAAGAAACTAGCTTGTGAAATTACAGGGCTATCATTGCTGTTCTTGTCTGATGGACTGCAAAAGACTTCAAAATTAGTATTATGATTTAAAAATCAATACATATCAACATAGGTACCTATATTATGTATGTATATACATGTATGTCCAATTATACTAACAAAATGTCTTTTGAGACTTCTGAAATGAACTTAGTTCCTGATAGGTGTCTAATGAAATGTCGAAAAATATGATAAATAGACATTAACTCTAAACTCTAACTCTTCTGATATGTATAAAAAGTCTAAAATATGATAAGGTATAATACCTATATATTTATTTAGATAAGTATAGATAGGTTTCCAAAATGACTTACCTGTAGGGTTCTATACTGACTATACTCTACTCACTGCTCAATTTAAAGATTATTGTTTACCAAACAATTTTAAACAGGTATAGCTAAACCTGTTTACCGAATTAAAGAAAAATGGTTAACCTCAAGTCCAACTAACATTGGGCTGGATTTTAGTACTTGTTAATTATTACAACTTCAATTAAATTCAGATAATTTATGAATTTTCGAAGTGCATTGTATGAACACGAAACACGTCGACGGCAAAAGCATAGAACAGAAAATAATACACAAATCATTATGTTTTAGGGTTCTGTGCTTCGAGGAGAAAAGGAATCCTTATAGAATCACATCTTGGTCCATCAGGCTGTCTGTCAATACCAAATAAGTGTTTTCCGACTTAGACTACAATCATGTTATTTTACCGTTAATATTAAGGGAGGAGTACATTGATGCACCACTCTATTCATGCCGTGCAACTAACTGCGGTATTGCCAGCGAGAATTGTTTATAATTATAAACTGCATGTTTTTTCGGAATAAAAAGGCCTTAATGGTCTTTGCCAACTCCGACTTTTAACCTACAATCATGCTGAAAATTTTGCCGATCCGTTGTTTAGACGTTGCGTCAAAAAAAGGAAACAATCTCATTTTCGTCATAAGTGATATCATAATTTGTATAGAATAAGGTACCTGGGAAGGATTACTAGGTTTATTTATTATTACTAGGTAGGCGAACAGCTATAGCATTAATTGAAGGACTATTCACCAAGACTACTGCGAAATAGCTAAGATTATTCACTCATTACGAGTACTTGCTTAGTAAGTTAATTCACTGAAAAAGTGCCTAATCCAGTTGTTTACATAAATAACTTAATTCGGGTAATGGATAATTTTAATTAAGTAAAAGTTAAGCTGACCTAACATGCCTATTGATGTAATAATTTTAGCATTATTTTTACTTATAGGGTGCGGTGACACTATATCTGATATACCTAATTTGACCAAATACCAAGTTCATGGGATAAGAAGGATGCTATTATAAGAGCTTATTATTTTATAACTCAATCAAACGGATTTGACCTCTGAATGAGAGTAAAGCTGAAAGCCGATGTTTTGTACGTCGGGTCAAATTCTCGTAGTTGCGAGTCTACATATTGACGTTAAAAAGTCCTAGAAACAAGAGTTTTCTTGTGACTTTGCTTTAAATTTCATCTTGAGTTACGAACTAATTATAGAACACTAGCTGCGCTCCGCGGTTTTACCCGCGTGGTGATGGATGATGATGAAAAGTATCCTATGTTTTATTCCAGGGCCTAAAGTATCTACATGCAAAATTTCATCCAGATCCGTTCAGCCGTTTTGGCGCGATTGAGTAACAAACATGCATCCATCCATCCATCCAAACTTTTACATTTATAATTTTAGTGGGATAGAGCTCTTTACCAATTTACCGAATCATTATTTCAATCAATCGTTCCCGAGGTAGATCACTAAGAGAGAGAAAGAAGTACTTAGCGATACAAGATATGGTTAGGTGAAAGGTTTCCCGTAATATGCTAGTGTACTAAATTCGAAAATTTGGTTAATACGATACTTGGATATCTAGAGTATACCTCAAGTTCGTGTCCTTTTTTAAAAATTTGCATTACCTATGTAGGTAATTTGTGATTTAAAAAACCAATTAAAATTTACCGCTTAAACGGCTAGGACTGTCATTGAAATGACGTCACTCCGTGTGGACAGTCATATCTGTATGGCTGTTGTTCTACGAAAATATCAACAACAGCAATGGCGTTTCGCACGGCGTGACGTACTCGTGGTGTTCACGGCCAAGTAAAAGAATGCCTAATTAAAAAAAAAAAAACTTAATCTTTTGTAATAAATGAATTTGTTTTAACCCCGGACTCAAATAGAGGAGTTTTATAAGGTAATTGCGTGTCTTGTCTGTCAGTGCTATCTGTCTGTAGCATTTTAGGTAGTTTTAAAGCGACTGAACCGATTTTGATTTAGTTTTTTGTTGTTTGAAGTGAGACTTGATCAAGAGTTTTCTTAGATATGATTTAAAAAATCTGTGTATCTGCTTGAAGATTATTATCAGCTCTTTTCTAGTTTATGAATGGATGTGCGCAATGAGCATCTTCCACAGATTTGATCGAGTCAAAATTTGGTACCCGCAACTGGTGTCGGGGGTTTTTAATTTACACATGAATTCATTAGACATTCTAATTCATTCGTTTTATTCCTAATAGACACAAGCAAACTAATAATAGTTGGTGTCTGTAATCGAAGGGTGTCCGTTTGGACACCCTCCTACAAACATAAACTATCTAGACAATTACAACTATAATTTAAGCTTATGGCGTTTGTTTGTCTGCCGGTCACTATCGATAAAATGTATAGGTATAGGTAAACCGCAGAATTGTAAAATCGCTCGCGCGGTGGGGAGATAGACGGAGCGGACATGCGCACACTTTATCTAATTAACCCAAGATAAATCCCGAGATAATGTTCGGTGGCCACAATAATGCACATCTATATCGCTAGGTAAACGGATTTGCTTTGTAACATAATATTATTTTAATTCATTGTAAATAAATGAAATGTTACATTGCAATATGAAAAATATAACAATAAATTATGCCAGGACCATTGACCATTGACACCATTTGTTCTGCAGGTCAGTTATAAATGTCAAATATATTTTTCAAGTAAGTAATACGATATAAACGTATGTTAAGTAGACGTGCAGAACCCTCGGTGCGCGAGCGCGACTCGCCTTGGACATGTTTTTATTTAATAATCCCTAGTAGGTATACACCTTACAGGCTTACAATCATAAAGCCTTAGACCCCACCCTGGCCCGTACAAATGACTTTTCGATATTTACGTGTACGGATTTAAAAACTCCGACCCACTAGCCGTTCGGTGAAGAAAAACATTGGAAGGAAACTTTCATATAGTTTGATGGAAGAGAAATACAATGGCGTACCTAAATTTATTAAATTCGCCAACGCGTACTGCTCCATCATGGTGTTATATCGCCAGATCACACTTCGAGGGTAAACTTATTTTTAGCTGCGTGAATTACTTTGTGTTGATGTATATGACTTAAATCTTATTAAATACTTCAGATATCGAAAGAGACTGATATCACGCTACACAAGTGGTGAAACTACTTAAATTATGACTATACTTATTTAATAATAACACCAACGTTACAAGTCAAATGAAAAAGTCAATGTTACTTATTAACCTCTTATTTCGTTAATTTTTCGTTGCTTTGAGTACTATATTTAATTTTAAACTCAATGTGTTTATTGTTTCAGGAAACATTTTGTAAAGTACTGTGTTAAATTGGATAACGCCACGGAGGGAAAGAAAACGGCGCTGACAGGCGCCATTGAAGATATCAATGAATCATACATGCCAGTTTTGGCCATTGAAGATGCAAGGTATGTTTAGCGTCATAACATCAAGGTTTTAGGTTTGTACATTTCTACATTGAGGAATGCAGTTTTAGGCATTGGGCCACGTTTTTTTCTTAGCGAAGCGACAATGTAGAGTGCTATGCTTTTCCTATCGCCACCGAACGACCGGCTTCGCTGTCGCTCTACTACGTGATGAATCTAAATTCTTAAATTCTAGCGAGTGCGATATGTGTGTCAAACATTGGCATACTTTTAACAAAGGTGATGTCATAGGAATACCTATATCAATTTGGTAAATTTTCATCAAAAAGCCCTCTTGGTTTTGTGTTTGTCGTAGTCTTTTATCCCTTGTGTTTTAAAAAGGTAATAAATTATACTTAATCTTAACTTTATGACAAATCTAAAATTAATATTAAAGAAGTCTGTTGTAAGTAATTGATAAGGGAATTTAGACCATGTTTTGTACTTTGTGTGTAGCGCCATATAATAAGTACTAGCGTACAGAAGGACAATATGTGGTGTTGAGATTTAACATTTTATCTACTATTTTAAACGTTACCTACTTTCACGTCAAATTGAAACTTATCGTGCGGGCACAGTATTCAATTACTAGCGACATGTCCTGGCTTCGCACGGGATTAATTTATTTTGGAGACTGGATGACAAAACGTTAAATATAAAAACGAAAAGTTTATTAGGACTGTACAAAAGTTTACCTAGGCCTTCTTGATAAAGCTCGAAGTCGTACAACGAGCTATGGAGAGGGCTATGCTCGGAGTTTCCCTACGAGATCGAATCAGAAATGAGTAGTTTCCGTTGACGCACCAAAGTTACCGACATAACCCAACGGATTAGCAAGTTAAAGTGGCAGTGGGTAGGGCACATAGCACGCAGAACTGATGGCCGATGTGACTGCAAATTTGTGGAGTGGAGATCACGGACCGGCAAGCGCAGCGTAGGACGTCCATCCACAAGGTGGACAGACGACCTCATAAAGATTCCGCTTCCAACCGGTCTTTATGGAAGTCAATGGGGGATGCCTATGTCCAGCAGTGGACGTCCTACGGCTGAGACGATGATGATGATGATGATGTACAAAAGTTTCATTAGGATGATATATTGTATACCCAAACCTTCCGTGAATAAATATCTACCTAAATGACATTAATAACCGTATCAAAGTCGGTTGCGTGGTTTTAACAGCAAGCTAAGAAACAGGCAGAGGTGGAAAGAGATTTTTATTGTATACTACTAGGAGGTACGAGGCGCGATTTGACTATTGGCAAACCTGTCTTTTCCTAATAATGTACTGACCACCCTCGTTTCTATTACCTAAAAAATAATTAGGTATGTCGTAGTATATGTAACTAATACTTATATATAATATTGATGTACACACTATAAGCAAAGAGACCGACCAGCCGCCCCGTCACTGTACGACGGCAAACTCGCAAGTGGCAACCTAAAGCCATTTGCCTCAGGGTGAGGAAAGGCGACCGAATGTACCTATCAAAACTTTGTAGAACCCTTTCGGTAGCGCAGCAGGCCAATAATATTATTGGCCATATTTGCACAATAATAAATGCATATTTATAATTATTTAATATTAATTATTCATTTATTTCTATAAATCCGTTATTTACGACAACAGCGAGATGCGCGGTTGCTGTGGCCAACACAAAGTCAAAGTCGCTCATGCCCATTAGCACAATGAGTTGAGGTCGAAAACACAGTCTAACACCGTGTCTGGCTTTCGCCTGAAAGACTAGTGCCTACGAGAATTCACATCTGTATAGGTGATTTGTATTTCTAAATTAACCATTCACAATTCATAAGAGCTTTTAAAATAGAGACACGAGTTCAGTTAAGAAACTGCTTTGTGTGCAACCCAGCGTCATGTAAAACAAATAGATTATTTTGTTTTCATACGCATTAACTTCACAATATAGAAAATTGGCTTTCCTACGGCTTCTATAGGTTAAAAGGGGATTGATTGGAATATAGTAAGTGAATACCTTATGGGTATTGAATTACCGTACTAATCATGTAATCATGGCGACGAGTCGACGGCGAGGTTGGTTTGGGAATAGGGTTACCATTTCGAAATTCGAAAAGTCCTAATTATAATGTTGGAATTTCCAATTATCATTTGTTTTTAAAATTGAAAAGTGATTTAAAAGAAGTTTTTGTTTTAATATTTTAAAGTTTTTTTTTCCATTTATCACAAAAAGAATTGATATATACCATCAAAATCCGGATAGGAATTGTAATCGATCATTGTCCGAACATATCTGGAGAGGTGGTAACCCTGGTCGGGAGTCGGGACGACAGTATCGGCGGCAGGTTTCCATGGCGACGACAGAGACGCCGCACGGCAGGAGGCAGGGTGGCGCGATCAATCTCGCGCGGAGGAAGCCTGCGCCCAGCCAAGGAGCGCGACCGACAACCCCGCCGGCCACGCCGCTACAACCTTTATTTTTCTTTTCATGCAAATCTTTTAATTTGTTTTTTTTTCTAGCTTTTCTTCTTACCAGTCTACTATATTCGTATTTTATATGTCGTTTGGTTATTCGGGTTAATAAACCATGTTTTTTTTTTAAATTTACGCTACATATGTATTAGTGTAACTTAACTTTGCAGGGTGTTTTGTGGCTTTCTATTAGCGCTCTGCGTTTCACCCATCATCTTACATTTATTTTTTCGGCAGAAATGTATTATGAGCTTCTTCTAAATTAGTTTCTCCGTTACATGCGTACTAACTGACATGCTCACATTAAAATTAGTGTTATAGTATGATATGAAATGTTTGTAGGTGTATTTCTTATCACTAAATATAAACAAGATGTTGACAAAGTTGTTAGACCAAAAAAGGTTTAGCAAATAAAAGTAAAACAAATCCTTAACACCATCTGGGCGAGTTATGAGGCCACATGAAAAATAAAGGTTTAAAGATTGTGTTTTGACTATTAAAAAAACGGTTGAATTAGTGATTTATTAGATTTCCCACAAAATAAATCCGTGGGGCGTCGCCGGTATCTCACAACGATATCAGTTGAGAACTTTTAAAAATACTCCGTATTCTTAAATGCTTAGATCTCTTCATTTTACAAGGACGTAACAGGGCATTAGGTCGTCGACTCACAAGAACTAGATGTAAAAGCGAAAAGGACTAATCATAAAATTATTTTGAATCACGTTTTACAACATTTTCAAATGTAGAAAAAGCTGAGAATTTCCTAATGGGTCGGCAAGCAGCGTAAGCACAAAAGTTTTATGACCGCAGTGCGCCCGAATCCGCGCATTATTTAATGCCTGCCTCGTTGTCCCTTGTACAAACAATATTTCGGTAGCACGTAACGTGACCTTGACCCCCGTCCATAGGCCTAACCTGCCCCAAAAGCCACGAGTTAAAGTTGCTGGTCGATATAACACAGGATCATGTTCGCGCAAGCGCCAACCACGACGCCCACTCGATCGATCTGCCCGCCCACGTGACGCAACGTATTTGCGGGGATTCATGCGGACAAAATAGTCCTTATAACTGGCTATAATCATTATATATTTATTAAAAATCCTATCTCCATCAATTCTGCTGAGTAGCTACCACCATAAAGATGAAAAACCAAAACTGCTCATAAATGGTTGGCGGCAGACTTTGTGTTTTTGATGTCTATTATAATAGCCAGTTCTCGTTCCAGACTAGGTGTGTTTACCATCTATAAACTAGAAATACTGATCGATTGAAAATACAAGATAATAACTACACACATTTCACAGTAAATGATCGTTGAGATGCGTAGTATTATAACTACATCAAACTAATATCGTAAATTAATAAAGTATGCCGCCTGCTTTAAACGGGTAAACCTACTTGATTTAAAACTGAATAGTTTCTATCAGGCAAACAACTTCGTTTATGTTATTCAATACGTTCCAAGTTTCATACCAAACATAAAGTCGAAGTTGCACAAAATGGATCAGCGCCATCTATCTACTAAAGTCATAATAACTTTAAAAAAATGTTTTGTCAACGTTAGCCGTAACAGTTAAAGATATTTAGTGATGTATGTATGGTAATACTTGTGATTAACGCATGGGCTATTAAAAAAAAAATTGCACCTCAAATTTATAAGACTTGTAGTATTATTATACACTGTAATCAGATTATGATTGCATCTAATTAATTTATTGGATCAGCTGAGGGATAAAATAATGATGTCTTTTCAAATGACTATGTTACGTAAGAAACGACCGTATAAAACAGTTGAAACGGCCGGACCATCTTTTCCTATTTTGGTGTCACAAACCTGAATGGTCTACAGATTGATTATAATATCTAAGTAACACCTACATTTACAAAGACGTAACTGAAAATATTTAAACACATAGTCAACCCGGTTGCATAAATTAGTAATAACACCACGCAGGTGAGAATCGTCGTAGAGACAGGAAATACTTTTCACCGTTGAATATATTTCTAACTGCTCCGTCGTTGACTAACAGCATTCACGCCGTGGTCGGATAATTGAGTTAGCACAACATGCAATGTCCACTTGACATGTGATTTTGTGATGACGTACTCCTAAAATGGATACTTAACGGAACTCTTCTGTGGCTTCATTGCAAAAAAAAGTGTCATTTGTTCGAAACTAGCGGATCTTCAAAGAAACTGGTGAACGTTGTTTTCCTTGCGCAAGACCTGCCTTTCTCGAATACGATTTTTCATGATGAATATCAAATTGTTTTGATAGCAGAGTTATAAAACAGAATAAAGCCTTGGAATTACAAGTACCTATAGTTATTGTACTTACAATAATTTTATTATATTTGTACGTTGATATTTTAAGTTTTTCTCGTAATATTTTGGTTTGCATTAAGAATTTACATAAAAGACGCATTAATTACGTATAAACTATGCTTGTTTATAAATATTTAAAATAATATATTTAACAGTTATAAGTTAAGTCAGACAGCCCTAAATAATTTCTCTACCTACTCGACTAACTACCGTCCTACTTTCCTATTTACAAAATAAATATGCCATAATATTGATTTTACCGAAAAATACTAAGTTTACAGACCCAGTTTTGATTGAAAGGTTTGGATTCAAAAAGTTTCAATCTTTCAACAATACACAGGCTCAAAACATTTCATAAAAATATAAAATTACATAATAAATATCATGCATATAAATTAACTTTATGAGATGGTAGTGTCAATTTGTTGCTAGGCTACCTAATAATAAAGTTATATAAACTTAGCCACCTTCTTGGCTACAAATCTAGCATACATAGCGTCACTCAGTATGACGTAAACATTAACAAAAAAAACTTTCGCATTAGTTACGAAAGAGAAAGCGAAAATGAAAGTTCAAAATCATGCAATATAAACCTATGCTAAATTGAACGCCTATATGTTACAGGAAAATAAAGAGTACCTTTGTAGATAATTTTATTTGATGGTTTTTAAAACAACTTCGTGATTTATAACGAAAAAGATCATTCGTATGCACATTCTGGTGTTGGTCCATTACCGTTATATTTTGAAATGATTCTATAGGATTAAACTATTAATTCAATCATGAGCATACGGATACTGATTTGTATTTAGTATCTGCAAAAGAAAAAAGATAACCTTTCGATAATTGCACTCGTACGTGATTGTAGAGTTAATTAAATCTAGTTGGAATGTTTTATAATATTAGGAACTTACGTCGCGTCGTGCAAAATCAGTTACCTCGGTATTTCATAGTTTTTCATTACTATTTAAGTTAACATTTAGTCTTCAAATGGAAAAATACATAGCAGTTAATATCCACATAAGTTTAATAAGAAGTGTGGTTAAGTTAGAAAGGAAAAGTTTTCTAGTTTATGCCGTTATATTTTTGTGTAGGTTTGATGAATCCTCTTGGTAACTTCTTTAAGGCAAACAATACAGACACCGTTACTGGATTTACATTATTTGCGTCAAACAATAAGCAGCGACCACCTGAAATGACAGCTAACAGTAACTAAAATATATAGCTAATTTAGCTGAACTGGAGATATTCTCGATTGATAATATTGTATTTTCATGGACAATGTAAGACCTAATTTGGTAATAGGTCTTACATTATTTCTTACATATATGCAAGGTTTTTTGATCTAAATTTCATAATTAAGAAATTCAATCCTCATGAGGACAGGGAACACTGTTTGTCCCCATCCAATATATTACGCCATTTATATTCTCATTAGTTGTTTCATTTGATCAGATTACTTATGCTCCCTCGAGGCAGCAAGCCCATCATTTCTTGTAAACATGATTTTAGTTGAGTTCCATTTGAAGCTATCGAAGTGTAAAATTGTTTAGACATAAAACGTTAACTTCTATTTAAAACAGAACTCCAAGATAGTTTATGGGAATTTTAATATATCAGTGACAGTATTTATCTTGTCTACCATAGACAAGATCTAATGATACGTGTCTAATAGAAGCACCGAAAAGAAATTCTTAGAAACTTACAGGGAAACAATTTAAACGTGAATTATTTATTATTTTACTCATCAAATCTCGAGGAAAGGCCATGGTCATCAATTGGTCATTAATACTAATATTAATAATCTACTATGTGACCTACATACATTTCCTTTAATGCTTAAAGGAAAATCACACCGTTGCTCCTAGATTCATCGAATTAATAAAATCGCTAGAACGAGACAGTGTATTTCGTTCTTATATGAATCACTCGGTCAATGTCAACAGAGTAGTACGAACGAATATGGGTATCAAAGCGATAGCACATCGTATAGGCTCGTTACTCAGCAAATGAAAAGAGAAATCAGCTCTTATTGCAGAAATCAAGTGGATTAATATGTGTATGAAACTAATAGTTAAATAGCTAATGTATATAGAGAGACCGGGGGCTGAGAAGCGGAATTAGAATGAAGTGCGCGCCGCCGCTCGACGCGGCGACCGTGTGCCACGTCATTGCCGTGACCCACTGACATAGATCCGCGGGGCCGCCTGCACCGATATCTGCACGCGCCGCACTCTTCCTCTACAGCCACTTTACTCTTCCACATTAACTCCTAATATTCACATTCTACTCTAGCATGCATTTTGCAATTTCGCACTCTATTCTCAAGTGGCAATCTGAATATCCAATAAAATTGTTAACTATAGCGAGGTTATTTTTAAAAAATTCCTTGAAAGTGAATTCTAAATCAGGCGCGTTTATTTATATGATGAGAAGGAAGGGGCATAGTTTTAAACAAAGAATTGTGTTTAATATACCTTAGTTTGGGTATTTTATGGTCTTTGCGACATTGACGTTTTTGCAAATTACCGTATTTGCTACGTAATTTAGCTTAGATAGTTAGCACATTTTTATTGAATAATGCAACGAGTGACCTTGTTATCTAAATTGTGCACTTGACACGAATACTGTGCCATTTCACTTTCATACGTATACGTCACTGTTACACTGCACAGCGTCGTATCGTGGGCTTGTGTGGTGTGCGATGCAAGATACCTAGTATAGCCATGTTGGAGCAACCTTAACTACAAGCTTCAGTACCTACCTGAGAAAAAAATTGCTTACTTCCGAAACCTTGAGAAGTATGATCTGGATGATCATCAAGATTATATGCAACATTAATATTTTATAAAGATTGAAAATTGGCATTTAAAAAAAAATATTTTTAATGACTAATGTATGCATCTTGAAGTATTGTATAATGTTGGAGACTAAATCTTAAAACTTTTTATAAAATGTGATAATATTTACCGTTTTGGTGTCCATCGTCTTAACATATAATTTTTATGACTAAAATAGATACAAAAGTATAAAAATTTTAATTTATACTTTTTTTTTGAAATCTTTGCTGCCTGTATATAGTCTATGGCAATTTCTAAAAATATATTGCTCGCAATTTTTTGTTATAATGTTTCGTTGTTCCGAAGGTAGCATCTGAATTTTCCAAGATTTACATCATTTAATTAGTTTATGTTTTGTATAGCCCTCCCAAAACAACATCAATTTGCAAACGAAGTGATTTCGCCCACCTGATTGTTTATAATTTTCGCTCTTATTTCGCAACAAATAGATGGCTAATGAAATAGCAATCTTTTTTCTATTCATTATTACTCGTCGTGATATTTCGGCAACGATCGGTTATACTCGACAAGTTGGTTTTTATCTATTCGAGTATATGAGCGAGATCGCAAGTAAGTTCGCGAGGCTGAGAATGACGTGGGTGCGACTGTGCCAGCGATACTGTACGTGCCGATACGGCAGACTTCTGGCGCTCAGTCACCACCGCTGGCCATGGTCGGCGTTCGTCACCACGGCTCGGCGTCCTAGCCGCCGTCGATGTTCTGCGTCGCGCCGCCCTGCCTTCGTGTTGATAATAATTTGTAAGCGGCGAACGAAAAGGATGTGTGTATATCTACGTCTCGTCTTTCAGTTGACTTTCATCGTCGTATTGTAGCGAACGTTTCGCACGGCTATCGATAGGAAATTGCACTATCACTACGTAATAAAGTTATTGCTTGTTATTGCCATAGGACATTAATATTTTGAGACATTTAATACGGAGTAATTTAAAAGTGTTTTATTGTGAAGTTGTTTAAATTGTGAATCTAGGTATCAGCGCAAGTCTAGACGTCCATATTAAAAAATAGCGTCGCGACGACCGTGGCGCAATGCAGTGTATGTTTGGATGCGGATACGGACTGTGTTGTTTTCTATTGAGTTACGGAGACATAAGTCTCTGGAAAATTAAAATTGTGTTCTAGCCATGCTCCCCATGGTGCAATCGGAATCCGTGCTTTTTAAATGCGGAGTACAGTCGGTTAATACAGCCGTCTCTCCGCCGACCACATTGCCTCCTTCGCTCACACCTGAGTCAGATGTCGACGAATTGGTTGATATCTTCTTCGACGTTGATGTGGCCGCTACCACCTATCCAAGGTAATTTGCTACATATATATTCACATTTTGAAGGTTAATCGAGAATCGAGTACGAGTCACGCGTAAAATCTACCTCAGCTAGTACAGTTTATTAGGGACAATGTTTCCTGTTTGAATTCAACAATCTTTATCTCATTACTTACTAATTACATGTACTATTTAAAGAAGTTAAAAACGCTTGAACATCCGTGGCCTAATCTTGTCTCAACACAACTTCAATAAAATGATCATCAAAATTTATTGGCATGCTATCAAACTGGTTCGCTCTATTGATATGTTGTGGGCTATTATCTACATGTAATTAATCAGATAGACTTTGGTACCACTGTATTAGTTAAAGCTTCCTAAATGTGCTAGGTAGGTGTAATAGGATATTGAATAAGTGACGAAAATGTATCATCTATTATGTCCGGAATTTATGAATTATTCCTTTATACTAGGAGGACACGATGTTAACTTAATATTATTGACTTTAATAAATTGGAGATACGTTTATTTTCTTATTTAAGTGATAAGATACCTTTTATTGCTTCCACCTAGCAGGCGAGCCGTGGTAAAAGTTTTTCTACTCGCGTAAACGAGACAGCTGTGGGTCTACATACATTCTAGCTTTGCCACGTTTCCGCGCGGGGAAAGACAATTTTGTCCACGGCGCGTCTCAGGGGCGCTGTAGAAACCTTTCCTAATATCCTACGATTTCACTACTGTACAATATGACTTTTAGTATCTCTTCTATTTGATCTATGTTCATTCTCGTCAAAGTATTTCTTCCCCTTTCTTCTTTTGGCTCTTTTACGTACCAACTTGATTTATAAAGTAGTTAAGTAATATAAAAAAAAGTAATTTAACAAAAAAAAAAAGTGCTAATTGTAACCATACAATCTGAGTCATTTAAGTACTATAATGGAGGCATTTGAATTCAAATTCACTAACGGCTTTGGCCCTCATAACTTATACTACTTCAAACATGTTTTTAACCAAACTATCAAATCTTCTATATTCTGCGATGTTATATTAACTACATTCATAAAGTCCAGGCGATTATTTTATCAATCTAGGTTACGATTTATCATTATTCGTACTTTATTCCCTGACAACAATAAGTGTTCGCAAATCACTTTCCCCGTAACAATATATCAAATATAGCCTTCTTTATATTTTCCAATATTCTTGACCACCATTATTAAAATTGTAACCAATAAACAAGAAAGATTAATCTACATTTTATCGGCTCGACGTAACAAAACAGAACCAATGACATGAAACACTGACACCAAGAATGACTATAGGTCACTCCGCGCAGATAAAATAAACATTATTGATTACCATTTAAATAAACGCATGCAAATAATCCTGCAACTTTATTTGCTACTGTTTATACTTATATTGCTCTACATATGCAATGAAAAGGCACCTCGTGGGCAAGCGTACTCCATCGTAGGCCACATCTTCACTTATCGTTAGATGAGTTGTGAAACATTAGCCTATTTTATTAAAAACTAAACTCTTTGGTAGATTTTAATATAAAAAAAACAGTCACTTCAAAGTTCTCTTATTGATATATTTATTACTAGCTATATACTCACGATTTCACGCGTGTTCTTCGTGATACCTACCTTTGTGTTTTTCTAGAGTATAAGCCATCTGCCTTACGAATTTCATGAATATCCGGCAAACTGTTGCATTTGTTGTTGCATCGCCGTAGTGGTGCCGGCGTAAGAATAGTACCCCACCCTTTCTACCCGTGGTTGCCGTAAGAGTCGGCTAAAGGATGTTATCCGGAAGATGGGCAGCAGCGTCTTCCTTGTACAATCGCATCTAACTGCGCTCGCCAACCCGCCTGCCAAGAGGGGCGAGTATTGGCAAACCTATGAGTATTTATATGAATTTTCCCTTCTTGATCTAAGGTATACAAGTTTGCTCGTAGACTAAAGACCTAACCACGCCATGGTTTGTTAAAGTGATCGAGCGCATTATTTTCGATGTTAAGCTAATACGCCGTATTCGAAATACCTAAGTGCGCTAAAAGAAACAGTTAACAGCTGCAGCGTTAAAAGCGTCAAGCTTTTTTTTAATTTAAAATTAATGAGAGGAACGAGGCGCTCTCCTGATGGTAAGAGATTACGCCTGTCCGTGACCATTGCAGCGACACACAGAACTATGTGTAGTAAAACAAAATTCAGGGCATCACAGCTTTTGCGCTTATTAATTTGAGAGTTTCTAGTCTCAACAATCCCTGTAATTTCGTTAGCTGCAGTACCCTTCAAACCGGAACACAGTATTATTTACACATTACTGCTTGGCGGCAGAATATCTGGTACTGCGGTGGTACTTACCTAGACGATCTCTTGCTATAGAGATCTACCACCGAGTACAGCGGAGGCTCTATTTTAGAACCGTATGGTATGGTTTTCGCATGGGGTTATACCCTACTTTCGACCGATGTTGTATGACAGGTAGACAAATTCGTATGCAAAGATCAGGCGTGAAATTAAATATACGAAAAAAAAATACACGATACCGATGCTTAGACGCATACTCCTACTTAACAGTGATCTCTGTTCGGTGCAGGATAATGTGAGATCTGCAAAATATGACGCCATGGAGTCACGATGATGAACTTGAGACGAGTGGCTAATGCGACCGTGTTTTGGTCAGTTGATTAGTCAGATGATCTAGACGTCAGTTGATTACTCAACTTATTCCTCAAATCACAGTGTTGCATTTAGCGGAGCAAACATATGGTAGTTACGCGTCGCACAGAGAGGTATATTTTGATATAAAAGGTAGATCAAAATTATTTTTACCTTAATAATGCACACTAATAAAGAAAATAGAGATTATTTAAAAAACACTTACTACATACGATATTTACCTACACCAGATATTCTGTTTATTTATTGTGAACAGAATAAATTAATTTAGCTATAAAACCATCTCATCCTTCTTATGTCGACGTGATTGGTACGGTTCGTTTATTGGTACCTAATGAATTGCATGAAAACTATAGTATATAATAAAATAAGACATCAGTACTATTTTTGTTTTACTTACGCGGAATTACTCACGTTTAATTATATCGGATACTCCGACTATAGTTTCGGCCACATCGGGTGGCCTTCCGGTGTGAAGCAAGAAGAGGCCGCGCGCACGTTGTACTCAGCTTTGTCACCATGATGAAAGCCACCGGATGTGGCGGAAACTATAATCGGAGTATCCGATATAATTAAACGTGAGTAATCTCGCATAAGTAAAACAAAAATGTATCAAAAACACGTTAGTTTACAGAGTAATACATCAGTACCATTGAATAAAATATAATGTGCGTAACCTTAACTTATTTAACACTGAAACGTACTTCACTATTATTTTCACCTGTTTAGCTATGATGCCTCTTACCATCAGGAGAGCGTTTTGTACGAGTCACTACTTTTATATAAATAAAAATACAACATCCCGTGATGTTTTCAATACAACTTTTCAAATACAATCTATATGCTCACGACAAATAATGAGTTTTTAGGTGATATAGTACGTGCCAGTAATATAATAACATTTTTCATGGAATAAAAACCGTATTTACAAGTCAATCGAACTGGTACGTACATTGCGCTCCATCTTTACAGGCGATAGCATTAGTATACATCACTAGAAATCTCGTTGGATGAAACCTGGATCGTCATTACCACCTACATTAACTTTCACTATAGAAACGAACAAAACGGTACCGTTGCTTCAAGCTGCGTGTATTGTGAAGACCCTAATGACTCCTGCATGAAATATTCTTTAGATCTCTAAGTAATGGCCATGCCTATTTTAGAAAACTGGGTTATGTACTTACTTGAGAGTAAGGTAAATGCAAAAGTTTAAATTAGGTTTTACCCTTACACTCTAGCGTTGGTGGTGACCTTAGATTAGTCAGCAAATGCGTACTTTTATGATTTTGCAATAAAATAAGAAGTGGGTAGATCATCGATGATTTAATGCTCAGGTAATGTCTACATTTATTATACTAACTGTAGATTAGTAGCTTGGAAGCTGTAATTCAATTGGAAACGACAAAAATACTGTAATAATTATGACCTCAAAATTACTTATTGATTTTTATATCACAATAATTATGTTATTTTCTAATAACAAAACTACCAACGGTAATGATTGCCATGTGACTGTGAGCTCCTATTACCATTCAAGTAAGATCTCGAAAAAGTAACGCCACTGTAAACTGTATTGCGTAGGCATACGATATGCAGCTGCGTAATTTTTCCCTATCGCCTAACTTTAATAGCAATAACAACTTACAGTTCTGCCTCAGCTCTCAAAATATGAACAGATTATGTAAAAAACAGAACTTTTCCTTTTAAAAAAAATATATATATATTTCTGCACTGTTGTTTTATTGAATTCAATAAAAGTAAAATTGTGTTGGCGTACTTGAAAAAAGATTTGTAGAATTAATTTAGGAACATTATAATCCATCATCTCAGCATATTCAGTTACACGCAGTGCCCGAGGAAGAGGTGCTTCAAACGATCGTTTTCGTACCGATCGCAACCAAAGGTATGTATGTAATTAGTATTAAGCTTGTAAGTGACAAATCAAATTATTTCAACATATTTCCTAAAAATAATTCTTTGAAAAGATTTATTACAAATGAATTGCTGCCACTTTTTTTGGGTCTCATTATCATTAGTTTTTCTATATTACGTGGTTATAAAATTATACAGTAGACACATAATGCATGAAAACACTGCAAATTAAAATGATAGGTTCACGTACATATATCATTATTGTATAGAACTAGTTGATAGACTACTGCCTTCTATCTCAGTGCTTTTTACTACTTTTGGTGACTTTTGTATAGTTTATAAAATACTCGTTACAAATTTTTCATATGTTCAAACTTTGTTAAAAATATTTAAATTTTACATAATCTCTTCAATATTTGCATATAATAACTTTCAAGTTGATCAAATTACATACAAATTTGGGTAAGACCTACTTATTCTCTTCATGACTCACATGAAGTTACTTGACGTGCGTTTCATTTGCAAATAGGCTAGCGCGTGACGTAGCTCGTAAAGACATCATCATCAAGCCGTTATCCATTCTGCCATTATCTCCGGTCTCTGTGGACACATCAGTCGTCGCAAATGAAAGACATTATGAAATATTTGGCGCAAATAACATTTCACCTGAATCAGCTTATTTGCTAATAAGTAGCATATTAATTTCACAACATAATGCTGTAAAAGGAAGGATTAAGTGTAAAATTGTATAGCATTTATATATACTATATATATTTACTTGGTGGTAGATCTCCTTACCAGGAGGTCGTCTAGGTAGTTACCACCGCAGTAACATTACTGTGATTCAGGTTTGATAGGTACTTCAGCTAGCGAAATTACAGGGCTATTGTGACTAAACATCGAAAGTCTCAAAGTAATGAGCGCTAAAGCAGCGATGACCTGGACTTTGTTTTACTACTCAAAGTTCTGTGTATCACTGCAATGGTCATGGACAGGCGTTACCTCTTACTATCACGAGAGCATCCCGTTCGTCTCATTACTTTTATAAAAAAATAATTTGAAACGTAGTTACACCAATAATGTTTGCTTTCAATTTAAATACAAAACTGATAATTTAATCGCTCCTTCAATATTAATACTCAGCAGTAGTGATTCATCTGCTACAAGTATTTAATAGCGGCGTAATATGCGAACCAATGTCTTTTTTTATAATTTTAAACCAGTACTTAATATATTCCTATTTATCGTACGATATATACGGAATGCATGAAACTCTCAATAAAAAACAAAACTGCAATTAGAATAGAACACTAAAGAAACATCATAATCACTTACAAAGATATTTTTCCTTTGTTAATAGTAAAGATAGTGGCAATGCTCACATAACTTAGAAATGACAGAGGTGTGTGGGGTTTGATCGCATAGGGCCTCCAGAATGCCATGCTGACGGGTTCCTGACTAGGATGCCGAAGCTTCTTTGTGTAATGTTTGTGGTAATAAAAAAAATCTCTATTCAATATAACTTTACAAATGTGTCGTTTCACGTGTTGGGATAAAAATGTCACATTATTAACAGCAATCACTAGTAATTCTGTGCAACTCATTAAATTACAGTAAATATGTTTTTGTTACTCTTAGTCGCTACTCTCTAATATCCGTACCACCTACCTGGGATTTTTATTCCGAAAATATTCTTCCTCTTGTCTGTTCTCTTATGAATGTAAAGTTACACAATCTTGACTTTGGCCATCGTCGTCGTTGCACAACCGTTCGATCATTAACGTCATAGATAGTTATCGCCATCGCTATTTGCAGGACTATTCTTAGTTCTTTTGTTTTATTGGACAATCAAGTTTTTGACAACTGTCATTTTGCTAGGTTCTTCAGAATGTTAAATTATTTATTAATTATTTTTATTTATTATTATTTATTCATAAACCTTAAAGCCTATTGTACATTATCTTATCTTTGTATTAGAATAATGACAATTGGTATTATTTAGTTAATTCTAGGATTATGTTTCATTTAACGACTCAACACACACATACACGCACAAACATTAAAAAGGCGAAAGTCAGGCCAGGTACTTGAAACTCACAAGAGATGAAATAAATAAATATCAAACGACATTTCACACAGTCCAATCAAGCTCTAAACTAAACAAAGCTTGTTCTTCAAACCGGAACACAGTAATATTTACACACTACTGCTTGGCGGCAGAATATCTGGTACTGCGGTGGTACCTAGACGACCTCCTGCTAGATCTACCATTAAGTTAACTGGGAAATAGGTAACTGATAGAACATAATAATATATACCTTTTTGAAACATACTTATAATACATAAGAACACTCAGACACAGAACAAACATCTATGTTCGTCACACACTCCACAGCTCAGGAAGCAAACTAAATGAACTAACGGGGCAGGTTCCTTAACAAAAAGGAGTATACCGTTTATAAATAAATAAATATCGTAGGACATTACACACAGCGCCATCTGACCCCAAACTATGCAAAGCTTGTACTATGGAAGTCAGACAGCTGATAGAATACTTACATTCTTTTTTTTTGTTGTAAATATACACTTATAATATATACAGAACACCCAGACACAGAACAAACATTTATTATTATACCACAAAATGCTTGTCCTGAGTGGGAATCAAACCCACGCCCTACGGCTCTTGGAGCAGACATACCACCAATGAGCCAACAGGGCAGTGATACCAGTGATAACGTTATACGCTTTAAAAGTTTATTTTGATAGTTCCAAACGACCTCGTCGCAGTTTTTAATTTGACATTGGCATATAGAGTACGCCAATTTAAATCGATTTCTGCCACGTTTCGTAAACGCGGAGCGTTACGTGCTCATGTGGTCATAGCGAATAAGGGGCAGGACTATTATAAATTTATTTGTCTTTTGTCGATTGTATATTGAAAATGATAATAATTATAGATTAGCCTAGAAATAATATGAATAATTCTTTTATCCTTGGATTTTAACAAATAAATTTTTTGTGCTTGGATTTAGCCATTAGAAGTGAGCATCTATCTACAAATGAGGCAGCGCCAACAAAAAAAAAAAAAAAAAAAAAAAACAAACGTGGCATAAAAACCCCACGATTAAGAAAATGTAACCGAGTAGTAGGTTTGATGATCACAATATAGTCGCTGCCACCGGAAACAATATATAATTGATTATAAGGTACGAGAGCTTGTAGTGTTTGGACATCATTATTATTTTTAGATGATTCATTTTAATATCCATTATGAGTCTTTATATGTATATTGATGAATATACCTGGTGTTTGAGTCTGCTGCTGACATTTTGTGAAAATTTTCTAATAAGTATAGTACATAGCCGGGCTAGGGCGAAATACGTCAGGCACACTAGTAACAATGTACTTTAACAAAAGGTTAATTTTTCGTCTCCGTGTAGGAGTAACTTCAAGATGTTCGTCAGTTATTTCAAAATCGTATATATGTTATTGAATTAGTAAGGTATATTTTGATTCGCGATTTCTATGGTCTGGCCAAGGCTGCGTCAAAACGATGGCAATCACATACATAGGCATATATTCGAAATTGTTTCACCGCATCGCCCACGTATAGTTTTATTTATATGCTAAATTTATCTCCCTCTAAAATTTTAATGATTCAATCTTTTAACGTCACTCTAATTGTAACTGTGTACTATATCACTTGAAGCTGATTTAGCTTATACTACTGTTGTAATTATTATATATGAGAAATTTATTTTAAAGATATTATTGAGAATATATTTCCTGGCATTTAAATATTTTTTTTTGTGATTGACCATGTAGATTTATATACTTAAAAATTTATATGTTCCTTATTAATATATTCGGCTATACATATTCCGTAAACAATTCGATTCTAGTATGTTATGTTATAAATCGCAAACCTATTCTTCTTTATTTTTTAAATTTCCTAAACGAATTATTATCTTCAGGTTTGGATATTACCTACGCCACATGATAAAATCGAAAAAAAAAAAACTTTTTTACGGATATTTAGAAACTGTCAGTTAAACTGTTTTAATACATGCCATTGTTTATACGTGTAGTTAATTTCATCGATATAAGATTTTAATTCTCCGGACAAAATAATAGTGGGATGCCAAAGAAAAAACAGACAGACATGTCGAAACTATAAAGGTATTTAAATACTACAGAACCCTAGAAATATGTGCACTATGGCAATATCATCTACTGCATATGAAGCGTCAGTTTGATATAATGTAAAAAAAGTTACGCTCATATTACGTTATATGATTGGCATGAGGCGAATCGTTCACACCGAGCTAAATCGGAATGCCTAAGCAATTTAAAATTAATTGTGAAATATGTACGATTTATATAAATCAATTCCGCTTACGGGCTTCACATCACGTCAGTACAGTTCACGATAGATTTCAATACGCAAGTCGACAGCATAAAAAATCAAGCTCAGTAGAGTTACACAGAATTAGCAGTCTCGATGACGAATACCTGTTAAGTAACTATTGAAAAAGCGAAACCTTCGGTCGCGAAACGCTGACAATACTTACCAACTTTCACCTCTCCGATTCAAGTGCAAAATGAAAAATATCTACAAGGTAGCCAATAGATAAATACTGAAGAATCACCTCAGCTATATCTTGTTTACACACGACGCTAGCAGGGCCGTTATCGCCAGTGTTTGCAAAAATATTGATAGGCAGATTATTATTACAGCTCCCTGTGTCAAAAATGAGCACATCAGATTCTGACAGGATGTGGGCACTAGGAACTAGATAGAGGCTTCAAACATTTTCGAGAATTATTTATTATACTATTTCTGGTCACGCTTGTGGCGCGTTGTTGATATTCCGAACATTATTATTTCAAGGTTGCGCGGCCGTCGCAGTGAGGTTGCGTAGTGGGGCTCCTCGGTAGGCGTCGTTCAACTGGTATATCTGTCCCTCTTTTGCACTAAGGTTCAGCTTGCTCTGTACTTGGCATTTGATATCAGCAGTGTCAATGCGAACATAACTACTTCTCGACTTGATAGTCAGCTCGTTACGATACTGTACAACGTACATCCTCACCTCACCTGGCTCGAGTTTTGATAATGCCATCTAATATATTGCCTATAAAATTTCAAATGTGAATACATAAATGCCCATGTATTGTGTACAGTACATTAACAGACAACGCCGAGTGACTCATACGGGCAACACTTTATTACTAAATAATTGGGAAATGTACGTTTATTGCAAAGATCGCTTCCTTTGTTATAGATAGAGCATTTATTAGTTTAGCGGTGCAGACGTCTATCACCAGCTATGGTTCACTATTTTGTTTATAGTAATTGGTAGTGTGCTCCTCAGGTCCACAGTAGATAAATTACAAATTATTTAGTTTATCATCATTATTTTTTCCTTTATTATATTTTTGGAGCCATCCTACTTTATTAAAAGTTTATTTTGTTTGCTGCTTCTGTAGAATTGAATCCTGTGACCTCCAACTGGGAGACACATGGAGGGGGATGCAAGGCAAGATGAGCGTGACTGCGCCGGATAAGAAGATTAGAAAAAAGTCAGATAAGCCGCAATCTCAAATGTACGTATGATGCGCCTGGAATGTTTATTACGTGGAACTTTTGCTCAGATCTCCAACTTATAATATTAATGGCTAAATCTTGAATACAATGAATGTATGCAAACGTGTAAACTATACTTTGTTTAATTATACTTTCATGTTTGGTAAACAAGTGGCATCCACAAAAATTTCACCACCATTCCATCCATCAAAAGCGTTCGTCCAGTGCTTTAACTGTATTTTTTTCTAATTGTTATCCAAGGTAATTTATAAATTTTGGCTATAACCTTTATTATTTGGAAACCGAATTAAACTATCTAGACAACCTTATCCTTAACCTTATACGTAATATTTAAAAAAACCTGACATTATGAGGCGGCTCCACGGTACTGAAATACACAATGAGCGACATCACTTCGTAGCGGCAGCATCAACGTCGCACTAAAATTATACTTTCTTGTGGCATTGTGAGTACAATTTTTTTTAAAATAAATTGAGTTTCTATAAATTTATTAATGAAATACGAGTGTAACAAAACGATGGTCTTTAGCACCACTTTGCTTGTTAAAATACAACAACAAAAATACTCCCCCAAATGTTGTCATACATTTCTGGAAGTTATTCCAAAGTACATATTGTACATTATGCTGTCTGTCTTATCTTCGTTGTTATAGGTAGTTTATCATTTATATCAACGCGGCGTACTTATTCACGTGTCCTTGACACCTAAAAATTGGACGCGGTACAATTTGCTGTACCAAAATTTTTATAGACGCATTTTAAAGCTATTTGCCTGCCGACTGGATGTTTTTCGCTAACTAATGAAATGAATTTGACGATATTGCATATAGTGTTGATATACTAGATTGATTTCGCATGGTTTTCTTCCAAATCAAACCATTATGCGGAGCGTTAGTACCTAGTCGTGCCTCGGAAGTGCCCCACGACCTTCATGTTTATCTCGTTTATCATCAGACAAACCGTCTGCTTGTTTGTCATGCATTTATATGAATAGTCAAATAAATAGAAACAAATATAAACTGGTTTTTAATCATTGTTCCTCAAGGTGTAATTTAGAACTAACCAAACATGTTCAAAATAGGTCATCTTTGCATTTGTTTTTTCGATTACATACCTAATTAAGTGTAATTTGTTTTTATACGTATCAAGTATCTAAAATGGTATTTGGAATGTGTTATACATCCAAAAAATACATCTTGTTACTAAAAATAAATGTTCCAAAAAAGAAAAATGAGCAATGTTACATTTTTATTTCCAATTTTTTAGTTTCGAATGTGTGATGTGCGTTAGTTTCTTTTTTGATTTTTCATTTAATACAAAATTATTAAAACCCATTTAATACAGAAATTTATACTTTGTACCTATTACATAATATACACTATTAGATATGTACTTAAAGTATTACTACAATCTGGAAATATAACTTGACACGAAACAAATAAAACTTTACATTTAAACACAGTGCTATTTTACATTTAAATACTGTGTATAGCTATGTGTAAAAAACCTATAGTGAAACCGAAAAAAACCCCGATTGTAACATCTTGACAGTCCGCAAGTAAAGACAAATCAAATCAAATCAAATCATTTATTTGGCAAAAATAACATAATACGCACATTCTAATAATATAAATCAATGGTCTACAATTCAGTGTATTAAATGCAATACATTGAGCTTCGGATTTTCGAACTAAGCTAAGAGTAGCTTGTGTTTCGAAAATCCGTACTCCCCCTACGTGATGACAAAAAACAGAATTTATACATATAAGGGTTCGTACAATATTTAATCTTATATAATACAATTATAAACAAATACGCTAAAATGGACTATGCTATTATATACATCTGACAAACAAAAGTATACCAATCTAAGGGTTACGCTTCGTCCTTTAAAATATTTCAAACCCGTTAGGCTACAAGAGACAATGCAGAGACACATATGAACACATACATATATTCGAAAACTTGCCTTAATTATACAGTCTGGTAAAAAAAACAGTCCAGCTATAAAACTGCGAGATACGAGTAAAAAATTTAGAAAGACATGTAAAACGCAAACTTACAAACTAATGGCGAAATCGCGCGACTGCGAGTAACTTACCTTATCCCTATCCCTTTTACAGAGTTTACTTCTAGTATGTTCTAGTTGTTAAGAGACATTAAACTTGTTATATCATATTATCCATCGCCGCACAGGTCACATCATCCACCATTATACATCAATGTGTGTATTCGACGTTACTTCACAACTTATTGGTTTCCCTTTTTTGTACAACGTTCACCATATAGCTCGATTACAATGATCGTTGAAGTGACTGTTGAGGTTTTTCAAGTTAGGGTTGTTATTTTAATCCTGTTAGTAGGTAGCGTAGATTATAATTATTTACCAACAAATTGTTTGTCTTTATTTTATCGCCGGGCCGTAAAGATTACTAATACAGTCATGGTTAGACAACCTATCGGGAATAGGATGGCTAGAATTCTATAGAATTTTAGACGTTAGAGCGAACCGGTTTCTGTGCGTTGACGTGTATAGCAATTTTAGGTTAGGTACACAATGAAATCTCAGATTGTAAGATAGGCGATATATGTAGTATTCTGTACTATTTTTAAAATTTATCAATTGAAAATAATAACAAGTTGGAGAAATATTATCTATTTTGTGTGATGCAGTGATATCAGTGTTTTTTGTTCATATACATATGTACTTCGGTAAAATTTAATTCAAATTCATTGTTTGAAAATCAATTTGTTACGGAACTTTTTTTTTCATATTTGATATTTGGTTGATAGGTATAAGCTTTTTTGTAAACTAAAACTGTCACGGACATTGTGAATGCGTGATTTTATATTAAGTACCTTTATTTCATATCGAACTTGGTCAAGGTGTAGATAATTTATAGAAACATGTAGTCTATACTCATTAAGATTAGACACAGTTAAAATCTGATACCATTGTCGGTGTCGTGTTGACAGATTTGCCAACCAGAAATACATACACCGACTTGAAATTTACTAAATTCGATCAGAATTAAATGTGTTGTTAAATATACCATAACTGACTTTGTCACACGTGGTATTGTTATGACAATATACAACAAAGACTGGATGTCTACTACAGTGATTTTGCAAAACTTTTGACTATTGCTCAATAAAACTAAGCATATTAAAGTTTTCGATGAGTAATACGGAACTCCAAAAGCACGACGGGTCGGTACAATCAAACCGGTTTCGGTTCATTAGAAATACACAGGAACTCCATTTTATTGCATTTGTTAGAATGGAGCAAGCTTTGGGCAGGTGTGTGTCTGTGTGCAGCATTCGGACAAGCTAAACACAAACGCTGAAAAAAAAAAACGGCACACAACTTTGGTTCGTATAGAACTTTAGATGGACTTGCGTAGTGTCTCATCGAAACTTTGTATTCATTATGATTGTCTTATGATCGATGTCTCTTCATTTTGTGGTTTCGGTGGCTATCATTCTCATAATTTCATATTAAATTAATTATATTAAATATTTATACGTTCGCAGAGTTTCTATTGGTTAAATAGAAATTGATTCTTTTAAACTAAGTTTAACAACTTTGGGTGAATTAAGGTAGAGCTCAGGAATATTATCTGACTATTGATAATTATCAATAGTTGTAACTATTATAATAGTTGTCATCATGATTTGGTTATTATGTCGACTCGGCATTAATGTCTACAACAACTCTAATAACGGCGACAGACGATAAAATGCTGATTTCGTTTCTAATAATTGATATTGTGCAAGTATCGTGTCTGAAAACATTAATCAAGCGTCTCTTGTTTTATAAAATGCGAGTTGAGTCAAATTCTATGAATTGCACAATTATTATGTTATATTCGATACGTCGACCTGCAGAATATCTACTATTTTTTTACTATTGCCAATGGAACATATTCTAATTACTCAGTGCAATTCAAAACGTTTGACGCCCAAAAATAATATTTCGAGCTTTGTAAATGTTTGTACTCACCGTTTCAATCTGCATGTGTGTTTGATATGAACTACGTGTTATGTGTCGTAAATTAATAAAAACAATTATAGGTTCATGATTGTTCGGTGTCGTCACAACTTTGCCTGATTGTTTTAATGTATGAGAGGTATACGCGCAGATACGGGTAACATTTGTCGTTTTGAATTACAGAAACAAGTGCTACAACGAGAAGAAACGTCGGGAACAAGAGAACGAGACCATAAATCAGCTCGAGGAGCTACTGTGGACTTGTCTGGCGGAGGTGAAGCAGCCGGACAAGAACGGCATCGTTCGTGAGGCGACACGCCAGATCCAGGAGGTGTTGAACCGGCGGCAAGAGTGCTCCAGTGAGTGCCCGCTGCGCGCATCCCAGGCTCTCTCGCCCGTGCAGGCCGGCGAGGTCAGCTCTACGCAGCCGCCCCGCTCGGGGATCTACTATACTGAGCTCACCACACTCATTGAGGTAAGCACGCACCACACCTGCTTACTTGACAAACTCCTTAGAAACACGGCTCCGAGACGCTACAAACACAATACGCATTGTGTTTGTAGCGCCTTTAGTATTACGATGATTTTAGTATTACGTATCCTGCATTCATGATTCAGATATAGACAAAAGTTAAATAACCCACCAGCTCGTTGGGTAGACGATATTGTAAAAATGGCGGATCGAACCTGTATAAGATTGTGGCGCAATATCGAGATGAATGGTGTACAAGAAGACAGGTCTACGCTCAGTTGTGGGCGATTCAGGGCTGCGAGAAATAATGATTATATACTTAAGCTTTTTTTTAAAAATAAATCTACATAAAAAGAAAGAAACTCGATGTTGCGTCCTTAAGAATTGGTGTTCTAAACCATACTCCAGTGTGTTTTAAGAAGCTTCTCTTCAGATACAGTGCCTAGAGTAGTTATTCTACCATTTAGAGAAGAGGCTTATACAGGGTTATATGCTTGGGGTGTGCTAAGCTAAAAGGGGGTCATTGGAGGTTGTTTTTACGATTGCAGAGTTGTGCTTGTTGTAAAAGTTTTTCATAGTGATTCCCTTTGGGCTTCGTCTTCTCGAGCTTATAACGTTGTACTTTGCTCATATACAGAATCTACGATACAAGCACTGCTTAGTGTAGGTTCTGTATACCAACAATAATTGTTATTAAGCAAAGACTAATGTAAATGTAAAGAAATCTAACCTATGAAAAGAAGTGTGCAAATATATATATTTTTTAAATATATCAGGGCTAAAGCAATCTTTTGGCATTACCTAGCCCGTGGAATTTTGGGCATCGTAGGCGGCAGACTACTGCTGGACCGACGAGATAATATTTTCCTCTCTTTATAATGTTTCCTTCTGATTCTCTAATACCGGTTTACTGTAGTCGGTGAGAACCAAATCCACAGGTTTGTTAATCCTAATGTAGTGCTTAAGCCTATTAACTAGTTTTTATAACACGCCTGTATGCGCCTGGTGTATTTGTTTTCATTAAAAAATTAAGACGGCGGAAATAATTGCATTTCAATATTTTTAATGTTACCATGGTCAGGTTGAAGTTGCCAAAAAACATCAAAGAACTGTTGAAATGCAAGAAATGTAGACAAATTAGTTCTTTCAATTGATGTTTTTCAAGAAATCCTTGTAAAGATGTGGCATAATTAAAGGTAGGTACTGCTTTTGTTTGGTATCCACTCTGTACCTTATTTTTTTTTTAAAACTATGTTCAAAGAATCGGTTGTGCATTGGCTAATGACTAACTCTACATCACAACAAAAAAAAAACACATTTTCTTGCGCCAGTGGAGCCAACTTATTGTTTTTTTTTTCTAGACACTCAAACATTACACTGGGAAGCTCGGGTGGATCTTGTTGGAAATAAATGCAAAGGGAGAAATCGAATGCGTTACAGAAAATATAAAAGACCTGATTCTGCGGGACAGAACAGAGCTTTATAAGAAATCTATTTTCTCACTTTTACATTCGAAAGATCATGCAAAGCTGAAGCCCTTATTGCGAAGTGTACAAAATTTCAATTGGACTACTGGAGAAATTGATAAGTTTCAAGCTATACAGGCCGGCCTTATCGTGAAGAACTCTAATGGGACTGAATCCAGGTAAGAAAAAATTCTTTGTTTTCAAACAGCAGTTTTCTATGTCAAATACTTTTGTCACACGAAAACACTTTGGCAAACGAAATTTTACATTCGTGAGAAAAAGACTGCATATTATTAGATATAACCGACCTCGGCTAATTTATCGACTGATTCTACAGTGTCAACTCTTTAAAACTATTCTGTTTTTTTTTTTTAAATTATTATTGTTCTTATATTGCTACTAAAACTTTACAACCGCCGACAATTTAAAGATTAGTATTTGATATAGAATAGATATTCAGAATATAGGTAAATGATAGACTAAAGATACCACAAGTTCTTCGATTGTTGTTACAGTATTGATAAATATGCGATTTCACCGTGATAGCAGCTAGTGACGTTTGGACGATAAGAGGCCGATTGCATGTGCGTTTGTCTCTTTACGAGCTGATGTAAAACTATTATTTCTTACTATTTTCTGAGTAACTAATCAATGGGCATTGATTTTTGGTCTTTTCTGGCTTGGACCTGAAACTTGATCTTCGGCTGTGACCGAAGTCACGGTAACCCTTTCTGAGTGCTTGCCTATGTAACAGCCACCTCAGTGTTAAGAATTCCATGAAATAAGTTATTACCAACCAACAACAACAACAAATACCAACTAATTTATCAGGCAAACGTAAAGTACAAAAAAGCTGTGAGTCAGTTTCCTTCATATGAACAAAATAAGCAGGCACATCATATTCTGTTTATTGTAAAGTTACAGCATACGATTAAATAGCGTTTTCAACGTGTGGTTAGTAAACCACGACAGCAGCTAAATGTCGCAGTTTAAGTAGAACGAAACTGTAACGTAGCAACATTACTGGAAAAAAATGCAAATGAAAAACTACTTGTAATTGAAGGTCAGACAGTTAATGATAACATCTGGTTAGACTTTATTATAATGATAAGCATGTTGAAAGACGAGTGCTCTTGGAGTTTGGCAAGATGTCATTCTTTTACCTTAAAGTTTGTCTATGTGTGCTTTTGACCAAAGTAGGATTACCACACGTTCTAGAATGATAAGTATTTGTGTAGCAAAATGCTAGCTTACAAATTACTTCAAAGATTTAGATTATATCAAATACTAAAAAATGACTCACGAATGTGACGAGTAAAGCTAATACTATCAAATGGATGTTATCTAAGTATCCGTCTATTTTTATCGTTTATACTTATTGCAATCTTTGTGCGCGCACTCTGTGACCCTATTACAAACGTATTCTTATGGACATACATATTTATTCGAAAATCATTAATGTGTGCACGCTCTTATAACATCGCGTTGGTAGTTGAGTGAAAATG
Organism: Biston stratarius; assembly: GCA_950106695.1. Classification (NCBI taxonomy): domain Eukaryota; kingdom Metazoa; phylum Arthropoda; class Insecta; order Lepidoptera; family Geometridae; genus Biston; species Biston stratarius. The sequence goes on along the minus strand of OX467115.1, from coordinate 17,111,333 downwards.
AAGACTTACAAGGTAAAATAGCCGTTTCAAACGATGTGTTGAGAACTTACAAGTTACAAGTGCTTCAGACACCATTGTGTTCTCTATTGGCGAATTTAAATGCTGAAATCGTGATCGTAAACTTATTTTGAACTAATTTTATGCTCAAAATCAATTTTATTCTTAATTCTTTGTTCTGTATTCAAAGCTTAGATCAATTATATTTTTTAACTTTTGAAGTTGAGAAATTATTTTTGTGAATATAATTTTCCGGGTTCATTTTGATTTCGTCTTCAACTTTTTTTTTAAGAACTGCTTTATACATGCTTAAATTTAGTAGAGGCACACAAACTATGATGCTTTTAACGAATGCACGTTAAAAGCGTGGACAAGGCGAAGCCTAGGCGAACATTCTTATCGTGAGTCTACGAATCTGGAATTCCGGAACATGGGTTTAGGTTAGGGTATTCACAGCGGTTCCTATAGTAATGAACTAATTAATAACCGTTGTGTTGCAGAAAAAAAGTGCATGATTGCCACATTCTTACAATAGAATTGTAGTAAGTGTTATTTCATATCATTGCAAAGGTTAAAAACCCTTCATGTGGAGAACAAAGAACCCCGTGCATTTTTCTCGTAAACGTTATTACGTCGTCGGTTGTAAGTTATTCTAGTATGTTTGAGTAAAAATAATACCAAAGCATGCCAATCTGTTATTATTGATAGTCTGTTTTTCCTCAATATACATACACATGACCTTTACGAGATATCTACGAACTCCATCCAACATGTTATTATGAACCTCTCCTATCTTTAGAACGAGAATGGATTAAGGTACCCACTTTGTTAAACTCTCGCGACATTACCCTTGAGGCGCTTTGATAAAATTCCCGTGACCTCAAAACTGGCTGTACGTGACCGGGAGTAAGAATATAAACGCAGTCTTAGGCAAGGCGATCATATGGTCACCCCGTGTTTAGTAACGCTGGTAACCGTGATGTGGTTCGCAAGTGTTTCGGTCATGCTTCAAACACGTTTGTGACGCGGCCATCAACAATCCTACATAGTTATGCAACGATATCGTCAAGTTTCATAAAACCAGATCGACTTGGAAAACGGATGTCGGTTACATACTGGAATAATACTTAATTTATTTATAAAAAATCTGTGCAATAAAAAGAGTTTTATATCATGTTTACCTGTTCTAGTCGAATCAGGATTGCATTTGATAATATTTTGAACTATAATCCACTATTGGTCGACAACCGATATACCGACATATCGATATGTGCACCACAAAATATTTTCTAGATTGTTTTCTTCGTGAGAAAAAATCTTACTACGTTTTTGAATTGCCTATGAACTGTAGATTTATATATCCATTCAGTATCAAAATTTTACTTAAACTTCACAACAATTTAAAAATAACGTCAATTTATAAATATAAATTCCTGATTTACAATAAGCAATGAAGGAAGTCTTCGTCTTTTATGTTGTTACGTCCACCTTCATATCGTATGACTTACAATACAGACGTAGGGCGGTACTTTCCTGTAGAAACGTGAGTAAGGTCGTTTTACAGCCAAGCGACACGCGTATGTTACGTTATGTTGATGGTATACATTATGCAGTCTGTAGCCAAGTAATTCAGTTGCATGTAGAATACTGAACTTCACCAGTTAAGGTTCTCCTAGTAGTAATGAGGTCTTTGGTACCTCTCAGTTGATTACCAAACTTATTTAGCAATACACAGTGTCGCATTTAGCGGAGCAAATATGTGGCAGTTACGCATCGGTGCTGTGATTCGTACGACTCATTTATTAAAATATAGAAAATAATATCGTTAAAACTGTTACATACTGTTTCTAACTGTTACGTTATTTAAAAAAATAAGACAACGATGCTATTGTTAAAGCATTATGCGTATCATTTAATAGTTTAATTAATGTTTTGATACAAAATTTACTGAAACATCGTACGTTAGGATTAATTTTGAGGTTACTTTAAGGTTTTCTTTTATAGAGAATATTTATCATTTTGATTACGATTCGGTTGATATTCCAAAAACTCGAACTAAACGGTATGAACCTACCTCATTATACGAACCGCTAAACAATGAAATGTGCTACCCGAATCCCTGAGTGGTTCCTACGAGTGGTTTCCTGATAGATACAAACTGAGTGCCTTCAAGTCTCGAGTGAATTGAATTCTTCTAGGCGAGCGTGCCATGGGACGAGTTGGCGATCAAACGCAAGACAATCATCAATAAAAAAAAAACTATTCTCAAAATAAGTAAAGCTTGTACTATAGCGACCAGATGTATGTACAATGTACATAGATACATACAAGAAACCAGAATACGTAGATACTTTTTTTTAATGTAAAACATGTTTATGATAAATACGGTGCGCTTACCATCAGCCAAATCATATGCTGGACTGTCGCTTTTCATATAAAAATACGGAACATCCAGACAGAACAAACATACATGTTCGTCACATAAATGACAGGAAGCAAAGCTAACTCTAAATGAACTAGCTGATTTAAATGATACATTTTGTCAATAAAAATCTTTTTATTGCAAAAGCATTTAGCTACAGCGCCTTAAAACAATGGGGGGTGTTGATCGTTTGCAAAACTAAAATCTTAATCCGTTGCCCGACATGATTTTTATGTATGGATGACTTGGCGTTATTGCACAATAGCAGTCATGATCAACGAATTTTGATGACGTAAGCGGGTGAGTAGTTCGTACCGCTGGCGTGCAGGGTTGCAGGTGCTACTCTATTTTATTTTTATTCTTTGGATTCTTTGTGCAGCATTTTATATCCATTTCTTTAATATGCTGCCAACAAAATGAGAGATTTCTATCGTTAATGAAATATCGTTACTTAAAATAGAGCCAAATGAACAATGTATTATTATTTATTTATATGAGCCAGCAAAGGCCTCCCTTCCCTCCTTCCCTTCCACTGCCCGGTCTTCGACTTTGTTGGTCCAGATTATATTTTTATTAAACTTTGGTCGAAGCTTTTTACTCGTTTATGTTACGTGATGCATTCGACATTAAAGGGCAAGTGTATTAATTCCGGAAACTGAAGAATACATGTCACAGTATACAAAAAAAAAGAAATTAAACACTTTTTTTTCTCTGTTCGATGCCCTAGGTTGATGAAGAGAGTTGTGTGATGACTGGTACCGAAGACGTACCGAATTATTTTTCAACAAAACCGTTTAACGTAATTTTTTTTTAGTTTTTAAGTTATAATATTTGTACCTCATAATACAAGCTTTGCTTAGTTTGGGGCTAGATGGTACTGTGTAATGTCAAAAAAATTAAACAATAGTCAAAGTTAAGTTACTTACAGTGCTTAAGTCAATGATACTGGTGTCTTCTATATGTTTAATCGCACGGAAAAAAAAGATATTTCGCTCAAATCATAATGTCAATGTGTCAAATTTTATATACAGAATGCACAATTTGAATCCAGGTTAGTCAGTAATTTCATAATAGTAAATGACGAATTATAATTACTATTATATTATTTGGTTTCTTATACTCCGATTATGTGTATTTTTCGTATTATCGTCAGAGGTTACGATAAGTTCATCTGTTTTTAAATCGTTTGTATTGTTTTTGCATACAAACGGGTCTATTTTCGAACTATATTATAAGTTTTTTTTTGTAAGTGAACGGTTATGTTCGAATGCGATAACTCAGGTGTATGATTTGAAAGTAGATAGTAGATATCCTAGTTATGAAATCTTGTTGTTAGAATAGCAGCATGGAATATCTTTGATCAGTAACACATTTGTTAGTAGTGGTAGTGATGGGTGGTTGTTTGGTTGTGCAGTGTGGTGGAGGCAGTGATCCACGCGGCGCCGGTGCGCGGCTCGGCGTCCGAGGAGGCCGGCTCCGTCATGTGCGTCATCCGGCGCTGCGAGGACGCGTCGGCCGCTCTCATCCCCGTCGTCGGCGCCGGCGCCGGCCCGCCGCACATCACGCCGCGAAACAACGCGGACCACATCGTCTTCAGGCTCGACAACAACTATACTATACTCTGTTAGTATCACATCTACTTAACTACTTTTTCTATCTAGCTTTTTATGGTAAAGAAATGCTTTCCTGATATTAAGTGATAATGCTTACTCATGACTGTCGCAGCGGTATGCAAAACTTTGAGTAACAAACCTAAGTCCACTGGCTCTAGCATATCATTTTTCGATAATTACGTAAACGATAGTCAAATGTATGCAATAAACCTGTTTTTATTTACTCCCGTTTGGGGCGCTATCCCACTTTCCATACAGTAAATTTCGCAATTTGATATGCTAGCTCATCAAGACATCGCTGCTTTGGTGCTCATTACTTTATGTACTGTGTAGTTAGTGTTCTGAAGGACGATTCAAATTTATGGTGACCGGTAGGTTTCGCCCTTCAATAATAATTCTTATAATGGAATGAAATATTGGAGGTTGGATATATCACTGTAGTTTAAGAAGCATTGGAGGTTTTGTTCAGATCGTTCCAACTTTGAATTAGAGACTAAGCACTAGTATGACAACACTTCAATAGAAGTCGCTTGTCATCATGAGTATTATTGATCCACGCAATACCTTTACTTCGTCCTCAAACGACTAAAACTCCGTATTTACTGTTCTTTTGCAGCTTGTGATTTAAGTGGTGTGGAACACTTTATAAAGTGCCCGTTGCCCCTTGTGGGCGGGTGCTACCTGGACTTCGTGGATAGCGGTGACCGCGGCGCCGTGACCGCGCATCTGGCGCAGGCCTCGTGCCTGCCTGCGCCGCCCGCCATCAGCGAACCCTTTCGGCTGCGGCTGGCATCCGACCGCGCACCGCTGCGCGTGTCCGCCCGCTCGCGCCTCTTCCGCGCCAAACCTAACTCCGGGGAACCCGACTTGATAATGTCCGCGCACTCGGTTCTTGGCGACGACGAAGCGCCGGAGACGCCTGCGCCGCCGCGCGCCAACGGTGACCCCGACACCGACCGGTACCGCGCCGCCAGCCCGCATCAGCAGTTCTCGATCAACGATTTCGACCTCGGCCCATGGGCGGCGACTCTTCTCAGCGATATGCCCGACGATTCTAAAGAGCGCAAGGAGTCGACGGGCGAGGGCTCCGCTCCGCGCACGCCCGCCCCCGCGGAACCCGCTCACCACCTCCACCAGCCGCATCAGCAACATCATATGCAGCAGCACGAGGAACCGACGCGGCTTCGCTCAATACTAACCGGGAAGAATCACATTCTGATTGGTATCTTGCGACAAGAGGACGAGGAGAACGGCGGTGGTGGTGCCGATCCGTCTGCACCGCCGACGCCACTTACGCCACAGACGCCGCACACGCCGGCTTCGGCGCAGTCGCCCGCGCACGCGCGCGCCTCGCACGCACCACATGTCCCGCAGACATCGCACGCGGGACCCTCGCACTCGCATCAACAGCACAATCCTCTAGTACGGGTGAGTGTTTTATCACTATCTTGTCTAACGTCGTCGTCCAACGGCTTCTCATCTTATTTAACGATTATTTGCGCACTAAACGTAAAGGTTTAATCGTGCGAGCAACGTTTAAAATTTATTGTGATATTAAGTCGTTGGAATATTACGCAATCAAGCAGTCACATCGACTATTATTCTAAGTGTGTATTAAACTTTTGAGCCGCAGATCTTGAACGATAACACTGACGAGGAGAGTGAGGATTCTCGACGCGGGAGTGCAGCCGGCGGGGGCGGGGGCGGGGGCGGAGGGAGGCCCGTCGCGCATCAACATCAAAGCGTCCTCTCCCAGCTTCTGCAGCCGACTAACAACGGGACATCGAACAATGGTCGCGCTGATAGCGCCGAATCCTCCTATCTAGAGAAGATGACAGCGCAAAAGCGCAAGTTTGAAGAAGCGAAGGGAATGGCCACCAATGCTAAGCGAGCTACGCCTGAGAATCAACAGGTATAGTATTTTTAAAAAGTTTTTAGGGTAACATGCGAAGGGATATGGGCCGACCCAACTTCTAAATCCTACGTCACCTGTCTGTTAATCTGTATGTGTTAAACGTGTTTTGTTTTTGTTTTAATGTTATAACAGCAATACATAGGGCTGTCCAATTTAGTTTGTTCATAGTGCAAAATCAAACAAATAATACAAACCGGCCAACAATGAGTTGTGCACACATTAAGGATTTCGGCCAGAACCACATGATAAAACGAACTTGCAAAGTGAAGTTTTGTTAATATTGTTTAGGCATTCCATTCATTTTGTAAGCGGTTATCGTTGTGTATATATGATTATTACGTACATAGTTTAAATTATTTATAACAATCAAGTTTAAAATTAGACATTTTGTCTCAGGACGCCACTCTGCGATGCTAGTTTGTATCAGTTTACAGTATATATAAAAGCTAAAGTTTGTTTGTATGTTTGACGTACCAAACTTTATCCTAATGGATAAAGTTTGGTAAGTAGGTTTTGGTGGATAGCTTATACCCTAGATTAACACATTTAATACTACTTTTTACCTCAGAAAACAAGGGTAAGCGCAGCTAGTTAGATGATAGCTAGCTAGAAAATGATGATAAGTGATGACAATGATGATGGCAGGTGAGCTCTAGCGCGGTGCCGCCCGCTGTGAATCCGGCGACGAGCGTCAGTCCCACCACGAGCGGCGGCGGTGGCATGTCGCCATTATGCCAGAAGAACCAGATCCTGGTTTCCTTGCTGGCTAGGGAACAAAGCACGCCGACCACCCCGCCCGTGCTGAACCCAGGCGTGCGGCCGTTCCCCCCGCGGCGGCCGCATCACCCGCCTCATCCCCCGCCGCACCACCCGCAGCACCACCCGCCCAGGCATAACTCTGCGCTGTCTGAGATACTCACCGGGAACAATCAGTGAGTACCAATTTTCTTGTTATTATTTTTTTTTTTTTGCTTTGCGCAATTACAAATATTGAAAACAACAATGTGTATTAAATTCAGTGTCAAGTAAGTATCTCATAATCAAATTATGTAAAATAAGTCTAAGTTACATAAAGTAACTTCTAATCAAATCCGACTTGCACTCTACTAAAGTAGTGGTGATGTCACTAGAATCTTCATACATAATATTACTTTAAAAAAACATAGTATGTAAACAAGTTTTGGAAAGTAATACAATGACATGATTTATCCGCATTCATGCCAAAAACTTCATTTCTCATTTTGATAACATTGTTTCTAGCCGGATGACAGTAGTGAACGGCGGCGCAGGTCCAGGGCAGGGGGTGGGAGCGGGCGCGGGCGGCGCGGGGGCGGGCGGCTCCCACTTGCAGATCATGCTGCAGCAGGGCGGCGCGCCAGGCGCCCCGCGTTACCCGCCGCCGCACTACCAGCAGCGCCAGTACTCGCACCATCACCAACAACAACAACAACAACAGCAACAGCAACACAGGTTACTAACACATACATTATGAGCTGTACGCGAAAGGTCGGTACTCTTCAAGTATACTTGCAATACCAAAACATATGGCACAAGTAAATTATTAAAAACTAGCTGCGCCCCGCGGTTGTACCCGCGTGGTGATGGAAGACGATGATGATGAATAGTATCCTATGTTTTATTCCAGGGCCTAAAGTATCTACATGCAAAATTTCATCCAGATACGTTCAGTCGTTCTGGCGTGATTGAGTTACAAACATCCATCCATCCAATCTTTCACATTTATAATATTAGTGGGATTTAAAAAACCCCCGACACAAAATCAAACATAGCTAAGAACACTCCCGACTAATTCGCCTTTCAAATAAAAAACAAAATTAAAATCGGTTCATCCGTTCGGTAGCTACGATGCCACAGACAGACACACACACAGACACGTCAAACTTATAACACCCCGTCGTTTTTGCGTCGGGAGTTAAAATAGGACTGAAACAATTATTTATTAGAAAAAAAACTTTTTTTAAAGACAATAGATACTACAACGAATCTGAAAAATTTAAAAATCTCCTACGCAATTAACCAAACGTAGCTTAGAACCACCGCAAGGAAACTGGCTTTCAAATGAAAAAAACCGCATCGAAATCGGTTCATCCGTTTGAGAGCTACGATGCCACAGACACACACACAGACAGACAGACATCGACGTCAAACTTATATTTTAGTGTCGGGGGTTAAAAACCACAGACAACACACACAAATAAAAAGATTTAAACTAAAATATATAGACGCAACAAATTTTAAATAACAGTAAAAGGATTAGCTGCAGTGTCTAGTGCATTAAAAAGAAAAAAGTGCTCAGCAATTGTGCTGGAGATTTCTCCGCAGCGCTGATTTCAACCCTATGAAGACGTACGGGTAAAAAAAAAAAGTTATGAACAAACAAAAATAAAGCCGGTCTCCGGTTTCGATAGCATTGACGCATTGCACAAGAAACTCTATATAGAAAGAAGTGGGATGTCAATGCTGGCCCCACTTGAATTAAAATTAGTGGGATAATGGCAACCCTTTTTTGCCCTGGATTTTAAACCCTATTAGTTCAATGGACACCATTGACTCTGAAGAGTAAACTGGTCAGAATATGTCAGTGGCAGCCTATATACACTAAAGATTGTGGCGTTTTTGCCTGTCACCCACGTGCCGGGACTACGTTTTTTGGACTCGTTCGAGGCCCTTACGTTGATGACCCTAGTCCTTTGGGACCCTTCCATTTTACATATAGAGCTGTACTTATCGGGTACCAAGTAGATACAGTACATTAATAACAAAATGAGTTTTATGCCACAAATAGACTTGTTTATTGTTTATTATCTATTCCAAAAAAGTAAGCATGGTGGTAGGGTATTATCTAGTACACGGCTGGCTAGCTACCACCCTCAAATTGAAAATCTGTCCCCAAGCACCAAACAGTGTGTTCCGGCAACCTCACTTGAGAGCCAGTTCCATTCCCGTCTCTGTGTGCTTTACCATCTTCGGCCACACTGCCACTTAACATCAGGTGAGCTTTGGTCAAATACTTAGCTTGTCAACCATGAAAAAAAAGAAATATAGTACCTAAAAGAAGTGCCGTGTCCTAACCATTGGTTATCTTTTTTAGTTACTTTTACAGAAACCCTTTAAATTATGCGATGGCGTTCAGAGAAAACCTACTTACGAAATTAGAACTATTGCGTACTTAGTTGACGCATTTGTAAGGTGTTTTCTTTTATGTGACGTCATACTATTACATTGTACTAACCACAATTTCACGCGATTAGTAACATGATACTTTTTAATTGGCAGCTGCCGTTTGTTTTCATTATCGAAAATGAATTGCGCGAATTGAATACCAAAGGTATGACGTACCAATAAGTTTAATCCATAAATATACCTCGGAGGAAATTTTTACACAACGCCATCTAGCCTCAAACTAAATAAAGCTTGTACTATGGGAACTGATGAATCACGTTATTACTATAAAATAGCTGCGCCCCGCGGTGTTGCCTGCTGTTCCCACGTGAACACTACATTTTTTCGGAATAAAAAGCCTATGTGTTTATCTATCAAATTCCATTCATAGGGTGTCAATACCAAATTTCATTGAAATGCGGTTAGTCGATAATATAATTATAGGCTCTAGATTAATATATAGGCTACTTTTTATCCCGGAAAACGCGGTTGAAACTAATATTTATGTTTATTTTTGTTAATCCGTGCATTGAGATATACAGCCAGAACAAGCATCTATGTTCGTCACATTGTAGCGATGATAGCTCAGTGGTTAGCGTGGTCGGTTCGCATTTCAACAATGAGCTTGAGCTGCCGGTGAAGGAAAACATCGTGAGGAAACCATAGCGTTGCGGAATGGTGCTTTCTAGTACTCGACTGGCTAGCTACTACCCTCAAGTTGAAAATCTGCCACCAAGCATCTAACGGTGTGTTCCGGCAGCCTCACTTAAGTGTCAGTTCCATTCCAGGCTAAATGTGCTGCCTGTCAGCCATAAAAAAAAAACATGTTTGGGTGGGATTCGTATTCATACGCTAATAAAACGCTAGTTCCAAGTGAGCTAACAGACAGTCGTCGTTTTGTTTTCTATGGTTGTATTCAATGTTTTGTTATGTTGATTTCAGTGCGGCTACAACACGCGCTTCCGGCGGTGGCGACCCCGAGGTGCCGAACGATATCTCTCTCTCCGACATCCTGGACGATGTTCTCGCTAACATGCCCGACTCGGACCGCCCGCCCGAAGTCAACATGCGTCAGCGGCAGGTACAGATTACCCTTAATCTCTTCTTTGTTTTTGGCGTCGCACTTTGTGCATTCTACCAGTGTTAAATCTTTTGATATTATAGTAGATAACTCTGTATTCTGTACACCATTCACAAACATTGATTAACAATAAAATACTTAACACTAGTAAAACAACTAACGGCCTTATCGCTCAAAGATAAATCAATCTTATTCAGACAATTCTAATATGGAAAGGAATTCCACAGAATAAGTTAAGAAAACACATTTTATAAAACTTTCATAATTACATTACAATGCTACATATCAAATATTCGAACAAATAATATACTCATATAATAACAAAGACACGGTCAAAGTCAAACAAAGCAAGTCAAGGTCAAGTCCGGTCATGCTCTATACTTTATACTACAAGCTTCGATGGAGTTTTGGATGCAATACAAAAAAAAAATATTTCACGCACATCCCACACTCATGCATTTTATGCATAAAATACTTTAATTATCTCGTAAAACACAAACTTTGGGAAAATAATACAACCAACATGTATTTTTTTTTTTACTTATTTAGTGTTACTACATCTCCCGTCTGCTCTTTATTTTATATCGTGTTTTCATTCTTGGTTGCCTGGAAGAGATCGCTCTTAGCGATAAGGCCGCCACTTGTGGCACTAACTTATAAGATTATTTTGTTTTCTGTACTCTTTTACAAGTTTGTTTTTTACATGTTTGTTCTGTGTCTGGGTGTTCTGTGTGTATTATAAGTATGTATTTACAAAAAAAAAAAGTATTTATGTATTCTATCAGTTATCTGACTTCCATCACACAAGCTCTGCTTAGTTTGGGGTCAGATGGCGCTGTGTGTAATTTGTCCTATGATATTTATTTATATATAATTTTCGGTGTGCACAATTAAGAGTTTCTATCTATTAATTTTATTTACTTACATTTATTTATTCATATTTTATATTTATTTAATGCAAACATTCCGTTAATAAATCAAACATTGACCCCTACTTCACTCTATTATCGATATAGTGTGAGACCGATTATGCTTCAACAGTGGCAAGATAACAATACTACAAGGTCATACGACGCCGTATTTATTGGGAATATAATTTTATAGTTGGTTCTATTTTTTAAATTGTGTTAGACAACAAACATGTCAATTCACGCTCGGAAATGCGAATGTGGCGCCATCCACCTCTAGTTAGCGAAACGCGATCTCGCAAAGAGCAGTTCTTCCACGTATCTAACCGCCGGCTTTTATATCAGGCTTTTACTTACATCTGCCTCACTGTTCAGCTGCAATAGAAAACGTCAACCTAAAACATTTAAGCCGTTCTGTTCAGAAACAATAAGTCTTCTGATCCCTACGTCCAAAAACCCTGAAATTAAAAACAGTGACGTCAACGAAGAAAATGAAAACAATGAATACTATTTTGATGATTGATTTTTTAAATTTTGTATAGTATTGTATAATAATAATGAATATACGTTCGAAAACCATCTCTTATAGTTTATTTACGCATTTTCATGCAATTAAATTCAAAAAATAGTTTTGGCCAGGTTTTTCATGTAAATACTCCTATGTGCGCCGCTGCAACGACGCCGCACGGCGCTTCGAAATAATACAAATATCGACGTCAATCAGTTCGCGAGACGTTCCAAAAAGGGACCTAACCCTCACGTCACATCATCAGCCATAGGACGTCCACTGCTGGACATAAGCCTCTTCGTGGGGGGGTTTTGCCAATACTCGCCACGCTTGGCAGGCGGGTTAGCGAGCGCAGTTATGTGTAGTGGGGTACTATTCTTACGCCGGCACCACCACGGCAAATACCAATAGCTTTGATTGTTACTCTATTTAATAGTTACTGGTTTGTTGTAGGAGATAGAAGATAGGAGTGCAGCCGTAAAAGCGATCACTGCGAGCCTGATGCAATTCGAGAATGTGACCAAACACCCCGTCGTTTCGAGTCCTGGAACGGCGCCGGTGTATTCAGTTCAAAGTCAGGTGAGTCTATTCAGATTATTTTTTCTGTACTTACCGATAATAATTAATTAATCATATTATAATGAAATACATCGGTATCCATTTGAATTTGAATCCGAGCGAGCTAACTACTGAGCTATCATCGCTACAAAAACCGGCCAAGTGCGAGTCGGACTCGCGCACCGAGGGTTCCGTACAAACCTGTGGGTATATAAGTAAAAGTTATGGTATTTTTTTTTAATAGTAATTTATGCTTTTCGCAATTTTTCCTTTATCTGTGCTATAAGACCAAATTTCAAGATTCTGAGATTTTGATTCCCTTGCGAGTGTCGAAAATTTGCAGCACAAACGGCTGTATCTTTTAATTGCGTTGGCTTAGAAGTTTGATTTTTTCACTGCTCCAAGGACAGTAGACCTGAGTATTTGATACGAATTTCAGCTTGATACCTCCACGCATTATTGAGAAGAACTTGACAGACAGACAGAAGGACAACAAAGTGATCCTATAAGGGTTCCATTTTTCCTTTTGAGGTACAGAACCTTAAAAATAAGCTCAAGCTAAAGGCAAGACTTATAGTAATGTGTATATGGTGTTAGGTGGGCGGGTCGGGGTGCGGCATGAGCGGCAGTGGCGCCGCGAGCGGCGTGTACGCGGCAGGTCGCGCCTCGCAATCTATCGCCGAGCACCACGCGCGACTGTTGCAAATGCAGCGCTCGCAGCAGATGCTCGTCTCACCTGAGGTAACAATAAAAACACTTCTCATAACAGACTCATAAAAAAAAAACGAAAATTTACTCAAAAACAAGCACCATCTATCAATTTGATGTCTTACTACACCGCAACGTATACAAACTCCACTGCTGGATACAGGCCTCCTCCTGGGGGGTTTTGCCAATACTCGCTGCGCTTGGCAGGCGGGTTGGCGAGCGCAGTTAGGTGTGATTGTTCAAGGAAGACGCTGCTGCCCATCTTCCGGATTACATCCCTTAGCCGACTCTTACAGCAACCACGGGTAGAGAGGGTGGGGTACTATTCTTACGCCGGCACCACCACGGCACAGACTTCACACACTTAACAATAAAAACTAAACTACTTAACACTAAACAAATTTAGGTATGATGCCGCAAACAGGCCTCATCTCATCAAAAATGCTGTTTGACCATCTGCCAACAGCGCTGATTATCCGATGAGGCCGTACGGTGTTGTCACGAAAGTAAAATGTGTTCTTGAATTTTCCAGGCCGCAGAACAGCCCCAGTCAGACTTGGGGTCTACAATCAATGCTCTCGTGTCGGAGACTCCGCCTAATGTGACTCTCCTGCCCCGAGGGGACTATCATCCTAATATTTATCAGTCAAGTATGTTCATATTTCGATTATTATACCAAACACGACAAAACACTTCGCGTCATGCGCCTACACACCACGCACTCACACTACTCAACCAACTCTCTCGCCATCCAGATATTGATGTGTTTTGTTCTAACCGTCACATGATACTGCGTCTCTGTTTAGAGCATCTACCAGATTTGTGTTGTTTTTATTCATAAGTATTTGTTTGTATGTAGTAATATTTAAGTAATTAGTATTTGTGTTATGTATAATTATTGTTCTCTATCTGTACCTATATTATATTTTTAACTCTAAAACGTTTTGGTATATAACTGTAAGTTTTAGAGTTTTACGGAAAAAAAAAAATCTAAAGCATGTCGTCCGCTATTGTTTGAGTTAATAAAAAAATAATGTTGTTTTGCAGATCAAATGGGTTCAAATTATGGTACAATTAAGTTAGCATCATCACAACAAAATCCTATGCTGAGTCGGCAATTAAGTGTAAGTTGATTCATTTTTAGTAATATATATTTATTTTGTTATTTTATTTATTTATAAGTTACTAGCAGACCCGGCCACGCGTAGCTGTGGCCAAATTGAACAGACGCGAGTAACCTGAAATAAATTGTAGCGCATATGAAACGCTTGGACTTTTAACGTAGCGCCATCTATTGGATACTTACTCAATCCAGTTAACAAATTACCTTACACCGCCATCTATTAGAATTTTATGGAACTCACAGATAATTATATCTCTTTGTCGTATAATACACAAATAATTTGCAATAAAAAAATATTGTGATTATAAATTGAGATATAAACTATCCTATCTCTCAAGTTGGATCAAACTGCACACAGTGTGCAAGATTTGGTTAAAATCGGTTCAGTAGTTGACGAGTTCATCGCGGACAAACAACGTGTCATGAATTTTTTATATATAAAGATATACTAGTTTTTGTTAACTACGTAATACTAGCAAATTTCTGTGCCTCTGTTTTTTTAATGGTTGACAAGCTAAGTGTTTGAGCACAGCTCACCTGATGTTAATTAATGGTGAAAACGAAGGTGGTAGATACATTTAGCCTGGAATGAAATTGGCTCTCAAGTGAGGCTGCCGGAGTACACCGCTAGGTGCTTGGCAGTAGAATTTCAAATTGGAGGTGTCAGCCGAGTACAAGAAAGTACCCGGCCACCATGCTATGGTTTCCTCACGATGTTTTCCTTCACCAGTAGTTCAAGCTTATTGTTGGCATTTGGCTGTTATCACTACAAAATGGTTTTGATAAAATAATAGCTCTTTAAGCTATGTGTATCAAATCAAATCAAAATCAAAAAGTAATTTATTCAGTTTAGGCCCTGGTAAGGCACTTATGAACGTTAAGTTACATGTTTGAATCTACCACCGGCTCGTAATTACACTTCAACTGAAGACTCCGGCAAGAAACTCAGACAGGCATTTTTTTTTGTGGATCTTTCTTTTCATATTAGGTTACATGTTTACAGGTGGGTACCGGTGGGTACGTCCACGGCGGTGGAGGCGCGGCGCCTCACACGGCGGTACACACGCCAATGACGCCGCAGCCCTACCACCGTCCGCAGCGCCCTCATCTAGGTACTTTTTTTTATAATAAGCATGACTTTCACAGACAAGCAGAACTAGCGCGGATGACGGAACGACGAAGTGTTTAATCGATAAAATTATTGAGGCCATATTCTCTGACTTTTAGGAATATTAGTTTCCTTTTTTATCTACTATAAAATATAAATTATGATATTAAAAAAACTTAATTTACTAAAATTAATTATTCATATAGGAATTTCATTAAAGTATAAACTTTTTTATGAATCCATAGGGTATTGAAATCGAAGATGATACTAACAAGTAATTTAACAAAAAAAAAACGGACTTCATATTGTTTTCTCTTGGATGCCATTGTCAGAACCAAATTGAATTGGGACCACACGGGAAGCACCAGCTTTCAAATAAAAAAGAATCATTAAAATCGGTTTACTCTGTCTGAAAGTTCTGAGGTAACAAACATAAAAAATAAATAAAAAAATACAGTCCAATTGAGAACCTTATCCTTTTTTGAAGTCGGTTAAAAAATGGCTTGATTCGAGATCCGCTAAGAGTTTTTGTTACAAGAATATGTTATAGCAATAGATAAAACCTTTTTGGTTTTTAGGAATTCGTAAAGAGACATTAGTTACATTTAGTTTTTTTTTTTCTTTTCTAGTATGTGTGTACTTGCGTAATTACCATATTTTTACTCTGCTAAATGAGACTCAAACTGACAGCGTCTAATACTGTGTCAGTCTAATTTAGATTGTTGATCAACTGTAGTAACAAACGTGTTTGAAACGTCGGATTATTGAGTCTTAAGACGTTTTTCTTACGCTACTTCAGGTCTCAACTTTTTAATTGCAAGTAAATTTTATTTCTAGGCGAATATGGTGGTTATTCAAGTTAATCGAAATAGACAACACTTTTCATGATAATTGACCGGCTAGTCTAGTCTCTATCACGGTTGTGATAATAATGTTATATTAGAATTGGATGCCATACCCATGTAATGGGAATCGTTCAAACATTAGGCATTTTAACATAGATCTTGTTACCTAGTTTATATGATTGATATTGTGTTGGCATCTATTGAACACTTCTTCCAATCATTTGTCGTCCACGCTAGGAACTGCTTGATGATTATATAGGAAATCTAACAGTGTCAAACGACTCTAAGCTCATCATTTTGAATTTGATTTTGATAAGTATTGATGAGGCTAGAGCTGTAAGGTTTGCAGAATCGGATAGTGCATGTGTGATATATTTCCGATTGTAGGAAAGTTCGTAAGTTTCTTGTGAATAGACCTATGCTTTGATTTCCATAGTACTTTATCCATAGTTATTTATATATCTATCTATATAGTAATTATGTAAAAAACATTAATACTTCATCTTTAACTTGGTACTGTTATCGAATGGTTTTGTATGGCAATTTCCGCTTTATCTCGATAATACTAAAATCTCCCCTATAAGATACGGTAGAAATAGCCTAGAGCTCGTAAATTAAAATAGAAGCATGTCCCTATCGATCTGTCGAGCATGCCGCGTAGTCGACCAGAGTCCAGATTGTCACTTCCAACGCGTCATCTCAGCGAATTTACGATTGCATTGTGATACAGACTAGCCAACTAATGTAGTGTTATCTCGTTTTGTTTCAATGAAATGAAAAGAGACAGTAATACATACATTGGCGTTCGTTGGACCGGTCATATGCACAGTATTAACAGTCACTTCCGATCATCAAATACGAGCGGCGACAACGTCCATTGGGGTAGTCGGAACCGTGTACGAACTAATCGCATGACGGCTCGATTCGTACCCGGAACTCGTGGAGAAGCGTCGCGTGTAGGTGACGGCGAGGCTCGGGAGTACTAACGGGGCGTGTGTGGCAGTGGGCGGCTACTACGAGGAGAGCGGCGCGGGCGCGGGCGCGGGGGCGGGAGACTGCGGTGAATACGCGCGCTGCACGCCGCTGCCGCCGCATGCGCCGCACCTGCCGCACCCCTACCGCTCCCCCGGACACATGCACGGTGAGCCACCGCCGCAGAGATACAGATACCCAAAGACTCGATAGACGAATTCTATCTAGAAGAGAACTTTAAAACAAAGTCTATCTACTAAACTGCCAATCGATCTGCGTGGTTGTTCTGTACATGATATTGTATCATTTGTAACTTTTTTTATTATCGAAAAAAATAATTTTCACTAAATGAATTTTGTATTGTCGCGCTAAAAGGTGCATACGTGCTCTTGTTAATCTAAACAAAAAAAAAAATGCTCGGATTTCGTCACCTAGTACTGGACTCTACTCTAATACCCGAAGCAAACCCGCAGCAAAGTTTAGGTTTGCTTTGTTGCCTTCAAATTCAGAGTGTCTAGATGGCGCCATACTCTGCGTGTTTTGGCTTTACGTTGGCCACTTCGAAGTAATGAATGCCATATCACTGCTTGACGTCGGGCAGGGTGTGCACTGCAAAATTGCCCGTCTTCGAAGCGAGTAGGATACAAATTGGCTTGCACTGAATGTTTTATATTTAGTAGAAATGGTAATTATGATTAAATAGTTCTAGATTGAGTCTTTGGGTCGCTTTTTAAAATATTATCTCTGTGGTATCAACATACAAACCTCGCCTTAACTTGTAACGTGCGCCGAACGCCCTATAGGGTTACTGCGACACCCAGGTAAAACTAGCTACTTCTTTCTAATAGATTCGAAATGTTTCCATATAAGAAAAATCTCTCATTATGGGTTCGTTTTAAATGGGTCAAGGTACTATTTAAACACTAGTAAATTTCATGTGGAAACGTTTTTCGAATGATTAGAAAAAAAAGTGGCAGAGCTCTGTAAATATCGATCTCAAGCCCCGTATTAATTCTATCGCTGTGCATGACACTCCGCATACTGCGCCCGATTATCTTCGCTTCAGTATCCGTAGAGGCATCAGTCGTGCGCCCTGACCGCGCGACCGCCATTCTTACTTCAAGTAAATTTGCGCATCTTTTTACTTACCCGCATGACATGAAAACGTCCTAAAACTGCTTTTCCTAATCGCATTTATTTTGTAATTCTATATTACTCGATTTTTTGGCCGCATTTCAGCTACGACTACCGAAAAGCAGCCTTAATATCAGCTTAACTAAATTTACAGGCAGCTGTTGAAAACGGCGTGCACATAGGATAATTCATATTTACATCATGAGGACCTTACTTATGAAAGTAATATAATTATCTGTTAACTTTTTGCTTTACGTTTGAATAAATTTAAGCGTGGACTAAAAAGCAACGTTTACGGACTGACAGTTTGACTATTAGCAATATTCAAAGACATGTTAGTTAGTGGTCATATGAAACATATAAAGAAATAAAATCGAAACTAATACTAAAAAAACCTTGGTTAAAGTTTTTCCCAAGACTCCAGAATTTACGGACAGCGCGCAGCCTTACGCAACGAGCTAGCGCAAGACATAACTAACATACGTAGAATACTGTGACTGTTACCTAATCTGGGACTGCGCGCGACTACCATGTAATTTTCGGTGTTTTGAGTGTCCGTATTTTTGTGTTTGCTCAGAATAATTAGGTCAAATATTAACCACCTATTTTTTATTATTATTTGGAACGACAATCGAGTACTAATGTATCAATATTGCTGATGTTCAAACTTTTAAGGTGTGTAAGTAAGTTCTTTAATGTAAATTTTTAATAGCAAAAAGGAAAAGCAGTTCATGGTCTATAAATCGCGAACACGACCAATGAAATCGTTGATTGACTTGAGCTCGTCCGAGGCAAATCACCCACGTGGGAAGTTTTGAAAATTTTGGTGCGTTACAGGTCCGGGTAACGGCAGCCCCGGCGTAGCGGGCGGTGGCGGCGCGGGCGGAACTTCCGAGTACGTCCGCAACGAGTTGCGAGCCGTAGTGGGCGCGCGCTCCGCTCGCCCCGACCTGCATCCTCTTCAACCTCCAGACATGGACTCGCTCATGAGCTTTGACATCGCTCCGCCCGGTTAGTATTTTACTTCTAGTAAACTACTCCTGTAGTTAGTGGCGTAACTTCGCTGGTCAATGATGCCGCGACTTCAGCTCGTCGGTCGGCCCGTCGAGTATAGACGTGTGAGCGCGGTAAAACCGATCCTCATCAGATGTTTGTCGTGTATGCGAGCTCGATAGAAAGATATCTGTGCTTCTTTCAGGATTGATGTTCGCCAACTTCATTACCTCTGAAGAGGCTATTCGATAAACGACATTTTTGTGCTAATTACGCATGCACACGTGAATTTTGTATACATTGTCGACCTTATCTATAAACGTCGCTTTAAGTTAACAGATACTTGAAATAATCTGTCGAATGACACGCGTGGAAATGGGACAGGCAACTTTAACCATACTTTAAGCAATGTTTATATATAAAGCCTTTAGAAGATAAAACACTGCAAGTGGGTTATGCGTGATAATGTAATTGATATATGTAATGTAACTTAATACATCAAATTCACATTCGTATGCCTCCTTATCGTGTATCGTTTAGTAAACACTCGCCCGACACCTACAAAGATATGCTAGATGCCTGCGGGTGAGAATAAAGAGACAAATGAGTGGTGTCGGCAGTGGATGCCGGGTGCGATGCGCAATGTATCCGTGTGTGCGTACGTAGGTGGCGGCGGTGTGGTGGGTGGCAGAGCGGCGCCGCCCGCCGGCTCGTGGGAGGCGCAGAGCACGCCGGTAAGCTTGGCCCGCGACCGGCGACTTATCAATCATCTACCCACTTCACTACTTATCGGTTTTCATTATTTTTTGTAGACCTACCTATAAATACTACGTATTGAGTCTGCTCTGCTGCGTGTTGTCGAGTCGATCATCTTGATTCTTAGATGCTGATTTAGAGAATTGTACCAAATACCGCCATTGTATCATCGAATGCGCTACTCTAACCTACTGGCGATTATGCTTAACATCCGAGTTCGATCGCAATGCCAACGATTGACAGGCCCATCTTTTCCTACATTGGACTGGAGAATAAGATATTGGAGCAAAGGCATGGTCGCACTTTTTTCTTTGGTTAATAAACGAAATATTCAAGTACGTAATATTCGATAAACGAAATAACGAGAATAGTTCTATATCAAACGCTTTGTAATTGTAAAGCGCAATCGCCTTGCTGTTCAATGGAAATGCGTCGCTTTTCCATTCATAATAATAATATGGTATGCAAATATAAGATGAGCTGTATATTGGTACATTCCTGAATTTTGAAACAAGCTTGTTGTGATGTGATGTCTAATATTTCTTACTAGTGGAAACTTTTTATTATAAGTATTGTTGTATATTTTTCCTTAGCGAACCGAATGACGGGTCATGAATCACGGGCTTGTAGGTTTTATATTTTCTGAACGAATCTGAAGCTTTTTTGAACAAGACTTGGGGGAAAGTCGCATGCGCAGACGTGTGTGGTGAAGGTTTTGTGACGTAGTAACGAGACGAAAGCGTTATCATAATTTTGCCATAGCTAGACCGCTTATTCGCTTCTATAATGTTATAGACGAATTATTTCGTTTATTCAGTTTTGTAGATTTACAAATAAATTAAAATGCATGATAAAATTTTGCGTCCTTCCGGTAAGTTTCGATTCATAGAGTAAAATGTAAAAGTAGCGATCAAAATGTTTGACGCAATCATAACTGTGTAAAACTAAACTAAATGGGTATATGGCGTTGTTTTAATGTGACACAGTGCCAACTATAACAAACTTGTACTAATAAATAAGTGCAGTGCGTCATGGCGTTATCGGGGCGACAGATAAGGTCTCAATTTCCTGAGCTCATACATCAAATCAATCAGACACAAGTAACCTTTTGATCGCTTCTCATAGAACTTTAGACTGGGGGAATTTTACTTCTCGCTTATTGAAATGCAATTCGACTTAAGACAGAAATCAATAGATGAACCATCAATCAAAACATATATATAATTTTTTACTGGAACACCTTTGTGTCAACCTGCGTTCTGTCAATGAGACACGTAAGACGTGATCTATTTATTAAAACAACTTCTGACGAACTCTAGCGACGCTTTCTAAAAATAGAGTTTGGTGAAACCCGTCTGCTTCAACTTCTATCTTCTTTCGAATTACGTGAATTTATTTGTAGTGATTTTTACAAAGCCGGCATCCACTAGAGAGAATACAAGCACACGTTTCCACGCGCTATCAAGGCGACTAATCTGCAGTTACAAATAATTAAAAAGAAGATATAATAAGGCGTAGAAAACTGGTCAAGATTCCTTGACTAGACAACTATTACTTGATTATACAAATTACAAGGACACAAATACCTTGCAGCATTTATGTGACTTATAAAGCCTTATTTTATTTGTGTGCGTGTAGTTTGTGTAAGACAAGCAAACATTGTAGGGCTAAGGAGTCGTCACTTATTTTCAACGCAACTTTCTAGATAGTAGCGTTAACGTACTTTTTTCAAATCTGGCCACAATAAATATTTTAAAATAAAACGACGGCTGAAAGTTTAAGATAACAGAATATTAGAGTAATAATTACTCGGTAAGCTATTCTTGTCTCGATAAATCTCGTACTGCGATATTTTAAATTAGATTTAATAACTAAAGCTAGTGCCATCGACGGCAATACGGTGCTTCTGTTCTTCAGTGGATGCCTGGCCTGAGATGTGTGGGACAGCAATAAGAGAATGTTTTATATGGAAACAGAGTACTACGGAAGCGGGCTCGGCGGCGGAGGAGGCAGCGGGCGGTGATGAGGGGGCGGGCGCGGGCGGGGCGGGCGGCGGGGCGCCGGGCGCGCCTGCGGCGGGGGCTAAGGCTTCGCTGCTCCAGAAACTGCTGTCGCAGTGAGCGCCCGCGCGCTGCCCTCGCTCATATTGCATTTATTACGTTCTCGCCGTTCCCGGTGCCGGAGCGCCGACGCGGCCCGGACTCCGCGAGCCGAGACGCGTCGTCGTCCCGAGCAACGTCTACGTTGTACCTCAGCGGCTGTAAACCTCACGCACCGTGAGACTAATATAGTACATGTATTTATAAACCTCTATGTAGTCTAGTAGTGCTAGTGATATTTTTGAGTTGTAAAAATTGTTTCGTTGATATAATTTCTAATTTAAGTTCTTTGGAATTTTCTAGGATCGATCTTTAAATTTAAACGTATGTAATTTTATTATATTTTAACGAGATACGATTCGATACGAAATTCGTCGGTAGCTTCCTATGTCGAAAATAGTGATTTTACGTATAATGTACGCGATCGATTCGTACGCTAGTATACATACATTATGTACAATAGAGATATACCGCGTGCAATACTGTATATGTAGAAATAAACATATTTTTTGGCGTTGTGAACGTTATGTATTATAGTATGAAAGTCAAATGTTACCTGTTATGACAAAGTAATTTGTATTATACTTAGTATATGATGAGAAGACGACGCGTCGACTAGAATGCTTTCTCTTATGGAGAATAATAATTTTTTACGTGTAAATAATATGTTGTTAAATTATAGATGTTGCTTTATTGTAAATATTTTGTTGAGACCTTTTATTGTGTTAAATGTACGCTACAATTATTGATTTTGAACCCATTTATATATTAAACAGTTACAAGCTTATTTTATGTTTTTTCCGAACTTTACCTTAATTTGCCAATTTTATGTGGTGATTGTTAAAATTACAGACATGGCTATGCATATTATGAAAACAACAATAGTATATGACAGCAAGCCATATACTTTGTGAATTAAAATGAATGAAGTGAACATCCAACGTCCTTTACAATACAACTCTAGATATGCAATAATATTGCTTCTGTGTCTGTGATATGTAACAAACTAGGGTGATTGAATAGTACGTGAAATCCCTCTTTGAAATTAACGATTACGTGTAACATACATGTGTTTTAACACCTCCTCGATGCTAATACTTGTCGCGGACTTAGCTTAGTAAACTTGCTTGATAATATTGATATTACGGAATCTTAAATCAATGCGTGTGATCAAAGTGTGCAAGAGAGATTTAATCTTCTCGATATAGATATAGGGTATGCGTATTTATCGATAAAACTACGAGTACACTAAAGGGCGCTAAAATGTTTTTCTAGCATACGAATTATTTACCAATTTGACTAAAACGTAATGCGATCATCACACGTGTTAAGTAATTTAAAAGCCCCTATTAGAATCTCATCTTTGCTCTTTAGTGTTTGTCAATCGACCGGGAATGTCTATTAAAACATAAAGTTCAGATATATTGTAAGTATACTGTGACAAAAACAAAGAGATTTTATTTTTTATACCCAGTTAATCCGGAGCATTGAAGTTTTGATATCAAAAAAGCTGATTCTCGGGCAGATGTGGACGAACTGTTATCGGAATTGACATCTATTTCTCTAGAATCGGCTAAGAAGGTAGAATAAATGAAACTACCTCGGTTGCTTCTAAAATGCTACTTCTGTATCCGATAATAATAGAACAAAATTAAAATTAAGTTTTCCGGACAGATTTAACAGCGGTTCTCTTTTCGATCTGAGACAAAAAGGAGAATTGTCACAGAACCGTTATGCTAAAAAAAGGAAATAAAAAAAATACGCGTCATCTTATCTTTTATTCAAAATTTACCACGAATGATTGACAATCCGAGTTGTATGATTATCGTACTTAAAATTACCGATAACAAAAATTACCCATACATATTATGGGAAGACCTAACGATAGCAAAAATTTTTTTTCTTTTTTAATAAGTATAATTTTTTCCCAATTGAAATACTGACGTTTTGCATGTGAATAACGAACGAAGTAAACGCTAAAGTTATGTATGTGTAAGCCACTCTGAAAGTAGTTCGATGTGAGGTCGCGAACTAATTGTAATAATTGTGTAAACGTTTATTAACGTCAATGTTGTATGTCACCTTTAGTAATATACTAAATTTAGACACCGCGTAATAATCACGCTAGTTTGAACAGTATGCGAAAACTTCATGAAAAGTTTTGAACACTTACATTGCTACAATATAAAATCACTGTTCTGATTAGCGTTGTAATTTGTTTACATATTTAAGGTTAGCATTGCACGTTATAAATTAAATTTAAATTTAATGTGGTGTATGTTTAATATCTTTTGTAAAACGTGTAACTGTAAGATTTGTATGAAATACGGTGTATTCTATATTATTGTCTCTCCCTAACATATGGGACCATAACAATACACTGGCCCCTCTTCCAAATAAATCTTGTCATAAAAATTTCATAGACGACTACAGTAAATTAACTAAGATAGAACCTAAAAACTAATACACCAACCAAAGTACCTTACATTTTAGTAACAAGTTAAACTTAAGAGATGGCAATAACTTAAGCGGATTTAAAGTACTTAAAACAATCGGGGGTTCGCTCACTTTAGAATTTCTAAAAGTAAGTCTACCTATTTTATTGTTTACCTTAACATACAATCATGCAGCGTTAGCCCATAGATAAACACTTAAGAGTAAATTGTGATGATTTATTTAACTTAGTAATAAAACGTACAAATATGATAGAAGTCATTAAACCAAGTAAAACGACTTGCGATTCTAGGACATACGAAAAATATTTTTGTACCAACCATTATAAAATAGTCGAAGCGTAGGCTATTGACCAAATTTCTTTTTGACACTTTAATATTAACTGATGGACAATTAGTATTGATGCAGTTGACAAATGTTTAGTGAGATATGAAGCTTTACAGTGTCCGATTATGTAGCAAAATATGATTCATTCCATTTATATCGTTATGTGGAGACAATTTTTCGGTTATTCGATAGAATTTCAAATGAAATAAGTACAATTGATGGCCTTTATATTTGGAAATAAAAGCAAATAGTCGAGAATAGTTTATAATGTCCTAGCGATACTCGTGCATTCAACGCGTCGCTAGATGGTCAGCATAAAATGCCGTCAGTAAGTTAACGAAGTTGCGATGAGGATAAAATGTACAACACTATTCAAATATTTTTTGCAGATTTACGATAAAATAACTAGATTATGTAATCAAGACTACCTACGAATAATATTTGAAACACGTCCATTGCATGATTAAATAAAATATATTGGAATTACCGTATTGTGTAAATAGAAATGCCGTAACAATGCATAGGTGCCTGAAATCATAGATACAAATATATTTTCAAAAATCATCTAATAATATACGTTATAAAATAAAATGATATTGTAATAGACTTTTAGTAAAACGCGTAGACATGAAATAGCAGATGATGTTAGTCAAGTCACTGTAAGAGATTCCATTAATATTAAAAGGATTTTTCTAATCAAAATTCAATTAAGAATTGAATTATTCTTATTTAATAATAAACATAACGATAAATTGAAAAAATAAAGCAATGCGGGAGCATGGCTACAAAGGATATTAGGATTTAACGCTACTAAGATTTAATTGCCCAAAGAAAATAAATCGTCTTCCAAAATAATCAGAACTGCAGCAGAAGTCAGTCGGTCTTTCCACCAACATGGCGTGGCGTGGTGAGAATTGGTCTCGGGGATTGCTCTCCATTGCCAAAACGGGGCGCTAGAGATCACGATCCCTGGAAGAAATTTCTCGTTACCAGTGGCGTTACCTTCTACGGTCGTCTTTCACCTTAAGTTGGGCGATTGGTTGCGCTGATCGCTCGCGTCGCCTTGCTCCTCTGTATCTTTTGGGTCGATCTCGCAAAGGAGCGTGCTTCTCGTCCTGACGTCCGGTAGGCGCGATGTTTTTTAGGTGGTGGTATGGCTCGTTCTCAGCGCGGTTGTACGTACCGCCAGCCAGCCGCGACACAAACTCCCTCACCGTCTCCGTCACTATCTTTACGTCTCTGGCAATCACGTCGTTACGTACATACCACCCGGACTGCAGTAGAAACACCCTTGCCTACTCACACATAGGTTAGTTGCATTCGTGCCATTGAGCTGTCAACTATTACATGACATGTCCTACAATTGCTCAATTCTGTAACGTGAACGCTTTCTTATTAAATAATAGAGTTTCCGAGCTAAATGATCTACCTCATTTTCTAAATATGCGTTTGAAAGCATTTGCGTGATATCGTCCATCACAACGCACGACACGAGATACATTTCAAAGAAGATCAGTTTTCGAAGGCTATCGAATATTGATGGCGCGACATAACCAAAGTTAAAAAGACATAGATGTTGTAAGCTAGAGATGGTTCCCATATTATCAAAGGATGTTCCTCGGCTATAGACAGCAAAAGTAACAGTTATAAGAAACGACTGGTTAAATCTAAAGTGTTAATATAAATCATCAAAGAATAATATTCCTAAAAACAAATATTTTCGTAAAATAAAATTAAACGTTATATTGGGCTTTTAATGGATAATAATTAAAATTGTACGCAAATCGTCGATGATAATATGCTAGAAATTTTATAATATTCGTCTTGGTGTAATGGATTTCCTTCACTGTAAATCTTTATCTGTTTTTAACTTTTTTGAACAAACGAATTGTACAAACTGCTACCATGGACCCTATTTTTTTATTCATAAGGTAAAATTTTTGCATACGAATATGTCCGCCTGTCTACACAATATCGTTTAAAAGTCGGTCATATTGGTAGGTATGCGAAAACTCGATGTATGAATAAAAAATAGTTTCCCATATAAAGAATTTGGAGAAATGCTAGCGTGTGCGACCTTTCAATAGGTATTTTTCTATGTTTACGTTTAGATTATACGAATTGGGTTGCCCAATTCCAAATAATTGTGTTAACTAAGAATAAAATTTTGGGTTTAATGATAATGTCGAGAATATTATAAGAGCATGATAGATTTTACATGTATAACGAGTTCTGGAGAAATTGGTATATTATTAAATTGTTAAATATATATCTTTGAATTCTATGTAAAAATAAGACGATTGAAATAACGATTTAAGGATACAATTAATCAATGTCACAGAGTAACACGAGCAAAGTTAAATTTCAATTAATAGGGTCCAAAGTTCCATCCAATCTCAGAAAAATATGTAATTGGACTGCTAATAAATGTGATATGATTATCAGTGTCTAATAGAAAATATTTTTGTACCACACGCAGGTTTACTCTGTGACAAGGAATTACTGCGATCACTTCGCATGTTGTAAAGGCAAACATGGATGTGTACGGGGTCTTTGTTTCAAAGGAAAACATAATTAGTTTTGTATTTTTTTTGTTATTTAACTCTAAACATTAAAGCATTATTATCATAGTTATTGTTATTCCTATTTTGTCTAAAGGAGTTAGTAAATTTCCTCTGAGTCCAGGGGAGCATACTTGTGATAAAATATTTATTTATTATTGGATGACAGTCGCTAACACAAGGAGGCATTCCCGTACAATTGATTTTATTTTTTGTATAAAATCGTGCCTTTTGTCTTGGCCTGTCGTCTAACAAGGGTATCTTATATCGTGAACTAGGTTAAACTTTCTGTTATTGATTGTAATGAAAACTAATTATGTTTTTCTAAAATGCTGAAGTGATTTTTAGATAGGCCACTTGCAAGGATTAATGTTTGAAAATTTTCGTCGCTAAGCTTATTCGGTCACTAAGTCGAAGGAATTCCTTTGCGGATTTCCTTTCATACCAATTGTTTGAAATAAAATAGCGTCAAGATGTAGGAAAGGCTCACGACACCTTACGACTTTTGAAACAGTTTTGAACCGAATGAAATATTATCCAGTCCGATGATCGTACGAGCATCGTTCGTGTGGGTGGCCGTTGTGTCTGTGTTATTAAGTTCTTCAGATATCTAGGTGATTAAGGCCTTTTGTGTTGCTGTGCATTTCTAAGCATTGTATGTATGTATGTTTATATATTGTAAATAGCTAAATACAATTATATTTTTACGAATAGCATACACAACCAAAGTTGTTACGAAGTGATGGTTGATTTAATGATAAATTTAAATATAGGTCGTTATGTTTATTTTGGAAAAGATACAAAACTAAATTGTATAGTTGTATTATGGGTACATCCAAACTTGACAAAGCCTTACATAACCGCCCTGATATTAGCAAAGTCGAATTTATTATTTTTTTGGCGAAGATTTGGATATTACGAAATGATTGTACGATTAAACTATAACATAAGAGTAACAGAGAAGGGGTATGAGTGCAGCTTGTGCTCCTTGCGTTCCTAGTAGCTGGTCCGGCTCATTTGTCGTTTGATGTTAGTCAATTAATGATGGCCACACCTCATGTACTAATATCTTCGAGATAATCGAATTGTAATGTTTTATTCATCGAAAATCAGGCGTTATGAGTACATAACATTTAAGTTGTATTTTTTGTACATTTTAGATTCGAAAATATATTAATATCAAATAATGTGTTTTTATTTTTGCACGTAGTGTCTCCCGTCTATATTTTAACTATAGATAATAGTTATAAAAGTGTTTGTTATTTGCAAATAGGTACCATTTGTAATGTTCTATGTCTATTATTTGTTATTTCATATTTAGTGTAATTTTAATCGACTTCAAAAACACTTAACTGAGGTAGGTTTTCAATTACTTCATGTTATTTATACGCAAATTAATCCGATATTTGTGAATCGATATAAATGCTGATTTATTTTATAAATAGTTCCTAAAATTTCATAAGGCTGGTTCAGTAGTTTACCAGGTTTAATAATAATACCCATAATGATACAGTACGGTACGGGGTTGTGCGGAATGGTAGCACGCTGCAGAAAATTACGTCAAAGGAGCTTTATATACTCATCATGAATATCTTTTACTACAGGACTTACCCTAAAATGCGAAAAACCTAATTTCATATATGTACTAAAATGTTATTCAAACTCGACGAAAAGTATAACAAACAGATAATAAAAACAAGTGGTTTCATAGTCCATCCCGTAGTAAAAGTAATTCACATTGAAGAGTACCTATAATGATCTCCTTTCGGCTTAATGTTACCGTTCCGCCTACCCCCTAACCTAACCCTGTTACTGTTTCCAATTACTTATTACCAACAGTTATACAACAACAACCAACAGTTATAGTTAACAGTCTAGTTAGACTAATCATCTAGTCTCAAAGACTAACCATCTAGTCTCAAAGTAATGAGCGCCAAGCCAGCGATGCCCTGGACTTTGTTTTACCACTCAAAGTTCTGTGTATCGCTGTAATGGCCATGGACAGGCGTTATCTCTTAACATCAAGAGCGTCTCGTTCGTCTCATTACTGTTACATAAAAAAAAGTTATGAACCACTCTTGATCTGTCCGTAAATTCAAACTATTAAAATTACTGGGTATGTCTTCCTAAAGCGTTTCTGTTCGAACGGTGTTCGAGTAGTGGTTCATTTAACATGTTCGTTAATTTACCTAAATTAGCATCGCGTTCGTCTATGGCGCACCTCACACATCACATCGCAGTCGTTACGATGCGATCCGCGCGGGAGAAACATTTCAAAAGCTACTGAAGCTACTCTCCAATACTTCTTTAATTTCCGAATAAATCGAATAATAAGCGATTACCGATGACTCGGCACGAGATATGTTACAAAACATAAAATATGATTTAATAACCGAAAACAGCTTTTTAATAACTTTGATAACAGGCGCGTTGTTCTTTTATTTTATTTTGAAAAAATATGTTTCAAGCGATATGAAGTGGCTGCTGTGGTGGAAGCGGAAGAAGGAGATCGTTTTGACTACATTACCGGTAAGTACCCACATATCATTACCGTTTTTGCTACTTTTTTATGGTTGTAAGGCTTGGTGTTTGACCACTGCTTACCTGATTTAAAGTGACATTGTTAGGAGCTAATACATTAGGTGTTTATGTAGCTTACTAAAACATTATCTTAACGTCGTGCTTCATCCTCAGTTATATTATCTAAGACCATCAGGCGAATGATTAACTGTATCTTTGTAAAAATAAAAATAAGTAATTACTTTGGGATAATTAATGTTTTGATGGAGAGACTTTGGTAGACGCTGCTATGCCATAGGTACATTTAATAAAATAAATAATTTAAATAATTAAAAACCAAACTGAAAAAAAGCCATTTTTTTATTTTATTTTATTTATTATTATTTTTTATCCTCAACTCATCCGATGTTAAGTGACGGTGTGGGTGATGATGGTAAAGCACACCTAGCCTGGAATGGTACTGGCTCTCAAGTGATGCTGTACACACTGCTCGGCTGCTGTGAGGAACACACCGTCAGATGCTTGGCGGTAGATTTTCAACTTGATAATTGTGGTAGCTAGCCATCCGAGTCAAAAATCAAAATCAAAAGTCATTTATTCAGTTTAGGCCCTGGTAAGGCACATGTTACATGTTTGAATCTACCACCGGCTCGTAATTACACTTCAACTGAGAAGACTCCGGTAAGAAACTAGCAAGGCCTTTTTTTGTGGATCTTTATTTTCATATTAGGTTACAATTTACAGTTATAAATATTAATACATACATTATGCTTACTACAATTGTAACTAAGCCAGGGGGGTGCAAGTGCAGAGAGAAGCTACAACAACCATATATTCCTGTCTTCCACGTAATGAGCCACCTTATAGTAGGCTTTGTCAATGAGTACCTATTACTACCCTAGTTTGTACCTTGTAGGTTTGGTACCTATATACTACCCTACCACCATTCTGTGGTTTCTTCACGATATTTTCCTTCACCGGCAGCTCAAGCTCATTGTTGGGGTTTGAACCCACGCCTTTCGGAATGCGAACCAACCGCGCTAACCACTGAGCTATTATCGCTAAAAACTACACTAAACTACCCTACTACTAAAAGTTTATAAAACTACCCTAGAAGTATAGATTAAATCGAAGTTACTACTGAGATGTTATGAAATACATAGCATGGATGTTATCACATCTAAGAATTTAACATTGGCGGTAGTTATGATGTAGTTAAACTTGTAAATAAACGTTAGTATACTCAGTTGTGGCGGATAGATACAATTCGAGTGGAGGTTACGTGTATGTTAATTCGCCTACTTAATTACTGAACCGCTGTTATGGGCGGCTCGCAAATAGGTGAGGTCAGACAGTTATTGCACTAAATTGCTTCGAATTTGGTTCGATCATCATCACTATTACAAGGTAGCTATATTGGTACATACCTAACTTTATATCTACACTGAAACATTTACCTAAAGCTTTTTTAATGATACGGATGTCGGATAACGTTCTATGGTTTTGTGCCTCATTAGACAGGCAATCAATTTTAAAGGTACTTGGTTCAAATCTCGACACGCATCTGTCTTTTCTATTTATGTTATGTGCGTATTGTGGCGATGATAGCTCAGTGGAAAGTGCGGTCGATTCGCACGCCGAAGGGCGTGGGTTCAAACCCCAACAATGAGTTTGAGCTGTCGGTAAAGTATTATAAAAACATCGTGAGGAAACCATAGCATGATGATAAGGTATTTTTTAGTACTCGGCTGGCTAGCTACCACCCGTCAAGTAGAAAATCTGCCGCCAAGCACCTAACGGTGTGTTCCGGCAGCCTCACTTGAGAGCTAGTTCCATTCAAGGCTAAGTGTAAATAAATAAAAAAAAAAACAACAATAGTACTACCTATTAAATAAATTATTGTGCGTAGCCTCAACTAATTTAAATATCTTAATATTAATTTAACACAAAAACCGTACCTAATTGACTGACTGCCCTGTTGGCTCATTGGTAGTATGTCTGCTCCAAGAGCCGTAGGGCATGGGTTTGATTACCACTCAGGACAAGCATTTTGTAGTATAATCATAAATGTTTGTTCTGTGTCTGGGTGTTCTGTGTATATTATAAGTATGTATTTACAACAAATATGTATTTAAGTATTCTATCAGCTATCTGACTTCCATAGTACAAGCTCTGCTTAGTTTGGGGTCAGTTGACGCTGTGTGTAATGTGTCCTACGATATTTATTTTATTCAATTACTTCTGTAATATTTTAGAGAAAACTTTAAGGTTTTTTTTTCTATCGAGTTATCGAAATCGTGTATCGAAAACAATCGTCCCCTCAGAAATACCATCAATATTTTTGCTGCTTTAATATGTACATACGTTTTAACCCTTTATTTTAGAGTTGTTATTTGCTTGAAATTTCCGCGATCGTCACAGGTTCTAGTCTTTTTGTTAGCGCAACAGTCTATGCCTAAAACAAATTTGATGAATAAATTAAAATATCATAATAATTTTTGTTGGACATAAATGATCCATCGACTCCCGAACTAGTCTTTGAAGAAGACTTTGTTAGGAGCCACTGGCGACTCCAGTTTAAATATAAATTAGCCATGCAAATGTCAAACAAAAAAAAAGTATTGAATAATTAATCGCATTTAGAATTTATGTTAAAAGCATAATGCCAAAAATAAATATTAAAGAAAGAAAAAAAATATGAATATGCTAGGATATTTCTGCATGTATTGTGTGTAAAAAGTGTTGTGAATATAGTTGAATACAACTGCACAAAGTAAGATTGGTTTTCACCTGAATAGCCCGTGACTCCAGGTGAGTATCTAGGTCATTTCTATATGTTCTTTACAAAGTTCTTTAATAACGCTCTGTTTAAATTGCTAAATTTGTAACACGTGTTAGTAACACCTTCTTTAACTACACAGGGATCTAAGCTTATGGTGTTGTTAAACTGAAAGGGTATTATTTCACTTATCATTATAAACCACTTTTACTATAGGCACAACTATAATTCACGAAAAAAATCTTGCTCTAATCATTTGTATTAACGAACTTTTTCTATAAAAAAGCTAATTTTTTCACGATTTTAGAGTTGTAACTATAGTGTTTTGTTTTAAAATTAGTGCAATGTCCTATTTTCGGCTTAGAATCGAATTAAAAAAACAAACATTTCTAATGAGAACATCAATGGCTGAGTAGGAATGAGGCGTAGCAAATTGTAACAAACGCTTCGCATATTTCATTTAGATCGTATAGCGTTCTGAGTTCTGATATTTGTTTTACCTACAGCGGCGTTTTTTCGACGCGCCGTTCGCAAGGCGGGGGGCGCGCGCCGGCGATCGGGAGAGTCGGGATTTCATGTGTAGGACTCGGGGCTCCCGGGCTCGGTGGCTCGGGTGCACAGGGTTCGGGAACGGGCAGTATTCCCGAGGTGCGCGCCCGGCCGCACGCATGCGTCCGCAACAGCCCTGTTGCACGCGACTTCATCCGCCACATCTCACGTGCGCTAATCACACGACACCAACAAAAAGAACGACACCTAATGTTTCCGAGCCACTTAAACGACTGTAATTACTAAAATTATTTAATATAAAATGTTCTTAATGAGTTAGTGCAAAAGTTGTAGAGAGGTCAGAAGAGCAAAGACCGATCGTATTATCAGAAGTATGCCTTGGAGTTGCCCGTGGTCGCGTGACCGTCAGTGCTCGCCTGTGGTCAGCCCGCCGCTGCATTTGATAACGCAGGTCAGTTGCTAATTTTCATCTTATCAATTCTAACATCATTGTTATAAAGTTCATCATTTCGGTTTAATGGCGTGTAACTTAATGTGTTTATTCCAGCTAATAAAAAAAGTAACGAGTACTTAGATGTCGTTCCATTTTTAGTGGACTTTAAAGATATGGATAGTCAATGAACCCATTACAAAATTCATAAGTGACGGCCTGCTTAACCCATTCGAAAGTTATGGTAGGACAATCGCGCGATAATGTTGGTAGCCAGACATAATCCCGAGATGTTTTAATGGACTCAAAGTGTGGTATCACGTAGATGCTGTTTAATGTCGTGTCCATAAAACTGTGATATGAAATGAGTGCATCACGCTCGACCGCGTTTGAGACAATTCTGATCGAGTATGTATAGGTACCTACACCTACATAGATGGTACAGACGTCGATGTCGCCGTGTGCATTACGGGAATTCTATTTAATAATAACTTTAACTGGCAATGGAGACAAGTAAAAAGGTGCGCTATATACATATGTATAATTAGATACACTTTCTCTCTTATAGTAAGTACGATATAGACATCGTCGGGTTTAACTGCAAAGCCCTACGAAATAATTTATGAAAGGTGCGTCGGAAGTGCCAAAACGTGAGCTTTTGCCAAGTTATTCATTTGGATTGGTCGCGCACTTTTCCGGTGTCGTTGATCGATGGACTTTTTGTTTGACTTTTTTGACGACAACTTTTTTTTGATTTTGCAACTGAGTTCGTTGACCGATGATACTAAACAAATTGAATGTTGTTGATAATAATATTTCGGCATTTACCGACTTATTCCATCTATAGTGTTTATGAATGTGAATACATACTAACATACCAAATTTTTTGAGTTGTAGCGATTTAGCGATTTTATTTTTAATGTTTTAACTTCTTCAGCGACATAGTTATGAGAAAGTATCATAAACGGGTAATTCTGTGATTACTGCTTAGGTTTTATCCATTAATAATACGATGACGTTTTTATTAAATATATTATTTGTGTTTTATATATA
This sequence comes from Biston stratarius, assembly GCA_950106695.1. Lineage (NCBI taxonomy): Eukaryota > Metazoa > Arthropoda > Insecta > Lepidoptera > Geometridae > Biston > Biston stratarius. Next base: position 17,076,776 of record OX467115.1, on the reverse strand, counting down.
TGTATTTAACGTAAAAAAATTCAAAAATTAAGAAGAAAAATAAAGAACAATGATAATAATATAACTCTTTATTATTCACACCAATTACAACATAAACTTAACACAAGTGGAACAATAGGCAGCCTTATCGCAAAGAGCGATCTCTTCCAGGCAACCTTAGTAAATATTCTTCTCTCTTTTTTAATATTTTTGCTATAGCGTTCAGGCTCGTTCGTGATTTTGTTCCTCGTACGTCTAACATCCTTCCATTAAAGTTTACGCGATAAACAGATAAGCTACGAACAAAAAAAAAAACTTGACGACTGCACATAATAATAGGTAGTTGAGTAAACATTTACTATGTAGATATTAAAAAGCTTCATGATTGATGTTTACACTGTATAACGCCGGTCTGGCAACTGAAGTACTCCGTTGTGAAAATTTCGGCGTTGTATGAAAATCGAATGAATTCAGCATAAGTGACCTGCGTTAAAACATTTGAGGTGCTTACTGATCAGAGAAACAGCTGGGCGGACCCACTTCAGTCGTGTGGAGACTGAGCCCCGAGCCGGCCGCGCACGGCGCTGTCCGTCCTCGATGTAAACATGAGTGCCGCGAAGTGATTTCACAATGAATTAAAATGCCTTGGAACTGTCTGTGGGGATATGAACCCCCGGCTCCGACATGCAGAGTCAGCGGCCCCCTGCACTTAGCATTGCAGGTAATTTTACACGCAACAATTCGAGTTACATTTTCATTATATTTTTCACCTAGGGTAGAGATGATATTTGTTATATAAGTATCATACAGGTTACATATGAAATAAGGTAAACAAGGCTATATAAGAAGCTAATACAAGTTTTTATATATTAATAAACGTCTTCCTTAAATTTTTGGAAATCAAATTAGTGTATAAGCTACCGAAACTCCATTGAAACACTCGGTAATTTATCATTGCTATCCAAAATAATAATTACCTATTATTGTTATTTTAAACAATAAAATATAGCATTCCATAATTATTTTTGTTTTCAGATATAATGAAATATTCGTCCTAAGCTTAGCACATTGTGTTAATTTCAGTTTTATATTATGAGATAGCAAGTTTTTTTTAAATAAAATTTTACCGTCCAGATACAGACAGAATATTTAACTTACCTTTTAAAACTTAGAGGCTTTTAGAAAGGCGCACGCTGATTAGTAATTAGGAGTGTCGTGACATGTTCTCAATACACACGGGAAAGGCGAACAAAAATGTTCATTTACAATATAGTTCATCCCTATTACGTTTTATGGTAAGAATAGTGTTCGAAAAAATATATAGTCTGTATTAATCACACAATAATATTATAAAGGCGAAAGTTTGTGAACGTGTTTTTATGTTTGTTATTTCTTAACGGTCATACGGCTATACCAATTTTGTTGAAATTTGGTATGGAGGTAGCTGACACCTGGATTAACACATAGGCTAGTTTCACCCCGGAGCGCAACTAGCTATGATTTAATTTTGAGGAGAAAGTTGGTGATAGAGACAGAGTCAAGATAGAGTCTACGTATCAGTAATCAGGTTAGGAGTATTTACCATCTTCGACACCACCGTCACTAATTTATCAGGTGAACTGCGTAAAGTAGAGCACTCTTGTAGCTAGACGACGACCTGTGAAAAACAGTTGGCGAGGAGTGGATGCATTATTGTGTTGATATCTTTAGAAGATTTTTTTTTATGTCTGTCAGGCTAGGTGTTTGAACACAGCTCACCTGATGTTAAGTGGCGGTGTGGTCGAGATGGTAAACACATCTAGCCTGGAATGGACCTGGCTCTCAAGTAAGGCTGCCGGAACACACCGTTAGATGCTTGGCGGCAGATTTTCAACTTGAGGGTAGCTAGCCAGCCGAGTACTAGAAAGTACCTTACCACCACGCTATGGTTTCCTCACGATGTTATCCTTCACCGGCAGCTCAAGCTTATTGTTGGGGTTTGAACCTACACCCTTCGGCATAAGAACCGACCGCGCTAACCACTGAACTATCATCGCTACAAAAACTTTAAAGAGACTTTTAAAAGGACTATATACATCGTTTATAGACAACTAGATATCTACGCATCAACAACATTCCTCATATTGTAGTGTCCATTGTAAGTTTATCATCAGACCAACCAACTGCACTTTCAATAAAAAATAATAATTATAATGGATGAGTACCTATGAGTACTTATATAGGTTAGAATTCGAGGTGCCTTCATCTAATATTTTAAATTACAGCCGTGAGAACTCGGATTTCCTAAGTGTGTAGATATTCGTTTTTGTAGTTATCCTTAGACTTAAGGTCAAGTGATGCAAACCAGATACATTTTCATTCGTTATTTACACTAAGAAGCATATTAATTAGGCTAATAGGTATCAGTCGTGTGTATTGTTTGCACTCGTAACTGTCGGACACGACGGAGCGGCGCAGTTACACGGTTACCTTGGCGGGTAGTGGAGTTAACGGTAGAATGCTAATGTGGCGAGGCGAGTAGCATTGTCACATGCATGCAGAGGGCCCTAGCTTCCCAAATAGTTGCGCAAGAACAAGTGCACCGCCCACGGGGACCGGCGGCCGGCGCGGGCGCATCGTGGCGCTAGCCGGCCGGCGGCGATGCAAGCAAATATCCCGCAAGTTCATTGTCACCCATTTCCGTAAACGGAGATACATAAACGTAGGAATTTAGAAAGTATCGTATCGTTGCAGAGTCGGTGTAAAGCCACGGGCTTAAAGGATTGGAACAACGTCTACGGAGCAAAAAAGGATGCTCGCAATCAGTCGGCTTATTCCAATTAGATAAACGTCGACTAATACATTCAATGCACGCGAGTGCTTCCATCTTCGAATTGAAGGGTTAATTGCGTATGGATATGGTGCGGGCTGCCAGTGGAATGGAAACGTTTTGAATTAATCTGAACGGTAGAGGTCTCAACTACTAGCGTGTGTTGTTTAGTTTGAATGAAATAATTGTGCGTGTGCATTCGCTTGTTATCAGGGTAGAGCAGTGCTTATAAGTTAATTAGGAGCATGTGGAGCTGCGTGCGCGCATCTCGTACAACAAAACCTTTCAGCGGCGGCGTTCCTTTGAACGTGCTCTTGATAATTAACCCGATTATGTAGAAACTATCTGTTATTGTTCACCGTGACCGTTTCGAATATCTTTATGGAGCCAGAACTACAAATGTCTCCTATTTTATGAGCGCTTTTAGAACACAACCTAATTCTTTGTCATTTTTTTAAATTGCAGCATCGATATATGTTATCAAAAAGTAATGATTATACTGTTATCTGAGCAAGTATTCTTATATAAGTACTTGGGTACGTATACCTACCTACATCCGAAACAATACTTCAGCCTCTTATTTTTCAAAGTCATTGAGGTAAAATGTTACACAGTAGATGTTATTCAGCACTTAAGTGATACTCATCTATCCTATAACCTTCAGTAAACTAAACGATGTTGAGTACCTTCCTACATTATAATGTACTTACGATGCGTCAGAAGCAGTCAAGTAGTGCACTATAGAGTCGAGTGGCGTCACAGAATAGGTCTTAGGTTCACTTAATATTTTTTACACATTGAGTAACGCTTGTCTAAGTTGTCAGCTATCGAATTGGGAAAAGACACCGGTCTCGCACCAGTGGATACCATTTGAGACCGATATCTAATCTGTCAACTGGAATTAAAGCTATTCATTTAAACTTTTAAAGCATCAGCCGAGGTCACCCAGTCTATAGATATAGGTACCTATCTAGATATAATACCTACAAGTACCGTTGCGACTGTTTCGCGAAATAAGTTTTTAGATCAACCTAGTTGTATGATGAATCAATAAGATTCCCATCTACCCGAGTATAGGGTAAGTAGCATGCTCTACATAAATCTAGTCTAAGTATTCATCGTAGGCGATCTACGCAAGTTATCGCCTACTTATCTATCGGGTCAAACTGGACAGTAAAATGGAAATGACTAATAAGATAATGCTCTTAGACATTTACGTAGTAAATTTATTACGCGTGAACATATCTGTGAATAAATTAGTCGATGGCAGACGTGCGGGAAGACGTCAGAGAGACATAAGTACGAAGAGAACATCTTGTGCTTCAAGCGAGATTTATGACACATTCCTGGGGAGAGCTCCCTCCCATGCGCTGCGATGAGAACAAGATTACTCTCACACATTCGACCGCTGACAGACGATGCTTTTTGTCGCAACATTGTTAGTTGAATAGGTGCTTATTGCTTAGTCTGGAACTTTGCGAGCGAAGATTTGTCATGCCTCCAAACACTAATAATATTTTAAGTACGCAGAATTTATTTTGAGCAAGCGAACTGCTAACTCTGCCCTTTATGCGTCGTTTTGACTTTAAATTCGCGCCCAAATCCGCTAAATTATCGACCGTACCCTCATTTGAATTTTCCCGAGCGACTGTCGCTTTAAACTCTCGTTTAAATTGCAAGTAATGAGGCAGTTAAACGTAACTTCAGTTCAAAGTTCTTCGCCTGTGAAATGATGCGAAGCAAGCTTTTCAAAGAGAAATGGCATCAATCATTTTGTTCCTAATTTAAATTCATAATTTGGTTTGCGAGCGGATGCTTGCGTAATGGCTGATGAACACTGGGCAGTACATGAACTCACACGGGCCGACTAAAGCGTTTTACCGGAAGTGCGGTCCCAGCGGAGGCAGCGGCCGCCGGCGCAGGTACTAATGATGCTTCTGAACAAGTAGGGCGCAGGGCTTCGTTGCCGGTAATGCGCAATACAACGTGAAATTAGGACACCCGACTACCATAATCGCTGGAGAGCGTTGCGTAAATGACGGAGAAAATCATGTTTAAAGCTGGTGTTTAGAGATAATTTGCAGGATTTATGCGTATAGTTACGATGATTTATTATGACTAGCGAATAATGTCGTATCGTTATAGCGAAATTGCTTGTTCAAATGTACATATTTGTGATTCTTGAAGAAGCTGAGAATTTTCGACATTAAAACCTTTGACCAATAGAACTACACAGACAAAGAACACTGATTGCTGAATTACACCTGATTTTATATCATAAGTGAAAAGATCTTTTAGCGATAACGTCACCACTTGTAGCACTAGCTCATAAAAGTTCTTATCTGGATTATTTTTTAAAATTTTGCTACAGAGCTTTTATTTTTTAAACTTTTTGGTGTTATTTTATATCTATATGTACCCCTAGCAGAGACAGCATTTAAAAATATTTTGTTTTAAAATTCATATTAGTTTCGCGTTGGTCCCACTGTGCCCGATGTTAAGCAGTAGTGTGGTACGGAGCACGCTTACCTAGAAGAAACCTATTTACTCTAGATTTGAAGACACCCATATTGTACCTACCAGGCATACACAACATCAGGAACACAGACTCGAGTTCCACAACCTCGCTTTGCGAATGAAAAATGGGATCAAAACGCTTTGTGCGTACATGGGGAACATCCACCATGTATGCATGACGTTTGATTACGGAAGACATACCACGTATTCAATATAAAAGATAAGTAACTTCCAGTTTTATGCTAAAATAGTACTGTAAGCCGGGAACAATAGTAACATTGTTAGATTATTTTCGGGTCATGGGAATGTCTTTTTTTATTAATTATGAAGCTACATTCAAAACCCTCAAGATTATCTATTTGATGTGTAATTTAATGTTACAAAGCTTAGTGAAAATGGGAATAGAATGATGTCAATCATAACAAAACTTAAGGAGATACTAGAAAGAAATATATAAACAATTGACAGCTACAGTATCATATCTTTGCTCATTTAGAATGTGTTTAAAACTATACTTAGTTATGTAATGTCAGAGATTCGAGAAGGTCGGTGCGAGACCTGACTACTTAGGTATACCTATTTTCGAGGTCACTTTTTTAACAAAGACCGTGTCATGTTTCCCGCACATATAAGTTTTCGTTGCTGAAATGTAAACAGACTTGCAAAACATGAGGCTTCAACAAAAACATTCACGGTTGGCGGAACACCGAACTGCTCGCCAGATGCCACAGGCACCCGTCACTTAAAAAACTGGTCAAATTCGAGTTGTAGCTTTGTAAACACTCATTTAAATTTTCGAGCCCTTTCGTCACATAGGGTTTGACAACAAAAGTGACCGACTGCGTTAAATTTTACGATAACAGACCAGACTTTTGTTTATTTAAATAAACCAATAAGGTCTTAAGCTTTTTATATTTTACACTCTTTTAAGTTAAATTCTAAAATTTTCCATAGCGACGCGACCTGATTTCTGATTATAAAATATTCTGACTCGCTATGAATCAAACTGTATGAATGGAAGCCATAAAACAAATTTTATTCCCTTATTGGAAGGTACATAAACAGTAGTTTAAAATAGCTTCGACCACCTGGTGCACTCTCGACTTAACTTCGAGTGCGGGGAGCGTGATTTATGAGACCTAAACTATACACAATGCGACCGCAAAATAACCCTTGACTATTTTTCTATCAAACAAATCGTCCCATGGTAATATTGAAGTGGCCGAGGTAAATGTTACATTTACTATTTATTTTTAAAACTCCTATTGTATTGAATCAGTAACAATAATAGAGCTATAATTCACATCACACTAATTGTTTAAATAAATATTGAAAAACTTTTCACACAGCATTATCTAGCATTAAACTAAGCAAGGCTTGTATTATGGGAACCAGATAATCGATAAGATTACAAATTTATTATCGATTACTTTTTTTGTAAATACACATTTATAACAAATACATTGTTATGCCCAGACAAACCTCTATATTTCTCACAAATGTTGTTCACTGTGTGGGAATCGAACCCACACCCTGCGTCTCAGGAAGCAGAGCTACTACCGACGAGTTAAGAGAAGGCTCTCGCTAAAATATCCGCCTATACGCTATTCCCTAATTATAAAAGAATAAGGATGAAAATAGGATCTACCACTTGACTGTATTGTTGTTCGGAAGTACGCAAACATAACTCGCAAATCTAATTAAATTTATTAAGAGTAAAGTAATAGGTTTAGAAAAGGCTATAAACGGATAATATATGCGTTTATAGTAGTTTTTTGTTAGCAAATATATTTAGAAAAGGCACGATTTTAAAATAGTAAACGTATTGGGTGAATTTCTATTTGTCTTGTTTTTAGCTTGTCAATAGACAGAAAAATGTTTGAAAAATAAGATGTTTTACCTTTATGTCGATCTTAATTATAGTTCATTTACAATATCGTGGTAAAAATCATGCTTAATCGCGCAGCCTCCTCTTAAAAAGGCACTCTCCCAGACACGTTATTCTGTATGTGTTTGTAACTTCATGCTGTAACGGTCCAACAAATCAGAATTTTTGGAATGAGGTCGCTTATTACTTAGATTATCCACATGTGCTGGACATACGGATTTTTTATGGCATTTAATGGTATCGCCGTGGGAATGCGGGTCCATCGTGTTACGTTACAGAGATGGGAACACTTAGTACCTAGGGTGTGTGGCTCAGGCGTATAAATTTATTTATCTCAGTAACCAAACCTATTATAGACTAACCAAGGTATAGTTCATAATATCTATCAAAACGGTCTTTTGAGACTGGACCTTTCAAGATTTCCAATCATCGGCTCTGCTGAGGACGTTGAATAACTTGAATAAATAAAATATTTTAATCATTCTCTTTACGACGATGTGGAGTCGTACAATTCCATGATATCCAAGGCGAGTTAAGTGAAGTGACCAGTTAATTGAATTGTTCTATATCTAAGTTATTCTCGGTTGAATGGACGCCAATTATTCCGAATAGTGGTAACTCAGTGGAGTAACAGGCGATGATTCTGTGTGCCCTCTGCAACGTGGGAGGTCTGAGAATCAATATGAACCGATGTGACTCAATAATAGGGATAAAATATTTTAGCCTAAATATGGCTTCCAAGTAAGTTATGCAATTTCATTGATAAAATGCTGGGCAGATAGCACAAGTTCGTAAGTGATTCAACAACCGAGTCCGGAATTCAATTCAAATTCTAGTAAGCTTTTCCACACGAATGGCTATACATTGAGAATGCACGTGTCATGGCTGATTTTACTCACAATGAGCGATTATGCGGCTAATCGTGTAAATTCAAATAATATCACGTTTCTGCGTACTACTTACTATATTAAAAAAAAGAAGTTGTTAGAATACGGAAAGTTTAATAAGTAGGTATATTTATGATTTCATTAAAATTCGGATTAGGTATATTATTTCACTGTAAGAAAGGAGTAGGTAGGCAGATATTCAAATGTTATAAATGCAAAAATTTCTGTGTATATTTTATTACTTTTTCACGCCGTAACGAATTGAAATAAAATTTGGAATTCAGATAGCTTAAAACCTGGATTAACGCATACTTTTTATCCGAGAAAACGTAGTTGAAACTAGGAAGTACGAACGCAGCTAGGAAATTAAACAAGTCATTCAAAGTCAACAATACCTGTCTACCTACAATTATTCAATATTGCAATAATATAAGTTACAAGTCTACAATATAAGCCCAGAGCTTATCTATTACCTATACTTTATACGTAAAATGGTACAAAATAAAGTAATTAAGTTAAAAAGGTTTGTACCTAAAACACAAAACATTCCAACTTTAGCGATTGACCTTGTGAGAGGAGGTAGATCAACATGGAATGGTTTTCATTAGACTTCAGATTATGGCAGTTGTTTTACTTGAGCTTGGAAAGCTTAGATTCTGATAAAATCTTGTGTAGGCGTGACATACTTTATAAGGATCTGCAATTTGCAAGGATGTGTAGAACGTTTAAAACGGCTAATGAGAATTTAAGTTTCTGTTATTATGCCATAAATTTGTCTACGCAAGTAGGCGTTGATAAAATCGTGTTCAAAAGAGATTTACGGTTCAAATTTTAGAGGCAATTAAATGATTTTAGCAGTAAATATTTTAAAAGTTTCGATACATATAGCTTCTATTATTTATTAGTATTGGCATATTATATATTCTGTGGTATTGGTAGAAATGTTGGGTTACTTATATGCCGTATCAGAGACGTTTCCGTGTGTGCAAGTACCTAACTTTAATTTGTTTTGTTTCACACTTTTTAGTTACCCTAAAATTCGTTAATACAGCGAGGCAATTCATTAAGGTGTCGTCGCTCCCTGAAATGAGTGACAGCAGTTTATGACGCGTGGGGAGGCTCAGGGTTGCTGAAGACCCCTCGTCAAGACCTTTCGCTCTTCACTCCACACGCCGACATTTTAAGCTATTAACTTGTCACTGCGTAACATCAGTGGAAATTGCTGTGTTGTAAAGAGAACACTTTATAGGATGTGAGGCATCTTATCCCAATTTATCTGCGTAGTGCAGGGCTCGTTAGAGATATCTTCGATCATAAAGGGCGTTTTTAAGTTTCTGAATGTTCCCTAATGTTCTACCAAATTTAGGCAAATTTCCTTTTTCAATAGATCTCCTTAAATTAATCAAAGCCTAGAGAACTTGACCTGTCCAGTATTTCTTCAACTAAAGCCCTAACTTGATATCTAAAAATTGGCATGATGGTATTTCCACTCTCGAGTTTCTATGAATGTCCAATGAAACATATTTCGTTCGTTAGATACATATATGACTTCCAACCTTTTTTGTAGCAAACTTGTTTGTAATACTCAAAAACTCAAAACTCAAAACTCAAAGTGCTTTATTTCCTTTAGACCTTACAGGACTCTTGGACACGTCACACGTCACAAATTATAAACATACTTAAAACTAGGAAATAAAGTGATCACTTTGATCTTTCGTATATAGATTTAAGATAATATAATATAGATTTAAGATATTAAAACAACTTTTTAATTGTGTTCAGCAATAAAAATAATTATAATCTAGTTTTATGAGAACACTGTACGTTCACTTTGTGGTAAACGGTTGGTGTTTACTGCTAAGGATATCCCTTAGCAGGAGTTCGTCTAACTAGGTACCACCGCAGTACCACATATAGGTACTGCAGCCAAGCAGTAGTGTGTAAACATTACTGTGTTTCGATTTGAGGAGTAGAGACATACCATCAAATGTCTCAAAGTAATGAGCGCCAAAGCAGCGATGCCTTGGACTTTATTGTTCGGCGTATCTCTGCACTGGTCATGGGCAGGCGTTATCTTTTACCATCAGGAGAGCGTCTACTTCGTCTCATTACATTTACGCTTAAAAAGAACGTTTTGCGAATAAAATAATTAAAATACTGAAAGCGCCTTTTCGAGACTTTGACAATAGGATTGTCGCATTGCCAAAAACTTTAATTAATTAAACGCTTCAGATTACTTCATCTTGGCGCCCCGTTCCTATCTAAAACTCCTGCTTAGTAAGAGTTTTAACATATTCGTGCATATTAAGTGCTGTATTTAATGCTACAGAATACTTGCCAACTGGTAATAAGTTTGTATTCATTAATTTTAATTAACCGGCATAGTTTTAAGTAGCGTGCCTCTTTTAAGTGTTCACGTTTTGATGCATATGTACGATCATAGAATAACCACCATGTTATGGTTTCCTCACGATGTTTTCCTTCACCGGCAGCTCAAGCTCAATGTTAGATTGCAGAAGATTTTTCACGACACTTTTTTTTCTTTTTTGGCTTTTTTTTCATCTGTTTCGGTTAAGTACATTCTAAAATAACCCTGTACATAAAAACTCATTGATACGGTCATCGTATACATTTCAATAAACAATAGTTTTCTTATGAAGGCATAAAAGAGCGGTTTCGGTAAAACTGAACCATTATTATAGAGCACCAATTAAAGTTGTGTAAAATATATACGTGAGTGTTCTACTGTGGGTGACGTCACATTAGATTTCAACAGAGGGCAAACAAAGCCGGGCAAGCACACGCTGTGCTCATTTTCAGGGCAAACAATGAATATCATTCGGGAAATTTACATTTGTCATTTAACGCGGAGGGCTGCTTTCAAGATAAATGAAATTAATGGTTTGTTTTAGTTTACTATCAAGGAACATTGTTTTGTTTCATTGAGATTTAGGAAGTCTATTGTACGAGTAAAAGATTTGACTTAACGATTACTTAACATAGCTTAAGGAATTACTTGAAAATGACGCTTGAAGTTAAGTGTCGCTTAAAGTAGATAATATTGCGCACTTAAGATTTTTTATCTGATAGAACAAATCAACGTGTATTACAAAGCTTACACCGATGTCTGTCCTACTTTTAATGTCCTCCATTTTTCGAACTGTAGACAAATAATAAATAAATAAATATTGGAGGATATTTTCGCACAGCGCCATCTACCCCCAAACTAAGTGAAGCTTCTACTATAGGAACCAGAAAACTGATAAAATAAATTAATATACTTTTTTGTAAATACATACTTGTAATACCTACATACATTTAGAACAGCCAAACACAGAATAAACATCTATGACCGTTACACAAATGTTTGCTCAGAAGGAGAATTGAACCCACGCCCTTGAGCTCGCGAGACAGTATCACTACTAAATGAGCTAACAAGGCAGATTTTAGTATTATGGCGGTTTTTTTTATGATTGTTGACAATCATAGGTTTTGGTTAGGTTTTGTGAATACAGCTCAACTGAAGTGGCGGTGTGGTCAAAGATGGTAAAGCACATCTAGCCTGGAATGGAATTTCCCGACTAACAATAACAAAACATCTTTAGTAAAAAGTATACAAAGAAAATAGTTTATTGTTTTTGCTCTATTTAATAAATACGAGTAAATGCTTTATTGCAACTTGATGTTATTATTGCACAAAGTATAAAATATCTTTTTTTTAATGTAAAAGTAATGAGACGTACGAGACACTCTCCTAATGATAAGAGATAACGTTTGTCCATGACCAATTGACCATTGTAGCGATACACGGAACTTTGAGCAGCAAAACAAAGTCATGGGCATCGCTGCTTTGGTGCTCATTACTTTGGGACATACGATGGTGACTCGCTAGCTGCAGTCTCCTTCAAACCGAAACACAGTAATGTTTACACACTACTGCTTGGCGGTAGAATATCTGGTACTGCGGTGATACCTACCTAGACGACCTCCTAATGAAATCTACACCAAGTAAAACCTCTTAGATAATTATAAAACAAAATAAACATCGGTCAAGCTTGAGCTTGGCTTGCAAGTCGAGCTTGCATAAAAATTCCGAACGGAACCAAAACATCCTACTTGCATTTACCAAGGTTTTTTTTTTTACTTGAGGGTGGTAGCTAGCCAGCCGAGTACTAGAAAGTACCCTACCACCACGCTATGGTTTCCTCACGATGTTTTCCTTCACCGGCAGCTCAAGCTCATTCTTGGGGTTTGAACCCACGCCCTTCGGCATGCGAACCGACCGCGCTAACCATTGAGCTATCATCGCTACAAAATATAACTTAACTTCACAACAAGTATCTAAGAGTCTCTAACAATGCTTCGTTTGTTTGTTTGTTCGAATTGTAGAGTTCTTTATATGTCTAATCATGGTTGGATAAATGAATCTCCTTCGATAGGTCAATCAACGTCATCATAGTGATTATTGCCACTTAACTCCCATAGTTAAGATTTAATTTAATAGAAAACGGCCATGTCTTCGTAAATGCGCTTAACAAGGATTTATAGATTTTAAATTGATTTTTTTAACTAAGTGAGAGAATGAAAGGGGAGTTAAAACTCACAATAATTTATAATCTTACTAGCGACCCGGTCCGACTTCGCACGGGTGTAATTTATATTAGCGACATGATCACGAAACATTGAATTTCTCTACTTATACAAAACTTTAATTAAGTAGGATGTTTTTGATATACAAATCTTTAAACCTTACCAAAATCCTTCGCGTGGTTTAGACGTTCCATTGTCACACTAATATTATAAAGGCAAAAGTTTGTGAGTGTGTAAGTGTGTTTGTATGTTTGTTACTTCTTCACACGCAAACGGCTGGACCAATTTTGATGAAATTTGGTATGAAGGTAGCTGACACCCTGGATTAACACAAAGGCAACTTAACACCGCGTGGCACAAATAGTGATTTTATAAAAAAATACAACTATTTTTTTATGTTTGACAGGTTAGGTGTTTTACCAGAGGTCACCTGATGATAAGTGACGGTGTGGTCGAAGATGGTAAATAGTAAATACACCCAGACTGGAATGGAATACATAATAAGTCTGTATACCTATTCCTATTTAAATATGAAGGAGACAGTATAAAAATGTTAGAAAAACTATACCCAAAATAGAGCACGTTAGCCTAGAAGATAATCACTATCGACTAGAAGACACCCAGATTGTATCCATTGGAGAACACCCACTCAGGCAGCGCATTCTACAGTCTAGCGGTCCGCACAATGTACGTGGAATCAAATCGTTTCGTTATGCGTGTTTTATGGAACCTTATTCCGGAATAAACCTTACCTTTATCTTAATCTAGGTAATAAACTATTTATTGCTTTTGTTACTCACACATGTTTCATTTCTCACTGGATCCAATACTAAAGTAAATACGGTCGAAGTTAGAGACAGAAGCTAGTAATTATATAAAATACAGTATTTTTAGGTATCTAATATCACTTCATATCATCACATCATCAGTCATAGATCGTCCACTGCTGGACATAGGCCTCCTCCTGGGGGAGTTTTGCCAATACTCGCCACGCTTGCAGGCGGGTTGGCGAGAGCAGTTAGGAGTGATTGTTCAAGGAAGACGCTGCTGCCCATCTTCCGGATAACATCCCTTAGCCGACTCTTACGGCAACCACGGGTAGAGAGGGTGGGGTACTATTCTAACGCCGGCACCACCACGGCATGGTGGCATGGTGGCACGGCATGGTCTAATATCACTTAGAGCAAGAGAATCACAGTAAATAAACGTAGATTTAGGAACATTTCACTCAAATTTGCCGTATAAATAAGTGGAATGGTAACACTAAATATTTTATATGCTAATAGAGTCTAATTCGTCGTGAGATAACTGTAAAGTGTGAAAGAACTGGTCATCGATAGTCGCGGGTCGAATGTCACACATAGGTTAGGCTCTAGTCTGGTGTCTCGTCGGATACATAATTCAAAACTTGCTCTATGTATAAATAGGTACTAGTTTTAATAAGCTAGGTCAGCGACTCTGAATCTTTTTTACAACAGCTCTATTTTGGTATAAAAAATAAAGGAGCTGTAAAATAAGGAAACAGTTATTCTCAATAAAAACCGAAAAAAATGGAAAAAAGTTTTTATAGTATTGAGATTTTTATGTAAAAATAATGAGACGAACGAGACGCTCTCTTGATAGTAAGATAATGCGTGCCTATGGCCATTGCAGTGGTACACAGAACTTGGTACCACTTGGGTATGATAAAACCCAGGACTTGGCTGTTTTGGCGCATTTTTTTAATATTTTTTTCTTAATGTTCGACAAGCTAGTTATTTGACCACAGCTCACCTGATGTTAAGTGACGGTGTGGTCGAAGATGGTAAAGCACACCTAGCCTGGAATGGTACTGGCTCTCAAGTGAGGTTGCCGAAACACACCGTTAGATGCATGGCGGCAGATTTTCAACTTGAGGGTGGTAGCTAGCCAGCCGAGTATTAGAAAGTACCCTACCACCACGCTATGGTTTCCTCACGATGTTTTCCTTCACCGGCAGCTCAAGATCATTGTTGGGGTTTGAATCCACGCCCTTCGTTACATAACCTGTTACCTTCGTTCATTACTTTGAAATAATCAATGATTAGCCTTAGTAGCCCTGTAAGCTAGCTTCCCTTCAAACTACTAAGTACATTCAAAACAACACAGTACCTAATGTTTGCACGCTACCGCTTGGCAGAATATTTGGTACTGCAGTGGTACCTAGATGACGTGATGTTCTGCTCAGTAAATCTACGACCTAGAAATTAATAAAATGCTCGACAGAATAAAGTCGGTGATACTATTGTGATTTAGACTTTTTTTTGTTAAAGTAGTGAGACGGACGTGATGCTCCCGTGACGGTATGAAATAACGCATGTTCATAACCATTGCAGCGATGCACAGAACACAATAGAAAAACAAAATCCAGGGCATCGCTGCTTTGGAGCTCACTTCTTTGCGATGGATAGTCTTTTTTATTTATTTAATAGTAATGAAACAAACAAGACGCTCTCCTCATGCTAAGAGATAGCGCCTGTCCATGACTATTGCAGCAATACACAGAACTTTGAATAGTAAAATAGAGTCCAAGGCATTGTTGCTTTGGCGCTCAAAACTTTGAGACTTTCGAGGGTTAGTCTCAACAGTAATTTTTCGCCAATTTCGCTAGCTGCAGTACCCTTTAAACCGGAATACAGTAATGTTTTTATATTACTGCTTAGCGGCAGAATATCTGGTACAACGATGGTATCTACCTACACGATCTCCTGCTAAAGAGATCTACAATCAAATAAAAGCCGCATGTTATCTCATTTTCTCTTATTGTCAACAACACTAGCCATTTTTTATTCTTCGGTGAAAGTCTTTAGGCTTTATGGAGGTTCAGGGCTCTGCGGAGTTCATTTTTAGAATCAGTAGCGATGCGAAAATGTTGACTCGCTAACTGCCATAAATATGAGAAACACGAAGTCATCTGCGTTGTATGCGGGTGGTCTTGTGTACTGTCTGCAAGTGTTAGATTTGCAATGCGGAACAGGAATTCAGAACTAATATTTATTTTGACAGTTCTTGGGTCAGCTCTGCGCTGACTTTTGCTTTCGTTTGTTAGGGTTCTGTATCTAACAAACAGACAGAAACCTGTACCTGTTCGGTACTTCATTGTCTGTACAATGAAGTATGGACTGAACTTCATTGTCTGTTTATCTGTCAAGATCAAATTATTTAACCGTATATAACTCATATTAGAATTTTGTGGAGCTAGAATTGTGAAATTTGACAAGAAGAAAGGAGCACAAATAAAGATAAAATCATTAGTATAATTCCAAAAATTTTTGCGTTCTCAAATTTAGTTTTGCCGTTGACCAAATAACCGTGACTTTCGTCGGTGTATTGGTGAAATATTTTTCTAAAACACCATTAAGTTTGCCCTTCAATGCAGCTTATCCTTTCGTTATAGCAATATTCGGAGGCTTACATAATAAAATTCTTCGAAACTCGATTCCTATGATGGCTGCTCTATTAAACTTGTATGCATCTTTCGGCACGCAAGCAAGACTCTCACTTGTCCGTTTTTATTTTTAAAAAAAACTAGCAACGCTCAGAGGTTTCGTCTACTACACTAACCGGCAATATTATACATGTCTCACTTACTCTGCTACCCATGATCAACATATATTCGCATTTATACTATACTAGCTGTTACTCGCAACTTCGTCCGCGTGGAATTTAACAAAATATCTCAAAGGAATTTATTAGGCAGCGTTTTCGATTAAAGCTCCCAGGTGGCTTGACTTTTTCCAACACTTCCAACAATTATCATCATATTTCAACCAATTTACACAGAACCCTGAAAAATTATATACCTTAACCTTCTTCATAAATCACTCTATCTATTGGTGAACCTCGCATGATAATACGTTCAGTAATTTTTAAGTTTATCGCGAACAGACAGGTAGTCGCGGCGGACAACTTTGTTTTATAATATGTAGTGATATAGTGATACATACTATTATTAGTAGAGCTTTATATATCTCTTACTAGTTTTCTTTGTTTTGAAGATGTCGTGGATACATGAATCTGGGAACATTTTCTGAAAAAGCTTCCACGCTCAGTACCCCTAAGCTATGCCAGTCATCAACTTACCCACTACTTCTTAGGTAGTATTTAACTTGAAAAAAAAAACATAGACTTCGTTCTACTTTCTATAAAGAAAACAATGTCTGGTAAAGCAGAAATTTATCGTAGGTACATCTATTAGCATAGATACTATTTAGTTGCTATAAATTAGCTTTCTCTTGAACATTAGTGTCACAAATATAACGGTGGTTAGGTATTTAGTGCTTAAAATAAATTCATCCTGTCAGATACTTAGAAGTATCAACTTGCTTGATTTATAACTTGACGATAACGGTATTCGATTTGTCATATTTAGTTAGTTTTTAACCTCAAGTTCGTCCAAGTTGTTAGGTACCTACTATGTATTCTGTGGGCAATTGCAGGATAGACTACATAATATTGTAATCGGATTTTCATTAATGAATCGTTTGGAGCCCTCCACGTTCGTCACGCGAAAGCTACGAATTGGTTGGTTGGATAAAACTTTTTAAATGAACTACTAACATATGCAGTAATTTGTTACTAAACGAATTTCTATGTAGGTTTGAGTAAATAGCTAACACAAAGCATTGTTTTTCATGTAGAGTAGGTAGGTAGTGTAATAAAAGGAGCATTGTCTACTTCAAAATCCTTGGTAGCCTATAAATAGCCTCAGATAACACATCTTTTGTTTCATAAATGATGTAGTGAGTGACTTTGTCTATCAAGTATGGAGTTTGTGACTAACAATTAACGGAATTATAAGCTTTTGTGAAGAAATGTAACCTGAATTTCGTACCGGCGAAAAAAACCCATAAAACAACAGATTAGCAACTACTGGATTACATCCACATCACCAGCCATCATTTATGACGTCCACTGCTGGGCATAGGCCTCCTCCTGGGGGGGTTTTGCCAATACTCGCCAAGCTTGGCAAGCGGGTTGGCGAGCGTAGGGTGTGATTGTTAAAGGAAGACGCTGCTGCCCATCTTCCGGATTCCAGATTCCTATGGATTAGTGTATTTTTGTTCATCGTTATCGTTTTTTTCATTCGGGATTTCTGTATGATGAGTGCAATAACCCCGTTTCAGCTTTATACAATCTAAGCTTACCGTATCTTTTCGCTACTGAAAACGGTATCTTAATGAAATTTGACAAAGTACGTTGTAGCAAGTTTTATAAAGATGAGAATTTCCCTAAATTTAGAATGTAAATACATTCACATCACACATCATCAGCCATAGAACGTCCACTGCTGGACGTAGGCCTCCTCCTGGGGGGGTTTTGCCAATACTCGCCACGCTTGGCAGGCGGGTTGGCGAGCGCAGTTAAGTGTGATTGTTCAAGGAAGACGCTGCTGCCCATCTTCCGGATTACATCCCTTAGCCGACTCTTACGGCAACCCACGGTAGAAAGGGTGGGGTACAATTCTTACGCCGGCACCACCACGGCACATACATTATAAATACATTGATTTGTTTTAAACACAAAAAAAATACAAAATTTAAATGTGTAAAGCTGCGGTAAGCACTTCGTTTCTAAATACCTAGTGTGTTATGTGCATTTGCTCAAAAATAAATGCTTCGTAAGCGTAATGCTTTCTCTGCGCCGTATTTGGCTTGCCACGCTGCTGGCGCAGTTACTGTTGTTGTCAGTCTATTATTGCTGAAGTAAAGTAGGTTCTCGCCATAAAGCGGTGCAAATGTTGTAGGGAGAAGCACGTTTTGTCTTTTATCGCTAATCTAACCTAACTTTAATTAAAATGAACTGTGAGTATATGTATTGTTTGGGTAGAAGAGTAGTACTTTGATTGTAAATTCGTGCATTGTAAATACGCAAAACCAATTGTTACTTAACTTGCATAATAATAATAACGTTAATCTCGTGAAAGCCGAGAAGGACAAGCTCAGCAAGTACCTTGACTTGACTTACGAGATAATCGCCATCTGGGATGTTGATTCGACGAACATTGTCCTGATAGTCGTCACGGTGAACGGTTTTATAGCGAAAAGTCTCGACCAACATCTTAAGAGACTCTCGCTAGACGGTTTAGTCAAGGGTCAGATCCAAAAGGCAGTGATCCTTCACACTGCACTGCAGAGGTTCCTAACTCTGCAGCCCTAACCACCGGCATATTGAGCCCTGCTCCGCTGCCGGCGGCACTCTAATTTATAAAGTTTTTTTATAATACAATATTATTTGTTTTTTTTTTTTTGTATATTTAATGAATAAAATGGATGTTTTTTTTTTAAAGGCTAAGGTTTCAAAGTAATTAAACTACAGGAAACAAAAAAGGGCCAAGTAAATGAGGTTCCATAAGGATGGTTCTAATAGCATGAGC
Source organism: Biston stratarius (assembly GCA_950106695.1). Lineage (NCBI taxonomy): Eukaryota > Metazoa > Arthropoda > Insecta > Lepidoptera > Geometridae > Biston > Biston stratarius. The sequence goes on along the minus strand of OX467115.1, from coordinate 17,057,712 downwards.
TCATAGGTGCGTTGTTGCTGGCACTCGCTAATCGCCTAACAAACGGTAGGAAGCCCGATAATTTGCGTTTTATTGCGTGGGGGAACCGCGAGGGGCACACGTAAGTTAGATATGACTGTATCATCACAAAATGGTAAGCTTAATTAACAAAAAAAATTCGAACACGAATGCCCAATAATAAATGTTCAAAAAGATTGTTGTTAATCGAGATGATGTAAGGATTCTAACGATACATCCAGATCAGTTGAATTGAAAAGTTATGTGTGAATAAAGAAACTCACATATGTACATGTATGTACATATATGTACCCTGAAACACTCACTCCTTGATCACTCCTTGTTTGGGCAGTCGTGTAATATTGATAATTGATTAATTAATTATTTTTTATAATTGACATTTAATTTTTAAATTGTAACTTATTTATTTTAATTCAATTAATGTTTTATCATTTAATTGGCTTTGATTTTTTTAAATTGTAATGTAAGTTATTTATTTTGGTTATTTTTTATTATTTAATTGACTTGTAATAAAGGATATGACTATAAGTAATAAAATGAAGTAGCATTCCTCGTGCCTGTTTGTTCGCTTAGTTATTCTAAACAACGCCTCTGATTTTGATACGATTTCATTTGGAGAATTTCTCCGGAAGGTATACCTCAATGTCTGTACAAAGTTGGGTCGAGTCGATAATTTGAAATAAATACGATTATTATTGTGTAGAATGTGTAGGTAATAACCTATTTGGTGTATATCTAATGATATGTTAATATTTACCTATTTATGTAAATATTGTTGCCTTTTTAGCTTATTCGGTGTAGCTTTGCTTCATTAGCTTCGTGAGTTCGATTGACACCCACGACATTTATGTAAAGAAATTAGATGTTTGTTCTGTCTGGATGTTCTAAAAAACGTATGGAAATATTGTAAGCATACAAATTCAAATTATTTATCTATAATTTCAGGTACAACATTAGGTACAGATAATTTTATCTAAAGTGGTATACATAACTTGTAAAAGTATTATTATATCATCTACCTGGTTCCCATAATATTAAGATCCAATGTTTATTTTTATTTATTTAATGTACCTAATTGCGTGTAGGTAAGTACGTGTAAAGCTCTGTTTCCTTTTACCATAAGAATAAAATTAATGTTTTTTCTTTCTTAAAGGCAGCACTTGGTGCATTTTGCCAGTATCAAGTATTTTATATCATGGTAATATTTTGGTCATGCGGGTCATGCCTTGAAAAGCATTGTGTTTCTACACAAACACTTAAAATATATATAATGCGTAGACATGATATTTGCGCGTTCCCGCCAAAATTCTTCATAATAATTGTTAGTTTAACTTAAGACCAAATTAGTACCTAATAAGTGAATACTCGTAACAGGGATACTGAACAAAATTTCTCATATATTATTTAACATACTTAGTATAAAAAATATGTATTAAAATCACTTTCGAAGGTTTTACATCTTAACTAGGTAGTTAAAAATGTCGATGTCCTTATCTAATGGACTGCAATGAAAAAGTCAGCACGATTTTTAGTAAAATTACTTCTTTATATAAGTACCAATTATGTAAATACAATTAATGTGCGTACGAATGTCCTGTCGTTAGTACCTACTTATTAGTTCATGTATCTAATTATCCCGTTCTATTTAGTCACAATTCGTACGGTAAGTTTCGTACTAAAATATTACCTACTTAATTTACATAGCAACAAAATGCATAATAGGTATCTTGTTATTAAAATCATATCGTTCTTATTTATACAATGCACGTCAATGTTCAGGTTAAAAGTTATCTTTAATTTACGCAACTGGTTTTATTTTGTGATACAAAATAAGTTGCATAATGGCGTAGTTTACCTTTCCCATTACTTCCCCTAGCGGTAAGGGGTGCTTCCCCTGTAAATAAGGGAGTGTCCGGTCATCATCAGGTGAGGGTAAGACAATGCTTTGCAATGGGGCAATTCTGTTCACCTATAAATCTAAGGTCACGCAAGTGCCAGAATAGTAAAACTTTAAATTACTGTAATTATGTTAACGGACAATTATTTAATTACAAAAAATATTTACACGGTATAAGTAAGCGCAAAAAGATATTAGCAGAGCGTGGTTTCGATCCACGGACCTCTGGGTTATGGGCCCAGCACGCTTCCACTGCGCCACTCTGCTACATTACGACAGACCAAAATTAGTCATTTGTTACTTAATAAGAGAACATTAAAAGCTTACATGATTCCGAAAGGATTTTAAAGTAATTTTAGATTAGGTAGGTATGTCGGTATATTCAAGGAAGTTGTACTGTATTATTTCTCAGCTGATTTCTTCAGTCGTAATAAAAACGAAAAAGGTCTCTTATACGTAAATAGATCACCATAATTAGCTTTAAAGAGGATTTTTCGGAGGAAATTTTACTTAGCGCCATCTAGCCCAAAATTAAGCAAAGCTTGTACTATGGGAACACAATAACTGATAGTATTTTTTTTTTTTGTAAATAAGTATATACGTATTAAACAGACACCCAGACAGAATTAACATTTAATTTTATGTTCGTTACGTAAATGGGAATTGAATCCACACTCAACACCTCTAACAGCATAAGTACTATAAAATAAGCTATCATGGCAGTAATTTTTTTTCTGAGATTTACCGTGAGTCGGATGCACACATTAAATAATTGTAGGTCTATATTTTTATAACAATAATCGTCAATCCAATCGTGACACCTTACAATACAATACAACTTTATTGTACACCAAACATATTATATCATACAAAAAAAAAAAAAAAAAAAAAAAAAAAATAATACAAAATAGAATAACAAATAAATGGTGTAAAAGGGCGGCCTTATCGCTTAGAGCGATTTCTTCCAGACAACCTTAGGATGGAAAGTAACTAAATAGATATTAAGCTTGATGTAAAAAAAATAATATATAAAATGACAGAGAGAGAGAGAAAAAAGTGAATAAAAAATATAGTATACAAACAGAAAATATACTTACTATAAATTAAAAATACATACAATAAATATATAAATATAAAATACAAATATACATTAGCAAGCACCTTGGGGCGGCACATTAATTCTGACACTAGGGTTGGCCACTAAGCCTATACAAACTTATATTTTAGTAAAAGTTGTTCATAATGATAAGTACAATGACCCCCATTTCGGTAAGTACACCCCAAGCTTATAACCCTGCATGGTGTAGCAAGCTGCTTAGATAAACATTCCAAACTACATTGCTCTAGGTTCAATCTGATATGTTATGAGGTTTGAAGCTCAACGACGCTACTCACATTAATTGGAACTCAGTATTAATTAAAGTCGTTGACCGAAAAGCGGCAGAGTATAGTTGAAAACAATGATATTATATAAGTTTTGTTTCCCCTTCTACGCCACGGCTATTTATACCAGTATTATAATACAGTAGAACGCCGATTATCCGAACGCCGATTATCCGAACGCCGAGTAACCGAATCGCCAATAATCCGAATCGGTCCTAAGCGTAATATAAAAAATTAAAACAAAGTAATTTTTGTTTTCAACGTCGAGGCAACTTACTCTGCTCGAGATGTTCAAGTGAGCGTTATTGCAGAACTGTGTTTGTTAAACTTAATAAAGTTTATTCTATGTGTGACAGTTCGCTTTTCTTTATTACTTACCAGTCTATGTCCGATTATCCGAATTTTCAATTATCCGAATCGACCCCGGTCCCAATTAATTCGGATAATCGGCGTTCTACTGTACCTACAATTATCCCACAGAGCCACATTAGTAGGGTGTTATTTTATTTATGAATTTAAATTATTTCTTAGGATGATTACTATTTTAGATTTCTTTTTGATTTTAGCGTTACAATTTGTTCATTACCTAGTGTCAAGTGTTTCGATATTTTCAAGTATATTTGAAAATCAAGTAAATTTAAGACATATTTATACACAGTTACACAAGTTGTAGTCAAGTCCGGTCATGCCTTGTGTGTGTGTACTACAAGCTTTGATGGAGTTTTAGAAGCAACACGGAAAGTCATGTTTCACCTCGTTATACTACTTATCACACATTCAAGCGCATAATTCGGCACTTTATGAATAAAATGCCACGATTTTTATACATACAAATAAAAACAAACACTAGTTTGGAAATAATACAATGCAACTACATACATAGTTTTAGCGCGTTCCCGCCAAAACCACCATCGTCACGTTTTTGATTAAGTGTACAGTCTGACTTAACACAGCGCAGTTTTATTTTTTCAGTTTTTGGCTTCGTACTATGTGCATTCTTCATTCAGACTTATGATAAAATCAAGAAAAATAAAAATTTGTCACAGTCAGTTACATAAAGTACCTAATTAACATTCAAATCCAATTCATGTCTTAATAATATTGTGGTGACTTTATAAAAGCTTCTAAGGAGTTTTGGAAACAACAAAAAAATACTTGTTTCACTAGATACGATATATTTGGCACAACATAGCTATTTTTAAACAAGAGCACTAAAAAACAAGTTTTGGCAAATAGTATAATGCAGCGATTTTTCCGCGTGCCCGCCAAAACTGATAATACTGTTTAAACAATTTTCTCTTTGTTGCATTTATGTTGGACACGCGTCTGTCGTGTCCAAAAGCTCTAGCATGTCAATTAGATGCGAGATAGATTTATGTGGTACGTAAACAACAGGAATGTATGGAATAGAAACGGGAACTTAGAAATAGAGGAGCGACCCAAAGAGTCTTTGTGTCTCAAAGAGTAACAAGGTGTGGAATGTCTCAAAGTAGTGATGTCGCGCTGAAGTAGCGATGCTCTGTACTTTATTTCTTCCTCAAAGTCCCCGTTGCAATGATCAGCCGTTTTGCCATATAGATATTATTATTATTATTTATATATAGATATATTATTATTTATTATTGTACATTACATTATTTCTTAACATCAAGACAGTTACGTTCAGTTAGACAAATACGTTCGTCTCATTACTTTTATACCTAGAAAATAGGAAACTGCTTTTTCCATATATTTGTCAATCAGCAGCCATGCTGAGATAAGATTATTGTTGAATTACTTTTATTTGGTAGATCTCCTTAGCAGAAGGTTGTCTAGGTGGGTACCACCGCAATATCAACTATTTTACCGCCAAACAATAGCATGTAAACATTACTGTGTTCCGGTTTGAAGGGTAGTAAAGGGTACTCTAGCTAGCGTAATTACAGGACTGTTGAGACTAACCATCGAAAGTCTCAAAGTAATGGACGCCAAAACAGTGACGTTCTGGACTTTGTTTTGCTACTCAAACTTCTGTGTACAGTTCTGTGTTCATCTATAACCTACTTAAAAAAAAAAATTCACCATAAGTTTAAATATATTTTTTACCGCCGACTGGTTAGGTGTTAGACCACAGCTCACTTGATGTTAAGTGACGGTGTGGTCGAAGATGGTAAACACACCTAGCCTGGAATGGAACTGGCTCTCAATTGAGGCTCCCGGAACACATCGTTAGATGCTTGGCGGTAGATTTTCAACTTGAGGGTGGTAGCTAGCCAGCCGGGTACTAGAAAGTATCCTACCACCATGCTATGGTTTCCTCACGATGTTTTCCTTCACCGGCAGCTCAAGCTCATTGTTGGGGTTTGAACCCACGCTCTTCAGCATGCGAACCGACCGCGCAAACCACTGAGCTATCATCGCTACAAATCGTTTATATTTTTTATTTATCTGTTTCTATTATGTCGAAGAAAAGTTTTTCTTTTCTACTGTGTACCTACTACGTAATTCTTACAAATTAATAAAAGAACATCTGACTTGTTATGGTCATAAAAATATAAAGTTTTTTAGCAATAAGAAATACATATAATAGATAATAAATAAATATTACATAATCTATAGCTCTACGAAGATGTCTTTTGTTTTTCTAATTATAAAACAAAAGCACAAATCCATGAACAGAATTATCTTGTACATATCTAAATAGCTGCTGGCTGAAAATATTAGCAATTAATTTTTATTGCGTTGTTATCGGAGGATCGTGGCCATGTGCATAAGCAGCTATAAAGATAAAATTCCTGTAGGTATTTAGCAAGGTGGATAAAAACATTCGCACGTCATTTGAAGGTTGCAATAATTACTGTAATTATTACGTATATACACAGACTACAATGTAGATATTGTCCCGTGGAAGTTGGAAGGAGAGAAATACCAGCTAAATCCCTTTATAATCGACTCATCATCATCATCATCATCAGCCATAGAACGTCCACTCACACACACACACGTTTGATCACAGCTCACCTGATGTTAAGTGACGGTGTGGTCGCAGATGGTAAACACACCTAGTTTGGAATGGATCTGGCTCTCAAGAGAGGCTGCTGGAACACACCGTTAGGTGCTTGTCGACAGATTTTCAACTTGAGGGTAGCTAGCCAGCCGAGTACTAGTAAATACCGTACCACCATGCTATGGTTTCCTCAAGATGTTTTCCTTCACCGGTAGCTCAAGCGCATTGTTGGGGTTTGAACCTACGCCTTCGCGGTGTGAACCAACCTCGATAACCTCTGAGCTAACAGGCCCGTTAATAATGTGTAAAGTTGCTATTTGTAATAGTAAAGGTAATCGAACAACGCGATTTTCAAGAAGCATTTTCTAATCGATTAATCTCATTATATAGTTTGTTCACGATTTGAAAATTAATGTAAATATAAAAGGCGATACCTAGAAACTATGTTAATGCAAGTGGTAGAGTGTTGGTTGCCAACTACCGGGTCGTCGGGCGTGAGACTATTCTGTATTGCCTATAATAGCGGCTTTGTAATAAACGGATGTCACGTACGAAGCCCGTGAAAGCACCGCCAAGTCCAGATGGTCAGCCGATTCCTAATAATATAGAATTCGAGAAATAACACCAAGGACGCAATGATATCTACAAAGGCAAACTGAATACCACATCGACCTCCCGAAATATTTGGGAAATTCTAGTTGTAATTGGTATGGGCGGCGTGTAAGAGACTAGCTGATATAAAAGCTTCTGAAAAACCTATCGGAGTAAATGTTTGAACACAAAAGTATGAAAGTGTTAGGAAATCTTGGCGAGCTAGTTACGAAAGATACGAACAAACAGATAACAGTGAAAATAGAACGCACAGGCGTTACTGCAGTTACTGTCTTATCATGAATGCTTGCTGTTACATTTCTATGGTAGAATAAAACTGGGAGTTTATATTGTAGTTGTACCTATTAATCTAAGAATGAACTCAAACATGCTAACTATTAATTTTGCCGTCGTTGTTCTCGTATGAAAATTATAATCACTAAATACCATAAAACAAAGTCGCTGTTCGTGTCTGTCTGTTTCTCCGCAATAAAACTCTTTATTGTTCACACTTATAACAATTTACATACTTAACACTAGTGGAACGTTTGGCGGCCTAATCGCTAAGAGCAATCTCTTCCAGGCAACCTCGCTTACTACTTTTAAACCACTACTCACAATCACGCAATCTAGTATTTACAAATATGTAATTACATACTGACGTTAATCTTTTCTTTAAATTTTATATTTTTATTTTATTATTATTTTTGATTATTAATTTTATTAAATTTACTTTTTCTTAAATTTCATAGGACAATTAATCATTAGTAGATATTAAACCCAAAGACCCAAGAGCCAAGCTGACCCGGCACTATACCGAGGATATTCCGGACATCAGCCTGTACGAGATTAGAATGGCCCTGAAACAGCTTAAGAACAACAAGGCGCCGGGTGATGACGGAATCACATCGGAGCTTCTGAAAGCGGGTGGAACACCGGTACTTAAAGTCCTTCAGAAGCTCTTTAATTCCGTCTTACTCAAAGGTGTAACGCCAGAAGCATGGAACAGAGGCGTGGTGGTGCTGTTCTTCAAGAAAGGTGACAACACTTTATTGAAAAATTATAGACCCATCTCGCTTCTGAGCCATGTTTATAAGCTGTTTTCAAGGGTCATTACGAACCGTCTCAGTCGCAGGTTCGATGACTTCCAGCCTTCCGAACAAGCCGGTTTCCGTAAAGGCTACAGTACCATAGACCACATCCATACGCTAAGGCAAATTATACAGAAGACCGAAGAGTATAATTTGCCTCTATGTCTAGCGTTTGTGGACTATGAGAAAGCCTTTGATTCGATCGAGACATGGGCGGTGGTTGAGTCTCTCCAACGATGCCATATTGACTATCGGTATATCGAAGTGTTGAAGTGTTTGTATAATAACGCTACTATGTCGGTCCAAGTACAGGAGCAGACTTCGAAGGCGATTCCACTGAAAAGAGGCGTAAGACAGGGAGATGTTATATCTCCGAAACTGTTTACTGCCACAGTGGAAGACGCCTTCAAGCTCCTGGAATGGAAAGGATTCGGCATCAATATTAATGGCGAATACATCACTCACCTTCGATTTGCCGACGATATAGTGGTCATGGCAGAGTCGTCGGAGGAACTCAGCACAATGCTCGAAGACCTCAATCGAGTTTCTCAACGGGTGGGTCTTAAAATGAACATGGACAAAACGAAGGTAATGTTGAATGCCCATGTTGTGCCCACCCCAATATCAGTTGGGAGCTCGGTTCTTGAAGTTGTTGACAAGTACATTTACCTAGGACAAGCAGTCCAACTAGGTAGGTCCAACTTCGAGAAAGAGGTCAATCGTCGAATCCAACTCGGCTGGGCAGCGTTCGGAAAACTGCGCAGCGTTTTCTCGTCCGAATTACCTCAGTGCCTCAAGTCGAAAGTCTTCGACCAGTGTGTGTTACCAGTGATGACTTATGGCGCCGAAACGTGGTCTCTGACTATGTGCCTTCTTAGTAAGCTCAAAGTAGCACAACGAGCTATGGAGAGGGCTATGCTCGGAGTTTCCCTACGAGATCGAATCAGAAATGAGGAGATCCGTAGGCGAACTAAAGTAGCCGACATAGCCCAGCGGATTAGCAAGTTGAAGTGGCAGTGGGCAGGGCACATAGCACGCAGAACCGATGGCCGATGGGGCTGCAAAGTTCTAGAGTGGAGACCACGGACCGGCAAGCGCAGCGTAGGACGTCCACCCACAAGGTGGACAGACGACCTAATAAAGACCGCAGGAACGCGCTGGATGCGAGCCGCTTCCAACCGGTCTTCATGGAAGTCAATGGGGGAGGCCTATGTCCAGCAGTGGACGTCATGCGGCTGATGATGATGATGATGATGATGATGATGATATTAAACTATAAAATAATTAAGTTTAATATTATAATATCATTAGTGTAACTCGTTTCATGTGGTACTACTAATGAATGAATGAATGAATGGATGGATGGTTGAAATAAATAAATAACGAATTTTGATATGGTTTTTACTGTCATTCAGATTATATTTTTTAAGGAAGATTTGTATATACAGAGTCATAAGGTCGGGTTAACTAAGCCAAAAATGGTTCATCGTGAACAAATTTAAATACGGCACCAACCCTGAAATTGTGAAAAAAACTCCACTGTTCCATACATTTTGATCACCGATATTTTTATATAATACATGAAATGGTTATTTTTATTGCTATTTCAGGGTTGTTTCCATAGTAAAGCTTGTTCATAATGATGAGTTCAATGACCCCTATTTGGTATACCAAGCTTATAACCCAGTACAACATCCTTATTTGTTTTTGTATAAATAGAGAAATTCAGTGTTTGTTATCTTGCATCCGTGTGAAGCCGGGGTGGTTGCTAGAACTTAATAATTAACTATAACGATTTAATTTCGTGACTTGTTTTGCTCGAATGCAGCTCGCTCCACCTTGTGCATTGTTTAAACTTGCCCATTTCATGCTTATCTGAATGCATACATCACGACACGAGCATTCTATTACCTTTCGGTAAACATCGTGTATTCATTACAAAACAATAGAAGTTATATCAAAAGAGCACCGTCGTCGTCGTCGTTTGATTTATAGATGGTTCCGACGTTAGCCCTTTGTGTTCTTCCTGCAGTTCAATCATACGGCCCGCGATCAAAAACCAGCTGTCCGACACGAATATTAATTTTACTTTCTTTAATGTTGTACTCTTATTGAATTCTATAACGAATGAGGTTTAATCAACCTTCAATCTACGGTCAGTAAAAAAAAACAACAGAAAAGTAGACATTTGAAGCTGAGTAGAGATGGACACATAAAGCAGCAATGCTTTATGTGTCCATACATGCCTCTAGGATTGATTTTAATATGTATATTTTTTAATGGCTGACAGGCTAAGTGTTTGACCACGGCTCACTTGATGTTAAGGGGCGATGTGGTCGAAGATGGTAAACACACTAGCCTGGAAAGAAACTGACTCTAAAGTGAGACTGCCGAAACACACCGTTACATGCTTGGCAGCAGATTTTTAACTTGAGGGTAGCTAGCCAACTGAGTACTAGAGAGTACCCTACCACCACCACCACCACCTACCTTATTCTCAAACATTGAGATATCCTAAACGATTAAGGAGTAGGTGAATGAGGTTTTAGCTCTTTCGTGTGAAGAAATAAGAAAGTATGATAATCACATTGGTATTCGGATTACAGAGTCCCGATCTACCTCGATGTTTTTTTGTCTCTACACAAAAACGCCTCACAAGGTAGAACCCTTCGGAAGAAATATTTCTAAATCCTAAAAAGTTTGTTGTTACAAGGCTCGGAGAGGAAGTTGGAATTATAGTGATTGCCACCTCGACGACGACAAATGAGATTTTTTATCTTCTGAAATGACATTCGGTTTTTGTATCATGAACAAATGTAATTTAACATGCTTGATTCATCCCTTGGTTATACTCTTAGCAATAGGGTTGGGAGGTCAGCGGGCGCGGTTTCCCCTGGGACAATATTTTATTTTTATTGTACTATGGCAAGGACACAGCGAATTCATAAAATGAGTTAAATAATAATTATTTATGCGGTGTTCTCATTACAGCAATACATATGTGTATTGCTGTAATGAGTTTGTAGTACCTACTGACTAATAATGACTTTGAGTAGTAAGTAGTCCAAGGCGTCGCTGTTTGGCGCTCATTACTTCAAGAATTTCATTGGTTAATATCAAAAGCCCTATAAATTCGCTAGCTGCAGTATCTTTCAAACCAGAACACAGTGATGTTTTCACACTACTGCTTGGCGGCAGAATATCTGGTACTGCGGTAGTACCTACCTAGATGACCTCCAGATAAGGAAATCTACGATCAAGTACATTTAAACAACTCGACTAAATGTATTAGAAATCTTGCTATCTACAAAGCATACACTTCTGTCCAACACTCGATGTCTAGTGTCCACCCTACGTGATTTCCTTATTTACAACGACAATCGTCGTAACATTTAAAAGCTACATACGTAAGTTAAATTAGCTATTGGATAGAGATATCTATTTGTCCGGACAGTTGGATATCTCATTGTCTAAAATGCACCCAGCTGTTCAATGAAATTTGATTCAGTCGGTTAATGGAGCGTATGTGATGGATTTTATTGTTCGTTTTGTGTCAAAATTTCCTATTAGGCTACTGTTGGAGAGCATTGTAAAGAATTTTTTGTTGGGACGATCTTGGCACGGGTGGGGCGCGGGTTCAGGCGCTAGGCGGCTGGTCGAAAGCTCGGCTGCGATTTGATCTCAGCGCCTTCTGCAATCCGCAGGTGCATAGCCACGTGTGCCGACTCCCGAGTGTGCGTGCGTTTTTATAGACGCAGCCCACATGTGAAACGTGATTTGTTATTTGAACCTACTTGTGTACATTCTAAACATTTTTCGGTATAGAGAAAAACAAAACCCGTTTCGAAGGGTTCATAAATACACTGATTTCCATAGCTTTGGTTACAATATTGTTCAGTTTGGTGAGATGTACAAGTCTGATGAATGTTACACACATATTCATCGGGTCAAGACATTCATGTAGTTTAATAGAATTTGAGTCATAAATTGTACGTAAAATCGTAATTGATTTGATCTCAATATGAAGATGCACTACTAAGCCGCAACTACCTAACCGGAGCTAATTGGTCGTGGGATTAATATTCTATTACCTACCAGCTCTCTCGGCTACTGTTATTAAAAGCACTTGAACATGCGGCGTGGCTGGCTTGATAAGAAAAAGGGAGTGATTTATTTTAAACTTCGATTTGGAGTACAACGGCCATTTATCATGTGCGTGGCAAATGTGGCGCCGATCTCCGTGGAGCCTGGCGTCTGCGCAGAAACATGTGACGTCATGCTTTATAATCAGAACAGCTTCACGCCAAACAAAGACTGGGTTCTATAGTAAACTGCACATGTGGTTTACGGCCGACGCCCTGAGAGCGGCAAGTCTCACACAAGTGAAACCAGGAGAAATTATCATAAAAGATAAACAGAGATAAATATTTTCTTGAAACACTGAGAATAAACGTAACGAGATCTGATTTATAGCTGTCAGTTACAATTTGCTAACGAGTGTGGAGCATGCCGGGGATCAGATATAAAGATCATGGCCCTCGAATCGCATAATTGAGTGTAAATTGCAACTAGGAACGACAAGCAACGCGCCGAGGACTGAATAGAAACTAATTATTTACTCACGCATTGTCCTGTCAGCGCCTGCTTGCCCTGTGCTGAGATTGTAAATAGAAATCCTTAGAGCAATAGTTTAACTTCCTAAGAGACAGAAAAATATATTTCAAACTATAATGTAAGAAATATCGAATCAATTATACACATAGAAGAGAATTTCAATACAAAGAAGTGCCAACTAAATCTACGTGATTGTTAATTATAGAAAAAAAAAACAAGGTCTATTAATTATATTATTATTATGTTACAAAATTAGTTATTTTAATCTATACTGATATTGTAAAGAGGAAAGATTTGATTGTTTGTTTGCATTGAATAGGCTTCAAAACTACTGAACCGATTTCAAAAATTCTTTTACCGTTAGAAAGCTACATTATCCCTGATTGAAATAGGCTAATTTTTATCCTGAAATTCCTACGGGATCTGGACTGACGCGGGTGAAACCGCGGGGCACAGCTAGTCACTTATAAAATTTATACTTTAATTTTTCTTTTGTGGAGTAGGTATCTATTGAACTAGGTGTACTTATACCTACACTGCTCTGTAGAACGAATTAAATGTGCGGACTTCATCTAGAACTTAGTTACACATACTTAAATATCGGTACTGTATTGAATCGTATTTTCATTTTACGCGTTACTGATTTACGGGACAAACGTACATAAGTAAGAGTCTTCAGTTTGACTTGTAGGAGTACTTACACCAGTGGCGTAGCGTGCCCTGTATCAAAATTAGTTGGGGGGCCCAAATGAAGGGCAGTAAAGTAGCTTGCGTTAGACGGGCCCTGTATCAAAATTAGTTGGGGGGCCCAAATGAAGAGCAGTAAAGTAGCTTGCGTTAGACGGGCCCCGTATCAAAATTAGTCGGGGGCCCTTCTACTAGACTTTCATTTCATAGCTCCACGGGGGTCATGTTTATTATTCTTACACAAACTTGTTAACGAACATATAATCAAATGAAGCCGTTGTTGCCGCGGCCTGAAGGCTTACGAATTTTTGCGTATGTATATTGGGGCCTCAGTATTCCGGGGGCCCCGTATCATTGATACGGCTGATACGGCGGTAGCTACGCCCCTGACATACACGTATAGTAGAGATGTTACCTCTTTACAGACCTACAATTATGAGCATCCTACCGTAGAGTTGAGTTAAGTATTAGCCATCATTATATTGGCATTTCCTCATTTAGCTAACTTCAGAGATAAATTGTTCGCACTATTTCTACCCAGGTATAGCCACAAAAAATTTTGGTAGCTGTAGAAAAGACACGCGCGTGCTCTCTCATCTTGAATGGGATCGTCTCCGACGCTGACCATTGTAAGGAATGAATGTCGACGCAGGTACGAAGGCCGGTGGTCGCCCCATAAATCTTATAGCACCTTTATACACGAACCAACTATTACCTAATACGTGACTGCATCCTCTCGGATGAATTCTTCATAGTCCTGGACAATGGGCTTTCGTTTCATGCGTCCGTGTTAAACGTCTCTAGTCCTGCAGCTATTTGTTCGAGCTGAATGGTAGGAAAATATGAGATACGCCAAACATGGTCACGCTAAATCCTTACTCGGAGTCGTGACACGAACGTCAAATAGGTCAGAGCAAATATGCACCTACGTGTATTCCTATTCATTTTCTAGAATTAATTCATTTATTACTAGTCAGTTAACCTGATCATATCCTTCGCCTTTGACAGACCTGTTGGCTCATTGGTAGTGTGTCTGCTTCAAGTGCTTTAGGGCTTGGGTTAGATTCCCAACGACGACAAATATTTGTGACGATAAATGTTTCGTTTTGTGTCTGGATGTACTATATGCATTATAAGCATGTATTTACAGAAAAAAAGGTATCAAATCATTTCTATTTGGTATTTATATAAACGCGTACATAAAAAAGCGTATAAGTGTTCTATCAGTTATCTGGTTCCCATAGTAAAAGCTTTGCTTCGTTTGGAGCTAGATGGCGCTGTATGAAATATTCGTCGATATTTATTTATTTTATCCAGGTATCAAGTTTGTCGGCAGCTTAGATGAGTGGCAACCAAGAAGAAAAATCTACGCAAGTGATCACGCGTTGAAAATGTTAATGCTTTAATAATAGAGTCAACAATGTAATAAGCTGGCATGTATTATGTTATGTATTTTACTTTTTTTATAGATCAAACTTAAAATAAATTATGGTATAGCAGAATGAACTAATCATGCCAAAAATCAGTAGATAATTTTAGAATAAAGATAGTGAGAACATGGTCCAAAATAAAAATGCTCGCAACAATAAACGTACTAATTCTTTACTTGGAAAAGAGGTAGGTAATGATTATAACTTTTGTTTATTGTTGCAGAAAGAAGGTGTGGGTCAATCTCACGCGTTCCGGAGCAAATCATTCCGGAAGCCACGGCCATGCCACTGGTGCCACCAACCTGTGCAGAACCAGGGCTCTTGCTGCAGGGGTAAGAAGCAATTTATTTTGTATTGGCAAAGAGAAACTAAGAGTAGGTAGAAATGGAGTCAAGATAGAGAGTAAAAGGAAGAACTTGTATGTCTAAATATTGTAGACGACTTCATTGTATTTATACCTTGATATTATGTTATTTGTCTATGGTTGACAATGATATGGATAAAATAAAGCTTCTAGTTTTTCATTATGAAAGATTACTTTTACGGAACATTTATGTTCCTGTATCATCTGAAATCCTTTATTTCATATCAGGATTTGAATTTTAAACTTTATGCTAATTGATAATTTCAGTTAAATAGATTTAAATAAATTTAAATTCTATTATTTAACTTTGTTGTTAGTTGACACATCTATAACTTTGTTTCGACTTGACTTCTCCGATAGTCTGACTTTCAAAGGTCATTAACATGAAATGAAGCAAAAATACACGCCGATCAATGTTTCTTTAAATAAGTGCTTTTTAGTTTAGTGAAGATTTTTTTGTAGCAATGATAGCTCAGTGGTTAACGTGCACACACCGAAGTGCGTGGGTTCCAACCCCACCAAATGAGCCAAAACACCCCAAATAAGCTTGATTTGACGGCGAAGGAAAAAATCGTGAGGAAACCAAGGAAGCATGGTGGTAGGGTATTTTCTAGAACTCGGCTGGCTAGCTACAGTTTTACATGATAGCCAGTTCTAGCTAGGTGTGCTTTATCATCTCAGATGAGCTGTGGACGTACACCTAGCTTGTCAACCATAAAAACAAAGATCTCTTAGGTTAGTTTACTCGATCGTTAAAGTTAGCTCATACTTATGTATAATCACGTCTCGTCAATCATCAGTGGATGTTTGTAAAATTTGCAGTCAATCTACACAAAAATATAAAATTAAAAAATATGGCTGTGGATTTGAAGTAATGGTGGCAGTAGCTAATTACTTTGATTTCTCTTGTTTATCTGTCTTCTATCGTATACATTTCGGAGAGTGTGCCTTGGAATTGCATAATTTGGTTCCATCTGCCCCTTCTTAATACCGAACGGCTAGGCAGACACGGCCAAAGCGCCATCCATACATGGGAGACATTCCCCACCTACGGACTATCCACATTCTTCATACGTATAGCGAGGATGCGGAACTCTCTGCCGGCGTCTAATTTTCCCGCGAAGTACAATTTCGGTGTCTTGAAATACAGAGAAAACTATAGCATTTTCTAGGTAAGCGTGCTTCATCTTAGACTAACTAACTCCTGCTTAACATCTGACAGAGTGTGGTCAAACGTCAAATCTATTTAGAATTAAAACAAAATGTTTGTGATATTTTATGCTTGTTTTTTTTTCTTTCAGTGTGCAAATACGTCTGCCACACAACATGCGAAAGCAAGGTGAGTTTTAATTAATAAAGTTAGTTTAATACGTTCTATATGTGTAAATAATGCACGTACTAGAATCAGCTGGCTTTAAAAGTTAACAACTACTAGCGCACTCTGTTTAAAGTTTTCTCGATGATTCTAAATGATTAGTCATGTGTCGGCCGCGCATGTACTATCACGCATATTGTGTTCAGGTTTTATAGATCACCAGTAGATGGCGCTTACACACATTGTTCAATCTAAAATCAACATCTGGTGGAACAATAATAAATTTGTTAATCACTCTGGAATTTAAGTACAATAACATGGAGTTAGTGCATTGTCATAATAATAGGTACTTGCTAAACAGTACCTACCTAAGTATTGACATTGTGACTTAATTAAGCTAAATATGAGTAGATTCTGTAGAGTTTGCGATGAGTAGGTAATGAACATGGTTTGTCTAGCTATCAAAACGATAACTCGGGATCATGCGTTTATGTTCATTGCAGCATGCATTTTTAATTATGTAAAGAAAGTTAAGTTAAACAATAAAGTTAGAAGATGTCATAGTTGATTAAGTTGTAAGTTAATTTGTAGTTTTTGGACTCTTAGACTAGGTTGTTAAAAAAAATATTAATAGGTTTATAATGTTCATGTTTTATAATGGAAGCGAAATGTAAAGGACCGCAACTTTAAATGTTGTAAGTTTTTTTTGTTCTTTTAGTTCATTATTTATAAATTATGATTGTATCTCTTTATATAAAGTACCTGGTTGACCGAGCATTGCTCGGCTGAAAACATGGATAAAACGACGTTTTCTGAAAATGAAACCTAGCTAGATCGATTTTTTGCCTCCAAAACCCCCTGCATACTAAATTTCATGAAATTGTTGGAGCCGTTTCCGAGATTCAGAATATATATATGTATATATATATACAAGAATTGCTCGTTTAAAGATATAGATATACTTTTTGTTTTTTATTTAAAATACAAAATTGCGAGCCTTTACGCGATAAAAGCACAAAAAAATTTTTTTTAAATAAAAACAAACAGAATTTAGTTTTTTTTTTTATGTAAAAATAAATCTCTCTCTATGGTAAGAAATTAACCCTATATTTTAACATTACAACGATACCTAAAACTTTGAGTAATAAAACAAAGTCCAGTGCACCGCTGATTCCACGCTCATTATTTTACGATATTGGTTAGTCTCCATAGCCCTGTGATTTCGCTAGCTGATGTAGGTACCCTTCCAATCGGAACACAGATATTTACATAATACTACTTGGCGGCAGAATATCTGATAGCGCAGTGGTACCTACCAGACGGTCTGGTATCGACCACTTAGTAAATTCTTTATAATCTACATTTTCACTGGCGGAGTTTTCATTGTTAAGGTAGAGATCAACAAAGAAGGCAAGTAAAACTTATTAGTCTGTGTGCACAGCATAGGTAGGACGGAGTGCATTGTTATTCCAAATGCGATCCTATTAGTTTACGCGGCAGATGATATCACTGATCGTGACATAACCATTGCAGGCGCAGCCATACACCGCCGGCTACATACGTAAACTAAACAAGATTATAATATCTCTCCACTACTTAAAATATTGTGTGTCATGAGCCTTCCGGAATCGAAGCAGGACTGGAATTATAATTTGATAAAAAGTTTTTGATTGTATGAAATATATATACCTAAATGTTATTTTTTTATGTAACTGTAATGAGACGAACGAGACGCTCTCCTGATGTTAAGAGATAACGCCTGTCCATGACCATTGCAGCGATACACAGAACTTTGAGTAGTAAAACAAAGTCCAGGGCATCGCTGCCTTCGCGCTCATTACTTTGAGACTAGATGGTTAGTCTCAACAGCCCTGTAATTTCGCTAGCTGCAGTTCCCTTCAAACCGGAACACAGTAATGTTTACACACTACTGCTTTGCGGCAGAATATCTGGTACTACGGTGGTACTTACCTAGACGACCTCCTGCTAAGGAAATCTACAACCAAGTAAAAAAATTATATTGAAAGTTGTAAAAAAATAATATAGAATTCGGCATAGAAAGCGAGCCTTAATTTAGCAAATAGATTTATTTTTGAGCAAAAATAAAGTTACGGCGAAGGAAAACATAGTGAGGAAACCGACATGTCTAAAAGCTTTTAAAAAAGTTCTGTTCGAAGATGTCTGAAGTCTGTCAAGCCGCACTTGGCCAGCGTGGTAGACTATGGCCAGTATGACCTTATCCTGCTCGTAATGAGAAGAGGAAATCGCCCAGCAATGGGACAGTTTTTTAATGGTTGTTTTTATTGCTAGGTGTTTGACCACAGCTTACCTGAATTTGTAAAAACAGGGTTAATTCAGACCTTTACTGATGCAGGATGTGCTCATATGTACTAAAAAAATATGTTTTTTTGATTAGGAAGAGTGTGAAACAGGCAGTCGGTTTGATATTGTTGATGCCCTTTTTGAAACTCTTCAATTTGTGAAACTTCCCTGCGATTGCCGATAAAAAAACTTTAGAACAGAAATATACTTTAAAACAGTTACCTTCATGTGCGTATAAGCTTAAAGTAGTTGATATATCAATGAATAATATTATGTACACTACTACTGTCAAAATGTCCGCTCTTAGCCTAAGTTTAGTAAGCAATGATGGCAATCTGCTGGCGCTGGTCACGCTCCTATTGTTCGGAGTCTCTCCAAAATTGGCCACTTTACCCAAACAATACCCACCCATTATGAGTATATTTCCCAACAAATTGCCTCCTTAACCATTTCAAATTTATGGCTGTCAAATTCAATTAAAATCGTTAGATCTAATCCCTTGACTTGCGTCTGTTATCATACGTACTCTACGTAATAAGTATACGGATTAAAACACGATGGGCATCGTAATCAGGCTTCTATATGTTTTATGGTTTAATGATTAACTTTAGGCCATTAGCCAGAGTATGCGATTGGACAAACTAGTTGATTACCAAAATCAAATGAATGGAAACATGTTCCGCTTCCTGTCGTTATAAACTTTACGACCTTTTTGTATCGAACTTGATTTACATTACATAGGTTTATGACGTCATAGTATTAAGATATTCGTTATAAATGAAGGGAATTCTTTATGTAAAGAAAAAAATATACTTTAATGATTCCAAAACAATTTCGAAATATTACATTCCTGTATATCATTTTCACGTTTAAACTACCTGATAGAGTTTATTTAAAAAAATACAACTTAACATTTAATTGACCTCTAATGACGTTACATAGTAGTTTGTATAGGGCTACTTTCGGTGCCAAAAAAAGCAATGGCAAACCAAAACAAAATCTATCTACGTCAAGTCAACGGTAACATCTTCCACACACGTACGCCGAGTGTTTTTTGCTTTATTTAAACAAATATATGGATTATTTTACTTTAAACGTTACTCAGACTCTGATATCGCTTTTATGAGGCTATAATATAATATTTGTTGACTTCATGTCAATTTTCAAAGCAAATGAAATCTGATACCGCATAGAAAGCCAAAATATTAAAATTAATTTCATAGAATAAAGTTTACTATCAATAAAAAATATAAAATAAATACAAAAAGAAAACTTTACATACCAAAATTAAATAAGCGAAATAAATATAATAATTATTGACTTCATGTCAATTGTCAAAGTCAATGAAATCTGATACAGCATAGAAAGCCAACATAATAATATTAAAATTAATTTCATAGCATAAAGTTTACTGTCAGTAAAAAATATAAAATAAATACAAAAAGAAAACTTTACATACCAAAATTAAATAAGCGAAATAAATGTCTTAGACATTTTGATCGTGCTAATTGTAAGATAGCCCTCTGAAGGTAGAATCTTGTTATTAAATTGCGTGCCCCACCGCACGCGAAGATTAGACAATTTCACCTCACGTTGATTAGCTTTAATAACATTTAACTACTTTGGAGTAATAGGACATGCTCCGTTTATTTTCATTCTAAAAAGTGGGGGAGATTGATCAGGGCAATTTGAAAGTCATTTTCGCAACTCATCTAAGCCCTGTTATTATTTTAGGGTGATCGTGACTACATAAGATAGACCTATTAATTCCATGAAATTGACACCGATATTATTACTTATTCAATTTCGTTTCTCACTTTTACAGCACAACAAAATCTTTAAACGGTAACTCTTTCAAGATACCATATTTCCTTGAATTATTGCTAAGAACATTCTAGATGAAGGCACTTTTCAAACGAAAGAAACTAAATCAAAATCAGTTCAGCCATTTAGTAGCAGACATACACTCAGGTTCACACGTGAAACTTATGACATCTCTATTTTTGTGTCGGTGCTTAAAAATATAGAACGAACATGGTTAGAAAGCCTGCTTTGCAAAAAGAGTATAATATGGCACTAGTTTTTATTTCACTAGTTTATTATCATGATAAAACACAGTCCTCACAGTGTACAAGTCGTTGATACCACTTGTACTCCTACAGTGTTAAGCAAAGAGCTGTTCTGTCTATTCCCCAGCGTAAAACATTGTAAAGATGTTAATCAAAAGTCCTTTATTCGTAGAATGGAAGCCGCGGGCCATCTCTCGCGTAAAGGAAGCTGACGCGAAATGGGTTTCTCTCGGATTTTCTAGATTTCAGAGCCGTTGTATCTTGTCTTATATTGTCTTTTAAGACTTCAAATTGCTGTTTCTATTTCTTTTATAGCTTTGTAGTGGATTAGATGCTCTGTGTAAAGGTACATTTGGTCTGTGCAAGTAGACAAATGTAAAGCAACTTGTTTACGATATTTTACTATGGAAACTGACGTTGTTTTGTCACATTTTTGTTTTACTTATGTGGTTAGTCACGTTTAATTTTATCGGAAACTCCGACTATAGTTTCGGCCACATCCGGTGGCCTTTATCATGGAGACAAAGCAGCAAATCAGCTTAGTCTATAATAATAATAATTTAAATACTCTTTCTTGCACTTGTTTTTATTCTAATAGACTTTCACTATTTAATCATATTAGCATTCTACAGTAACAGTAGCTAAAGTAACTATGGCAGCCATGTTGGCTCATTGGTAGTATATCTGCTTTAAGAGCTACAGGGCGTGGGTTCGATTCCCATCCAGGACAAACGTTTTGTGGTATAAACAATGTTCTGTATGTATTATAAGCATGTATTTACAAAAAAAAAGTATTTAAGTATTCTATCAGTAATCTAACTTACATAGTACAAGCTTTGTTTAGTTTGGGATCCGACGGCGCTATGTGTAATGCCCTACAATAAAAAAAAAACTATTCCAAATATTCTACAATAACAGTACCTAAAGTAGGTACTTTAACTTGTAGTTGTAAGATTTTGATTTACGCATATAAAAGTGAGAGTGGAATATAATCAAACATATGTTTACTTTCACATTCATTGTTGATCAATTATCGTATTTGTCATATAAATGTACGCGGTCATAAATGAAACAGAGATCGATTGGAAATCGTTACACGTGCTTTTTATTATTTTAAATGTAAATTGTACCGTAAAACAATCATAAATTTTACTGCATCGCTGCGTAGGAGTCGAGTGCATGTAACGCAGTAGAAATGTAACTGGAAGAAATGTTGTGATTTGTGACAATAGATAAAGCAATATTGAATTTTACAATGGCGGGCGTTAAAGGTGGATATGTGATCCGAGTGTAAAAATGAACCGAGGGTAACTGGAAGGCGTATCGCACAATCAGCGATATCAATATATTTTTACGTTTATTTCGTGTTCACTCGTGTGAGTCCCATCACACTCGGCGGAACATTGATTTTATTTGCAATACATTTTAATAAAATAAATGTGAGAGTTTTAAGGCAAATAACTGTCTAAGAATAAGTTGGGCGAATTCAAAGAGGATTCCGTATACTGCAGCAGCCAGTAATTTAAGTAGGTATTGTACCTACTGTAGTATTGACCTTATGAAGATATGTTAATCCTAAGTATATTTTAGGGCGGGAACGCGGTGAGCGTAGTGTCGCCCCATTGTATATTTTTCAAAAACTAGTGTTTTTTCGAGTTTTTGTGCATAAAAATTGTGGTGTTTTATTTATAAAGTGCCGAATTACAAGCGCGAGTGTGGGAGAATGCTATAATGTGGTTAAACATGACTTTTCGTGTTGCTTCCAAAACTCCATCCAGAAGCTTATAGTAAAGTCGCCACTACTTTACTAAGGCATGATTTGATTTGACTGGGACCGACTGGACTTGATCAAGACTAGACTTCTATTCCAGGCTAGGAGTGCTTTACCATCTTCGACCACACCATCACTTAACATCAGGTGAGTTGTGGTCAAACACCTAGCCTGTCAGCTATAAAAAAAATAATAAAAAAAACTTTGACTGTAACTATAGATGATAAATAAGCTGAAAAATTAAGACTACTCACAAAATATAGAAACATTGAAACTGGCAGAATGCACAGAGTGCGATGCCAAGAAGAAAGAGAAAAAAAAGTATATTTTATTGCATTCAATTCGGGTTCCTTAGCACGTGTGTGTCATAGTTTTCTTTCTTTTTTAGCACCATGTTTGACTCTTGTATGTAGATCTTTTCAAACGGGAAGAAGGCTAAGAATTTGCTTGGATACACGAAATTTAAAAATGAATACCTATGTGAAAAATAGAATCTCTTGGCCATTTTCCTTAAAAAAAAAACATTTTCTGTGTTACCGTCGAGCTTTGCATATTATATGACATTACGTTCTTCGCTCGAAAACTGTTGCTGAATCTCATGAAAATCTTGTGCCGATACGGACTTTACATTTTAGTCTCGGCAGAGGAAAATTTTATTCATGAGCTCATGAAAAAACATCATGTAACTGGTTCACCTATGAAGGTAGGTATAGATATTATGTATTTACTTTTATTTATGTAAGTAAATTAATAAGTACCAGTTACGCTAATGGTAAATAAAAAATGAAAAAAAAAAAAGATATTTTTGTTTTACTTATGCGGGACACACACATCACATCATCAGCCTTAGGTCGTCCACTGCTGGACATAGGCCTCCTCCCTTGGGTTTGCCAATACTCACCATGCTTGGAAGGTGGGTTGGCGAGCGCAGTTAGGTGTGATTGTTCAAGGAAGACGCTGCTGCCCATCTTCTGGATTACATCCCTTAGCCAACTCTTACGGCAACCACGGGTAGAGAGGGTGGGGTACTATTCTTACGCCGGCACCACCAAGGTGCCACGGGATTACTCACGTTTAATTTTGTAGGAAACTCCGACTATAGTTTCGGCCACATCCGGTGGCCTTCACCATGGAGAAAAAACTGAGTACAACGCGCGCGCGGCCTCGTCTTGTTTCGCTTACTTTGTAATCTGAGTTTTCGATAAAATAAAACGTGAGTAATCCCGCATAAGGAAAACAAAAATGTGTCAAAACCAAGTCAGATTCAATAGTAAGAATGATATTATATAAGCTTGATGAATGCGGTTCGTTAACACAAAAACGAAGATTTATCGTCAATTTAAGACAGAACCATTGGGAATGTCTATAGCGTGCGTAATTTCTTTTAATGTGTCTGTTAATTAACTACATTTCAGCACTCTCGAGTACAAATACGAACCGGTTAAAAATAAACTTAAGTGTTTCATTGGAAATAAATAAGGTGTCGATGAAGGCAGTAATTAAATTGTTAGTATCAGAAGAAAACATCTCAACATTGCTGGTTCAATTGTTTTTGTGTAAACAAAAAACGTTTTACCCTGCGGAAAAAAAACGTACAAGACGAATTCAAAGTTAAAATTACTTTAAATAATTTGTTTGTCAGAAAAATTGGTAAAGGTTAAGATTTTGGGTTTTCTGATTCAATATTCATCAGATTTGAGATTACGTTTCTTATTCCATTTTCAATACCGAGAACTTTTGATAAAGGACCTCAAACCTTACTTCTTGCTAACATTATAAATGTGAAAGTTTGTATGTTTGGATGTTTGTTACTCAATCACGCAAAAACGGCTGAACGGATTTGGATGAAATTTGGCACACATATAGGATACTTATTATAACAGAAAAATATTAGGTTACTGAAGGATTACCAAAAATGTTTAAGGGCACTAGGTACCACTAACTACCACCAGATGTCGTCAAGTTACACAATACACAATATTCTTCTACCTGTGACTTGACGACATCTGGTGGTGAAATTTTTTGTGAAATTCCACGCAGACGAAGTCGTGGGTAACAGCTAGTTATAATAAAAAAAATTGAGCCAAAGAAAACCGATATTTCATGAAGATATTGACACAATTTGCTAACCAAACAAGTGATCATATTTGATACACGAAAAATATTATTATTTCTCATTGATCAGTTATGACTGCTTGTATGTAACTAGCTGTTGTTCACGCCTTCGCTTGGGTGGATTTATATATATTAAAATAAGGCTCATAGTTTTGAATAACCAAAAAAGCTAAAAGGTCGGAAGGTGGGAAGGGAGGGGTTTACTCTGCAGTGGGACAAAACAGGCTGCTAATAATAATATATTTATAATATATGAATATATTTATAATATAATAAATCAGTGATTAGCGCGGTCGATTCACATGCCAAAGCTTGAGCTGCCGGTGAAGGAAAACATCGTGAGGAAACTATTGCATGGTGGTAGTGTAGTACTGCCTCAGTGTAGTAATCGGCTAGCTAGCCCTCAAGTTGAAAATCTGCCGCCAAGCACCTAACGGTGTGTTCCGGCACTTTAAGGACACTTGAGAGCCAGTTCCATTCCAGGCTAGGTGTGTTTACCATCTTCAACCACACTGTCACTTAACATCAGGTGAGCTGTCTAACCTAGCCTGACAGCCATAAAAAAAAACCCTTTCGACATAGTATACCCGAAGCTTAAACTCTGTATAAAACCTCGTTGGATTACACCAATATTTTACGGCAGACAATCAGCAGTAGCTAGTATGTAGGGCGCCACTTGCCCACTTATATTGAACGGAGAAATGGTTTTGATAGAGATGTATGGCTCTTCCGCCGTTAAACAAGTTTATGTTTTTGACACAGTTTCTCGTAATTAGTATGTAGGTGAGTGCACGTTTGGCACGGAGGTGATAGTTTAATGAGTGGAGGTAATAAACCATAGACATGGCCACAGAAAGCTTTGCCAGTGTGTATTTTGGCGTAGGTGAAACGCGGTGCGCAGTGCCGGCACAGAATGCAAATGACGGGTGCCGCACCGGTTAGCCGAGTTATTACTAGGAAACCGCGGCAGTATCTTGCGCCGAAGCTTCATCATCATCATAGCCCACTAGCGGACATACTTTATGACAGGCCAGGGGTAGCAAGCCTTTATTAATGAACGTGCTATTTTCTACAAAAAAAAAAAAAAAAAATGGCCATAAAAAATGCATTTAGCTAAATTTACTCAGTAATTAAATAAATAAAACAAGGTGAAACAGCTATTTTTTTGTCACGATCGTCACTATAAATATACGTACGTATATATAAATAACTATGAATGTAATATTGTATATTTTTGCCAAATTGTTTCTGTTTCGATGTATTTTGTTACTTCTTCAGACTGTAACGGCTTAACAGGTTTGAATGAAATATATACACAATTATACATCTTATTATATACAGTTTGTTTTAGAGAGGGTTAACTTATTTTTTACATAATGGAATATTAAGGAGTCTTTTTTTATATAATAGTGAGACTTTAGTGTTTTACTTAGTGGTAAATCTCCTTAGCAGGAGGTCGTCTTGGTAGGTACGACCACAGATATTCTGCCGCCAAGCAGTAGTGTGCAAACATTACTGTGTTACGGTTTGAAGGGTTACGGATTGCAGCAAGCGAAATTACTGGGCTGTTGAGACTAACCATCATGTGTCAAGTAATCTCTCACATCTCAGTAATGAGCGCCAAATCAGCGACACGTTGGACTTTGTATTGCGACTTTGACAAAGTTCTGTGTATCGCTGCAATGGTCATGAACAGGCTTTATCTCTTACCAACAGGAGAGCGTCGCGTCCGTCTCATTACTTTTTACATTAAAAAAGACAAATAGGCAAGTGTATCTGGTCATCATAACTGCAACTTCAGTGCCGTTGCGTATCCCACTCTTCAGGGGTCTTCAGGTCAATAGTTTACATTTGTCTTGAAGTACCTATGGTTATAACTCTATGGACAGGTCTCCGTGGGAACGCATTCCACATCTCAAAGGTACGCGGCTGAAATGAACGACAAAAACAAACTATCCAAAACTTCCATCCACGTATTCATAATACGGGGGTCTTTATTAGATATCTGATGAAGACGCGACTATCTAAGAAGACTAAGTAACAAATAAGAAGAATTACTATCAACAAGTAAAGCCATTCATACCCTGATTAAAGTTCTACGCACAACCGCAGAAGCAAGGTGGAGGATTCCGGGACAGCTACGTTATATCAAACTCTTAATTAGGTCATGAGGAAACTTACGAAAAGGCTCTTTATTAAGTGCATGTTAGAACCATACTTCATATTAAAATAGTATACAGTGTTGTGCTAAGCAAAAAGGGGCCAGTAAGAAAGCGTGAAAAAAAAACAGCTGTTTCATTGATAAAGTTCGTTGACCCTTGCCAAATATAACAATTTTTTTTTTTCGAATTTATAAACTTATGCTCTTATAAAAGTTTTCCATTAAGATGAATACAATTTCTTAGTAACGATATAACGATTCTCGAATAAAAATCATAAAAGTCTCGAATATCTACGGGTGCGGTTAGTTCAGTTAGTTTAATTTTCCTTGAAATATTTAGTAAATAATATTTTTAGATATTATGTAATTATTCTTAAACAGTACCTACTTCTTTACTTAACCATGTTGTCAATACAAAAAAATAATAAAATTTATTAGTTTCCACAAATGTTTTTGTGTTATTTATTTACTAAATACACATACATTTATAAATTGTATATATACATATTTAAGGATGTAGTTCAGAACGAAACTTAAATATTTCTACTACTTCATATGAATGTAGGTACATACTGTTTTGTGTAATGTAACTAAATTAAACTGAATTGAATTGAATCGAATCGAATATCTCCTTTCGATTTAATCTACTCTAATGTTATAAACCTATATAGGTACATATATTTTGCTCTTCGCTCTCTCTGCTGTTATGAGAGCAAAACAAATTCCAATAAAAGATCATAATGAAAATGTGGATGGAATTGAGGTCAGCTCTTATGCTTATACATAAATACGTAAGGTAGTAAGTTGATTAACAAAAGAAGAGAAAAAGCTTTTAGCACTTATGCAAATTATGATGTTAATTGGATGACAAATTAGTAAATTGAATTTAGTACCGTCAAGTTGACCAGAGAATGAGATCGAAAGGCGAATCTTTTAGATTGCTATAACCGAATGCCTTAACATTGAGCTGGTTTGGTATGTTTTGGCGAGTCCTTTATAAACTATACTCGGTATATTTATTTGGTAGTAGATCTCCTTAGCAGGAGGTACCAGTACCATATATTCTGCCGCCAAGCAGTAGTGTGTAAACATTACTGTGTTCCGTTTAGAAGGCTACTGCAGCTAGTGAAATTACTGGGCTGTTGAGACTAACCATTTACTGTCGCAAAGTAATGAGTGCCAAAGCAGCGATGCGCTGGATTTTGTTTTGCTACTTAAAGTTCTGTGTATCGCTGCAATGGTCATGAACAGGCGTTATCTCTTACCATCAGGGGAGAGTCTCGTTCATCTCATTACTATTACATTAAAAAAAAACTTATGAGTATGGTCGTGTGTGCTTTATTATAAAAAACATACAAACAGCTTTTTAATTTCGTCACGTGAGAGGCATGCTGCGGACCGCTGTGAGAAGCAAGTCGAGGCGTCGCCAAAGACACGTCGTTTCTGTTGTAATTCCTTGTTTTTTTTTTATTACGTTATCAGGAATTATATCATATATAATCGGACTATTAGACCTAATAAAAATTTAGTAATCCTCTATAAATATACCTCTAATGTGGTTACAGCTCAGTGTCCAGGCTTTTATGATCACATAATTTCAAAGTCCTATTGATAAGTAAAACGAAAAATTCGTCAAAGCTACGTCAATTTCCAAAGTAAAAGAGTTTTCCACGTTGTTCATCTAAAGGTTTAAACAGTACGTGTAAGAGTTGGTACGGTCCAGGCGCGGGTGGTGCGGGTGGCAGGTGCAACGGTCGCGAGAGCGCGCGAATCTGCGCCCAGTGCCGCCGCGCGCTCCGCCTTGCCCACGCGCATGCGAATACCGCACTTTCCCGACGCATATTCGCACGCAAACTTAGGAAAGACTTCCTTTCCTATTTTGAACGGAATCCTTTTACAGTAGCGAACCTTTCGGACTATAAATACACGCGCCCGGTGGCCGCGGATGAACCAGCACGCGAAATCTGTGCAATGTTGTTCTAGCTTGAGATATTGAACCATTAGGAAATTTTAACCAAATAAGGACTCTAAGCCGAGGTCGGATGTGAACGGTGATTATAAATAAAGCTGTTGATACTAATAAATACTAAGGTTGTGCTGGTATTGTAGTAGATGTGGTAAGAGAGAAAATGTATACTTCTGTAGAGTTTTGTAGTCTCACTTTTGAATAATTTATCAATATACATCTTTGTAGTTAAAATTTAATTCAAAACAACTATTTAGTTTTTTTAATGAGTAACTAAACATATTTTTTGTTCGTATTAATTAACTATTATTAGTTTGCCTCACGGTTTTTCCAGCAAATCCTGTTGTAGTAATTTGTTGACGTGAGTCTTTTTTTTCCAATTTGGTTTAGGGAATTTTGTGACATCAACATAGCAATCCCATCGTATTTTCTACGTTTTTTTTTACAAGTAAAAAAATAATAATAATACCTACACACAACACATACTTATACACACTCTCTCATACACAAATTCACTCCCCTGCATACACACTAAAAAATCAAGGTAGGTCACTTGAGGCGACTCACACAAATAAAAAGCTCCCTGGCTGCTTCAGAACAAGGATGCGGGTCTTCTAGCTTCCAGATTAAATGTTGTTTAAATATGTTAAGTTGTGTTGAATTGTTTACTAAGTTGATTGGCGAACATACAGAGGCGTACAATCTTTCTATTTTCCAATAAGTAAATATTATTGAGAAAATATCGAATGCATTATTTTGCCTGTTATGCTGCATATATTAAACATGTTTGTCGTAGAAGTACAAACAATTAGATATGTATTCTACATACTTTAGTAACTTTTTAGTCAGTTGATGTAGCTTTTGATTCAGTGAACTGCGCGAATGCTAGAGTTCCGTAATGCCGCCGCTTATTCAGGAAATTGAAAATATTTGCGTGTGAGCTGAGAGGTATTCGATCTCACGACCCGGCACACTGCGCCATTACTTACGGTAGTGACTGTATTTGCCCAAGCTGCACACCTATGGACATACCTATCCAATATCGTCCAACCTAACTGGAATTATGATTTACAAACTTATGTTAATGATCATCCTATAATATGGGTCACCAAATTCGGAATAATATTTTTTTATGTTTTCCTATAACCTTTTACCTGTCAGACGTTTCGTCCTGAAAGACGTCTTGAAATCAAAACATAATACAAATGGCCTCATAAATACTTTTTTTAATGGTTGGACAGCTAGGTGTGTAACCTTAACTCACCTGATGTTAAGTGAAGATGTGGTTGAAGATGGTAAAGCACATCTAGCCTGGAATGGAACTTAATACCTATTTATGACTTTGCTACTTAACATTTAACTATACGTATATTGCTACTAGACGTATGATTGTTTCAGGTTTACGGTAATTTTTCTCATTCCGATCGTTACGCAATTACAATTTAACTTTATCGCAAATACGCGTTGTGATTTATATTGTAACTGAGTGCAAATCATAAGATCACCAAGGTTTGATAACTAGTTAGAACGGATGTCAAGCTTTGGAATCATTGCCAAGTATCAAGTTTCTATAGGCACAGTTGTTATAGCTTGTAATAGTGTCAATCGGACTATAGGCCATGAAAAACGAGTACTAAGTTTTAATAATTCTTTAGCTGCTAACGAAGTTTAGCAGACAAAAGTAACGCATTGACAAGGAACATTTTATTTGTAATTTACCTTTGAATTCAATAAATGCGTTTGCCAAAAAAAAAAAAATTGCGTTTGTTTCTTTATAAAGCAGCTTTATCTGCTGTATTAAAGTTGTTCTGAGTAACGCTGCAATACAATGGTCGTGGACAGGCGTTATCTCTTACCATCAGGAGAGCGTATCGTTCGTCTCATTACTTTTACATTTAAAAAAAACGGTTTTTATTGTTACACAATTCGTTGTTTATTAACCAATTGATTTGCTAAAACGTTTTTTTTCCTGTAGAGTGTTTTTTTAGCATTAGCATTTAGCAACCGATTTTTTAGTTTTGAAATCGGCATGTATAAGACTCTTCAAAGCAGAAGACACAAGAACAAACTATGTTGTCAAAAAGCGAGAACTCAACTTCGCATCTTTTGTATGGGTATTAAATTAATATTATAATGAATTGGTAACAGTAATGAAGGAAGCCAGTTCTTTATTTATAATTAAAAGAAAACTTAAATCATTCTTATTAGAAAAGTCCTATAATTCTACGAGTATAAAATAATGTATTGATGATAAGGCAAAAAGTATTAACATTTAAATAAATTGAACTGATTGACATTTTGTAATTGACCTCATGACACAATTAATTAATCCAAAATTGACATTATTTAACAAATAATTCTATTTTATACAGTATTTGCACACCGAATTCTGGGTTAATTATGGTCTAAGTGACTTTTTATGTACTAACATTTTGACACTTGTACTTAGCAAATAAACACATTATGATTTTGTTTTCGGTTTTTTTAATTATAACATACATATTATGTAAACGAAATCAAAATATTTACGATTGATAATTATGTCATCAAAATGCGCGGGTCCTTCAAATTGAACGTTCAAGGTGACAACGAATTTTCTTATCAAACAAAAATAGTATTCCACGTTACCGCGAATGATTGTGTCTGATAACTCGATAACAGTGTTGTGTTTTAGCTTATCGATAAGCGGACTTGAGTCACGTATGCCATTGCTTAACGCGCTGGTGTTGGCTAAACTACTATTTTGAATACCAAACTTATATAATAATCGTTAACTTAATCATCTGGATTAAATCACAAAATCCCTTATTAAAATCTGAAGTGTGTGGACGGACGTACATATATTAACGTTGAAAAAGTTCTTATCTTATGTGACATTGCTCGTATTGAAGTGCGTTGGCTTAAAGACTACTATGAAGTGTTAGTAAAGTTGAAATTAGTGGACGCTAATGACTGTTAAACTAAGAAAGCTAGACATCAGCTTGCGAATGTTGAACAGTTTGTGTAAATACTGGAAACGAAAACAAAATAGTGGATTTCGGTGAACAGTTTCATTAAAAATGCACCACAACGCTCGCTTAGATAGCAGCAGCACCTCCACCTCATCAGGAAGCTCAGACCTTCGGGTAAATATGATCTTTATTCCTTTTAATTAGAGTTCATTTCACTATTTGTACTAGAATTTTGCATACTAAACTTACAAAGCATCGTATTTTACTTTTGCCAATACTAAATGGGTCTATTTAGATTTGTATCAAAGATTTAATAACGGCTTTAGAAATAAACTTGTATGTTTTATTCTTGTTAGATTGAATTTCAATTAAGTATTACAAGTCGTTTATTTCGGTTACAATTTATATTTTCTTAGATTTGTACCGCAGATAATTAAATACAGATACATCAACACATACATTATTTTTACTCGAGTTAGACTAGGTGTTTGATTACAGCTCATCTGATGTTAAGTCACGGTGTGGTCAAAGATGATAAACACATCTAACCTAGAATTGAAACTGGCTCTCAAGTAAGGCTGTCGAAACACATTTAAGTTTTTGGCTGTCGACTGTCCAAAAAAGGAGCGTCATGTTTTTAGGGTTCACGTATGTATACTATATGTATGTATGTATACTGTATGTATGTATGAATACTGTATCTTTATTCTGTTATATATGTTTCTTTATTCCACCATAACTTTTAAATATCATAATAAATATGGATAAAGTGAAGTTTGGGGTATCGTTAGAAACCTTACATCATCCTTTCCATCCTAAGGTTGCCTGGAAGAAATCGCTTTAGCGCCTTTTAATAAAATTCTTTTTCTTCTGTATTGTATAATTTTTGGCGTGGATAATAAAGAGTTAACCAATCAATCAATCATCCCGAGTAACACTGGCCATAAATTTTTCGAAAAAATTAATAGTTTACGAGTATCGGCTTAACTTCAGCGGATTTAGATGAAGTTTGCAATTCGTATACCAACTCTAAATTAACATGTAGGCATTTTTTCATCCCGTAAAACTTGAATGAAACCAAAGGGCGCCTAGTATCGTAAACGTGAAAGTTTATCTTGTGTTTGTTAGGTATTTCATTATGCTGAAACGGCTGGACAGATTTGGTTGATACTTTGACTGACATAATACTAAATATATGCTTCCTGATGGTTAGATTCGTGACCGTTGCAACGGTACTTAATTTAACAACTTTGAGTATTAAAACAAAGTCATTGGGCGTTGCTGTCTTGGCGTTTATTACTTCAAAACATTCGATGGTTAGTCTCAATAGACCTGTAATTCCGCTAGCTGTAGCTGCAAACAGAAACCCAGTAATGTTTACACGCTAGGTACCATTTGCTGGCAAATTGTTGTATCTGATATTGCGGTGGTAGCTACCTAGACGAGTTATTGAGCATACAAAATCGTTCTTTGTATATGAATCCATGAACAAAAAAGAACGAATTGTATCTTAATTCTATATAGAATCAATGGCATATTATCCTTTGACTAAAATAAATTAGATGGAGAGGCACACAGATCACCTAGAGGCTCATCTTAGGTACACTCTTTAGAAATGCGCTTCGCGTTCCTGAAGGTTGTAAAATGAGCGCCGGCGCTCAATGCGTCTCAGTCATTGGGCAGAAATCGGACACTTGTTTATTTGTTACTATTATGTAATAATACAATATAATTATTGTTCATATAATAATCTTTATTGTAATATACATTTATAATTCGATATCGAAGTGTTTGTCCGATGGTTTTGATTCGTTTTTATTGAGCAAGTTCATGAAGGTATTATCGATATTAAATGCATATTTTACCGATAACGAGACGTCTAAATTCAAGGCGTGCTCTAATGACGTCCAATGTATTTTTAAATTGTAAGCCTTGGTTTGCATTTCATTACAAACATTAACCTATATTCAAATCGAATCCAGGGCATGTTATGATTACGCGAAAACATGCATAGATTTTACCGATATTCATACTGCAGAAGTCGCCAGCCAATACAGTCATATATACCTATCTGCAATCTGTAACCGCAACAGAGCTTTAAACTTTCAGAGTACCATACCTAGCATAATATACCTTCTTAGCTTTCCAACACAATCTACTTTAACTTTAATACGATCTCGTTCTTGAATGCAGTTGTTTATGTCCGTCTGACGTCGCAATATGATGTCGGAGCTTTTAGAACATGAATGCAACTGAGGCGATGTGGCGACAACGCTTTTATTTACAGAAGATATTTAAGAAGCGGTCGAGAGAACTTTTAGCGCTTTATTAAGTAAAGTGCAAATTATATGAATATTTTATTAACATCTCACTCGTTGATACTTTGCGGGCGTGACTTCTGGAACAACCAGAATAAATGAATTGTACAATACTGTGTTTCGGTTTGAAGGGTACTAACTAGCGAAATTAAAGTCCTATTAAGACTTGCTATCGATTGTGTAGTAGTTGTGTAGTAGTGTTGAAGTAATGACTGACAAAGCAGTGATGCCCTGAACTTTATTTTCTTGCTCAATGTTCTATATATTGTTGCAGTGGTCATAGTCAGCCTTATTGTTTGTCTCATTACTTTTGCATAAATACAAAGTTGAGATTTTCACTTTAGTAGAATGTTTTTGTGAGGAGGTAAACAACTAACATTAACTTCTCACCAAACAAACGTTTTTTGGTTATGGCGGCAGATTTTCAACATGAGGGTGGTAGCTAGCCAGCCGAGTACTAGAAAGTACCCTACCACCACGCAAATATAATTAAACGTGAGTAATCCCGCATAAGTACAACAACAACGTGTCAAAACTACATCAGTTCCCATATTAAAATAAATAATACAGTTGATTTCATGTTTGAAACAGATATAATACATATTAATACTAATATTTAGTAGTGCTCTATACACGATCTACTTGCTAATTAATGAAACAAAAGAACTTTAATATGTGTTACATCTAAAGTTTACATTTAAAGTCTTTCGCATATCTACATTTACTTTCCATATTTCCATTTCGCTGTGCTAGTAAAACCCTTTAAGCGAACAAATAAAACAGCAAGTTTTCAAGCCTCGGCGCGCTTTGAAATACGCGGGTCATACTCGCATGACGGTGCTGGCATGTAAGGTCGTTTATCAAGAGGAAGCAGGTTTATTCACGGATGTAGAGAGTTATTGTCGATATTTCATATTCATATGATATAGCGGTCAAATGCAAGACCATTTATAATAAAAAATCTAAAGACACATATGCTGTTTATTTATAGAGATGTTTTTTTTTCTTCGAATTATAAATAAAATAAATTTATGGTTATAATTACGTACGTGCATCAAAGGAATAGGGTATGCAGGGCGGTAACGCGCGTGTGCCGCCCTGCATACCGAGCCCGCCTTGACGGATGCCCGAGGCACTCCGGCGCAGCTAGCATCGGTGCAATACCGACGTTAAACGCATATTATATCTCCATTTACCGCTGCACTAATAATCGGTTTAGCTAACAATTACAATGAATAATCGCCAGCTTTCGAAATGATCCGATAGTGCTATAAATCTGTATTCGACTCAAGAATTTCTAAGCTTGTAATCATTGTGGTATACGTAATAATCCAACTCGGAGTTTGGAAAAAAGTAATGACACATTGTTAGTGATAATTTATACTTTGTGAAATGCTTTAATCGCCGCCGCGTATGGCGGAATTTAAAGTTCTTGGATGGCCCAAATGATAAGTAGTTATTACAAAGGGATGTTAGAGTTCCAAGATTTGAATTTATTGATAATTATTATTGTAATAAATTTTATTACTGTCCTACACGTATACTATTTATGTGTATACAATACAATACGTATCATTAAAAATAAATTAATTTATTAAATTAAATTAATTACTTTTTGTTATTCAAATAAAATTATATACCGATTCTGACTAAAATAATCTCTATCAACCTATACATTTTTATTTTGTATAGAATAATGAGTATAGTAAAAATAGGTATTGTTTCTTATAACAAGTAGTTAAGTCAATTACATCGATTGTAACTTAAGACGCTATAAGTAGATACACAATGCATGTTTTTTGTATAATGTATATATGTTAAAGCAACAAAATAATAATCTAACTTAAACAACCTTTTTAGGGTTCCAAAAACGGGGCCCTATTACTAAGAGAAGAAGCTGTCTCTCTGTCCGACCGTCTATCTGTCACCAGGCTGTATCTCAAGAACCGCGATAGACTAGACAGTTGAAATTTTCACAAATTATGTATTTCTGTTCCGACTCGCACTTGGCCGTTTTTTTAACCTTTATAATATTTCTGAGGGGATCGAGGTTTTCACAACACAGTTTCAACCAAGTTTCTCGATAGAAAAATATAACTTTATTGTAACCTCTACAATAATACTAACGTACGTTCTCTGTAATAATTTTTAAGAAAGACATATTAAATAAATTATTAAAGTTTGCATATGTACCTATTTAACTTTTTTTTTATTATGCTGTTATTTTTTTGTTTTTTTTTTTATTTATTTTTTAAGTTGTACTTTTAATGCAATTATGTTGGTAAATGGTTTTACCATGTTTTTACTCAGTTAAACGCAAAACGAGAGAGAGAGAGAGAGAGAGTACGCTCGCAATAGTTACTGGGAGCGCCTTAAGCAACAAGTTATCGGTATTCTAGGCAAGCGTGTTCCACTGTAGACCGCTTAACATGCTTAACATCAGGCGACTTGGCGGTCAAACGCAAGCCAATTTGTAATAAAAAATGAGAAGGCACTTTAAAAATGTTTTGCATTTCCTCAATCATCCACAGCAACCAAAATAAATATTGTAACTGTGGCAGCCCCTCCGGAAACGTCTTTAGGTATAGCTATATTAAAGTATTTGCCGAAACAGTGCTCCATCAATTTGGCAGACAGTAATGACGGCAGTTTTGGCCAAATTGGGAGTTTCCGTCATAGAGTTTACATTCAATTTGTCTGTTATAGGAATGGGTGGTACGAAAGTAATAATCGAGAAAAAAGAATGTGTAGATATAATTAGTGATTAAACGAACTTACCTGCAAGTGAAGTTCTATCATAATTATACGAAGACTTCGCCCGAAGAGATCGCGAAACGCGACTTCGGGTCAAAAGTATAATTATCTTGTATCTATCTATTCATCTTCTATTTTATGGGTTTACAGGGCTATTGAGACTAGCCATCGACTGTGATTTGCTAGGTACTCATAGTTCTGAATACCGCTGAAAAACGATTGTATACTTTTTTGTTTTAAATGTGAGTCCCGCATAAGACTCTCGTTTAATTAGAATGCCAATAGTCGTGGATAAGCGTTATCTCTTACCACAACGAGAGTATTTCGTTCGTCTCATTCAATTTACACAAAAGATGTGTCAAAAACTTTTTTTAAGAGGAAAACGATTGTATACTTTTTGATTTATTTATGCGAGACTCACGTTTAATTATATATATCAGATACTGCGACTATAGTAGATATATACCATAGTAGTCGATTGTATCCTATCCACAACGCGTGTAAACGCCCTTTACGTCGTTAATACAAAATATTTTCGAATTTCGATGTAGCACTACACCAACTATTAATTAAAATAAAATATGCTCTACTCGTATTTCATGTACAAAGGTACATAGGGCCATAGCCTACCACAATTTCAGAAACATTTGTACTAAATTATTTTTTTTACTTTCATTCAACTGATGATAAAGTCAGATGAACGTATGTATGCACTCGAATATTTAAATATTGTTTTACAATTAGTTGTTGAGCTTGGAATTGATAGATGATAGCGACGTATTAATAGTTAATGTAGGTAGGTACAATGTTAGCTTATTGACTAAGGCGTAACTTTTACAACTTCCTTATTTGCAATACGGCGATGATAATTCGCATATTCGTTGAGAGAGATTGATTGACACGACGCGAGAATGTGGTTATGGCGGCTTGTGTAACAGATACCGTAAGATGTAGCAAGTTTACTGGATAGAATGCAATCATAAATGCGCTTTAGCAAGTTTGTCAATCTCGTAGACAAAAGACGGTAGCTATTTTAAGTTTGAATTCTTGTTTTTTTGTTTTACGATTTTATGAACAAGATTTTGTTTTTTTTTACACATCTTACTAGTTTATTAGACTACACATTTTTATGTTTGCCATCCTGAGGGAAACTAATTTTTCTTTGCGATATCCAAGTTTCGTTTAAAATTTACCGGGAAAACTGCCAGGACTGTCATGCCATTTGAATGACGTCAGATCGTGTGAAATAATGATATCTGTATAAGATAGTACTACGAAAATATCAACAACGGCAATAGTATTTAGCACGTTGTGACGTCACACTCTCAATTTGGTGTTCACGGTCGCGTGACTGAATGCCTAATTATGCCGTTTTTATTGTCACAAAATAGTGATCATTTTTATTTTTTATAATAAATCATTTTGTTTTCTTTACCTCCTTATTATGTTTATATTATTATAAACCCCAATTCCATTTTTTCCAGACATTAGGCTATTGTATTATGTATATTAAATAGAACTAGATGCTATTAGATTCTGTTCGTAGAAATGCTCGCTACTCGGAACTGATGGCAGATAACATCCATTCCTGAACAGACTAGTTAAATGATTTGATTTAAGAACGTGTCTTGTATTTGTATCTATGAAAGTACACGTGCATAGAGGTTGTTACTTAAAGTGGAAGTGCCAGACCTTATTACTGACTCTATGACTCAATATCTGTTTACAGGTACTTTTTATACTTAAGCATGTCAAGTTGCGAAAAAACTTTCGTCTTTTTTATACGGCTTTTTAAGTTTTTGATACCAAAATGAATAGCAGCCCGTTATATTCATTTTTGTTTAAACACGCCAGAAGCGCTGATTTATTTTTCATACATTTTAGTATCAAAAATGGAATCAATTTTTTTGCGAATTACCGTCAAAATTTCTTTTTTTGCTCACAGTACGTAGGTTCCCGTTTGAAGGCGGCGTTCAGTCTGATATCGCAAATATAACACTAGGTGATGTTAAGCATTGATGTGGACTACAAAAAGCCGACTTATTGTACTACCTTTAACTTCCTACTACAGGGTATAGAAGAACTACTCGATGGATGAACATTCCACTACGTTGGATTACTGATTAGGGATTCACATTTACGATGCAATTTATCTTTTGGACATATAAAGTTTTCTCATTTTTCTTTGCTGTAAAGCAAAAATAGCCTTACCTAAAAGAAATTTATTAATTCTGGATTTGTTTGTACCAATATAATTCCATCATAAGATATTTTCTTAAAAAAATATAAATAGGTGGTGTTAAAAAATATCTTAGTTGACTTTCGAAATAAATTGACAAAAAATCTCATCATCTCTCGGAATTAAGTCCCGCATAAAAAGATGAAATTCGAGCCGAATCTCGGTCAAATTGCGGACAAGGCGTCGTTGTTGGGGTGTGTTGAATCTAATATACCTCCTGTGGGTCGGTCGATATTTTAAATGTCACCCCGTGCCGAGAGTGCCTCCGCAGGCTCCGGGCTCCGAGGGATTAGTGAGGTGCTGTCTGTGACTGTGGACTCATTGCCGCAACTCGTTTCAGACCTAACTTCCATCTATAATGAGATCTGGGCATAATCACTAGTAATTCTAAAGGGTGACTATATCATTCACTAGTGTGATTATATCACTCATATTGGATAATGTTGCCTATGTGAGCTATGATTATGTATCCAGGTTTTTTACAGGCTTTTAATCAGGATCATCTTTAGTTTACCGTCCACTGCTTACAAGCTTCATGATTTCATAAATAATAATTTTAGTAGTATTATTAATATTTTAATTCTTACGAAAAATTAAAATAATCAAAAAAGGCTATAAATTATTCTTTAACTAAATAAAAAACAAAGCGGGAGTCCAACCTAAGAATTTAAAAAATCGTACAATTGAAATAAATAGGAATATCTCTATAATTCGAAACCTCGGTTGCTAAGAATAACTATAAATTCATTGTTGGAAGAATATCTAAAGCACTGTTGGTAAGATCAAATCAAATTTGGTTGGGCAGGGAAGAGAACATGGACATTGAAGGTGAGAGAGGTGAGTTTAAAACTATAACTGGGTCGCAAGTTCTAGGCACTTTACGGATTCTTGTCCCTACAACGCGTTGGACCCGAAACCTGCACGGCGATACCTTTGAATGCAAAGTTTTTATATATTTTCACATTTGTTAAAAAGGTTAAGTAAAAATAGTTATGTATGACGTCATCAAGCAATGCCTAGTTAATTAAAAATTACCAAGTATACTTTCTGCCTACTTTATTTGTATGGTACAAATTTTGAAACCAACATTTGGTCTGATAGGAGTAAAAATCGTGTTTACTTGTAGGTATATGGTTCCGATGAAATTTGTCCATTATTTAACAAAAATGTTCTGTTGCTTGGGCTGATCCGTAAAAGTGGACTGGAGCTGTTTATTGGCAACTGGTAAATCCGTTATGCCTGAGTTGCTGATTGGTTATCAAGATCAATTT
Source organism: Biston stratarius (assembly GCA_950106695.1). Classification (NCBI taxonomy): domain Eukaryota; kingdom Metazoa; phylum Arthropoda; class Insecta; order Lepidoptera; family Geometridae; genus Biston; species Biston stratarius. The sequence goes on along the minus strand of OX467115.1, from coordinate 17,017,399 downwards.
TACATATGAATAATGCTATAAATACAAGTTTTTAAATGAGGAAATAAAATGGCAATACGAGTAAGGCCAGCGTTTTGAAACTAGTTTCATTGTAAGCGTCCTTTCAGATTAGGTATGTAGTTAATTTTAATGTAGTAAGTATGTATTAATTTAAATAATTGATTTCTATTTTTTACATCCTTATATCTCTTTCTGGCTAAAAAGTTATTTTCATCTTTAAGACAATCATTACATATGTCAGAAATCAGAAATCAGAAACATTTATTGTAAAACCGCGTTACAGTAAGATCTTAAAAATAAACATGCAAAGTACATAACGGTCTGGCCTTTTACAGGCATACAATATTTAATACAATTTGAAATTAATGTCATATAAAATAGATTTAAGCTTTATAAATTCATAAAAATAATAATAATAATATTAGCCCATTAATCTCTCGTTTAAAACGTCGTCAATTTTATAATAAGTTTTAGTAGTCAAAAAATTAAATAATTTTCCCTTAAAGGCAGGTACACTCTCCTAATCCGTCACTGATTTTGGCAAATGGTTATATATTTTTGGACCCATTCCTAAAACATTTTTATTGTACAGTATATAGTTCAATTTTGCTTGACATAATGTATGTTGTTTTTACCCAACTGCCAGGGCAGGGTTATGTTCTTCGCGCGCATATGCGTGTGTGTGTATACGTATGTTTGCGTGTGTGTGTCTGTGAATATGTGTTTTTGTGTGTATGTATGTACGTAAATTTAATTATTACCTCGTATCTTCCAAATGGCCGAATGGATACCGACAATAAAAGTCACATTAGATTCGTCTCAATAACCCAAGTGTCCTAAGATTTGTACTTGGATTAAAAAATAAATAATACGATAATTAAAAAAAAATACCAAACCTAACAAGTAGGGTAAATAAAGGCAATTAAAAGAGGATTACAAATATTATAGGTAAGTTATTAGTTTAAATTGAATAAGGAATAATACATTTGTTTAAAAAGTTTTTTTCTCTGAATTATAGTTAATTTACATTATTTAACAATATATTTTTACCAAATCAAGGCCTTAAAATGTGTTGATATGCAAATAAAGAGCAAAGATCAACATCTATAATGAGGTATTATTAAATAATTCACTGTAATTATTCTAACTCACTTGTAACGATAGATAATTTTCATGTTAGAAGTTTGAATCAATAGTAATTATTTTGCCTTCGGCAATATACAGTTGGCTAGCAAAATAGAGGCATAATAGAAACTGTTCAATAGTTTTATTATTAAAAAACACACGTGGTCTGAAACTTTGGAAGGGGGTTTTCAGTCAAGCGTAAACTTTTCACGCTTATAAAGTATCCAATCTACTTCGAAACTGTCCAAGCAAAAAGATCTATTCAAAGGAACTGTGCTCGCCACGACCAGTCAGACGCTGTTGGTAGATTCCAAGCTCGTGCCGACAAGAATGTTTGGTACCGTGCCGTGTATTTGTTTATCCTTTTGTAAAATATGATCCATTATTCGTTTAAGATACCTTATCCATTTTGAACATATGCAATAATTCACGACCAAAGAGTCTGGAGCGGCAACAATGCAAGGTCGTTTCGGTTGTTTGCGAAATTTGGGATATACTGCGTCGTGCCGTGAAATTGGAAGATAAGAAGTTATTGTATGTATAGGTACCTAAGCGTTTTGAAAAGTGCCTTTGAGAGAAAGTCAGACATATTGAGCAGATAAGGGACCATATATTTTTACGAGGCATATTTGCAAGATAAATCCATACGATCGGAGAGACAGCTCCATTTATTTATATCTGCTGGTATATCCACATTGCTGGTCTGCGGTATTCGTTGATTGTGTTAGTTTGTTTGCATGATTGCGGTGCCTTGTTTACGGGCGATGGCCGGGCCGAATGGCTACATTGTTGGAATTTTTCCTAACTGCGCTTGTATTCAATGGAATTTCAGAGAACTAGGTAGATACTAGACGCCCGTTATTCAAGAGGTGTTTTTGCCTATAAAACGTTACATCTTGCTTAAGTTTTTCCTGTTATAAAAAGACTTTATAAAAAATAGCTTTGTTGGTATTTTTCAAGAATAATTGTGTTGCTTATAGAGATTGTTGCTTAGATAAGAGATATGGGTGTTACTCACGGTTAGGCCATATAAATTTAAAGTTGTAGAATTTATTGTAACAAGAAGATTAGTTACAGCGAAGTGTCTTCGTATCTCATTTCAAGCGATTGTTTAGTTCGTTTGTTAGAATGCTTCGACTTTGTGTCGGTGGTTTAATTAAATTGAATTTAATAATAATAATAATAATAATAGACCTCCTTATTGTTCACATCAATTACAAACAATTATAACAATATACACTTAACACTAGTGGAATAATTGGCGGTCTAAGTTGCTAAAAGCAATCTCTTCCAGGCAACCTTAGTATGGAGAGGATTCTACTAAGTTAAGGAAGGGAGGTGTAGACAAGAGAATTAAAAAATATATAAAAATATTTAAAAGACATACATATCTATACTTAAATATACATTATAAAATATATATGTACTTTTAGACATACATACCTATAGATGAACATTTACATATGTTGCTATACATAAACATTAATCATATTAGAAGATTGGCGATTGGCGAATTGCGTAGTTAAGGGCTTTCTTGGCTGTGTACCTTATTATATTTTACTAACAGTGCCGTTATTGGTTCTGGTCCTAGTACAATGGTGAATAGCGGCTCATTGCGTGTGGGTTTGCCTAAGTACCCACCTTTGAAAATAATACACTATTGCTCAAATTGAACCAGCTCTCCATTCAATTGATCTGGGAACATTGCTTCGGGCCACGTTTGTCTTTCCAATTACATCACTGTGCAGCTGTTCAATTAGGAAGCTTTATTCTAGCTATAGGTACATATAGATATGTGTATCAAGTTACTGCTATTCAACACTTGAATTAGATTAAATGCGTTTAAATTTAAAGTCTATCGAAGTTTTACAAAAATAATCCATATGATTAAAAACGTATTATTGAAGCTATAGATAGATATAAAAACTCTTTATTGAGCACACCAGAAATAAAAAAGCTTACAGAAAACAAAAGTTTCAAGTGGTAGCCTTATCGCTTAAACCGATCTCTTCTAGGCAACCAAGAATGTAAAACACGTTACTGAGTTCTATAATTCTGCCACGTTTTTTGTTGTATTTATTCTAAAAAAGTGAACATTGTTTCTCAATCAAGCCGATTCCTATCTTTCGTTATCGCATAGACAAGACATTGCCCAGTTCGTATCTATTCGACGCAATTAAAACTCGCACACAAAAACTTCAATAGTTGCCGAATGACCCGGAACTGGCAGTCAATCATGGTATCCACCGAATGGAACATGGAACTATATAGATACACTATACACAAATAAATACTTACAAATCAGGTATCGCATGCCGATTGTTACGTCTTATGACTGGCGAATTTTTTGCTACATTAAAGAAAAGCCAAGACCAAACCATAAATAAACTCTAATGCCTGAATATAGAGTCCAAAAATCTTTCTTCCTTTATAGCGTCCTGTCAGGTAAATCTCGTTTAGTGCACGATATAATCTGAAAAAAAAGTGATAATCGATTTCTTGTTAGCAACATTTTGAGTTTTGTTTCGGTTTTTTATATCTTTGCAATCGTGACGAATTTCTTCGGATTTAAAGTCTAATTGGATTTTGTCTTTAGCTGTAGATTTTTTATCCAAGTCATCGCGTGTTATGAACATTGCTGTTAACGGTTGGCTCGTTTAAGATATCGTGTTACCGTAATACTACGACAATACGCGGTCATCTTAACGAGGTTTATGAATATTAACTGAGGCACTGGAGCGAAGTTAATTTAGGTACCTACATATACTAACGATGACGATGAAAATGACAAAAGAATTGCATGCACATAGCTCATTTAAATTTTATTGCTTAAAATATTCCCATAACTGACTTTTACACATTAAAATGTGGCGAGGGAGATGTAGATTTAACGGCCCCACGCAAATTACTATCATAGCTATGAAGGTGTTATAAAAATGGCATTACATAAATGACAGCAATCAGTGCGGCATAACATAAAACTATAATAACCGGTCAAGTGTGAGTTGTAGTCGTGTACCGAGGATTCCTTTCTTTCAAACAATATTAAAAACATCTATTAATACTAAAGTCACTTTTTTTGTGCTTACTAAGACAGGCTTTATCTGGTCTCGTTCGATTTGAAATCCTTGTAGGTCTCAACGATCTTCGAAGTCACGAGAATATCGATTCATATTTGATCAGTTACTATTGTTGTACATTAGTGCTTGACACTCCTGTATAACCGTTCGTATAACAGGATCGAAAAAAAAACCATCCGATGGCATTATTAATCTCGTTATCTAGTCCTTAACTATGTAAGTGTGCATTATGGTAACCATATAAGTAAAATAATAATTATATACTTTTTGTAAATATAAAAATACGTATAATACAAACCCAAACAGAAGAAACATGTCCTATGAAATATGTTTATCGCATATAATAATATGTTTGGGCTGGATAAGAATTGAGCCCACGCTCTACAGCTTAGGGAGCAGAACTAACAAGGCAGTCCAAATATAATCTAATACCTTTAAACGAGGAATTCTTGTATATACATATATATATTCTGAATATCGAAAACGGCTCCAACGATTTCCATGAAATTTAGTCATTATTTGCAGGGGGGCTTCGGGGGCGATAAATCGATCTAGCTAGGTTTAATTTTTAGACAACGTCATTTTATCCGTATTTTCAGGCAATGAAAAACCGTACCGGTCATCCAGGTAATAATTACTAAAGAAACAATTTTGGTATGTTTTTTATATATTTTTTATTATTTTTTTATAAAATCACAGAGGAAAATTTGCTAAAACAACATCTTGTGGGTGTGAATATCAACCAGCTACTTATTACGATTCGAAAGATACAGTCTACTGAAAGGAGGATGGACATACAAATTACCGTATGTCTGTCTGTGCATCTGTGAGCTTATAGTAATGACATCCTCTTGGAAGGTTGTTCAAGACGATCCTATCATATCAAGCTTACAGACGTAATATGTCGTGAGACATGAGGGAATGAGGGTTTTAAATAAAGAGAGAGAAATCCATATTTTACAAAGCGGAATAACATTGAAAACAGTTTTCATTTCCCGCTTCAATCATCTCGAATGTTCTTACGACATATTCCAAATTGCATTTACACCGACAGAGGAAGGTATTCAGTGAATGACTGTACAATTTACTGTGTAATTTAAACCGAAATGCGCGATATTTAAATGAGTGTTAAACTCGTTTTCGTGCTATAACTGACGTACAAGGAACGTGCACATCTCAATCAGAGGGTTTAGCATGGCGTATATAAAAAAAAAATCGTCATATTCGGTATCGAAATGTATGAAAAATTAACCTCTGGCGGGCGCGTTCGCAAACTGAAATTAATGTGAAGTGCTGTCATTTCTCATATGTCGGTATAGATTACTTGGGGAATGTTTTTTCGTAAAAAAATATTTGACTCTAAAATAAGCCGTGAGATCCATAAATGAAAAAGAAGTGTAATTTGCATTGCGGTTGACATCAGCTTTAAAACATTTAATAAGGCCGTAAAATACGATCTGGCTTACCATCAAATCTTTCAAAATTACAGACACGTCGGGTCGCTTGTATGTGCTGTATAATTGAGCGAATAGTCATAATAACTTGGTATTATGATATTATAGGTATTATAGTATTATAATAACTAGTATTAATAATAATATTATAATATACTAATAATATTATGTTATTAGTATTATAATAACTAGTCATAATAATCATAATAGACACTAAATTCTCGGCTAGATCTTGCAACAGTGTTGGGTTGCTAAACGTCGCGCCATCTTGGCTCGTAATTAGTAGTCAGCCAGTTGGTATTGGGAACGTTAGGTACGAAGGGAGATTTCGAAACATTTTCTTCATTTGTGGGGAGTCAATTGTGGTGGACCACCGTAGTCGTTAATTAATACCTACGTGTACAAATTGCAGGCTTACCGGCAATTATTGTAAGTACTTAGGTCGACCAAGAAAGTTACTGTCGGTTAAAAAGTATGGGCATGTATCATTATGTATTCCGAGCATCGGTTACTTAAATCAAATTAAAAGATGCAAGTAAGTTTAACAGCTTATACGTGTTAATATAAACTTTATCATTGAAAAAATAAAAGTTGTAAGTTCAGGTATGTTCAAAATTCATTATTTGTTTAAATTAAATTATTATTTTAGGGACAAGAAAGAAGTAAAAAAAAAGATTTAAAAAGAAGTTTTTTTTTTTGGTTGACAGGCTAGGTGCTCACCTGATGTTAAGTGACGGTGTGGTCGAAAATGGTAAAGCACACCTAGCCTGGAATGGTACTGGCTCTCAAGTCAGTCTGATTTTCAACTTGAGGGTGGTAGCTAGCCAGCCGAGTACTAGAAAGTACCCTACCACCACGCAAATATTCACTCATATTCAATTTATATTGCTACCCTTTACGTTATTGTATGTTCAACATTAGTTTTTGTACAAATATTCGATATAAATAAATATTCTAGGACATTTCATACAGCGCCACCTAGCCCCAAACTAAGCAAAGCTTATACTGTGGGAACCAGATGGCTGATAGAATAGTTATATATACCTACTTTTTTGTAAATACATACTATTTGTAATATATATACAGAACAAACATTAATGCTCGTCACATAGATGTTAGTCCTGAGTGGGAATCGAACCCACATGTGATGACGAGAGACCCACATTGTGATAATGATGACAGTCCAAGGGTGCCATGTTTGATTTTGAGTCATTTTTTCTTGTTACTCTACCTAGCCAAACAAAAATCTCAGCTAGTAACTTTCAATGTGACTCACTAAAACTTCTCAAGTAACACTATTTTTACAATTTAGATAGGTATGTATCTATTAATTTTTTTATTTAGTTTTTTGTATCAAACTGAAACAGATATAGGTAAAGACCGTCGGACTCTAGGCAAGAAGGTTGGAGCCGACCTTTTCCTGTGGTAAACAAGGGTAAACAATGTTAACCACGTACAACGTACATATATGTATGTACATACATATTTTCACTTTACAATTTAAAGCGTAACATATACATAGATATGCTTAATAGTTTTTTTTTGTATTATTACAAAACGTTGATTTTCGGTCAGTAATAAAATCCATACTTTCGATGCATCGCCCCATTAGAGATTTAGGCGAGTATTGAAAGTGTAACAACGTCTTAGAAAATAAACTAGCTTTTGTAGCGATGATAGCTCAGTGGTTAGCGCGGTCGGCTCGCATGCCGAAGGGCGTTGGTTCAAACCCCAACAATGATCTTGAGCTGCCGGTGAAGGAAAACATCGTGAGGGAACCATAGCATGGTGGTAGGGTACTTTCTAGTACTCGGCTGGCTAGTTACCACTCTCAAGTTGAGAATCTGCCGCCAAGCAGATCTGTTCCGGCAGCCTCACTTGAGAGCCAGTACCATTCCAGGCAAGGTGTTCTTTACCATCTTCGACCACACCGTCACTCAACATCAGGTGAGATGTGGTCAAACACATAGCCTGTCAAACATAACAAAAAGACGCACCGCTAGTATTTCTTCGCTATTTCCTGATCGGCCTAATAAACATGGCTAGGTGAGGTCTGGAGTGGATCAGCTCACGTAAATGGCCGGGTGCCTCCGCGGGAGGCTTGTGGCCCGAACTTTATTTTTACAGCATTGCGGTAGTATATAGAGTAACCGAGATACCCTACTCTTTGCGGCAACTTACCTATTCCATTATTAAATTTGGAAGCATAGTAACACTTGCGCTTGTCTTCACTCAGGCTTTACGGGCCTTTTGATCCCTATAGCCTTGCGTAACTGTTGAATTGAAATAAAAACAAGGTTAGATATTAAGAGCAATATATCGATAAGTGCAATCTGGATGCTGTCAAGTCGCAAGTGAATCGGTTTGTATTTTAATATATAAAGTTCGTATGTATATACAGGGTTACAAGCTAAGCCGAAAAGAGAGATCATTGTCTCATCATTATGAGCAACTTTCAATATGGGCACAAATTTCAAAACGTGAAAAAAAAAATCATCCGTTCCATAGTATAAGTTGTTCTTACTGATGATTAAAATTCGGCCCTCATTAGGCTTTGTTCGCTCTAAGTTTATAACCCTATAGTAAGATCAAGATCCTAGAATAAGATTATACGTTTTTTCTTACTAATGACGTCATCGGATAAAAATTGTATAATCATTAAAAAATATTCGGTATTGAAAATGTTTGTAGTACTCATTTGATAAGAAATTCATAAAAAGGTAGTTTTCGTTTACGTCCCATAGCGGCGCTGTGATATTGGTACGATCGTACAATTTTATTGAAGGTGTTTAAATGATGCGCCATTAATTTTAATTAACCGTGAATGAGAACAATGGCCCACGCTCCCGTTATGTGCACAACAATGAGACTTAACGAATGTCCACTATCCACAAGACATAACAGAGACTCATTAACAGGGCAGATGAAAAATGCTCGGACAAAGTGACCGATGTCCAGCATTAGTTACCTAAGGACTGACAGACGAACGGATGGACTTTACGCGTTATTTACCACGTGTGTGATGAATTCCCGAAGCTAATGGAAAGTAATGGATGATGGGCTCGCCGCAGCAGGAAATTAGCCTTATCATCTGAAAGGGTCACGCGCTATTTTACACTCCGGAAGCTTTTTAACCTCAATGGTGCTTCGTTTATCGATTTAAAATAGGCTGATTTTTTGTTCGTAATTAGTCGACCGCCATCGTGCTTATCGTTTACTTAGGTATCAGACGGACACTTTGAAGAACGAGATTATAGAATTATGAATGTATTTTGTACCAACATTCAGACAAAACATAGGTATCTACAAAACAAATTTGCAACGTCATGTGGACGTAAATTATTCAAATTATAGTCGAGTTATGCAATTTTCGTCGTATGGCTGACGAAAGTACGTCCATACTTACAAAAATGGTAGTGTCAACTCTCAAAACATACTTTTTATATCATAAGGTACGGTTCCTAACTATTATGGTAAAGGATTGTAATCAATGTTTTTCATTACTTATAGGTTTTTTATCGAAAGAAAAAGTGTGCAAAACTTACAAATTAGCTTATTATTTAGCTCTTAGAGACCAACCAAACTCAACACAAATTAATAATAAGTAGTAAGGAAAATAGTTACTTAAGAATGTTTTTTTAAATCTTTACGAAGACTTTTTCAAATTGCGTTTAAATTATATAGAAATCTATAAACATAAACAATTAAACATTAAGTTTATTAAGCTAATTAAATTAATTTAATGTCTGTTGACTCATTCTTCTTTATTAATTGCGAATAAGACAACGCAAGTAAAGACTGTTGTATGTGAATTCTGTGTTTAAACAGTGTATCTTTGCTGTTCAAAATGACTTTCAATTTATTATAGCTTTGCTGCAAGTCGTCGGTGGTAGGTTGTATTACCACTTCGCTCCCCTATAATTTGGATTGCTGTTTTCTGTCATGTTTCTGGTATCAGATATTACATGTCACTTGCAGTTTTGTTTGCCATTTGCTTCAATACATCATTAATCGTGAGAATTTGTACTTTGACGTACACCTTCAAAAATATTACAGAAAATAATACATTATTTCATTCCGTTCTGCGTAGATATAGGTACCTAACATTAGTTATGAAAGGTTGCCTATTAACATACTTATTTTGACATTTTAAAGCTGGCAACTACGTAACTAGCTCGTACAGTTTAAGTTAGCACCGGTGAAAAAGTATGTTTATGAATTTTAAGCAGGTGGTGCCAAAGCTAAGAAGGTCATTAGAGTCGAACAGCACCGCCTGTAGATACCGTTTAACCCACACTACGTGCTTTTCAATATTCATAAACAAAAGTGTCGCTTGTATAGTTTATGCAAAGCGTACATAATATTGTCAGCGATGTGAGACCCGGTCCCAACACCTGCGAATGCCAATAATTTATTCTGAATACATCTTTAGATACCTATCTCTCGCTGACTTCAAGAGGGAGTCTATGAATCAGAAAGAGTCGGATACGTCGCAATCAAAATTCTCATTATTATCATAAACTAGTAGATAGGTACTTCAGCTAGATAGGAATTATAGTAATTGTATATACCTAATTGTAATATTTTGTGCGGACACGATGTTACGACTATTTAATGATACCAATTCAGAGGTGTTTACAAATATAATTATATTCTTAGCTCTGTTTTTATAAGCTGTCCCAGTTTTGGCCCGGGCATCTTCTTATTGTGAAAAGGGTAAGGATCCACTACGTTGACCAGATATGGGTTGTCAGACTTAACACATCTTCGAGAACTTTTTTAACAAAACGCACTATGCACGCAATACGCCCCTAACTTCTTATTCAGTATGAAATGAATTGTATGCTGACTTCATTGATGAGCGGTCGGTATTTATAGCAAAGGGACGTATTTGGTCAATAATTCCGAGTTAGCCCTGGCCCACGGCTGGGCGCGGGTCTCTTCTTATTGTGAGAAGGATAAAGTCCACCACGCTGGCCAAGTGCGGGTTGGCAGACTTCACACATCTTCGAGAACTTTTTATTAAGAACTCTCAGTTTTTGTTTTTTCTAACGATGTTTTCCTTCGCCGTTTTGAAGTTATCTGCAAAACGCACATAACCTAGAAAAGACAGCGGCGAGTGCCATGGGATTTGAACCCAGGACCTCCAGAATGAAGTCCGGACAGTCTCCCAACTAGGGTGCCGAAACTTCAATAATTCAATAGTTATGCGTTATATATTAGATATCTTTTAATAGGTCCGGTTACGTTCCTACTCGTCAACTCGCATTTATTATACAGTAATCGTACTGGGACACAGTTATTCTTACATCCTATCATATTTTCCTTAGTTTAAAGATTTACTCAGAGACCGTATACTTAGACGCTCATTATATGCTATTTTGCGGAATGGGTGCTACATTTCATAGGCAGATATTTTCAGATAGATATACCACAAGCCCAAGCCCGTGACAAATGCGGGGATATTGCTACGACAGACAATGGCCACAAATTGCGGCCCCAGGCGATTTGATTCGCCCGCACCTACCTACAAACGGCTCAACGTAAACAGATAAATGCTTTTATGCCTCTTATGAACTATTTCGCACTTTCACTTTACAAGCACCACTTATAGGGCTTTCCCTTACTTTCAATCCGGCGAATTCCCATAAAACTCAGCCGCAGTATTCGCCTGGTATTTTCTACCAAACTTCCGGATTGTTATGAAGTAGAACAAAACGAACTAGGCTTGAACCCTGGCGAAACCAATAAGTTTCGTAAAGTTTTATGCAAGTTAATTCGAGCGTTTGCTCCCGGTAGAGATACAGTAAAACCAGACACTCTTTCTTAGGGCTACATTACGAGTATTGCCTTACGTAACCTTGTTTTTTATTTCTGCAGAGGGAGTTTGTTTCGCTCAAATGCTCAGGTATAAGAAGGTAGACTGTTTGGTATGTCTGTTTTGGCAAAGCGTTCGCAAAATACGTTTCAAGGTCGAGCGCCCCGGGCGTAGGCAATTCTTTCTATTGCCCGTACGTGAGGCAGATATAACCCAGATTTGTATAAAGCTATCCCACCGGCCTTGTAATAGACAACCATTGTTTCGTAGTGATGTAACTTTTGTCAAAATTGTTTAGACAATGAAAAGTTAATTGTAGTCGTAGAGCTGCAATCAAGACTAAATTTGTACTTACAATTTAACTTTTCACATTCAACTTTATCCTTTTGTTGTAATGATTAAATTATTATTTTCTGAAGCTAACATTAGGTACGTTTTTTTATTTATATAGTGATAGACTTAGTGATTTTTTTTCCGAAACGGAAAAAAGTTTTTCATACCTTATAAACTGTAATAACATTAAAACCGTACTTTTATTTTATTCCATATGATGTGACAGTGACGTCTTAATTTTTTGGTACAAAAAATTCAATCTGAATGGATTATTAATTTTATGAAAACCTTTTCTATGGCAATTTGTAGGTAGAAGAGCTTTCATAAATTTGTATGTCTCCCCCCTAGTGTGGGATTAACAAGACGGTCATGATTGCGCCGTCCTGCGGGACCCATTGACCTATTTATAACGCGAGGATGTTTCAGGTGGCGGGCGCCATCGAGCTGGCGGATCCAGCCAACACGGCGCAGTTACTCGCGCAATTGCACAACTCTGTAAGTATTTACCTACCTTGCTTTCGCAACGCATGCCGTTTTTAGGATGTCTGCTCAAATCTATAGTGGCTGTAGTATCATCTGACAAAATAGCTTTTCTTATGGAGAATGTAGCAAAACGTTGTTCGCAGATGGGAAACAATAAACGCCTGCCCATTACCTTTGAACGGTTTCCAGAACTTTGAATAAATAAAGTTCAAAGTATCGCCGCAGAGCATTGCCGTCTCATTAGCCCTGTAATTTCGATAGATTTTACATCACATGCTTTTGTATGGATGTATGAATTTTTAGTGCTCTTGTATCATCGGGTAATTGGGAACATATAGCGCTTTGGGAGCTCTTATCAGGTTAGTTAGTGATTTCAAATAAATGTGATTATTTTTTAGATTTTTATGTAACCTAGTTTGGCGGGTTCTTAGCTCATATTATGTTATCTTCTGTTTAGAGTCTAGTAGGCAAATGAATGTAATTTGATAAAACTAATTCCGTGTATAAATAATTAAATATTTAACTGCGGTAGAAAATAATTTCTTTAGTGTGAATATGAAAGTCAATTACATAATTTTACCAAAATTGATTAACGAAAATTATTCATGGAAACTTCTCTTCAAAGAGTCGATCGTTAACATTCACAGTTATAAGTTATCATGGCGATATGGCGACAATAAGGGGGCCGCTTGCGGACGAAAAAGGTCCAAAATTGGTAGAATTACTGTCCAATTATGATTATGGGACAAGAAAGTAGCACGACGGAACTGACGTTGTCAGATCGTGGCGGAGTACACACCGATGTTCACGACTTTTCACGCTATTTGACGAATTTTCTGATCAAAGTATCACAATAAGCGTGATTTATTGATGCCTCGTTGCAATCACGTTTCGAAAACAATGTTACGGCTATTATATATCGCGCATACCATCTATGGGGCACATCCATGTTATTTCCTTCTTATAAAAATAGCATCAACGATTAAAAACAAAAAACATCTGCTGCACTCGATTGAATGGAATGCAATAAACAACGTCAAATGCCGAATTTATTTCGGTTCTTCACTGAAATAATTTATGGTCACTCTGGGTTTGGTAAACAAAAGATCATTGAAGTTCCCAGTGGATGGTCAGTGAGATAAAAAAGACCACAGCGAAACTCGAAAAGCTCTAACGACTAGTCAAACATTAGAAGGCACTCGCACCGCGTAGCTACATTCCAAACTCTACCTACATTCCTCTTCCTGTTTGGTTTCAACAAACAAAACAGAAACGTTTTCGTCAGTAATAACACTAATAAAGTAATAACTTATCGCGTGAAAGATGTATTTAAATGGGATCCTTGAAGATCATAAATGTATTGCAATCTCTTAATTTATCGCCACCTCCACGTAATTCTACAATGAGCTGGAGGAAATTAATTTTCATAAACTAACTTGCTCAGTGATAGTAACAAATGTTCCTTTAATGGATAAATGATGAAACAAGTGATATAAATGACTTTTGCACCAAGTTATTAGCTTTGAAATGTATTGTATGAGTAACCTCCAGTTAAGCACATAAGATTTTTTTTATTCATAATAGGAGTTGGTAACACTAGATACCTAATATAGCGAATGATTATATTTCAGTAGGCAAGGCTGACTGTTCTAATTTCCAATTATACTACATAGTAGTATGCCCTGGTAATTTCGATAGGTATCTCAATTTTAATCATGTTAGAAGATTTAAATTCAGATTGCATGAATACTGACACCATGTTAATTTGACTTGTCGTTGAACAAATATACGATCATACACAAAGTTTTTTTTTTTGCTACGATACGTTTGCTTTGCTCTGCCAATAAAGTATTAAACATAAATTCATAAGTAATTGGCATGTGTCAAACAAGACCATGCTATAACTGCCAGTTTTAGCTGAATGTTTATGGTAACAACGGATGTTCAGTTGGGTTGCGCTCGCGCGCAATCGCTTCTCTTCTCGCTACTACGGTCAATGAAACACAATTACAAAATTATGAGTTTCGTTTTATAACCTTGGCCATAAATTTTTAGCTCTCGTGAAGTGTAAAATACACGATTCTTGCTAATCTAGGCTCATAAGTTACGGTGATTAGGTACGCCTACCTTTCATCTGCTAAGGTGTGAAGGTGTTATTTTTATGACATGATTTATAAAGGGCCGGTGATGGTGATTGATGTAGGAATATTGAGGGGCGGGTACACTGTCACCCTGCGGTGCGAAGGTGAGGGCCGCATCACGCTCGGCGGCGCGGCCGGCTGGCGCGGGCAGTGCGCGACGCGCCCGCGACCCGGCCGCACTACCATGCGCCACTGAGAGATTTACCTCTCTAGTGCCCACTCACCTTTATGGCGCGAAAACATTCAGTTTGTGCGGTTTTCTCGACCAAACCGCTACTAACTCAACCAGTGATGACGTCTTAACAATTTTCTTTGATCTCTCAAAGAACTCAGTGTTATATTCGTTTGTATTGGATGTTTACATACGCGATAAAATGACCAAGATATGAAGGTGGAGAGTTAGCCGGCGGCGACGTAACAGCGAAATGAAGCTGTTCAAAAGAAGGCTGTCATTCAGCGCTGATAAGCAGAAACGGGTTCCGCCGGCGGACGATCCCTTTGCACACGAGGTACTTTCACACTTTTCACGTCTCAATGAACAGTGACACTCGCTGTTTTTTTTTAAATCTTAATATCGTATAGAAGTACAATACATTACACAATTAAGTACCTATATAGGTATTGATACAAATAATATTCTGGGTTTTCGGGCAGAGTTATTGAGTGGAATTCTAATTGCCGACGAATTTATTCGTCAATTAATTAAAATAATCAGAACTGTTACATCAATGACGATTGCGGCAGACCTTATTTTTAGTTTGTTATTTATTGATAACACAGACATTGTTAAGAAAGGTAACTCTATCAATCGTTTTTTTCGTAACGTTACTTATTGATAAGCGTCCTATTAGCATGTTTCGCGCGGTAGACGGTGGCTCGCTTTGCAAAGCAAATTGGAAGGCAAGGTTAGATATCTTATCAGACAGGGGCCTCGGGCACTCGTTCCGCCACATTCTGCGACATTCACAAAATGTCGTGCGATCTTTTTTTTTATTCTGCGAATCTGACACCACGGTCACATATGTAGGGCTTCTTGTATCTGATGTCGCATTCTCAACACCCAGCGATGTGTTCATAAAGCGTCTTTGTAACCGCGTCCAATGGGGATCAATACTGGTTAGGTTGTTTGTTTAGGCTATTTGATGGCTTTTTGGGTTTAGAATACTTATGTTCTTGACCTTGGCGTCATTAGTACAAAAAAATAATGTTAATATTATACCTATTATATTACATATAATATAATTGTAAACGAGCCGTGTTTTTGTCTAAAATGTTTTTTTTTACATTTGATGTAAAAAAACAATTTATACACTTTGTACTTTATTGCCGATACCAACAAAATAGTTTTTAGATTTTTGTGTTTGTTGGTTTGTCTGTTAGTTTTTACGCTTATCTCAGAAATGAATTAATCGATTGAAATGCAGTTTCACAGATGTATTGTAGCAAGGTTCCCGTAAATTTTAATGTTTGTTTTATTCAAATCGGTTCAGGTACAAAAAAGTCAAGTAGGTTAATTGAAATAATGCGCGCTATTCTATAAAAGCGTCGGGCAATTTAGCCGAAACCTTGAATAACTGTATTTTGTAAAACCATGATTGGAGGTTTATATGAACACAAAGTTAAAATAATGCATGGTTTCGGAGATATAGAAATATCCATTTTAAATTTAACTCTCTTTAACGACCATATAAAATGATGATCAGCTAAAAAAAAAATATTTTATATATGTATTTCATTTATTTTAAGTACCAATTTTTTTTTTTTTTTTTATTAACTTACCTATATATTTTGTTGTGTATTAAATCAAGGTTAAAGTTCTTTTTTTTGTTAAGGTTGGGGAAAACAATTTTAGAATAATTTCGCCCTTATCCACGTGGCCCGAACCGCGGGCACAGCTAGTATACTTACAAGGTTACATATTTTTTGGAATACATACAAAATAATAAAACTGGCTAATATATAATTATAACCATAATACCTAGGTAATACAATAATTAGGTATCCTGTTGATTAACTAATATTATTTTTAATCCATATAGCGTATTTATCGTTTATCCTACTAATATTATGAATGTGAAAGTTTGTATGTTTATATGTTTGTTACTTAATCACGCAAAAACGGCTGAACGGATTTGGATGAAATTTGGCATACATATAGTTTATTACCTGGATTAACATATAGGATACTTTTTATGCGTCTTAAGGAACATTATTCTGGAATAAAAGGTATCCTTTACATTGATATAGCTAGGTAACTAAGTAGCGCAAGTTTCATGGCGAACGAAACTTGCTCTATTGATACTTACACATGTTTAATTTCTCTTTGAACCCAGTTCATAACTCAACGCGGACGAAGTCGAAAGCGCAAGCTAGTTTAAAAATAAACACACGTACAAAATAGATACCTACATTTTACAGTTCACTAAGTACTACAGAATATTTACTTACGAAACCATATTATTGTGTGTACTTACTGAAACCGTGCCTGTATGAATAAGTAATAGGCAAGTACACGTACATAAAGATACATAACGTCTATCTAATACTTTAATTAATACTTTCATAATATTTACCTAAGCATTAGTGTTTAATCTTATCGTAAAGTGGACGGTAGGTTAAGAAAACCAACGTCGTTTTAATCGACAACCGGATATCGAGGTCACAGCAACCGTGTGCTACCTAACCTAACTAAATAATATAATACATAATTCAGGAAATAAAATAAATCACAAATTTATTGGTATCTGTTACCTTCCTTACGTCTGACAATGTTCAGCGAAATAAGTTGTGACTTTTTATTGATCATCAAAAGATCAATGTGAGAAAAATAAATTAAAAAAAAAAACAATACATAAACAATTTTTTTTTTCTTTTTCAATATTTTCAGATTCAGATTCTTAGTACTTTATCGTAGAACTGTGTTACATTTAAGTCTTTATACTAAGGGGGTGTCAACAGTCTAGTTCATTGTGAACATACAATAGAATTTGGCTTGATACTATTAAATACAGAAATTTCAAACAAAAATAAATAAACTACACAACAATCAAAAATTAATGTCAAGCTAATTAAAAAGGTAATTATACAATTACAAACGTGAAATTCTGTAAGTCTTAGCATCATTATTTATGTAGCTAGTAACGAAAATAATACCTAAGTAGTTAAATAATATTCACTTCAAGCACAAAGAAATATTAAATTTGTATAAAATTTAAAAATGGTTTTAACTTCTTGTGTATTTAAAAGCTAATATTCAGTTTGCTAAATTGTAGACTCGTAATTTATCAAAATAATATTCACTTCAAGCACAAAGAAATATTAAATTTGTATAAAATTTAAAAATGGTTTTAACTTCTTGTGTATTTAAAAGCTAATATTCAGTTTGCTAAATTGTAGACTCGTAATTTATCACAACTCAAGGTTGCCCGATAAACATTTATGCGAATGCTCGGTTCCTATCATTAACCATCTTAAATCATTTACTACCTAACTCTAATAAGTCTATCGATAGCTTAAACTCTTAAGGTCATATACCTAAGCACTAAAATAGTTTGTACAAACGAATAAGCACTCCAATGCCAGACTAATATAACCCGTAGATATACACGCCTGCATAGATACATTCTACAGCTGCTGAGATGAGACGTTAGATATCTTGTAAGAGTTATATAGTGTTATAAACAAACATGTAAGTCTCTAATGGCTTTAGGCTTGAGATGACTAAAGGATAAAAAAATTCAAGAAGCGAAGAAGACGCAAGTTGTTTCTACGTCGCTATCTCTTTAAGCAATCACTTAGCTAATTCTCTCTGAGACCCTAGCTAGACAAAGGTACGTTCGATTATTTAGCGATAACGCTAATAGAAACGCTTATAATGTACGAGATTGACATAAACTGTCTACGTGACGTATCAGCTTATGTCAATCCCGTGCATTTTTGGCTTTCCTGTTAGCGTATTCTTCACTTGATATAAATCAAGATTTTAATCTTTACTTCTCAATAAGCTTCAGGTAAATAATTCTCGTCGTTACAGATGAATCTCGAAAATAATCTCGTCGTTCACGATTAAAACAAAAATTCCCAAAACTGAATTCTATGGTAAAACAAAAAATAAAAATAGCTTTTGATCGCCATTTCGCCTGATGATAAGCAGGTGGTGGCAGGTTGGTGAGATAACGATAACGAGTTAACGCCTGTCCATGACCATTGCAGCGATACATAGAAATTTGAGTGACAAAACAAGCAGTGAAGTCCTAGACTTCACTGCTTTGGCGCTCGATACTTTGAGACATTTAATGGTTAGTCTCAACAGCCCTGTAATTTCGCTAGCTGCAGTACCCTTCAAACGGGATCACAGTAATGTTTACACACTACTGCTTGGCGGCACAATATCTGGTAATTCGCGGCCGAAGCGGCATGTAAAAAATATATCCACAGTTCAGGCTAGGCTAGATTAAATGCGAAGTAATTTTGAGTAAAAATTCGTTCCATAAAAGTAATCATTATATTGGTAAGTGCAGTGATACAGTGATTCTATATGCTAATTAGCAATTTGACCGATTATTTATTATTTGTCCCATTCTGTGGTGGCTGGTGGCTGAGCTGATAACACCATATTACTTTTTGTTTCTGTTTTGTTTGATTTCTAGTGTATCTAGTACGTAATAAGGAGTGTCTATCTAGCAATTGTCGTTGTAGTACATATGTACTTATTGTACTACCGCTCTGGGTGACGTATCAAATGTACTTGGATTAAAGTGTCTAATTGACTGTTATCACTTCCATCACAATTCATATTAAATTTTAAATGCAAAAATACCTCTTGTTACTTTTATCGTTTTGCTACTTTTGTACAACTAAACGACTGAGCAATTCTGGGTGAAATTTATCAGTCGTAATCTTATACCGAGAATCAACGTGGGATAGGTGATTTTCCCTGAAAGATGCGAAAAATGCAAACATAACCGACAATTTTTTTTTATTGAACTATGTAACGACAATATTTGATATAATCATTTGTTTTTCTGAAGTGAAATTCCTGTCTACACCTCGTTCACGTCGCTAATCAAGCGGTAGTGTGGTTTTAATTAAACCGTGTATTTACTCACATGTCGTAGTAAAAGTCAATAAGTAGCTGTAAATGACTTTATGGTGTCGTATCGCTATTAACACTTCAGAGTCGATAGCTCTTTTATTAGGTGGATGCTTTTATTGATGCCGCAGAACACTAGAAGTAACAACTTTTATTATACATCAATATACAATGACGTTATCGTATTTTAATTCAATAGCTTCATTTGCTTACAACTATTTTTACTGCGCTTTTCGAAAAGTAATAATTTTTTTTTATTGTAAAATTAATGAAACGAATGAGACACTCTCCTGATGATAAGAGATAACGCCTGTCTATGACCATTGCAGCGGTACAAAGAACTTCGAGTAACAAAACAAAGTACAGGGCATCGTTGCTTTGGAGCTCATTACTTTGAGACTTTCAATGGTTAGTCTCAACAGCCCTGTGATTTAGCTACAGTAGTGCCCTTCAAACCGAAACACAGTAATGTTCACACACTACTGCGGCAGAATATCTGGTACCGCGGTGGTATATAAAAGACTTCTTAAACCTTCACCTGAATCGCAAGTTCTAGGCACTCTACGGTTTCCTGTCCCTGCAACGCGATACCATTGAAAGCTTAGTCTGATAAAAGTATAACACAACGAGAATCAGATTCGTCATGGTATTAATACATAAAACTGGTATTAATACACAATGCTTGTAATTTTTTATGTTTTTTTTTAAGGACGATAAAGTGTTGCCATGTTTTGAATCGTATCAAAGATGTATGTTATAATTTGCAAAATCGATCGGCTAATTTATATCGTTAGTCTAGCCAGCAAAGCATCCAATGAGCAAAAGAACCGAGTTCAATTTTATCTAAATCAGACCGAGCCAAATCAATTTAATCATTCATGAAACAACGCACCTCTGTTCTTTATCCAAAGGTAAACCATCTAAAATAGCCATATCGGACAGGCTGAGCAGTTAACGCGGCTTAGATAGCTTTATTAATTTCTTCGGGTTATCTCTCGGATACGTGTTGAAAGTAACGAGCTGAATGCATGCACCCACGCACCGCCGGCGACGTGTGACGTCGTGCCGAGCGTGCACACAACAGCTCCAACTATGCCCACGTGGGTTGTTTATTATCTTATCTACCAGTATCTGGTGGTTAATCCGCTGTGCTATTTTCATACAATGTGGAGCGGAGATTTTGAAACTCAAACAGTTCTTATAGCGTCGTATATCTAGCACCGTTTACGGTCCCTATCAAAACGGCAGCCATATTTATTGGGATATCTATTTCTTGAGCCATTCCGACTTCGTGCATATGGCATTCTATATTTACTTATGTAAATGTAATGTGTATAATACACCATGAATTCTGAGATCATCGTCTAGCATAAGGTCACTGCTTTGATCTCTGCCCAGCTCGTGTTATTATTATTATTTCCCATAAACAAACACATGTTAATAATAAGCTGTTTTAGACATTTTATTTTAACTTAAAATAGAATGAAGATGGAATGCGTTTTATACAAATATACACCTTTTTTAGTTAATGTAACCAAACAAACTAAATGCTCTCCTGAAGGTGAGAGATAACGCTTGTCAATCGCAGCGGTACCCAGAACTTTGAGTAATAGAACAAAGCCCAGGGCATGTGTCTTGAGACATTCGATGGGTAATCTCAATAATAAGTCTTTTTTCACAACTGGACCGCCAGAAAAACACGACCAAAACGTCATACGTACATGATGGACGTTCCTCATGTGCACACTAAGCGCTTCGAATCCACATTCTTTATTCGCACAGCGAGGATGTGGAACTCTTTGCCGGAGTCTGTGTTTCCCGAAAAGTAGAACATGAGTGTCTTTAAATCAAGAGTAAACAGGTTCTTTCTACGTAAGCGTGTTCCATCCTAGACCAAATCATCTCATTTATCATTGTGCTATATGCAGTAAGTACCCTTCAAACTAAAACACAAAAATGTTTACACACTATTCCTTGTCGATAGAATATCGGGTACTGTGTCGGTGCTTACCTAGATGACTTCCTTTGTTTATAAACTTGGGTGTTTTAAGCTGAACGAGAGTCATTGTACTCATTATTATGAATAACCTTTACTATGGGTATAACTCTGGAATTATGAAAGAAAAACAACTTTTATACAGCATAGAAAAACTTCGTTGACCTTTTACCATTTGTATGGAGCATTTTTTTATTCGTGATTTCAACGTAGTGCATATACTAAAAGTTAAATACCTATGATTTCTATTTTCTTTTTATGCAAAAGAAATGCGACGAACAAGACGCTCTCCTTATCATAAGAGTAAACCCATGTCCATGACCATTGTAGCGATACAAAGATTTTATTTATTCAACACACAAAACAAATTACAATCAACAAAACTAATCTAAAGTATTGCTGGATCTGAGTGGGAATGCAATTCAAACCATGTGTGCAATATTGGTTTCGGCTATTCAAGCTTACAAATGAATGACAAGCCTATACAGTTTATAAAAATACTGTAGCAATTATTTATTTTTATTTTTTAAATAATTAATGGGCTAATAATAATTTATTTTAATTTATTGTTTTAATAATAAAACAATGAGCTTTTAAAATCACAACTTGTGGCCGGTCTGAGCCGGTTTAGGATATATAATACTTTTTACAGTGTTAATATAAGTACTGAATTTCGGAGAAAAGACGTCAACAGTTATGTATATTGTTATTTGCCATCTCATTATACTGGCGAGCCATCCGTACTAAAGGATTGTGAATATAAATATTGTTTTTTTAAGTTTATATACTTTGAATAGCAAATAAAGTCCGTGGCATCGCTGCTTTGGCGCTCATTATTTTCAGACATCTGATGGTTAGTCTTAACAGCCCTGTAATTTCGCTAACTGCAGTTTTACTTGGTGGTAGATTTCCTTAGCAGGAGGTCGTCTAGATAGGTACCACCGCAGTACCAGATATTATGCCGCCAAGCAGTATGTGTAAACATTACTATGTTCCGGTTTGAAGGGTACTGCAGCTAGCGAAATTACAGGGCTATTGAGACTAACCATCTAGTCTCAAAGTAATGAGCGCCTAGGCAGCGATGCCCTAGACTTTGTTTTTCTACTCAAAGTTCTGTGTATCGCTACAATGGTCATGGACAGGCGTTATCTCTTAACATCAGGAGAGCGTCACGTTCGTCTCATTACTTTTACATTAAAAAAAAGTAACCTTCAAACTGAAACAAAGTAATGTTTACACACTACTGTTTGGCGACAGTATATGTGGTACCGCGGTGGTACCTATTTAGACGACCTCCTCCTAAGGGGATCTACCATCAAGTGTCTCAGTTTCCTCAGAAAACAACACAGTCTTATTTAATTTAGGACTAATAAGCTCGTTCGGAAGATTGTGCGTGTAGTGTACCATATAAATCAGTCGTATTCTGAGCTGCAGATGGCATCGAGATAACTTGTGTTTATTGCGTGTTCGGGAACATTGTGACCTGAATCTACTAATTAGCATTCTGATCAAATTCAGGGTTGTCGTGAGGTTGAGTACGAGAAATCAGCTAGTATAACTATGTCATTAGGTTGTTTAGCCGCAACGTGCGTAGCGCCTTTTTCGATTAGTTATAGCCAATATCCTGTACCATTGGATTGCATGACGTTTGTATTACAAAGGTGTCCATCTGAGACAACTAAGACGTGATCGGAATCGAGCGTTCGACGTATTACCTCTCATTGTTTATCATATCATTTAACAACATTATTTTCAATTGAATGATATATGAATAAATATCGTAGTAAACAGCGCCATCTGACCCCAAACTAAGCCAAGCTTGTACTATGGGAATCGGATAACTGATAGAATACTTAAATACTATTTTTTGTAAATACTTCATCATCATCATCAGCCTATCGAAGTCCACTGCTGGACATAGGCCTCTCCCAAGACACGCCACTCAGCCCGATCTTCGGCTTTTCGCTTCCATCCACAGCTGTCCTACGTATATCGTCACTCCATCGAGTCTCAGGGCGTCCTACGCTACGTTTGCCAATTCGCGGTCTCCACTCCAGAACACGTCTACCCCAGCGGTTATCGGTTCTGCGACAGATATGTCCAGCCCATTGCCACTTCAGCTTGCTAATACGCTGAGCTATGTCTGTGACTTTTGTTCTCTGGCGAATTACTTCGTTCCGGATACGATCCCTCAGAGAAATGCCAAGCATAGCTCTTTCCATAGCTCGCTGAGCGACTTTGAACTTTCGGACCATTCCCGCTGCATTCATTAAATACTTACTATTAGTATATAAAGAACATCCAGACTCAAAATAAACATTTGTGTATACCACAAAATGTATGTCCTGGCTGGGAATCGAACCCACGCCCTACAGCTCTTAAAACAGATACACTAACAATGAGCCAACAGGGCTGATAGACTCATTACTAACGCATTGTTTTTTTATGTAATGCTTTAGTTTCTTCCATATTTCCTACATGCAGTATAAAAGTTAGAAACAAAGTTGTACCTATAATCCGATATTTTAAAATCGTTTATTTCAATCATTACTAAATAGATAGACAAACTATTGCTGGTACCAAAAATTGTATATCTAATACAATAGAAAAAAATAACCCGAAAAACTATTGTAACAATTGGCGACCTTATCGCTAAAAGCAGTCTCTTCTTCCGAACCTTAGTCATTGATATACATATTTTTTACAAATAAACAGATGAACATGATAAACCATAAAAAAAAAAACTGGAATGCCCACATAACTTTTTCACCAATATCTACAGTAATAAATATAGTAGGCACTAACATCAGTCTAACAAGGAGAAAAAGAATAACAATTTTCTTGTAAAGTAAGTGCTATGAAAGCACCGAACATTGCCCTAACGAAAAGATAAACTAAATTGAAGAACAAACTTAACTTTACCATTGGAAAACTGTTATCCCCATACATCGACATAGGGCACAGTCAGTTTACCAATTGCAAATAAGTTTAAAATCTCATAAATTTGTAGCTACAACCGGTACAACACAATTTTTTTCTGCACAAATTTATTTGTTTCGGATTTTTGCCTTTACTTGTATATCAGGCATTGCTCCTTGCGAAATTTCATTATTCTAGATCAACGGGCAGTACCTTATGGGATTTGATTTTTTAGCGAGTGACAAAATATACGGCATAAGCGGCTGTATCTTTTTTTATTTGGTTTTGGCAGCTCTAAGCGGTCGCAGACCTGAGTAATTTATATTACTTTCAACTTGATACCTCCACGCGTTCTTGAGAAAAAGGGTCTTGACAGAAAGACAGACGGGTAACGAAGTGATTTTATAAAGGTTCCTTCTATTTTTTATATTTCATTATTTTTGTAGCGATGATAGCTGTGGTTAGCGCGGTCGGTTCGCATGCCGAAAGGCGTGGGTTCAAACCCCAACAATGAGCTTGAGCTGCCGGTGAAGGAAAACATCGTGTGGAAACCATAGCATGTAGCAGAGTATTTTCTAGTACTCGGCGGGCTGGCTACCTTAAGTTGAAAATCTGACGCCAAGCATCTAACGGTGTGTTCCGGCAGTCTCACTTGAGAGCCAGTACCATTCCAGGCTAGGTGTGCTTTAACATCTTCGACCACACCGTCACTTAACATCAGGTGAGCTGTGGTTAAAACATCTAGCCTGTCAGCAATATAAAAAAAAATGGTACAGAACACTAAAAAGTTTAAAATAAAAATATTCTAAGCATATAATTTTTTGTGTTTACGAAGAACTTAAACTATAGTTAAATGTATCTATGGAAAAAAGGAACTGTTGTACCTAAACCCACCAGGAGCACTGTCTCAGTTTTCGTACGTATCTCTATCGTTTATGTACGTAAAGCAAATGAGAAAGCTGTTAAATTGTGGACTGAGCTTCCCGCAGAAATACAGAGAACTCAAACACTCAAGGTTTTCAATAGAAAATAACCTTGCAATTCACTAATCGCTCTCTTCTTATTTATGTTTAAAGTTTATGTATAGTACCATATGCAAATATATAACTATATATGTATAACTATAAATATATATTCCTATATCTAAGTATTGCTATTTTATAATATAGACGTATGTATTTTTTATTTTAATTCTTTTGTCAACACACCTCGTCCTTGATTTAGTAGAATCCTCTCCATACTAAGGTTGCCTGGAAGAGATCGCTCTTAGCAATAAGGCCGCCAATTGATCAACTAGTTTTAAGTTTGTAATTGGTGTGTATTGTTTGTTGTAATTGTTTGTAATCGGTATGAACAATAGTTATTATTACTACCTACTGCACAAATCATGCAAATGAATATGTTAGCACTTCAGCAGTTAGTCAGTACATGAACCACAAAAATTCAAAATTGCGTGTATTACGAATATTCTGTATGAAGCCGCAAGAAGAAGTCATTATCATTTGTAGCCGGATCTAAAGACGATGAGCCTTGCAGACCACCTGTTAACAGGTTGGCTAATGGAGTATTTTGCTAACACTAACTCAATTAGCCGCGCCGAACCGAATTGACTTTTTTTCTTTGTTTTTGTCATCGCACCTTGTGCATGCCAGAGTCAGGTATTTAGATATTTTTAAGTATTTAATGATTAATTAAGTTAAATAAGTGTGAGCTAGAGTCAAAGTCGAGTCCGGTCATAAGTAGCCTTGTAAAATAATGGCAATAAAACACATGTATACATTAAAAAAACTAAAGGTTTGGAGTTTAGTTAATACAATGCAGCGACATGATTTTTTCCGCATTCCCGTCAAAAACTCCCCCAAAATTTTGTTATCATGAATTATTATCGCTAATGAATGTTATATGCCTATTAGCACAATTCAAAATTCACAATTTAAAGATCAAAACATTTTGCTAAAGGTTTCCTAAAAATTGTGCTTGTGCATGGTTATCCGAGGTTTTCCACTTGTAATGGTTCTACCGTGTTATTTTCCCACGGTTTTGCTTTTTGTAAATTCCAAAATGTCTTGAGCGAGCTAAAAATGTAAATTTTTTTCAAACGTTTTTTAAATAGAAGGAGCAGCAAAGAGTCCATCTTCTTTTCGCCTGATAGTAAGCTCACCAACGCTTATCCTGTAACATTAGGGATGGTGTCAATGCGTTGCCAATGCAGATAGATGTTTATATACATATAGATGCGATATTAAATTATTAACTGCCTAATAGCGGCCTACAGTTTCACCTGCCATCCCGCCAGGACCATATTTTCGGGATATGAAGTAGCCTACGTGTATAATCTACGGTACGGTTATCGTGAAGAAATAAGAAATATGGACATATACGTACGTATGTACTCATTAATTTTTTTTATTTTATTAAATTCATATTTAAGAGGCAATCATCAGAGGTGCAGATTATTTTCTTACAATCCACAGGACAGAGCCCGGTTTTCGGATACCAGTTGGCAAATCCACCGCGCCTGGGCCCGCAATGGCGACCCGCTCCCGCTGTCGCCTCCGCCGGCGCGCTCGCTGCCCGCTCCGCTGCACGTCGAGCCCGTCACCTCGACCGCGGCGCGCACGGATCAAAACGGCATCTATGACACCATCACAGTGACCGTAAGTAATTACAAAAATTAGAATAAAAATTGAGAATTTGCATGTAGCCTGTAGTCAAGTTTACAATCGGTAGCCAAGCACTTCGATATGTTCTACCAAGCTCGCTTGTCAAGGTGTCTTTACTATCTTTAACCACACCGAAACCTAACTTCAGATGAGCTGTATCAAATAAAACCAGTCGGTCACAAAAATAATTGTAGAAAAAACGTGTGCAATGAAAATAAAAATGGTATGTAGATAACAGCTAAAATTGTTCAGTGCACTACATTTTAATTTTGCGTGATGAAAATTAATTTGATACAAGTTGAAAATTGTCAAGATTGACTTGACTGTGACCAAAGTCTATGCCACTTGATATTATTATGAGACTTAAAAATATGAAATACTTCAGATTCAAATTCAAAAATATTTATTGCATACTGATACATTGAAATATTATGCTAGGTGTTTTTGCAAAAATTGTGGTATCAGTACTTGACACTGAAAGAATGCAAAAAGTGCGATACCCAAAAAAGAAAAACTAAAAACTTCGACAAGTTCGAATTTCCACGATGGCGCAAAAAGTATTTTGCACTATGAAGATTTTAAAAATCATTTATGAACACATGAAATAAAAGTTTTAATTAACTTCAATCCTTTGTAAGTTGGAAGGAGGTTATATAACTATACATACCTATAGTTTTTTAGAGAGAACCTCGACTCATTGAATATGATTTGCAATAATTAGTTGTATCTGTGTAATCAGCGACCATCACGTAAAATTAGCGAAGCAAAACTAACACATACCTACCAGTATAAGTAGGTACGTACGAATTTAAGGGTGCCATTGAACTCTTTCTATTGCATTTTATAAAATTTGCGCGTCTCGTTGATGCCTGTTATGTTCGTTAATTGTTTTGTTTATTATCAAAAATATATGATTCCTTGTTTTTCTTAGATACATTATCGACATCGACATAATACGATATGATAATTATTAAGATAGGGTACGCTTCCCATTATAAAATTGATTATTCTCAATACAAATGAAGCCTTGAAGAATTCCACGATAAAGTTCTTAAAACTTGCCGTTATGCCATTTATCAACTGATTAACATTTATCTAAAACATTTGTTTAGTGCGACCTAATGGCGATCTATTATCTATCGAGGCATTTATTCTCTATCGGCTTTATCAGTTTTCTATCATTAATATCACGTTTAATTGAATGTTGATAACTTTCTCTTGTTTTTCATCGTCATCATCAGCCGTATGACGTCCACTGCTGGACTCATGGCCTCTCCCATTGATTTCCATAAAGACCGGTTGGAAGCGGCTCGCATCCAGCGCGTTCCTGCGGTCTTTATTAGGTCGTCCGTCCACCTTGTGGGTGGACGTCCGACGCTGCGCTTGCCCGTCCGTGGTCTCCACTCCAGAACTTTACAGCGCCATCGGCCATCAGTTCTGCGTGCTATGTGCCCTGCCCACTGCCACTTCAACTTGCTAAACTGTTGGGCTATCTCGGCTACTTTAGTTCATCTACGGATCTCCTCATTTCTGATTCGATCTCGCAGGGAAACTCCGAGCATAGCCCTCTCCATAGCTCGTTGTGCTACTTTAAGCTTACTCTTGTTTTTAGTACTGGTCTAATGTAGAAACAAACTAATGTGTTCAGATGTTATGTAAAAATCGAAGAGGCTTGAAAAGAGGGGAAAAGGGAAGAGACATAAAGGGATTTCGGTTTCTTTGTTTCCTGTGAACTACAATTTAGGAATTTCTAGGGCTAGAGTGAATAGATTGCATCTAGATTAACGTGCTCGGTCCTCAGCCGCAACGTCGCTTTCCATTAGGTGAGTTGGTGGCCAAACGTAGATCTATCTTATACATTTAAACGAGCAATTCTTGTATATATGTATTTAATCTGAATCTCGGAAACGGCTCGGAAATTTTGATGAAATTTGGTAAGCAGAGGGTTTCAGCGGCGATAAATCGATCTAGCTAGGTTTCATTTTTAGAAAACGTCATTTTATCGGTGTTTTCAGCCGAGCAAAGCTCGGTCATCTAGGTACTTTCATATAAAAAATATAAAATTATTAATACAAAAAACTATTTGGCTGGTTTGATTGTAGCTGCTTTTTACGGGTTTAAATATAAAAAGCTTATGAATCTAGAGCAGCGGTCGGCAACCTTTTCGCAGGCTGGAGGTATAGGATGGCAAAATAAGTTAATGGCGGGCCTCACTTGTAATATTAACCCTAGAAACTTAATGTACGTATCATTGCTTATATTCCATTGAATAGAAAAAAAAAACGAAATTGCTGTTAAAAATTGTTAAAATATAGGCAATTTCATTCTTTATTTATATTATTTTCTATCTAGAATCTATAATATTTTAGATAATTATGACTAATTTACAAAAACAATCAAGGGACGCAAGTAGGACATCCGCGGGCCGCGTGTTGCCGACAGCTGATCTAGAGTAAAAGCAACCAAATCCGTTAACTCTCTACACATGTACAGGTAAACCTATATACAAAGATTTTCTCATGTAAAATTTTAGTTAAATAACTAATTTCACTAAGATAAATAAATATCGTCGGACATCACACACAGCGCCATCTGACCCCAAACTAAGCAAAGCTTGTACTATGGAAGTCAAATAACTGATAGAATACTTAAATACTTTTTTTTGTTGTAAATACATATAATATATACAGAACGACCAGACACAGAACAAATATTATTGTTTATACCACAAAATGTTTGTCCAAGGTGATAATCGAACCCACGCCCTACAGCTCTTAAAGCAGATTTACTATCTATGAGCCAATAGGGCTTTCAATAAAATCTCTAGTCTCATTTATACAAGCCACGTGTATTGAGTAAGCCGTGGGCAACGAGATACAACGTTTTATTTATTCGGGCGTTTTAAGAAAAAATATTAATTCGAAGGTGGTCCAGGAAATAATTGCGTGTAAATTAAACATTTAACTTTGATAGCATAATAATATGTTATTAAGCGGTCAAGGCAAGGTACCCCTTGACGAATGTACAGGCAGTCTTACTTTGAGATAATTGAATTACATACGTAGTTTCCTGACAGAAACATCGTTAAGGCAAATAATCTCTTACGAAGAGTAATTTTAAAAAATTACTAAATATTGTTAAGAAAAATCGCAAAGTTATTAAGACATTAAAAAAATATAATTATACTGGTCCATTTTAGCTAACCGGCAACCAACCGCGGGACTGCATGACGTCAGTTTTTCGAGTTCACACAAAAAAAATTATAAAATTTGTTAATGAGTTAATATATATGTAATTCAATTCACTGATACATATTATATCTTCGGAGGTCTACATTCTTTTCCGTTTGAGCAGAATACATTTTTATAGCTGTTTAGAATAATAATCTGTTTTTTTTTAATAATGGCTAAGTAGTCAAGAAATAATTTTAAACAGTAATAGAAATAAAGTTGTTATTTAAAGTTCTTGAAACTGCCTGCATGAAAGGTTGCTTAAAAATAACCATGTAAAATATAGTATTTATATCTGTAAAATGAAATTTTAAAATTTTCTCATTTTTTGTGTTTGAGCATAACTTTTAAACAAACATACTAATTGTGTTTTTGTTTATTTATTACTAAACAGGATAATAAGTTTGTACCAAAACCGAATGAGGGCCATTGTACTAGTCATTATGAACAACTTTTAAAATAGGCACAACTCTAAAATAGCAGTAATAATATCAACTGCTTCATAAATTTGGTCAAGGGTCAGTGTAATTTTGCTATAAAATAGCAGATTTTTTTTTGCCATTTTGGAGTAGTGTCTTTAGTATAAAGTTTTCATAATGACGAGTGCAATGATTACCGTTCGGCTTTGTACACGCAAGCTTATATTTAGAGATTTTATATCTTCAAATGTTTTGAATAGCGTAAGTAAAATAACATGCTAATTTCTGGACCTTATCCGTTAAATTTAAGAAACGTGTCGACTGCGCGCGTTCGACGTAGAACACGAGCGCCGCGTCGGCTTTCGAGCTAAGATTTGCATTTACTGCTCGTAAATAATATTCTCTCGGTTCAAGCTTTGCCATAGAAAATAGTACAAGAGTTGGACGATGCATGGTTCCCGTTGTTCCAGTAATGCCGCTTTGTGCTTAGCGGCCATAAACACAGGGTTAGTATCCTAGCACCTCGTTTTTGCTCACTGAAGTCAAACTTTGGTTTTGCTGCTTTATTCGTTTCAAAGAATCACACATCGCCGTCTATTTTTACTTAGAGACTTTTTATTTAGAATAGTATTCTATAATGGTAGAATTCTAAATCAATGATGACACTGAAAATGTGTTTTATCAGACCTGCCAAGAGATTCTACTGTAAAAAACATGTATTTTGTTAAAACATGTGTTTTGTGTGTCTTTAAGAACTTCTTAAGGCAATATTTGGTTAAGTATTTTATTTTTAAATCGAAGTTTGACACGACACGAAACACAATATATTAGATCAGTCTAACATACGAGTAGTGTTAAAGGGTCTCATTTTGGCTGTAGGAACAGCCGTGATCGAAACGTTGCAATGTAGGTCATTAAACTACCATAGATGTATCTATGGTAGTTCAATGTCATGTCATGCCATGCTTATTATTAAAAAACAAGGCTTTATTATTTAATTTTAGAAATCTATAATTTGTCAGTCAAAAATGTAACGCAGCGTGAGGACGTAGGCGGGTTTAATTTTCTAACCTATAATTTGTTTATAAATTTAATTAAAAGTACTTGTTAAGCACTCGTCAATAAACTCACAATCGCTGGTGTTCATGAAGCTGTAAGGCCAAGAAAGAGGTTCATTGTATTTTTAACACTTCATTGGGAACAAAAACTGTTCAGCTTCTTACCACCAATACTGACATCTTTTATTAATTGCGCCAATTGTCAGTCACTGAAGGTCACATTTTCATCCGAAGGAGGTTCGTACTTATTGTTTACAATGTTCCCAAATATTCTAAGTATCTTCCTAGTCTCACCGTACCTATTTACCTAAAAGATTCAGATACGAACGTTAGGCTTGAAATAATAGCTCTTAAGCAACGCACAAACATTTCAAATATTATAAACGGACTAAGCATTAAATGTTTCACCTTAGGATAGGACTAACCGGTCGTTTCAGAATCCAATGGTAAGAATGGTAAGCATTGTCGAAATGATTGATCAAGTTTCAAAGGAAAATAAATGCGTTTGCGCGGGGGTCGGCGTGTGAAACGCGACCGGACGCAAAAGCCATTTGCGCTCAAGTTGCTTGAAGCTATTGGAGCTATGGGGACCATGGAGCTTGGCTATTTGTATTCCAATAAACTTTAACACCCACGCTGCCAGCCGACGCGTTCCATTCCAACAATTCTAATTCTCCACAAACTTTCTACATTGAGTTTGTAGCAAACACGACTCGGCCAAGATATGAGGCTAACTTTTCTTTTTTTCCCTAAAAGTAAATAGGTATGTTTATTTACATTCACAATATTTTCTTACTTATTCCCCAATGGGCATTGTTTTATTTATTTTGTATGATGTGTAGAAATCAAATAAAAAGTAATACAGTTCCATTTTGCAAAGGTCAAATGTTAAGGGTGGGGGGCTACCCCTTAAGGTCGTTAGACCAATTTCCGATGGCACTGCCGGAAGGGCCCGAGCTCGAGCCTAATGGAGTAATTGTGCTGCAAATTGATGGACTATCGGTGCTTACTTCCGATCTTCTAACAGCATATTAAAATGATGGATAAATCGGAAATGAATTAAAACAAACACAGCGGAGACGCTGTCTACACTGACCTTGCTAGTAATAAGTAAACTATGAAAATTGGTGTTTTTAAATATAGTTATTGTTTTGTTGAAAAGATAATAAGAGTTTAAGTGACTCTTTCTCTCTGGATATCTAATTACTGCAAGCATTTTTATTAGATGATTTATAGGCACATATCGTATAATAAACTATCAAGTGATAAGATAACAGAGGTACCTACTTAAAGGAGTACGAAAAGTACATTAGAAAACGCTAACAAAGACCACTGTTACAAGTTTTTTTTTTGTAATAGTTATGACACGAATGAGACGCTCTCCTCGTAGTAAAAGATAAGGTCTATCCATGACCATTGCAGCGATACACAGAACTTTGTGTAGCAAAACAAAGTTCAGGGCATTACTGCTTTGACGGTCACTACTTTGAGAATTTCGATGGTAAGTCTCAACAGCCCTGTAATTCCGCAAGCTGCAGTACCCTTCAAACAGGAACACAGTATTGTTTACACACTACTGCTTGGCGGCAAAATATCTGGTACTGCGGTGGTATCTGCTAAGGAGATCTACCACCAAGCAGTATTTTTTGTCATAGATTTATTTCAACGGTACACCAAAATTCGTTTACGTTTATCAATAAAACAAGGATTTTGTGACTTCAAGCTGTTTGAAGTCACTTGATATCGAAATCAGTCAAAGTGAATTTATAACGTGATTTGTACCGTGTTGTTCCCGGAGAATCAAATTAAATCGCGAAGAAAATAGCGCCGTATTCTTATGAATAATGTATGTGTTCGAAGAAAGGGATACGCAGATGAGACCGTATTTCAGCTTTCGAAGTCTGAATGAATAATTTAAAATGCCCCAGCGACGTGTTTGTGTAGATAGCACGGCTGCTGTTCTGTGTATATTAACATGGCACGAGTAGTAATATACAACAAAGATTTTTAGACAATACTTATTGATATATTTATTTGGTTTTTGCCTTATTAATAGAAAGGTAACCAACCGGTCATTACTTAGTTTGAGATATATTTAACTTTTATTGATGCTTAATTTTCGAGGCGCTATAGGTACTTAACATGATCAGGTTATGGGATTAGAATAAGTAAATTAAAAGAGATTAAATATAAGTTTGTACATATGCTTTATTAGACGGCCCTGTTGGCTCATTGGGAGTATGCCTGTCTGAGCTGTAGGGCGTGGGTTCGATTCCCGCCAAGGACAAATGTTTGTTTGGTATAAACAAATGTGTGTTCTTTGTCTGGGTGTTCCGTATGTATTATAAGTATGTATTTACAACAAAAAAAAAGTATTTATGTATTCCATCAGTTATCTGACTTCCATCACGCAAGCTCTGCTTAGTTTGGGGTCAGATGGCGCTGTGTGTAATGTGTCCTACAATATTTTTTTTATTTTTTTAATCATACTTGGTGGTAAATCTGCTTAGCAGAAGGTCGTCTTGGTAGGTACCACCGCAGTAACAGATATTCTGCCGCGAAGCAGCAGTGTGTAAACATTGATGTGTTCTGGTTTGAAGGGTACTGCAGCTAGCGAAATTACAGGGCTATTTCAGTCGGGTTATAGATTTTTTAAACTCTTCAGCTTATTCATATATGTTATGCTATGGAAAACGTAAGAAGAGTTTTTATAGCATTTGTATTGGGGAATGTCTTTCTGGTTTGGTTGGATTATTTAGAATGCCTATGTTTAGAGTTTACAATGCGCAGATGACTGTAGTTACATAACGTGCAATATTATCTATTCAACGTGAACGAACGGAGAGTGTTTATAGAATTTTAATGGGTTTTGTTCGAGAAAGGGCACACGATCAGCGTTGCAAACGGCAGAAAATGTTAATATGCAGCTAGGTTGGAGTATCTTCTTGTTAATTGTTTTTGTTATCATAAAAATATAATAAGGTCAAGGGCAAATGACACAACGCACTAGTTTATGGATTCGGCATATCTAAGTTTTTTTTAGATATCTATCTATCTATACCTACAAAAATGATACCAAACTTAGCTATGGTTAAACTAATTGATTGATTCAGGCGTTACTTTGTGGAAGTCCATTTTGAGTGTTCAAGATAGTTATTTAGTGTATTTCCGCTTAAAATTCGTCTTGGTTACAAAAGTGACGAGGATTTAAATTTAACTAAATGACGACAATTTTCAAAAATCTATCCGAAATATTGTTATATCTAAAACTAAAATCCGACATAAACTTAAAACTTTAATAAATTAAAATAACTAATTAAAAAAACATTTTTTTTTTTTAAAAACCCCGTCCTAATCTGCGCCCCCTCGTGATTTGTTACCGTAACGCCTATCTAAGAACATGCACCAATCAAACCCAAACCAATCACCGAAAACTGCATTAAAATCGACCTAGCATTTATGGAGAAAAATGGCAACATGGATTTGCACAAACAACGTTTGCTGCAGCGCCTCCTGGTGAGTTGTCACCGTAACACCATATCTAAGACCATGCACCAATCAAACCCGAACCCATAACTGAAAACTGCATCAAAATTGGACTAGTAGTTTTGGGGAAAAATGGCAACATGGATTTGCACAAACATCCTCTCACCCCAAACGCATATACCGTCTCCGTTCCGTCGTGGGTAAAAATAACCACAAGTCTTTATATGCTCTTCTTGTTGCAGTAAAAAGCGAAGAAAGCGAAGTATGGTTAAAATATTTTAACCAACTACTGTAGATACAGTTAGATTTCTTAGCAGACATATTATTTGTATTAATCTGACAAAGAATATCAAGCAGATTTCCGTCACCCTTGAATACTAATTAGTTTTTAAAATTCGCAGCACTCCTTGCTAACTAAGTGATGTAAACTTACGTCATAAGACAAGAATGTTGGTTATTTGCTTTGTGATGTCATCTTCCATCGAACTTGTGCACTACCACTACCACAGATTTCACTTCATCTTATGAACTGGATTGGTAGATATGTCTGTAGTGGTGTTCGTGCATGCATAAACATACGTAACCATATTTTATTATACTACGAACTACCAACAATTGTCGCTACTACTGCTATTCTACTAAATATTTAATTATTACCAGATGTTCTATTGGCTGGCCTCTTAGCTTATTTGGTAGTATCTCCGCTTTAGGAGCTGTAGGACGTGAGTTCGATTCCCATCTAAGACAAAAATTTATGACAACATTGTGTGCTTCAGAACTACATGGTCTAATTCCCTCATGCCCATTTTTTTATCGAACAGCCAGAAGCTCAAAAAAGCGATATCGTTTCATGGTCGATGTTCCAAAAACTCAAACGAAACGAATTGATTCCACGTTCATTGTGCGGACTGCTAGAGAGTGAAATGCGCTGCCTGAGTGGGTGTTCCCCGTTGGATACAATCTGGGTGTCTTCAAGTCGAGAGTGAATCGGTATCTTCTAGGCAAGCGTGCTCTATCTTAGACCGGATCATCACTTAACATCAGGTGAGATGGCGGTAAAACGCAAGCCTATTTCTTATTTAATAAAAACGAACAACATTTTTAAATGTCAGAGTGTTTTAATGTATTTTAAATAAATATTCACAAAAAGAAGTATTTTGTAATCTATTTGTTATTTAGTTCCCTTATTACAAAATTTTTGAGGCTAGGTGGCGCTCTGTTAATATATATCCTACGATATTTATGTACATATATTATAATGTTATGTAGTGTTGATAAATTATTGTGAAACAATAGCGTAATATTATACATGCATTAGACATGCGATAGTGTATGACCCATTTTACACAAATCATGATGTTTGGTTAGCAAGACAACTCTAAAGTGATATAGGTACTTGTTATACTGAATGGTTATCTAATAGACTTTGACAAAGTTATTTGTCGCGGATATTGTTAAATCCAGGCTTTTGAAGGATTATTTTTTCCTTTTTGTATCAGATCTGTCAGGTCGCGCTGCGTGTAATGTCTTACGATATTTTTTTTTACTTTTTTGTTTTATTGTATCGCTTAATTTCCTACGCTCCGGCACAGACGTACATAAGTTTCAACTGATCAACAAAAATATCCTCTCTTTCCTGCTTCTTTAATACTAAAAATACGAGATATACAATGTACGTAAACGATAGATAAATGTATAACAAAAGCAGTTTCTGTTTACTTCCACTACCAGGGGCGCTGTTTCAGTTCCCTTAAACTTATCGTTCGTTTACGTACTACGTCAATCTGACAGTTTGATATGTAAAAGCCTCAGATTTTTACTATGGAAACAAGCACTTTACTACGTAATGGTGGTATTTTATAGTACTCGGTTGGCTAGCTACTAAGTTAAAAATCTGCCGCCAAGCACCTAACAGTGTGTTCCGAGAGCCCCGCTTGAAAGCCAGTTCCATTCCAGGTTTGGTGTGTTTTACCATCTTCGACAACACCGTCACTTAACATCAGGTGAGCTGTAATCAAACAACTAAAAAACAAAAGCAAAAAACGTAGGGCTATAATGTATACAAAGGACGCAGCAACACTGATAAATCGCAGGCAAAGCTGCAAGACGCCACTATATAGTCAAACTCATTTGATTATCAAGATCAGAACAAAACTATTATCATAAAAGATAGCTACTTTTACAACAGGTAAGTCAGGAACAAATAAACCTCATTATATCCCATCTCAAAAGGAGATAATCCTTTTGGCATAGTGAGGACCACCCGCTGGTGACGCGCGATAGGGATCGCGGCATCAGGTGTCGGCCATAGGCCAGCCAGCCCACGTCACCATAAATAACATTCGACACTTAGACAATGGGCGCAGCGGCATGCGGTACCGGCCCGCGGATCCGAGATCCAAGATACGACCCGCAATCAAAACATATCGAATTAGAGAAGCAGACAACCTGTCCCAGCAGCCGACTGGTAAAATAATACAACACGCAGATACCAACACAGTTATTAGTTATCGGACCCTGTGACATTTACTATTTATCATAATCTTACACGTCCTATTGAGTTTGTTATTTAGTTAACTGACAGAACTCGAGTGAAGCAGATAAGGGCGGTGTAGTTTCTGTGTAATTAATACAAATTGCTAGTTGCCATAAGCGGGGGTCAAAGAGACCGCAATCGAGGATTAATGCTAGATAACCGATTGGGCGTCGATCGCGAAACTTTCTCACGATGGCTGAGGAGATAGCAAGCCGCGCCGCGGCTGCGGGCGCCGTCATATCGTTCGCCTCAGGGAAAACTGACAGAGTTACGATAGTTCCTTCGATGCCCACAGTTAATAATAGTTATCATGTTATTAATTACCACGATTAATTTTCCTGCTCCTAAGCATTTATTTTATGGGAAACCAGGTTACGATCTGCTTACGCGAATGATAAATCTCTCAATCATGAAAGAAAACTGTTATGTTTTTCACACATAGTTCTTGCGCTTCACCATTTATTTATCAAGCCGCAAATAGTTCCTAGAATTGTCTTGCTTTGAAAGTTGCATGATGCATATAAAATAAATATTTGCGGTAGTTAATTTTTAAACGAAACAGATGCTCGAGACGGAAAGTTAATTCCTTAGAAATGAAATGTTGTGTAAATATATAGTCTCGAGGTAAATATTTGGGCAGGCAGCTCAGAAGCAGAGCGCTCGAAACGCTTGCGTTACTTGCTTTTAGATATAGGTACCGTGTACTATATTTACTTATTTGGTCACTTTGGAGGTTTGTTGTCATTTGGGCATTTACTCAGCCACTCCACGTCTTACATGCTGTGAAATATGTCTGTATACGGTTGAGTCATTGAAGTAATATTGAAAGGAATCGTTTTAATAAGGATACACTTCAGCAGACTGAATTATACAAAAGGCACAATTATACACAATTATACAAAAGGCGTAGACTAGCATGACAATTACTAAAAACTTTCGTCAAGTTTTTGATACTAAAAAGTTATAGGTCTTTTTATTTTTTTGTAGTTAAATAAATAAATACCGAAGGACATTACACAGCGCCATCTGACCCCAAACTAAACAAAGTTTGTACTATGGAAGTCAGATAACTGAGAGACTACTTAAATGTTTTTTTTTTTTAATAAATACGGGACACACACAGTTTTTTTTTTTGTCCTGGTTGGAAATCGAACCCACGCTCTACAGCTCTTAAAGCAGATATACTACCAATGAGCCAACAGGGCTATCAAGTTATCAGGGGTTCAGGAACAGGTTGTCTGGCTATGTGTTTGACTACAGCTCACGTAATGTTAAGTACAAAAAAAATACAAAGGTTTTTTTATTGACTGAAATAAAAAGAAAATCGTCTATTCTGTACGTCTTATGAACGACCTTGGCATATAAATTAGACAGAGTTATTATATTTGATACTAGAAATATATCCCATCACTTCTCGCTAACTCTTACCTACGTAATTATGTAGGGAGTAACTTTACACAGTCAGATTTTTTAAAATAATAAATAGTCTACCGTTTGACCACCATTATAACTGAAGTTAAATGAAGTTGCTGTCTACGATGGAGCACACGTGCCTAGAAGATACCGATTTACTCTCGACTTGAAGGCATTCAGTTTCTATCGGAGAACACCCACTCAGGTAGCGCATACTCTATTTAGCGGTTCGCAAAACGACAGTAGACTCAAATCTTATTTTCTATGTAAAAGTAATGAGGCGAATGAGACGCTCTTTTGATGGTAAGAGACAACGCCCATCCATGACCACCGCAGCGATACACAGAACTTTGAGTAGCAAAACAAAGTCCAGGGCATCGCTGCTTTGGCGCTCATTACTTTGAGTCATTCGATGGTAAGTCTCAACATCCCTGTAATTTCGCTATATAGCTACAGTACTCTTCAAACCAGAACACAGTAATGTTTACACACTACTAATTGGTAACAAAATATCTGGTACTATAGTGGTATCTACCTAGACGACCTCCTGCTAAGGTCTACCTACCACCAAGTAAAAGCAGTGTTGTGTAAATGTAGTTTTTTTCGGGTCTCTGAAACGTCAACCATAAACTATGTAGGTATTGAGGTAGGTAGTAATTATGGTCGTTATCGCTATTATTCATCTCACTTGCTGACGTTCCATCTCTTCCTTAGTCTACATAGAACTCATTGGCAATGCAGCGGTAGTTAATTTAAATGGTAAATGATTGCGAGTTCACGGCACGAGTCTCTCCTTGTATGGAAGATGACATACGCCGTGGGAATGGCATCTTCTTTTCAGATATAATCGCACCATGTACGTATGGGAACTTATAAGTCGACATGGGAAATTCGTGTGACATATTTTTGCTTTATATGTATGTAACAAATAACTGAGCATAAGCATTTCGGGACCAAAATGTAAGGAAAATTGCAGTCACTTTACATTACTTTTACGCCCGTTATTTAGCTGATTATTATTAAGTATTTTGTGAGCGATTAAGTCCCGGTGATAAACATAATTAAATCTTTAAAAAATATTTATTATTATGTACTATACTATAAACAATTTAACATCGGTCTTGAGATTGTTATGCTTTTCAACATAAGTCTTCCCTAGAGCTCTCCATGCTTTTCGATTATTATTATTTATGGGTCTTCCTTTTCTTTGTTATACCCGCTATTTTCTTAATATCGTTATTCCATTTACTACACTGTCACCTTTTTAGCCGACTTCAAAAAAGGAGGAGGTACCTACTCAAATCGACTGTATTTTTTTAAATGTTTTTACCTCAGAACTTTCAACTGGGTAATTTAAACCGATTTGGTCCAGTTCCGACAATGGCATCCATGAGAAATCAAAATTAACAAAAATCAAAAAAAATTATACTTCGATGATATGTTCGTTTACTGCGAAACCTCGCTGTTTCATTGGAGCAGTGCGTTTAGTTGGCTTAAAGGTCATGAAGTCGGTTTTTTAAATTGTAAATTTATTAAACTTATACTTCTTTTATTTTACCTTGAACACTATTCTGTAACGTCTTTAGTTCATTTATCTTTAGTCCTTAATATCATGTATTGCATAAGTAATCTAAAATGGCGATGGGCAGGTTATATGATGTATATACATTACCTATTCGTAGCATATGATAACAAAACTACTATTACTTATTCTATGGCAATATGTCGTTTATTACATAGTTTCTATGTATTTCTAGACCAGAAAACCCTGTGAGATCAGTTTCATAAATCACGTAATGAAGAATTTACATAAAAAATATCAGTTAAAAACTTAAATAAGAAATAGCTCGAAGTTATTAAAAAATACACAGTCCGTGTTACTGATAAAGGCGAGTTTGCGTTGCGCGCGCTGTGCGTTATAACTGTTATTTATTCTGTGGTGATGCGCAATGTTTACGGAAGTGCACCGCGCCGCCCGCCTTGTACGCCGCCCAGTCTCGGCGCGCGTAAACATGAATGAATTGTCTAATTATGTATGCTACTACTTTCGGAACTTTATTTACTGTATATCGTTTGGGTTATGTCTGCTCTCTGCTCTGTGTTACGTAAGTTACAGAAGAAAAACTATGTTTTTGAAAAAACTGTTCCGGTTTGAAAGATACTGCATCTAATGAAAATACAGAGTTATTGTGAATAATCAGTAGGTATACTCAGCTAAGCTGCCCTAGAATTGGTTTTGTTACTTAACATTCTGAGTACCGCGGCAATAATCATGGACAGACGTTATCTCCTGTCAAGGTGGGAAAGTTATATTCATCTAATTACTTTTACATAAAAAGTTACAATTTCACTTGAGACATTTATAGAAATTTTGCCTTTTTCATGCAAACAGAAAAAGTACTAACTGTTTAATTGTTAAATCAGTTTTATTGTAAGATGCTTCCTTCGAAGCAATATCATTTTACATTTGCAATGTCCATATTTTAATATAGGTACCTATTGTTTTAAGGAGTTTAAGGAAATTATATCTTTTAGTGATAGAGTAGCTGATATAACGTAACTTTAGGTATATTCACACAGTTTGACAGTAAATGGTTGATATGACATAGTACTTATTCTTGGTTAAAAAGATTATCAATACCATTAGCAAGGCTTAAGTTTCATTCTTGGGCAAAACTAGTTCAAACATCTTACGTGACGGAATCAATATACTTAGCTAACAAAGAATCATAAAATTTTCAAACACTTTTCGCGCACAAGTTATTTCAGGAGCTGGCAATTGCTATGGCTTAAGCTCCTATGTGATTTCTAGCTATTAAAGATTATGCGTGTGTATTTACCTTCCCAGTGCATGATCGGTTATCCTAGGGCGCGTTGCCTAGCGACCAGCGTCGCCAGAGAGGCGACTGCGGCGAGCGTCGGGACGCTGCGGCGGACCGGCGCCAGTAGTGCCTCTCCACGAGCCACGCGCCGCGCGTAACGCTGCGGTACAACACTCAAACATTTGCCAATAAAGCACACTATGCTCCAAATGTGGAATTAAAAGATACGCAGTCTTTTCAGCCAGTGTCAATTAATTTTTTAATGCTTGCGAGTTGTCATAAAAATAAGCAGTGATTTAATTTGTCAGTGTCAGTGTTTTTTTTTTAAGTTTTTGTCATTGAAAATCATAATGCAGTGGTTCGTATTCAGCCAGACTCAAGTGCTCTTTTATGACGGAAAATTTTGGTGTTGTGTAAACATATGAAGAGGGAAGTGCCGTCAGAGTGGTTATTTTCTTTACTTCCTCATTTTTATAATAATGCAGATTTATTCCACGAAAAGTGGTTAAAGTTTGTTGTGCTAAGTGGTCATATGATTTTAACTATTAGATGAAAATAGTATTTAAGAAAAATTATTTAATATAATAGAAAGTTGACCTTCGTGTTTGCAAATGCTGTTTTTGAACCTGTGATACTTACATAAAATCTCGTTATCAGATAACGCGCTTCGCTAATTTACACTGCCAGATAAGAAAATATTCCATTGTTCTCGCAGGCTAAGATTCATATGAAACATAAACTATAATTTCCTATAGAAGATACAGCATACCTATCTAGATATGCAATAAACATCGTTTCATGTTTGATGCTCCCAAAAATGCAAACTACGGTTCGATTCTACCTTCATCGTTAGACAATTGAATTTGCTGCTTGAGTGGATGTTCCCCGATAGATACAATCTGGGTGCCTTCTCAATTCATGAGTGAATCTGTTTTTTCTAAGCAAGCCTGCTTTACCGTAATCCGAATCTCGCTTAATATCAGGCGAGATGGCGATTTAACGCAAGCCTAAAGTAAAAAAAACTTTAATAGTAGGTATTTTTCAGTTAGCTGAGTATATTTAAATTGCATATGATGCTGTAAAAAATATAAAATTAATGGTATGTACCGAGGCCATGGACTCTAGCCAAGCTTGCAATAGCCGCATTGATAGTGCAGCCAAGTCTGCAGTGGCGTCTATTGAAACCTTTTAGAAAATGTGTACCTATGCCTATTGTCTGATAAATAGCCACTTCTGTCCAGATCGTTGGCTTTGATATTATAGAGTTTGTTCAAGACGGAAGTGAGTTACCATTATCTAACATAATATTTGTCATTTTGCCTATTCGATCTCTGTCTATGCCATGTTAGAAAATTATTCAAGTAGTTTGAATTGAATAAAATACACTAGTAACTCTTACTTTCTCAAACTATAACTGTATGTCAAGGATTTTAAAGTACATAAATATTCTATTTGTTTTTATAATGAGACCAATTTTGGAAGCTTTAGTTGACAAATCTAAACTAACCAAAAATGTTGCTGTCTTTATCATTGTAGTCAATTGGACAAGGACAGCAACAACCTTTATTAATTTAGATCTGAAAACAAAACACTTGAAAATTTATCTTATTAACTTTTTAATATCCAGTTAGGCATAACAAAATCCAAAATACTTACACTGTAATAAAAAGACGTACAAAATTAGGTACTTTAACATTTTTAAAGTAATTTAATAGCTATTTATGATACATTTCACTTTTTTGACAATTGGCTGCTTTTACACGAATTATATGGTTTATTTGCAACCGATGTTACACCAACACTAATGTTAATTCTGATGACGTAAATACGAGTGGAAGCTAGTTAAAAGTTTCACACTTGTGACGTTTTATTTAGAAGAGTGCTACCCCTGGGTTCGTTCACCCC
Organism: Biston stratarius; assembly: GCA_950106695.1. Taxonomy (NCBI): domain Eukaryota; kingdom Metazoa; phylum Arthropoda; class Insecta; order Lepidoptera; family Geometridae; genus Biston; species Biston stratarius. The sequence continues at coordinate 16,973,426 of OX467115.1, read as the reverse complement.
GGCCGCGAGTAAGGTCAGGGTTATAGCTGCGTAGCCAGCCGCGCACACCCTCTATTTGGGAAGCTGGCAATAAAACGGAATCAGAGACGATCACATGACGTCTTGTTATAGACTCTAATCCATTCTTAATAACGGCTCTACATACATAATTACATACCTATGTACACAAATAAAATCACACCTTACGCACGGGAAGGCAGAGACTATATCTCTTCACTTGTTACGTTCCCGGTACATATCGACGCTTGAAAGGCAATAATTACCAAGCGACATGTTGGCAACTTTACACTAGAGCATAAAAAGATTTTTTTTGAAAAAAAAAAATTTCTTATTTAATAGCCTATTAGTCACAACTACTTGATTCTAACGAATTTTAAATGCAGTTTAAAGGCTTAATCAACTGGCATTTAAAGATTATGAATGCTCTGGTGTAAAGTTGCTAACATGTCGCTTGGTGATAATTGCCTTTCAAGCGTCGATATATTTCGCATCTTCTACTTTCATTAGCATTTTCATATATGATCGTCATTTGACCTGATTTACTTTAACCCGTATTCAATTTTAGACATAATACGTTCGACTATGCCCTTACCAACTTTTCCACTCACACTCTCCTTATAAATCTGTTTCACGAATATTCTTTATAACCTTACAACGCTTGTTCCTCACTTTATCCATAAACGTCACTCCAGTTATACTTCTTAGGCCTTTCATTTCCTCAGCAATAATCTCATTCGTCTATATACACAAGTCAATACAAAATTCGATGAGTGAAATTTAATAGTTAGTTTACAATTGTTGCGTCTGTAAACGCTACTGATATAGTAGACTGATATAGCTGATTTTTTCTATAACTTATAATATGAACATGTGACTTTTTAGCACTAAATTAAAATTTTGTGTACCTAGATAATGTTGCGCTTTTATCTGTACACAATCTTTCAATAGGTTAGCCCTCGAGATGTTGGCATGTTTCAAGGATCTTGACTGCACCCAGAAGTGATGTGGCGAAGGCCTTATATGCCGGAATGCTCTCTCAGAAGTCTCGGAAGTGCTAGCCCATCGTAATGAAGACGACATATAATAATTATTCTGATGATAAGGTCATATAATTATATTGTTTGTAATACGGGGCTGCCATAATCGCATTGCGATTAAAGCCCCTAAAAAACGAGTTAAAAATATATATATATATATTAGGTAGGTATATCTTAAGAATATATTAAATTCTCAAGAAACTTTTTTTGCCCTGAAACCTTCTAGTAGTGTCAGTTATTCGATGCCTTTTTAGCAAAGCTGAATAAGACAGGTTAAACTGCAAGACGCAGCTAGTTTTACATTTGAGTCAATTGTGATGTGAGGCGACCGACGTGGCGACACTACGTAGTAGTACTTAGCCTTTTCAGTTTTTCAGACAGAGCACGTCTCCACACTAAGAAAACATTCTTTGTTTTCCTGGCGCGTATTTACCAGTGTCTACTTCATGGCAAACTATGAATACTTTTTACACTACCTTAAAGCTTTTCATAAGACATGGGTTTCATAATATGTAACTACCTGCGCCCAGCGATATTACCTGCTACATTTTTTCGGGATAAAACGTAGCCTATCTGTTAATCCAGGGTGTCAGCTACCTCCATATCAAATTTCATCAAAATTGGTTTAGCCGTTTAAGCGTGAAGTAGTAACAAACATACAAACACACATTCACAAACTTTCGCCTTTATAATATTAGTGTGATAGTGTGATGAATTTGAATTATGTTGCTGGCGACATTTGATCTATATTTAATACCTAGTCATCCTATATTCTACAGTTCTACGATACATAATGATAACAAAAAGATAATATCTGCTGTCAAGCATCTAGCGGTGTCTTCCACCAACCTTGCTAGAGATTTTGCTATCCAGGTTAGGTGTAATTATCATCGTTAACCACGCTGTTACTTACCAAGTGAGCTATGGTTAACACCAAGCCTGTTATATAAATTAACTATAGAAATATAAATAATATGAATTTTATGATACTATCTAGACAGTAGACCGAGATACTTACTTGCATGTTTTAAGTTGATAAACATGCAAGTAAGTAGAACGAAAATTATCAACAATGATTTGTCGTAAAATAAAGAAACTACATCTAATTTTTACGAGAGAATTGAAAATAATTGGAGAAAGCATATCACTATTTTTCCAAGATTTGAAGTGGTGTTTTGTTCGGAATGCGGAAACATCATATCTGTGCATTGTATTATTTAAAAAAAATTATATTTTGTGGAGTGATAAAATTTAAATAAATAAATATCTTAGGATACACAGCGCCATCTGACCCCAAAATAAGCAAAGCATGTAGGTACTATGGAAGTCAGATAGCTGATAGAATACTTTTTTTTGTTGTAAATACCTACTTATAGAAGACCCAGACACAGAATAAAAATGTTTGACCCCACCACAAAATGCTTGTCCCGAGTAGGAATCTAACCCACGCCCTACGGCTCTTCAAGCAGACATACTACCAATGAGCCAACAGGGCAGTAAAAAAAATATAGCGTTTTAATCATATAGGAAGAAACTATAGGTACGCATGTCATGTCTTTTAGCGTTGTTTCTAAAACTCCGTAAGATATTTTAGTAAAACCACCACTATTACTGGATCATGGACTGGACTTTATCGTGATTTGTTTTGTGGGATTTTGACAGTGACTAAGACTTTATCCATTCAACATAAATGGGGAATTACCAGACTATGAATAAAAATTAGGCATTATGGATTCTGTACCGTTGCCGATGAATGAACAAAAAAGAAGTTGTAGTGAGTGAAAGTGTTATTATCTGTCAATGGAACATTACTGATGTTGACGGACTGTGGAGTGTGGGCATGGTGCTTCGGGGGAGAGTGCGGCGCGCGGGGGAAGCGGACGCGGCGCGAGCATTGCACAGACTTGCGTTCGCGCTATGGCGAGCCGTGTTCTATCTGCAGCGGGGCGAAGCGCGAGCGCGCCGCTCTAGAAGCATTTGTCCAGAACAGCGCAAGCGACCTGTGGTAGGTTAAAAACCTTATACTCCACATAGGTTGTGTTAGGTTAAGGTTTGTTTCTGAAGAAACTGTGAAGTAATACACAGTAATCGGGAACTAATCACAAAACAATGAAATTTATTTATATTAAAATTCGTTTTCATCATGACTTAACTCGCATCACAGATTTTTTAAAATATTACAGATTTAATATTGTGTATGAAATTAGCGAAAACTCCTCCGGTCTTACAAATTTGCTATACACATATACATACCGATGTATTTGCATGCGTGTAATAATTGTAGGACCGAAGTGCCTTCACTAATATTTTTTCTACGTATAATATCTTAAAATTATTTTACAAAGAAACAAAACCGTCTTCAATGTAACTTGACAATCGCATAAAATTGATCACATAGGTATATACAAGAGATGCGGCGCTAAACCAAAAAAGAAAAAAAGTGTCTTTAGTGTAATCTCGAGATGCGTGTAGCCTGCCTCCTTTGTATTGGACAACGCGTTATAACTAAGCTCTTTGAGTGAAGGCAGCTAATTTGTAATAGAGTATCTACGCCGACAAAGCTGCAGTAATCACTTAAGCCACACCTCGTACGGCCCTCATTTATCAGCTTTATTGGACGCGATCCGTCCGATCGCGATGGCCTCGTGGGACTTGACAACATACAACCCTATACTTACAGTGATTAGCAGAAAAGACGATTGCTATCACATCGAGTTTCCAAGACTTAAAAATAAAATACAGATATCAATCGCGTGTAGATATAAACTAGATAATGGAATATCCGGAGTTTTGGCGGGAACGCGGTGAGCGTCGTGTCGCCCCATTGTATTTTTTTCTAAAACTAGTGTTTTGTCGATGCATAAAAATAGTGGTGTTTTATTTATAAAGTGCTGAATTACAAGCGCGAGTGTGGGAGAATGATATAATTTGGTTAAACATAACTTCTCGTATTGCTTCCAAAACTCCATCCAGAAGCTTATAGTAAAGTCGCCACTACTTTACTAAAGCATGACTTGATTTGACTGAGACCGACTGGACTTGATTAAGACTAGACTTTGACTGTAACTATAGATGATAAAGAAGCTGAAAAATGAAGACTACTTACAAAATATAGAAACATTGAAACTGGCAGAATGCACATAGTGCAATGCCAAGAAGAAAGAGAACCTGCTCTCAGATCAAAAACTACAGTTTGCTCGACCTTGATTTTGACGTATAACTTTTTTTTTTTCTCTTTCTTCTTGGCATTGCACTATGTGCATTCTGCCAGTTTCAATGTTTCTATATTTTGTAAGTAGTCTTCATTTTTCAGCTTCTTTATCATCTATAGTTACAGTCAAAGTCTAGTCTTAATCAAGTCCAATCGGTCTCAGTCAAATCAAGTCATGCCTTAGTAAAGTAGTGGCGACTTTACTATAAGCTTCTGGATGGAGTTTTGGAAGCAACACGAAAAGTCATGTTTAACCACATTATATCATTCTCTCACACTCGCGCTTGTAATTCGGCACTTTATAAATAAAACACCACTATTTTTATGCATAAAAACTCGAAAAAACACTAGTTTTAGAAAAAATTACAATGGGGCGACACGACGCTCACCGCGTTCCCGCCAAAACTCCAAACGTATAACTTATTGAACCTATACTATTAATAACTAAAAAAAAAAAACTTGATATTGACATAATGCACGAAGTACGATGTCAAAAATAAGAAAAAATATGAGATTTAGTTTGGCGGGAATGTGAATATTTTTATGTAAATGATATTTATTTTTGCGTAAATGATAGATATTTAGTTTTGCGTAATTGCCTAGGTGAATATTGCGTTTTACACAAGTTGTGTTTTTAATTTTAACTTGTAAATACGATGTGCAGATCGGCAAAGTTTTGTCATTAATTTATCGGGAGTAGGTATGCATAACTATGTTTGTCTTGAGCATCTGGATCCCAATAAGTAAGAATCTAGTTGGTCCCTTCTAGAGGTTATTTTTATAATGTTTTATCAGAGAAAATAGACACCTATAGATTAGTTTACAACTAACACGTGTCATTAAATATAACCAAGTGGATTGTCTTTCAATAAAACTATTAAATGAACATTTAACTGCGAGGGCTCAGCCAACTAGAACAGGTAATCTGATGACTTTTTTGTTATAGTACCTATCATTACTCGATCGGTGTAGATAGTGAAACCGAATGCATTTTTGAATGCCAACATTATACTGCCCAACGGAACATTATCTCCGGAATGAAATCCCAACGGCCTCGGTCGAGCGCTGTCATTCAGAAAAAATAATGAAGATTAAATAACTAAGTACTTTTGATTTCATTTTAATGACGGGATTGACCTCGAGCTGGCTAACTTCTCAGAGATTTATTTTGTTATGCAAATAAAATATTACTATTGAGTCGGATTATTTCTATAATGAGTTTTAAACATACTTTATTTTTTATTGTTTTAGTCTCGAGCTGTAAGCGCCCCGGCCACACCCGCAGTAACGTTTGGCCGAGAATCGGTGAGTTTTTAAAGAGCATATAACTTAACGTTTCAACAACATTTGTTATTGCAGTCAATCTTCAGTTTTTTGCTTTGATATTTAAGAAGGGTCTTAAATATCAAAGCAAAAATATAGCGGTTTCGCAATTCATTGTTATTATTATTTTTTTCTTCTGGTATTTGAAAATTATCTAACTAAGCCATAATCTGGCATTCGAAGTTCTAAAGAATAAAAATAGACTTATCTATAGCTTCAAGATATATGTAGGTACACACAATGTAAGCTCTGAAAAACACGCTTTCAGTGTTATCATAGATTTATTATATAGATTAAATCATGAACTAAAAACGGCTGAATATCGCCTTAATTTACTAGCTTTAAATAAATGGAAGGGCGACCACAAATTACAGAAGTTAAACTTAAGTGCAGCAATCATACAAGTCGGCAGGGAAAATCATGGGTGATCTGCTTGTAAATTGTTTGCAATTATTATAATGCTTAAGAATGTGTAATTCCTCTGGCGTTTAACATAAATAACAGTATTTACTTATTCTTAAATAGAGGCTATGCCCATTAACATGAAGTAAAGCGAGTAGAATAATCGGATTAAATTCGTCGTGGGCAAGAAAAGTTTTCGTAGCGGAGCTTGTGTGCGCCTACACGCTGTTTGTGACACTTTCTTAGTTACGAGTATGTCTCGCCTACGACCTCTTGTTTGATCTGACATAAATACACTGAGGCAAGGCAAACCAGGGCTTTTCACTTTTACATACCGTGTCACCGTTAAAATATTTAAGTGTATGTGAAAAAGCTTAATTAAGGAGTGTAACTTTTTAGGGTTCCGTACCCAAAGGGTAAAACGGGACCCTATTACTGAGACTCCGCTGTCCGTCCTTCTGTCACCAGGCTGTATCTCATGAACCGTGATAGACAGATAGACAGTTGAAATTTTCACAGATGATATATTTCTGTAGCCGCTAAAATTATACTAACAAGTAAAATTTTAACAAAAAAAAAACCGACTTTATGTGGTTTTCTCATAGATGTCATTGTCAGAACTGGACTAAATTGAAATGAGAACACACGGGAAGCACCAGATATCAAATAAAAAAAGAATCATCAAAATCGGTTCACTCAGTCGAAAGTTCTGAGGTAACAAACATTTAAAAAATACCAGTGAAATTGAGCACCTCCTCCTTTTTTGGAATCGGTTAAAAAACATAATAAAATAAATATTTCAGGGGCTCCCATACGCGAACCCTTCGTGCGCGAGTCCGATTCGCATTTGGCCGCACTTTTATTTTGATTGAGTAGTTAAGATCTCGTGTGTGTTCAGCGTGTACACTTGTACAGGGTTCAGCATGTACCGAATTAGTAGTGATGACAGTGAAGGACTTGTAATTTTTCTCACTATTTCCTGGTTGTGTTAATTCAGGGTTTATCATACTTAAGAACTTCCGTCAATGATCGAATGTCTATTTTTGTTTATGAACGAAAGTTCATATGTTGATGTTTGAATGTTCATGGGCAGGCGTTATCTCAAGCGTTTCGATCGTCTCTTTACTATTACTTTTAAAAAAAAACGGTTGAAATTATTAGATACGATTAAGTCTAAATCCTGTGTAATTTTTGGATCCAATAAAGGTGCGGGTCAAGACAAACTTAGTATATAATTGATATAACCAAGCGAGAAGAGATAATTTTTTATTTAAAAGCTAAAATACCTAGTATCTTGTAAGGTAAGGTTTATTGTGGTTTACAATGAAATAAAAACAGTTACGGTAAAATGTCCACAGAGTGGAGGCAGATCAGCGAGCTTCCCCGGCGGGCCGGCGTCGCGACTCGATCTGTGCTATGTGGCGGAACATATGCTAGCGCTCCACCTGCCTGAGCGGGACGGGCACGCCGAAGCGCAAGCCGCGCATATGCTCACAAACAAGCATGGAGAACACTTTATGGTAAGAATATCCTCAGAGTACATGATAGCTTCCCTACCCATGGCATTGCAACTCGATGATACGTGTGATATGATTGCCATGATAGTTCATTTGGTAGTAGTAGCTCTGCTTCCTGAGCTGTGGTTTCGACTCCCACCCAGGGCAAACATTTGTATGACGAACGTACATGATTGTTCTGTCTGGGCGTTTCGTATGTATTTACAAAACAAATATATCTTAGTATTTCATCAATTCTCAGGTTCTCATAGTATCATCAACATCAGCCGTAGGACGTCCACTGCTGGACATAGGCCTCCCCCATTGATTTCCATAAAGACCGGTTGGAAGCAGCTCGCATCCAGCAAGTTCCTGCGGTCTTTATTAGGTCGTCTGTCCGCCTTGTGGGTGGACGTCCTACGCTGCGCTTGCCGGTCCGTGGTCTCCACTCCAGAACTTTACAGCCCCATCGGCCATCAGCTCTGCGTGCTATGTGCCCTGCCACTGCCACTTCAACTTGCTAATCCGCTGTATTATAAGCTTATAATAGTATAAGCTTTGCTAACTTTGGGGCCAGATGGCGTTTTATTAGTTTACTGCTTAACTGGCTTTGAACAGACTTTTACCATCGAGATAGTGTATCGTTCGTCTCATTACTTACGATAATTAACTCGTAATAAATAATCGCCTTGTAATTTCGGTAGCTGCAGTACCCATCCAATTGGAACACAGTAATCTTTACACGCTGCTGCTTAGCGGCAGAATACCTGATACTCTAGACGAATTCCTGTTAATTACTTAGTAACTATTGACACTAAGTACTAACTTAATATTATCATAGTAAAGACGTAATTAGCATAAATTCATGCTACCACGCCATTTCTTCTTTCTTACCACCGATGATGGGTATCTTAGTACAGCAAACAGTTAGGAATAATATTTATCAGTAAGAGATGATTGGGGTCACTTGAAGCCCTGAATGAAACAAATAAAATGGTTTTGCGCAGTTGTAAAATGAACATATGAATTCACATCGTAAACCTAGACCTCCAACAAGTAACAAGGAAGTAATATCGACCCTATAGCTGGAATACTTCTTCAGTATGTATTTGGCTAGAGATATCGAAATATAAGTGTGACGGGCGGATCTCATATACATGATTGACTGTTCGTATAATGTGAATCGAAGGGGACTTTATTGGATTTGTCTAAAATATTTTCGTTATTTCCTTTGTGAGTGATCTATTTTGAGACGTATTAGATATTGTACTTTAATATTTTTTCAAGCTTACGACTATTAGATTGCTATGGTGTGGCATATTTACCTAATGTACCAAACACTAGCCACTTTAATTTAAGCGCATAGATAATGTTAGTAGTATCGAAAACCGATATCAGTACACTACTTTATTTTTTTATGTGTTTTTGTACGTTCAAGTAATAAGACGAACGAGACGCTCTCCTGATGATAAGAGATAATGCCTGTCCATGACCATTGCAGTTATACATAGAACCTTGATTGACAAAACAGGTAATTGCTGCTTTGGCGCTCATTACTTTGAGACATTATATGGTTAGTCTCAACAGCCCTGTAATTTCGCTATAACTGCAGCACTCTTTAAACCGGAACTACAACTGCTTGGCGGCAGAATATCTGGTACTGCGGTGGTATCTACCTAGACGGTGTCTTGCAAAGGAGTTTTTCTTGATAAGTATTAACCTCAGTTCACCCAAGTAACCGGTTATATAAGGTCAAATGTATATTTATAAAGAAAAAATTGATAGATAAGATAGATTAACTATCTTATAACTCTTTATTGTTCACACTAAAATTACAAAATTTAATAAAACGTTTAACGTTGACAATATTGCAACAATTCCTGCGGCCTTACCGCTTAGAGCGATCTCTTCCAGCCTTCTTTTCAACTTTCTTCTTTTACTGAACACTATCAAACTGTAACGGCATAAGTACTTGCATAAATCCTGTCATCTAAGTCATCTGTAATCCAGTAATCCTGTCATGTCACATATAAGGAACATTTCCGCTATTGCCATCAGTCTGTAATCGTAAAAATCTCAATTTCTAGGTATTCGAAGTGAGCGGTGGAGACAACAGCGATGGGCATACAGCAAGGAGCGTATTTGGACGCGCACGCTCGCTAGGCTGGGCGGGCGACTTGGCCCCGCCCTTGGAGAGGCTCTGTGCCGCCTGCAAGCACATAGAAAGCTGGCTCGCAGCGCACCCGAAGAACGTTGCTATATTACTGGCTTGGTAAGAACTGTTTGTACCATCATCGTCGTTTTAAGTCATATTCACTTACCGTTGCTCTTTGTTAGGGGTAAAGATGATCATAATGATGTCAACTTCTCACGACGTGAAATACTCGTATCACGCGTGAAAACGAGACCTAAGAACAGATTAACTTTAAACAACGTTTATAAGTAAGGCTCAAGGGATATAAGCTATAACATTAATTTTGAGTCTGTGAGCTCCGGAATTATTTTGTACTAATAACGCGCCGTGGTTTCGACGCGCTATCATGCAGAAACCTTTTTATTTATTATTTGTGTTAATTTTAGGTATAATTGTAAATCGTGCTCATTTTCGCCAGGTGTTATATAATATATCATATATATAATCAGGGATATAAGTTTGGGGAGTACAAAACTAAACAACTTTAAAGGGGGTAATAGTATCTACGCATCAATATGAACAACTTTCACTACGGTTACATCTAAAAGATAATGAAATAAATCAGGTGTTTAATGTAACAAAAATGTATAGAACAACAGATTTCTCACTATTTCAGAGTTTTGTCCGCAGTGAAAGTTGTGTATAACATGGAATATTAAAATTACTATACCTAGTGTACAAATAAGTTTGGAAGTGTATTTTCTTATATCCCCAATTAAAACAAATTCAGCTCTTTATCATGAAAAAATAGCATCATTATAGCGCGTCGAAACAGCAGGATGTTATTAATACAAATTAGAATAAATTAGCTCCGAAATTGACTAACACGAACTTGATCGAAAATCCAGTAACTAAATTACAAGCCAAATTTAATTGGGGTACTTAATTGATAACTAACCTAAAACTACTAAGCTAATATTCAGTTAGCGGTTTTATCAATTTGCTCTGGAAATTTATTCGTTGGCCCACGAATTAAAGGAGAAATTTGTAAATTACTTCGTTACAAATTCCTACAGACTTTATTTAAAGTGTAGCTAAATTTATTAACCTAAAGTTCGACAGAACAAAGTTACATTTTAAATGAATATCTTTTCTAGAGGAATGAAAACTAGAAATGTAGCGATTTCTTTTTTTTATTTGGCCAACGAACAATAGAGAATCCTTCAGTGTGACCCAGAATCCCTGGAGTGATCCTTAATTAAATGGAGTCGCTTGAATGGTTTTGCCCTCCTTGCTGTGACGTGACTCGAGACAGACTTTAATCTCATCTCGTTATTTTTTGTCGGATTTAAGGGAGCTTTGCGAGTGCTTGCCTCAACAACACTATCCACCATTAAGATAAAGTTAAGATTATTTGGACACCGTGTATAACTGTTTTTTCCTTTATTGTTGTTTGGGATAATATGACTAATTTTATCAAAGACAATCCATTTTACTGCTTTCCCTGTTTAGTGAGACGCAGTGCGGGTTGAGTAGATATTTGCTTACTTTGCTCATAAAATTCGCAAATAATTAAAAATCCAAAAATATGCTGGAGCGATCAGTACTTTTCTATAAGTAGGTACAATACATTGTGTGAGAAGTTTTGGCAGCATATTTGTATATATAACCCCAAGTTTATATCCCTATATTTAAGAACATATATACATATATATAATTTTATTGTCTATCAAGTAATACAAAATAAATATACGCTGCAATACAGTTCATGCAATGCAGTTACTGCCTTTTAGATTTAAGCTTAGAGTTTATTTTAGGGTTTTAATCTAACCCAAACATACTTTTCCATCGGCAGGGGTAACCGGGAGCGGCTAGGAGTCCTCGTGGCTGCCTATATGCACTACTCAGCGATATGCGGCGCTCCGGAAAACGCTCTCGACAGATATGCAATGAGAAGGTACCTCGATGATCGGGTCCCTGCCTTCCATTTGCCTTCCAATAAACGGTAAGTTGCTGAATTGATATCAAAAATTTACATGGACACTGTTTTATTCTGTTCCTACCCGTGGCTGAAGATTACACAGAACAAACACAAGATGCTGCTCTGGGTAATGTCAACCACCTTTATAAGTAATGTCAGATCACATTATCAAGAGTAACGATATTAATTGATTGATTCAGGCGTTACTTTGCGGAAGTTCACTTTGAGTGTTCAAGGTATATATTTAGTTTAATTCCGCTTAACAGTCGTTTCAGTTACAACAGGATGAGGGTTTAGATTTAAACTAACTTAACAATTACCTAAAATACTTATCCGAAACTTTACTTAATATTTAAAACTGAAATTTGACATAAACTTAAAAGCTAAAACCAAATTAAACAAAACATATAATATAAATAAAAATAACCACAAGTCTTTAATATCCTCTTTTCCTTATCTCATAATAGGAAAAAAGAAGGAACTTTAAAGACAAACAAAAAAAAAATGTTATATAAAATATACCAAGTATATAAAACCCGGCCAAGTGCGAGTCGAACTAGCGCACGAAGAGTTCCGTACCTATAAAAACGGCAAAAAAAATCACGTTTGTTGTAAAGAAGCCCCCTTAAATATTTATTTTATTCTGTTTTTTAGTATTTGTTGTTATAGCGGCAACAGAAATAGGTACATCATCTGTGATAATTTCAACTGTCTAACTATCACGTTTAATAAGATACAAACTGGTGACAGACGGACGGACAGCGGAGTCTTAGTAATAGGGTCCCGTTTTACCCTTTGGGTGCGGAACCCTAACAAAAGAGGTGTTTGCCAATACCGATAAAATCGGCTTTATCCTTTAAGAATATAATTCTTACAGCGCTGGTTTACATTTTGTTCTTCTACTCTCGAACTCAGGTGTTAAAATGTTCTTATCCTTTTTCCACAGGTACATAGACACGTTTGCGGGCCTGCTGGCGGGCCAGATCCGCGTGAATGCAGCGCCCCTGCACCTGACGCACGTGAGCGTGGCTGGATCGCTGGCAGCTCCGACTACGCCCACTATCGCCTTCCTCAAGATATATGAGAACTTGGTCTGCGTTTATACCTCAGGTGAGAATGGAAGTTGCTTTGATATATTCTTCATTGCTTACACCAAAAATATAATCTATGTCATAAAATTGCTGAAAACTAAGTACTCACTCATATACACACACACACACACACATTCTCAAACACACACACACATCACACTCGCACTCACACTCACGCACACGCACACACACTCACCCACACATTCACACCCTCTCAGACACACTCACACACAAATATATACACTCAAAAGGCTTATTACTGTCTGAAAATCAGCTGCTCCATACATTTGTTCAAGAGTCCAAGTAAATACTTTTTTATAGAACATCTGAGTTTTTTTTCCACGATTTCATAGTCGTGCTTTATTCATAAAGATGATATACATACCTTTCAGCATAGTACATCTCGAGGTTGTAACCTTATATGTATTAAGTTATCATACATTTTTGGTGCTCTAGCAAAATATTTAAGATTGTAGAATACTAAAGTTATACCCCTTGCAGGTTTATACATGGTGAATGGTGGCGGATGGACGGTAGGCGTTGGTCGGCTGGCGCTCCGAGGCGACGTCCTGGTGCGGGCGTACAGGCGGCCGGCGCACGCGCACGCGGCACAAAGGCACCTCGTGTTCGCGTGTCAGTTCCACACGTGTGCCGTAGCCGATCACACTCTATCCTTCACCAAGCAGCAGCTAGACCACGCTGCACATGGTAAACATTAATAATAATATAACTCTTTATTGTTCACACCAATTCGTTACATAAAGCTTTATTTTTGTATTTATTTTATATTTTTGACTGATAGCAAACTTTATTTTTTGAAAATTATTTGATTTCTATGCTGTATTTGATTTTTAATACGTTTTCAAACTTTTTATAGCGATGACGTCATAAAGTAGGCTGAATATTTAAACCCTAAAACAAAAAAGTATTCATAGCAGAGCAGGCACTCAAAATAGCCCTACCTACATATGTGACGTCATTAAAGTTCAAATGAAAGTCAAGTTTATTTTATGTATTTTATTTAATTTAAGATTCTTAAATCTCGTTGTTTAAAGAGTTTTAAACGTAAAAATAATGTATAGGAATGTAATTTTTCGATTTGGTTTTGAAATCGTATCGATTTTTTTCTTTACATACCGAATTATAAACAAACACAATACACACACATTCACATTTTATTGTTACCTGACTGGTGCCACAGACAATATTGTAATGAAGACCTATTATCCCTTAAAAAAAAATACTATGATATGGTACTATGTATATGGCTCCACAGTCACTGGCTGTAAGTGTTCCCAATATTTTGGCCTTACGTAAGTAACTTCCTTAGTGAAGCTACAGATCAAGAATTCTATTTTAAATCAATTTTCGTAAAATCATATCGTTGGAGAGAGATCCCGCTTCGGTTTATTTCACTCTAGGGATTTTTGGCTTTACCAAAAGCATAACTTTACCAATCCCACCAGCTCCCCTACCACTCATCGAAAACAGAATTGCCCTTGCCCTTACTCGCGCGTAATCATGACAAGGATAACACTAAAAAAATCCGACCAAGTGCGAGTTGGACTCGCGCACCAAGAGTTCCGTACAAACCTGTAGGTACATAAGTAAAAATTATAGTTTTTTAAATGGTAATTTTAGCTTTTCGCAACTTTTCCTATATCTTTGCTACAAGACGTTGCTTCGTACCAAATTTCAAGATTCTGTGTTTACGGGAAGTACCCTGTAGGTTTTGATTCTCTTGCGAGTGTCGAAAATCTGCAGCATAAACGGTTTTATCTTTTGTTGGCTTAGAAGTTAGATTTTTCACAGCTCCAAGGGTCAGTAAACCTGAGTATTTGATATGAATTTCAGCTTGATACCTCCACGCGTTCCTGAGAAAAATGGTCTTGACAAACAGACAGACGAACAACAAAGTGATCCTATAAGGGTTCCGTTTTTTACTTTTGAGGTACGGAACCCTAAAAAGGCATAAATATCATTTACTGTTGATAGATCCGTCATTCCCGAGTGACGGGGCGGTAGAGCTAGTGTTCGCGCGGGGCGAAGGCTCCGGGGGCGCTGCGCCGGCTCCGACGCCAGCCGCTCCGCTCCGCGCCGCGCCCGATGCATTAGCGCGGGCTGATTCACTTGAGCACCTGCGACCGCTGTCTACACTAACTGATGACGAGCCTGGTGAGTATACTATCCAGCTAGATGGCCCGCAGCGCAAAATAATATTCTGTATTTTGACATGAGGAATAAAACCTGTCTTGCTATTTGAACAGTTTAGCCGTGGTTTATGCCAGCCCTATATTTAGCCACTACTGTAATCTGTATCTGCACATATATCCCACGCACTTTAGATGGTACTCATAGTATCGCTCGAACACCTGCATCTGCCGTCGACAATCACTGAGTATTTCATCCTATTGTATATTTAATCCGGCTAAGGAGCACTAACGTAAACGCTACCGCAGGCCGTACATGCGTTAGAGAGGTATCATTTCAATGTTTAGGTAAGATCAACCGCCTTTCCTCACTGTGAGGCAAATAGCATGAGGTTGTCAATCGTCGCTCGGCTCGCAAGTCTGTCGCTTATAACGTCGCTCGTATTTGGCAATTTGTTGCGACTAAAGAATAACGACTACTAAATAATAGGTATAATCCATATCAGTTAACATAGTGTTAGTATATTGAATACATACTGTTATCTATATGGATAATTTTCTATTTTTAATAGAGTAGAGATATTTTTACACTTAAATTCAACTTTTGTTCGCGTGTGTGGCTAGTATTATTATTTATTATGTGCTACGTGAATCGGGACTTTCGAGCTCCCTCGGGCGCTGTCGACACTCGCTGTTGACGGGTCTGGTAAGTATACAATCCAGCTAGTTGATCGAGAATATTATTACTGATATGATACGAAAGAAAAATTGGGAAAGCTAGAAATCTGTGGATCCTTTGGTGGGTGAAAGATCCACCTTTTTTGGTAGGGAAAATCTGTAATGAATTCTTCTGGTTTCGGGGGGAGCAAGGTAGTGGAATCTTCCCGGAGTGACAGCCTATCACCTGAAAACCGTGGGGTGTTTCTACCTAGTACCTATGTATGTGCTGGGAGCTACTATTGACAGCTGACAGATAGACTGACAGCTGATATTTTTAAAAATACGTAGATTAAGAATTGTAAATATCTTTTTTGTATATGCAATAATAATCGTATTTAAAATCCTCAAAATTAATTTTGGCTGTGTGAGTGGCAAAATAAATGTTTTATTCGCATGTTTTTGTCGTAGTATATCATTAAAGTAACACTAACTTCTCTTCATTTCTTCAGTTCTTAAATGTTATTATATTTTTTCATACTTTGCTGTATAAAATGTAATTCATATTATTTTCTGAAAGCTTTGTCAACTGAGTTAATATGAGCTCGGAAAGCAAAGCATCCGTACGCCATTATTAGCTCCAATGTTCGTGCCAAGTGCAGCTTACAAACTTGCAAATCACCTATAGGCAGGAATAGTTAGAATTTCAATAAGCTCTTTCACATCCTGTGTACGAATGGAGGTAATAAATAGGTTTATTTTAAATTCTCATTCGTGCAAATTAAGCTAACATGTCAGCATTTTTATTTGAAACTGTCAAAACTTCAAACTTCGTTAAATTTAACTGATGAACGAATAATTTACCGAAATTATAAACCGTTCATTTTGTACAGACTAAAATATTTTTTACTAATGATTAGTCTTCATTTCGAAATTGAACTAGCCGTTTTATAATAGAAAAACAATATTGAAATGTAGAAACAGATGGCAGTCGCTTCGGTGTTCAGTTTTAGACGGAAACACGTGTTAAAATAAATTATTATCCCAACTTTATATCACAAAACTGAAAGAGCTATTCAAACGGTAATAAAATTTTCTAAAATTAATCTGCAGCTTAAGATGTAACCGCCACTGTCCCTATTGTTACGTTTAATGAAGTCTTATAATATCGAAGCTCGTGTCTTTCGCGAGGAAAGTTGCGACAGAGAGTCATATTCACAGGAAGTTAGTGAATGAAAAGTTAGTTTAAATGTGTCATGAGTGTTGACAAAGCGTCGAACTAGAGCAGTTAGCGGACAGGTTGCGGTTTTAGTGGCGTTTCAGGTGTGTGTCTATTTCGGGGCACATGTAGTTACGGGCCGGCGCCGCCGCACCGCTCGCCGCCGCCCGCCCAGTCGCGATCCGCCCTCGGCGCCGGCACGCGTCGAATACTCTTTAATACACATACACGAAAAAAACACGCTCACTTTTCATATTCTCGCTTAGAAATAAAGTAAACTGTCTTGAAAAGTTAACCAGACTAACACGAAGATATTCTTAAATCTGGAGCGGATGGATAGGCCGTGATCGGGGTAAGTGGAACAAAACAATATTTGATCTCGATAATGTCTCATGTAATTTAATGAGCATTCTTTTTTTGTTGCCGCTCGTTGTTTCTAATGAGAATTGTTTTGTAATTTTCTAAACTTCCATTTTAAACAGCTATTAATTTTAAAAGCTTTCTAGACTTTCAAATATAACGCTGAAGCTACTGAAGATTTTTTTTTACTTATACCCAAAGGGTTTTTTAAATATTTTATTACAATATTGAAAACTTATAAACTCGCAGATATGATCGTAAAAAAATAACTATAAGCTATGTATTATTTTAAAAATTTTAGCAAATATCTTTTCGTACTTATGTAGGTACCAATTGTCAAACATGCCGCAAAATTGAAATCTAACGACTCTTACGAACCGCCAATCAGTAGAATACTTTGCCAGAGCCGATGTTTCTCAATAGATATAATTTAAATGTCTTCAAATTGCAAATGTGCCGTGGTGGTGCCGGCTTCAGAATAGTACCCCACCCTCTCTACCCGTGGTTGCTGTAAGAGTCGGCTAAGGGATATAATCCGGAAGATGGGCAGCAGCATCTTCCTTAAACAATCACACCTAACTGCGCTCGCCAATCCGCCTGCCAAGCGTGGCGAGTATTGGCAACCCCCCAGGAGGAGGCCTATGTCCAGCAGTAGACGTCCTATGGCTGATGATGTGTGATATGAAATCGCAAATGCATCAGTATCCTTAAGGCAAGCGTGCTCCATCGTAGATCGCATCTTCGAAGCAAGAAGGTGGCCTAACGCAAGCCTATAATAAAAAAAGGTGCGTAAAAAATGTAAAGATCTTCACTAAGTCAATATTGGAGTACATTTTGCCAAGTGAAACAAAAATGTATTAGTGTCATCAGCAAACGAGGTTCGCCTCGGTTTGCAGCGCGGCGCCTGCTCGTTAATTGCCCACCGTGGTAAATCGTTGATGGATGTCCACCGCTCTCTATAATGACAATCGAGCGAGTCGGTATCGCACCGACCAAAGGGCCGGCCTTATAACCTCAATCCGACACACTTCAACTTAATTCGATCCGAACGAATCGAGCCCACTGACTCACATAGACATCGACAATGAAACTCAATTGTAAGTCGCCTGTCATGTCAAATTATATTATGTTGTATGACTCAGGATAAGTAAATATTTTGTAAATTAAGAGCATAGAACATTCTGCTTAACCGTACACCTGTAGCAAATGCGAGCGTAGCACTCAATTGAACCTAAACTTATTGAGCGACTCACAGTGTCGCAGCGTATACAGATGATAGCTCAGTGGTTAGCGCGGTCAGTTTACACGCTGAATAACGTAGGTTCAAACCTTAACAATGAGCTTGAGCTACAGAGAAGGAAGACATCATGAAGTAATACCATACAATACATACAAATACCGCTACCACCATAGCATGATGGTAGCGGTACTTTCTAGTACTGCGCTGGCTAGCTACCAATTGCAAGTTGAAAATCTGTCGCCAAGCACCTAACAGTGTGTTCCGGCAATCTCACTTAAGAGCCAGTTCAATTCCAGGCTAGGTGTGTTTTACCATCTTCGACCACACTGTCACTTACCATCAAGTAACCTAGCCTACCAACCATTAAAAAAAAGTTTAGGAGAGTAAAAAACTGGTAGGTAGCTAATTACTCGTCGACGTTGTGGATTTGTAGGATGTTTAAATAAGAAAATAATTAATTGCTTTAAACCTATGAAGTAATTTAAAATAAAAAACACCATTGAATATGGTATGTGTATAATTCTTACTAATTTATTATTATGTCATGATTGAAATAAACGTACTTTAGTGTTATTTTAGAAGTTACTTTAAAAAAAGCATTAAGAAAATTTATTGTAATTGTGTTTTGAAAAGAACAGTCCCCTGAGATATATCATCAAAATTATGCTGCTCTAAAATGCTAAAAACTGTAATGTCAAAATGCTTACAAATTGTAAATAGTTGAAATTTTATATAGAATTCTAACTAGAGCAAAGAACGATTTTAGTGAGATTACGCCTCTTGGCTCCGCTCTCTTGATAACTCTTTTGTTATACACCGAAGAGTTTTGGCTGTATTATTAGGAACATGGTATCCGGCGCCGCGACTAATGAATTTTTGGACTCTCACGCGAGGCTGTTTGATCTGACGTCATGTTAGCTGAGCAAAATAAATTTAATGGCCTTTGGTCCCACAGAACCCGTCTTGAATTAATGTTATCTGGCTTGTAGCTAACGCGAATAAGCCGTAATTTAATAAAAATAAACGTGCTTAATAAGCTGTGAACAGACATTAAAAGTCTTAAGTATAAATTACTAGCGACCCGCCCTGACTTCTGGCATATTATTCCGATGGCTTGATTACAAAACATTGAACACAAACAAAAAAAACTCACAAATTTCATTAGGTATTATTTAAACGAACTTTCCGTAATAACTAAGTCACACTGAAACCTTATTAAAATCTATTGCGTGGTTTAGATAAGGAGTAAGCGAAGAAACAGACAGACGCGGATAGCTACTTTGTTTTATTCTGTTACTAGACAAGCACTGCTACATTATGCTCAAAAACTATATCAACTAAAAAAATCCTTCAAAATTGGCCTTATTGTACTGTTAGCTATTAATAAAACTCAATATATTCCTATAACGTACGGTAGCTAACCCTGACATGACACGTAAGTACGTATTATTTTCTTCCTAAGGCCGAGTATCTAAGGCTCAACGTAATTTTATCGCGCAAGCTTTCAGCTTCATTATACTCTAGTCAATGCACTAGTTGTATCTACTTGTAATGGACGCGTGTCTGTGTCGTTAAACACAACTTTACAATGTCTGTTTAGCTGTTTATCAAGACCAATATTTCAAGTGAGTGATCTTTAAAAGTTACTTCTTCAACGCTCGCTAATTTGCATGCAAATGAGGTACCTCCGCGCACCTTCGACGTAAAAAAATGATAACGACCATAATAACCGAATTCTTGGATATAAACAAAGTAAAACAACCAAAACTGGTTGCGATTTAGAGCTAACTTGGAAATAACGAGCGATAGCCCGTCGGGTTGAGTCGAATAATAATTTAGCTGAGCTTAGTTCCGAGGAACTCGGTTGTGGAGCGTGATGACATCACTGGTCGCTTCGTGCCGCGCATGCGTTTAACTTTACACCCATCTCAAACATTTTAACAGAACTATACCTTTTAAAAATACAAATTCTATTTAAATAGTGAAATTCGTTTTCTAATTTCACCATTTGTATTTGTATAGTGGGCGTGACATGTGCGCGTCCGATGCAAATGCAGCGTCACGGTCACGCTCATTTTCATTAGTTAACGAACTAAAAGCTTGTCGGCTCTGACCTATTGTGACGCCTGCGGTCTTTAAATGTGTCATTTTTTAATAAACATCGCTGACCCGCTCGCTGTTACGGTTATGAATCTCTATAAAATTTAACAAGCACCAGAAACCCAATATGGAGTCTTTGTAAATTTTGAAAGAAACTGATTAATAAATTCGGTAGCCATGGAAGTCGAGCGGCAGCGTTATGTTTACAAATCAAATTATATTATAAGTGGCACAATTAGATGAATGTTTGAGAAACATAAATTTGAATTAAATGGTGCATGAGATGCGACGGTAGGTGGAGACGGGCGGCTGCGCTCGCACCGGTATGGACATCCTTTTCCTGCGCGGTGCACATTTCGTAACAGTAGCCCTCGCTAGAACGCGTTATTTTCGTTGACATCACAGAAATAACCACATCTTCCTTAACAGAGGCCGACGGTCACCAGACGCTGACGTTGATATCTTTACACTAATTGCGTTATTGACAACCTCACATTTAGTACAGTTTCGAAACGCCGGTCCGAACATCGGCCGCGCCAGATGAGTCGCTTTCTCGCACTAGTCGTTCGCGAACTCCGATCCCACTATCTCGGTACGGGCTTAGCGAAAATTTGGCTCGTGAATTTAACTTACCGTGTAACGTGTTCATTATGTAAATGAGTCTTTTAATGTGTTCGTTCTTCCTTATTTGCATCGAGTATTTACACGGTCGGACAGTTTCAAACGTCTTTAGCGTTCAGTGTCACTTGCCACATATGTTTTAAATAAATAAAGGTGTTGTCAGTGCGTGTAAAGTGTATAACAAGGTAATGGCTATCTCATTAAATTCACGAATTCCGTATTAATTTATTATCTAGTCTTTAGTTTGTTGTTTTTTTATTGAGATCACGATTGATTCATAATAAATCGTTAATCTTCTGTTTCAAATCCTTTAGTCACACCATGACTGCTTCTATAATATATCAGAGGTCACTTCCTTCTTTGGTGTTTACCTTGAACTAACAAAACTAACTAGAATTCATCTTTATCTTCGGCTTACATTTTAAGACATTGATAAGTATAGGTACCTACTCATAATTTTTTTTCTGTTAGTTTCAAAATTTAATATGTATTATACAGATAGACATACTAAATATGTAGGTGCTTATATAGTTATCTATCTATTTGTACGTCTCCTCATTTTTAACTCCTTTAGTAGAATCTAGATGCTTCTTTGAATTTGTATGCTGGGTGAACGACATTATGACAATGGTGACTTATTTTTAGCTCATAGAAATCAGGTTCCTGGTATTCAGTCAAACAACGGTGTCGCCCGTAACCGCAGCTGGGATAACGGGAAGCTCTCCTAGTCCTTTTTAGGATGTGGCTGAACTACAGTCGCGAGTACTCGCTCTACCAGCTGGTGCAGTTTATGTACGGATCGTAATTTATGAACCCGCTTCCTCCATCATGGTATAGGATGGGCATTATTTACGAACTGTCTGTAATGGCTCAGAAATTTTCAGAATCGATATCCGGTCTCGCGCAACGTATGAGAAAATTATACGAGCCACCAAAGATGAAGCCGCAGCCAGACTTCGCTAATTTATTGGAGCGAGTCGAATTCAATTTAAAAGCAATTTGTAATTAAACCGTCGCGTCGCAAACCACATCTTCCAGATCCCGGTGAACGTTACGAGGCGAAAATAGATCCAAAAGTGCGCTACTTCAATTAAAAATTAGTGTTCTTCGATGCAGGCGACAACAACGGCAGTGCGGAGGGATCGGGTTCGGGCGGCGAGACCGTGGAAGGAGCGGAGGGTGCTCACACATTCGGGCCACTCGACGGATCCATCTACGCGACCGTGGTGCGTGGCAGCGGCGGCGGGCCGTCGTCTCCGCTGAGTGCATCCATGGACTCGGGGATATCATCGGCGGGGCGGCGCGCCGCGCCCAGCCCGCCCGACGAGCTGGACGCGCTGCTCGGCGACATGCTGCGCACGGTGAGCGCGCTGCCCGACCCGCCCGCGTCGACGCCGCCGCCGGCGCCGGCCGCTGCCGCACGCGTGCAGTCGCAGCCCGACCGCGCTCCGGACATACCGTACCACGCGCGCGCCGACTCGGCGCCCTTCACGTACGGAGCGGCAGGCGTGCGACCCGGCATGCTGCGCGCGCCCAACCGCCTCGCCAGCCCCGAGCTGGTGCGCCGCGCACTCGGCTCGGACACTTCCTACCGGCCCATCGAGGACGAGGACGATGACCCGCGGACTGCTACTCCCGAGCTTCGCGCGCCCCATACTCCTCGCACCCTACGCAAGCTCACACACGAAGACCTTACGACCACCAAATCAATTCCGCCGCCCGCTTCCCCCGTTACAAATGGAAGGTGAGCTTTTCATTTTTCTTATTCTCGTAATTATTATTCAATTATCTATGAACTGAGTTATAACAACAACCATCAAGTCGTGGGTTGTATTTTTGAATTGTGCGAATGAGTTTTCGCATACAAATATATCCAACGATTTTCTTTGGACAAGCGGATGCATTCATCAGCGAAAACTCAGGCGTATGATTAAAAAATAAAGCTCATGTCCAGAGGCTTTCGAGCGGCTCATTTATTCGGACACTAGGGCTGGCCGTTCATCTTATACAAACTTAATTTACGTAGTCAGACTTAAGATATAAACGAAGTTTGTTTATGGAAAATATTTATAGGCAATTGAATTTTAAGTGGAATCAACGACTTGCATAAAATATACGTTACCTCTCTCACCGAACCAGTTTCTCTGCGAACGTGTACCTGCCTCGTATAGCTAAATTAAGTCGTTCCTCTTTACATTGAAAGAAAATAAATGTGTCTATTTAGTCAATCCAATTGAATAATAATACTGTCATATTTAGGCAGCTAGTACCTACTGTAGAAGTCTACACATCCGGTCCGGTCCATAACTCATATTTACAATAAAATATCAATATGGAGTAATTAAAAGAAGGGATCCGGTGGCAGATGTAAACACGTGTTCCTGCACTGTGGGAGTGGAGGCCAAGCGTCGCCGCCTACATCATTGTGTTTACATTCACAACCTTACTAGCCACATATTTTTAGCATATTCAACTCAGTTTCGATAAACATTTCCGTAACCTCTGAAAACTGACGAGCTAAACATAAACATGACCACTTAACTCTTTCCAAAGCAAAC
The DNA here is from genome assembly GCA_950106695.1 of Biston stratarius. Lineage (NCBI taxonomy): Eukaryota > Metazoa > Arthropoda > Insecta > Lepidoptera > Geometridae > Biston > Biston stratarius. The sequence goes on along the minus strand of OX467115.1, from coordinate 16,949,846 downwards.
GTAAAACCTTACCGACATCACTGAAGACTCGTGAGAACAATGCAAGAGGAGACAGCCGTTCTATTAGCTACAGTCTAACTAAACAATCAGCACGACAAATTGGTTGACAACTCGGCTCAACACGGTATTGTGCGATGTGCGCGTGATCTTAATTTATTTGGTCGCATTCCGCTCGACCCACTTCACCGCCAATGAAGGGCCATAAAGTACTCGCACCAATCTCGGCATTACACCACGCTACAAGCCCTTCCTTATACTTAAGTGATTTATTCCGCTACGGCCCTATGAACTCTCGGAAACTCGGACAGATTTCTGTTCAAATATATGTTAGGAAGATGTTCGGAACCGAATGATCGAAGTGTATGTAGATGTTTTACTTACAAGGTGATAGGTTTCATTAGCAGGAGGTCGTCTAGGTAGGTACCACCTCAGTGTCAGATATCATGCCGTCAAAAAGTAGTGTGTAAACATTATTGTGTTCCAATCTGAAAGGTAATTACTTACCGTGCTATTAATACTAACCACAAAATAATGTGCGCCAAAGCAACGATAACCTGGACTTTGTTTTAATCGACTTCAAAAAAAGAAACTCAGAACTCCGTCATTTATAAGCCGATTTATATCAACGAAAAAAAAAATTTTCATTGTATAGTATCAACTAAAAAAAAGTTTTTATAGTTTGATTTTTAAACCAAAAAATATAGCTATCATCCAAGTAAACAAAATTGCGTATTTTGCTATTTGCTTTTCAGTGGTGTTTACGGTCACTGGATTAGCCCCAATTGAAGGGATGGAATGAGGAAGGTAGGCACCGGAACTTCGTAATAAAACAATGTTACCTAGCCGTGTTTGAGTTTAGTGAAATGAAGTAAAGACTTGTGTTATCCAATGTTTTGAAACCACTGCAATAGTTATGGATAAGTTTTGTTTCTTACCACCATGGGAGCGTTTCGATCGCCTCATTACTTTCTCAATGAAAATAATAGTAAAAAAATCAAAAAGTCATTTATTCAGTTTAGGCCCTGGTAAGGCACTTATGAACGTTAAGTTACATGTTTGAATCTACCACCGGCTCGTAATTACACTTCAACTGAGAGGACTCCAGCAAGAAACTCAGCAAGGCATTTTTTTGTGGATCTTTCTTTTCATATTAGGTTACAGTTTACAGTCATTATGCTTACTACAATTGTCACTTAGCCAGGGGGATGCAAGTGCAGAGAGAAGCTACTATAACCATATATTCCTGTATTCCACGTAATGAGCCACCTTATAGTAAGCTTTGTCAATTTAGTTTTTTAGTTAAACTAAAACCAGAAAATACAAAGACGCCAGAGAATGTCATGCGAAATAGCAATTATAGAGTCAATGGTACCGCACACAGGTGCACATAATCTCCTACTTTGTAAAAGAATAAAATCACAAAACACTTGAGTCAGTTATGGATTAAACTTTACTATTTAGTTTAATAAGTAAAAAGGCACATTAATAGATATTTTTGTACTCGGCATTACATTCTTGAAGCATGCCAACCTAATAAGTACCTACTGAGATAGGTCAGGTTTTTTTTACATTACGGCGTAGTAAAAGAAGTGGGAGGCAGAAATGCCCAGATACTAGTAACATCTTTACAGAGAATGGTGGAGTTAATGAATTCGACATTGCCTCCGTCTCGCGTATTTTTCTCAAACGATCTAGTTGATCGGTAAATTGTAGATTGGGCGGTGGCGTGGGAGCAATCAACGGACACTGGTCTTGTGGGAGGTAATTGGGCAGCTAAACTATAGTATAATGGAACGATCATAACAAAAATAAACCGGGGTATTTGTCATTTGAAACAAACCCATTGTACGTATAATCATGGGTACTAAAAATAATGAGCACAGTTGGACATAATTATCTTCTAAAAATCTTCGTTATTGCATGGTCCAGTCAGCTAGCTGACGAAACCATGTGATTTTATGTTATGGTGATTTGGCAATGGCGTGAGATACAACTTATTTTTTTTCCATATTAACATATCATGATATTGACATAATATCATAACTTTGACATATCATAATATTGACATGTCATAATATTGATATGTACCTATTTAATATTATGACATTATTAGTGGTATTTTTGAAATATTTTTAAGAAACTTTGGTGTTTTAAATAAATAATTTTAATGTACTGTATTAAAAAAAAATATATAGAAAATTATAAGTTATAAAAAGGTGACTTTTAGATAATGCAGATTTAGGACTATTCGAAAGCTAAAATAATGTATTAATAATTCTCGTAATTTGTGGGCTACGAGTACGACTAAAATCACAAAATTCCTTACAGTGACTTTCTTTATCAAATAAAATAAACTTTATAGGTTTTAAATGTGCTATGAAATTTAGTAGATACTGACGGGCACCATAACTATCATAATGGTATATGGATATTAATATAAATAAATGCAAAAATGTTTGTTTGAATGGAAACATCGGAAAATATAAATAAATAACAAAATCTATTATGTATTGCTGTCAACTTGAGTCTCCTCAACAGGGTTTAAACTACAGTTATTATTATGATAGAGACTGTGTGTGTGCAGCAAATACCACCTAATAATACAAGCCCACTACAATTTATTGTTTATTCATCTCGACTCGTTATTCTCTACATACGTAAAGCCCTTCTCAATGACTCTTATTATAAGCTAACGGTGACATTCTTAGAATGCATAATAACAAGAATAATGTACGGCGTTGTTATCGTCGCATAGTACAAACGTACCTACCTACTTCATCTTTGATATATACCTTGTAGCTACTTAGATTAAGTTATTGCTATTTTGAGCGCGAACCCACTAAAGTGATCCAATTATTTTAATCGTAAAACACACAAAAAGGTTCCGGTTTGATTTATAGTAATAATAGGTAATTTTCTGATCTTGACTATACTTACTCAGTTTACTTACTTTGTTGTTTAACATTTCTGACACATACATTCATTGCTAATGTTTGTAATATATTGTGTGATGTTACAGTAGTATTTCTAAAGAAATAAGGAAAACTTAGAGCAAAATATCATTGCATAATGCAATCAATACAAATAGCACTTAAAAAATTATATCGGTCAATAAGTACAGAGACCTGGCGCTGCATTATAGAGGGTTACATGAGTACGGCAAAGCCAAAAGAAAGCGTTGTGTTTTTAGCAGTCTATGTGTGTATGTTTGTACTAACGAGTGTTTCACCGTAGTTCTACACTACTCATCCAATTTTGATGAATGAGATGTCAATCGATTCGTTATTATGCTCCGGGGGACAAATGCTATATTGTTTCCTTTAATATTTTTTACCGTAATCGGGTTATAGTTTTTAAACTTTTTAGCTTGTTTAGAGTATTTCTTCAAGGCAAACGTGCTCCGTCACAGACCGTGTCTACTGAGGTGACTGTCAAACCCAAACCTCAACTAAAAAAATCTATACAATAGCAAAACAGAGACACATGCTACCCATCTATTATACTTAAGCTCACGTCAAAATTGATCGACATGAAGATAAATGGCGTCACAGATTTCAGACAGATATCAGTCGTGTCAATCACGCCGTTTTAATGCATTGTAATCGAGCCACTTATTGCGAAGTGCTTCTTTATAGCGGTTAACATTTAACAACGTTAAAGCTCTATTATAAATATAACAATCAAACGTGTTACGATGGCCTACCGCTTCAATCGTCGGGCCAAGGTAAGACAGAAAAAAATAGCAGAGATGTGTGTGGAATCTTGCAGGTACCGACAAATAGATGCTCCTAGGTACATTTGCTCAACAAACAATCCATGAAACGGAAGTATCGATGTCAGTAATTGAGGCAGTAAAGAGGCGTGGGCCGGGAATGTACCCGGTACCACGGAATAGTCCACTCGTTCCGCAACATTACTCACACACATGGGGACCTCTATAAACCACCTATTGCAAATTATTTATGCGGCGCCTACTGAATGAATGGCTTCTTAAGTTACACTCAAATCACTGACTCGACGTGACTGTTCCAGGAATTGGCTAACGATAATTTATTGCTAGTAAACGTATTTGAAATGGCCTTTCTAAACCGCGGCCATATTTGGTCTTAGATTGATCATAATAACTTTTTAACTAACGGCTCTAATTTATCCAAATCAAATCGATCAATCCGAATGTGTCTAACGAACGCCTTGTTGCGTAGACACATATGTGCGATCTGTATCTATAAAATATAAGATTGGTTAAAATAAAACTCAACACGCACTATCCTCTGGTGAGTCTCCCGCACTACGCCGAGTTAGATTTGATATTGGATATGGTTACGTAAAATCACAAAGCTTAAAGCTAAGATTAGTTTAATACTTAGATAATGATATAAAAGATAAATAAGTACTTTTAGATAACTTAATCGAAGTTTCTCCATCCTCGGCTAAACGCCCACTGTTTATCACGTACCATCGAGCGAGCTAGTAGTGGCCAAACGTAGTCGTTTTTAATCGACTTCATAAAAGGAGAAATGTCTCAATTCAGACATATTTTTATTAATTTTTTGTGTTTGTTACTTCGGAATAGTCCCAATAAACTACCTACTATCAGGTTTCATTATCAAGGTAGGCACCGGAACTCCGTATCAAAACAATGTAACCTAGCCGTGTTTGGAAAAGAATTAGCCCCGTAGTAACTTAGTGGAAAGAAATCGTGTTTTTTTTGTAAAAAATTACTTGTATTGTTATCGTATTTCTGTTAAGTAAAGTCAAAACACGTTTTATAGAAAAATACGCGCACAATTTATTATTAAAATATTACAATGTTTTGGAATCGGTAAAGGAAGCATTCGGAAGGATTCGGTGATGGATTTAGATGAAGTGACACACAGTATTTAAAGGTTCAAGAGGATCTGGAGTGGGGTCGAGGATAAGAGTAGGTGGGAACAATATTTAGTAAATTACCTAATAAGCTTATTTATTTACACTAGCAGAGTTTTGGAGAAATACACCTATTATCCTCGATCATATAAAATTTCAACACACTAGATCTATTTCTCGTACATAATAATTGGAATGTGTTAGGTGCTTAGCTAGTCAGCAGAGTACTAGACTAGAGATCTAAAAAGTTAGAAGCCAACACCGAGTTGCGATTCTGAGATTGATTTGTTGCGATGGTGCGTGATTGCGTCGCGCCATGACCCAAACAAGTTACTATTTCGAGATAAACGCCGCCATAAACGGCTGCCGTCCGCGACACCGCGCCGCCGTCCCCGACGTCAGCACACTGCACATGTACTACTGCTATTACTTTCTAATCAACAACGCTTTGTTAGATCCACGTCACATAAAAAACTTCAATCGACAGAAAATAAACACTCTGAGCGGTAATATTTTGTAAGTAAATGTAACGATAAGAAAAATCTGGGAATTTTCGTGAAAATACGACGTAGGTAGAGCTGATTATTACTTGTTATACAAATCGACATTCCATTCATATCAACACCTTTTAATATTGTAATTAAGTAGTTTTGTTATGCGGCAGGTATCCGCACTAGACGCCCACAGTAAGACGCGTGTTCTGCTCGAACATTACAAGGTTTCCCTAACCATAATAGGCTAGCATCCGAACCTTCGATCCTACGCGCAACGACAAAAACCGAGCGATAACACTTGAACAAACAGAGCAAAAAGATACCTAAATGTAAAATTTATTGCGTCGTTCTCATGTGTATTATAAATTAACCAGTCGCAGTGATGCATTTCGCAGTTTCACCAGTGTTTTCCGTTATAAATGTGTTAATCTATGGTGTAAGCTATCTGCGTTGAAAATCATGAAACAAAAAATTACCCGAATCGCTTTAGCCGTTTTATCGTAAAGAAGTACGTACGTAATAAACTAACATACAAACAGACAAAATTTCTTGTTTTACTTATGCGGGATTACTCACGTTTATTTACGTCATATACGCATAAGTAAAACAAAAAAGTATCAAAACCACGTCCGTTTCTATAGTAAGACTAAACTTTTGCATTTATCTATATCTTTAAACGAGCAATTCATCGTATTTATATATATATATATATTCTGAATCTCGGAAACGGCTCCAACGATTTGAAAATCGTTGGACGGTGGACTCATTCCAGGGAGTTTCGGGGGCGAAAAATCGATCTAGCTAGGTTTCATTTTCAGAAAACGTCGTTTTATCCATGTTTTCAGCCGAGCAATGCTCGGTCAACCAGGTACTACTATTAATACGATCAGCATGCTGACCTAAATCTTACGAAGCGATAATACTAGTCTGATGTATCAGCAGATGGTTGAATGGCGAGGCGGAGTGGGAGCGGCCGCCGAACAGCGGGCGGAAGAGCGTTCCGGCGGAGAACGGCACATGGCGGTCCCACAGCACGCTGGGGTGGCACGAGACGACACGGGCGCGCGAGCCGCGGCGCTCCGACAGCGGCCTGGAAGCCGGCTCCGGCCTCACGTGGCTGCAGCGCCAGCAGCAGAAGCTGCGCGAGCGCAGGGAGGTGCGGGAGAGGGTCGCTCGACTACCGCTCGAGTGGGACACTGCTACTTCCCGACACGTGCGCAGATCGGCCAGTCACCGGTGAGAACAAATTACCTATACTTACCATAAGTGATATCATCATTATGCGGAATTTATAATGTTTATTATCTAACTTTTCTGGTGTCATTATTGCCGTTAAAAAGATATAAAAGATGCAAAAAGTTTCTTGAATTGCATTAGCAGGTAATCGCCAGCATTATCACACGTTTACATTTTCAAAAACGTTCCTTTTATACCCTGTATATTTAAATTTTTAAAATTATCCATTTCAACGCAAATATATTTAAAAAAAAATTAAGTTACATTTGCATATACTTACTCTTCTAGAAGTAAGCTTAAAAATCATGCCTCCTAAAAAGTATTAACGTTGTTAAATTTTAGTGTGGACGGATACACGAGCGATACGACAGCGTTCGCAGACGACGACGAAGACTTCAGCGTCCCTCTGCACGTGAACACACGCACGGCTCTCCGCACGGACAGCATCAGCCCGCAGGCTCCAGACAGGTAACTACCCTACCCTTTAATACTACCCTACCCAGGGATACTACCTTGCACAATAATGAACAAACAGTAAATAAGACACCGAACACATAAATGCCTTAAAGTTGTTGTATTAAGTACCCTACTTCTAGAAGTTTGATATTTTTGTATCTGGGTTTTCCCAAGTATTGGCTACCTACTTACCAAAATATAACAATGATAAGAATAACTAGGTACATTGTACACGATAACCTCTGATCTACATAATATAACATAAAATAACGTGGCACGTCAAAATGTATACTTAATATTTTATATTTTAAATCAGTGACAAACATTTAACAGAAAAGATAGCATACTAATTTACAAGAGATAGAGAAATGTACGCAATATAAGACAGCGCTCCTAGCGGGAGTAAAAAGGAGTGTGTAGCGATGATAGCTCAGTGGTTAGTGCGGTCGGTTCACACGCCGAAGGGCGTGGATTCATACCCCAACAATGAGCTTGAGCTGCCGGTGAAGGAAAACATCGTGAGGAAATCATAGTATGGTGTTAGGGTATTTTCTAGTACTCGGCTGGCTAGCTACCACCCTCAAGTTGAAAATCAGCCGCCAAGCACCTAACGGTGTTCCGGCAGCCTCACTTGTTGTACTTTACCATCTTGAACCACACCGTCACTTAACAATAGGTGAGCTGTGGTCAAATAAATAGCCTGTCAACCATTTTTTTTTTAATTTAATTTACTTTTTAGGGTACCGTACCTCAAAAGGAAAAAAAGGAACCCTTATAGGGTCACTTTGTTGTCCGTCTGTCTGTCTGTCAAGACCCTTTTTCTCAGGAACGCGTGGAGGTATCAAGCTGAAATTCATATCAAATACTCAGGTCTAATGTCCCTTCGAGCAAAAAAAAAATCAACCTTCTAAGCCAAAAGATATGTTGCAAATTTTCGACACTCGCAAGGGAATCTAAATCTACAAGTACTTCCCGTGAACTCAGAATCTTGAAAGGTACGAAGCAACTTGCGGAGAGTATAAATTACCATTAAAAAAATAACCATAACTTTTACTTATATACCTACAGGTTTGTACGGAACCCTCGGTGCGCGAGCCCGACTCGTGCTTGGCCGGTTTTTTTTTCATAAACTTGGCTATCGTTCACGTATTATTCTCCCAAATTAATATGGACTCTTAAAATGTACACATGAAATTCATTTGCCTATTGTATAGTATACTCGTACATACACGTAAATCATTTTGTTCACAGAACCTCATCTAGGAAATTCATGTTTGAAAAGATGACGCTGCGCGAGTGGAGCGGTACGCCGCCGCACGCGCCTGGATTACTGTCGCTAGCGGAGCCCACCAACACGGACACCATAGTGAGTATCACGCATTCATCTCAAAATGTAAAAATTAATTTACCTCTAGAGGTCGTACACTAAAATCTGAACATGTATTTGATTTTCCTAGGCACATAATATTTCTGAAAAGCATCTTAGAACATTACATATTTGTAGCGATGATAGCTCAGTGGTAAGTGCGGTCGGTTCGCACGCCGAAGGGTGTGGGTTCAAACCCCAACAATGAGCTTGAGCTGTCGGTGAAAGAAAACATCGTGAGGAAACCATAGCATGGTGGTAGGGTTACTTTCTAGTACTCGGCTGGCTGGCTACCACCCTCAAATTGAAAATCTGCCGCCAAGCATCTAACGGTGTTCCGGCAGCCTCACTTGAGAGCCAGTTCCATGCCAGACTAGGTGTGTTTACCATCTTCGACTACAAGTAATTAAATAAAAATATTAAAAAACCCCCTACGCATTTAACCGAACATAGCTAAGAACCACCGCAAGGAAACTGGCTTTCAAATGAAAAAAACCGCATCGAAATTAGTCCATTCGTTTGAGAGCTACGACGCACACACACACACACACAGACAGACAGACAGACATCGACGTCAAACTTATTACACCCCTCTTTTCCGCGTACAATGCCGTCATGCCATTATTACTTTCTGTTATTAGTGTTATTAAAAAAAACTGACGCTTCACAGCCAAGAAGTTTTATCCCTAAAAACACACTAAGAGTAGCGGCATCTAGATGCATCTAGCGCTCGTAGCTCCCTGAACAAAATTGTTTTAGGAAGCAAATTTTAGCTAAGTTTCTATGTATCTATGTTTTTAAGTAAGAATCTGAGGTATGGTTGCATTCCCAGGAACGTAACGAGTCGTGGTCCCGCGCGGAATCTCGCACGGAGTCCCGCGCAGGCACGCCCGCGTTCCCCACGCACCCGCGCACGCCCTACCCTCCCACGCCCACGCCTTCACTAAGCGCGCGCCCGCCGCGTTCGCCCACCGTCTCCAGGTAAATACTAAATCATCATACACAAACTCGAATGTTCATATGAATTCGAGCGGTTATTCGTGTGTATCTGACTGCACGCTACCAAAATAGCTGTTAGTTTTATTTTATAAGAATGCCCATTGTCTTTTATTTTCTGTGTTTTACTTTTGCTTATCCATCATGCAGCCATGTTACAGTTACGTTTAGATGTACTTTAGTAATAAATTGCATTTGTAAACATAAAATAGATACGTGTTGTTTGACCAATTACTTATTAATTCGGTAATACTTCGAGACACCCAAAAACATTTGGAGAGATTTGGGCGATTTCTAATTTGAAGTGCTCGAAAGACGATGGAGCCATCATACTCCAACTGACGCGTTATAGGGAATCACTTCTATTGTCAACGTAACTATGTTAACTATAACAGGAACTTGACTCACTTTCGATCAATTTTATTTAGGATTTAAGGTTGTCTGGAAGAAATCGCTCTAGGCGATAAGGCCACCCTTGTACACCATTTATTTGTTATTCTATGTTGTTTTTGTTTTGTTATTTTCTTTCTCTTATTTGTTTTTAAGTTGTGGTGTATAATAAATTTGTATTGAATTATATTGTATTCATTTTAACAATAAGCGTTTTTTTAGACTATAGAAATGTATATGCATTATTAAAAAATTTATTTTGCTCAGATAGAAATCGATGTACCATGTAAACATCAGTAATTAGAAGAACAGCGGAAACCATTACATATTATCTTCTTAAAATTGCAGGAAAGAGCGCGAAAGCAGCCCCGAGTCAGAATACCGCACACTGAACGGCACAGGTACCCTCCTGTCGCGCCGGTCGAGCGTGTCCTCGGGCGCCGAGCCGCTGCACGTGGCGCCGGACCGCGAGCGGTTCGCACGCGACACCAGCCACTACTGGTACAAGCCCAACATCTCGCGAGATGACGGTCAGTACCAGAAATCACTGTCCTGATAAATAATATATAAACAGAAGATAAAAGAACGATAACATTTAAAAAATGTAGCGATGATAGCGCAGTGGTTAGCGCGGGCGTGGGTTTAAACACCAGTACTTGTGAAAATATATTAATCGCAAAAATATAAGCACACTAACTAAACAAAGCGATGTTCATTGCTTAAACACACGCTATATGGATCATTTATTATTTCCATTCGATTAAGATTGCAGAAAAGTAGCAAGGGATTTTTGGGCAATGCAAATAATGCAATATACTTCTATAATGATATCCTAAAACAGATCTTTTTTTGTAAGTCTAATCCGTGCCAGTCAAATCTAGTCATGCTTTTGTATAGTGGTGACTTTACTATAAACTTTGATGGAGTTTTGGAAGCAACACGAAAAATCATTTGTTTCACCGCATTATATCACTTTCTCACACTCGCGATAATTTGGAGGATGGTAGCTAAAGTACTCTACCACCACGTTATGGTTTCCTCAAGATCGTTTCCTTCACCGGCAGCTCAACTTCATTGTTTAGTTTCGAGGTTCTTCGGCGTGCGAACCGACCTCGCTAACCACTTGGCTATCATCGACATTGGAATCTCCAATCTTTTTATTGGAGTCTACTTCTTTGCTTGTTATCCACAACATTAAACAATTAATGTTCTCCACAGCCATATCAGCACTGCTACCACTAGAAGAAGGCGCATTCATAGTGCGTGACTCGAACTCATTCCCGGGCGCTTTTGGTCTGGCCGTGCGTGCAGGCAACGGTGGCGTGAGGCACTTCCTCATAGAACCCGCAGCGAGGGGCGTGCGGCTACGGGGCTGCGCTGATGAACCCGTGTTCAGTTCGCTTTCAGCCTTAGTTTACCAACACACTGTGACACCTCTCGCACTGCCTGTACCGCTCCGGCTACCTGACAGGTGAGTTTAGATAAAAAAAGTTATTCTTAAATTTCGTTTCTATCCAAGTTAGAGTTGCCAGATGAAATAATCAAAAGTCCGGAAAAAAGCCTGATTTCCATTGAAAATTTGTGAGATTTTTTACATTTTGAAAATGTTCTCTCAAACGTAAACATTCGTAATATTATCGTTTTTATATACTGTGGATCTCGCTCACGCGTTGCACATCGCGGTGCAACTCAAAGCGGGAGGGTGTTAGCGGCACCCGAGAGTACCACACAATAAAGTAAACAGATACACATTCTACTTTTCCCATCTAGCCCCAAATTAAGCAAAGCTTGTACCATGGAAAACAGATAGCTGTTAGAATACTCATATACTTCTTTTGTAAAGACATACTTATTAATAATTCAGAACACCCACTTAGAGAACAAACATCTATGCTCGTCACACAAATGTGAATCCAAAGCTAAATATAACTAAACTAGCTGCGCCCCACGGTGCTACCCGCTGTTCCCACGTGAACATTACATTTCTGATCAAAAGTAGCCTACGTGTTAATCCAGGGTATCAGCTACCTCCGTACCAAATTTCATCAAAATTGGTCTAGACAAACATACAAACACACTTAGACACTCAAAAACTTTCGCTTTTATAATATGAGTGTGATTCTTATTTAATACCGCAAGTCTTCTAATATCACTATGTCCATGGAATAGGGACCCGTGGAGTGGTGGTAACACGAACGCGGCGGCGAGAGCCCTACTTGCGACCGGCGCCGCCTGCCACGTGCTACTGCTCGGCTCCGAGAATACCGAGGCTCTCACCGGGCCCGCTGCCGTCAAACGAGCCGTCGGCATCCTGCTGCAGAAGAAGGTAACCTCTTTAAAAGCTAAGGACATATTTCGTAATAGTTATTTATGATATTAGTGCGGTATGTTGGTTTTTACAAACGAATAGACGTCGTCTCGGGCTTACCATAGTCACGAGTTAGTAAATACCAATTTCCGCACGTGTGTCATACAACGTTTTTCAACACATTTGCGATAAAACAGTACAATACCTAGGTAAGGAAACAAAATTTTAATTATAAATATCAGTCAGTCACTTCTGGAAAGTTCCAACGATCTTTGACGTTTCAAATGTGAAAATGGCGCGAATTTACAAATAGCGCCCCGTGCGCGTGGTGAAAATTAGAACTACATCTTTCGTCTCATTTTCTCTTTAGTATTAAAGTTAGTCAAACATATTGAGCAAACGCGTCCCAAGGATGTTCGATCATTCAGCTTATTTACTCTCGTAACGTGAAACTCTTTGGTGGCATTGTTTTCTATATTGCGTAATTTTTAACTTTCAAACAATGTATACAGGCTTCGTAAAAGAATTTTTTGAGCAAATGTGATGAAAATTAAATTATCTCCAAATAGTATTAAACAAAGTCGCTGTCCGCCTATGTTTTTCCTCAGCAATGGATTATGATAGAAAGAAAGAAAGAAAAAAAAGCATAGGTATCGAAATTACATGATAATTGAGTCTCGCTACGGAAAGTAGCCCAAGACTTCGTTTTGTTACTCAAAGTTATTTACTCATTTTTGTAACTTAATGTATACCGTTGCAATGGTCACGGCCAGGCGTTGTCGAGACACCGTCACGTTCATGTCATTACATCTTACTATAACAATTTTTTCGGTGTTCCGTAGGTGCCAGGTCACGTGGTTCACTTCAAAGTGTTCGGCGGGGGTATCACGCTCACGGACGCGGCTCGCAAGCTGTTTTTCAGGCGGCACTACCCTTCCAACGGGGTCTCATATGCCGGCATCGACCCTGACGAACGCCGGTACATGCACGTCGACAGCGGCACAAAAAGCGAAAAGTAAGTTAAAAATGCTCTCTACTAACGCCGGTTGCTATTAAATAAATGATACAAAAAAGTAAACGTAAAATAACGTAACGTAAAATAGTTTATAGCGATGATAGTTAAGTGGTTAGCGCGGTCGGTTCACATGCCGAAAGGCAAGGTTCAAACCCCAACAATGAGCTTGAGCTGCCGGTGAAGGGAAACATCGTGAAGAAACCATAGCATGGAAGCAGGGTACTTTCTAGTACTCGGCTGGCTAGCTATCAAATTGAAAATCTGCCGCCAAGCATCTAACAGTGTTCGGGCAGCCTCACTTTAGAGCCAGTTCCGTTCCAGGCTAGGTGTGATTTACCATCTTCCACCACACCGTCACTTAACATCAGGTGAGCTGTGGTCAAACAACTAGCCTGTCATCCATTAAAAAAGTAAATCAAAATTGTGGCAGCTGAATTAAAAAAATTAAACACAGTAAATATAACAATGGCGTTATAAAATATAATCTTAGCTTTTTAAATCTTTGATTTTGATCTTTTTTTAGTTCAATTCTTTTAAGGGTTAAGTTTTTGACCACAACCCAACTGACGCTCGAAGATGTATCTGAACAACATCCCAAGTGACAGAATATAAATACACCATCAGATGTTCACAGATTTTTTACTAATATCTAGTATGTTTGGATTCCCATCCAGAACAAACATTTTCAAGCATAGGTCTATGTCGTTATTGGATATTTTAAATAAAGGTAGATAAGTATTATATCACTTACCTGATGCCCATAGTGCAAGGTTTACTTAGTTTTAGCCTAGATGGCACTGTATAAAAAACTACTATCATGTTATAACCTCGTCATGTTTTCCCTCACCAGCAGTTCATACTTAGTTAGGATTAAAAAACCGGCGAAATGCGAGTCGAACTCGCGCACGAAGGATTCCGTACCATTATCTATAAAAACGGCAAAAAAAATAATGTCTGTTGTAAGGGAGCCCCCTTAAATATTTATTTTATTCTGTTTTTTTAGTAATTACATTCACATCTGTGAAAATTTCAACTGCCTAACTATCACGGTTCAATATATACAGCCTGGTGACAGACGGACAGACGGACGGACAGGGGTGTCTTAGTAATAGGGTCCCGTTTATCCCTTTGGATACGGAACCCTAAAAATTATACAATTTATAGATAACGTGGTTCCTGGCATGATATTAGGTCGGGCCAGGAACCACGTTATCTATAAGTTGTATAATAAGGGCTAATTAACTTACACCAAGACGTTAGAGCTTTCGATTTTACTAACGTGTTGTTCACTTACAGGAGGATATTCGCTTTTGTGGCTCGTTCGTCGTCTGGCGCAGACAACCAGTGCCACGTATTCGCTGAACTGGAACCGGAGCAACCCGCTACCGCTATCGTCAATTTCGTCAATAAGGTAAGAACTAAGATTGCCAAGTAATTTAACCTCACCAACCCTTTCATTGCCACGGTACAAAGTCATCGGCATTTCATGTATAACAATATATTGAATTATATGGACAATGACATGGTTTTGACGCATTTTTTATTTTACTTATGCGGGATCCATCATCATCATCAGCATTTTGCAGTCCACTACTGGACATAGGCCTCTCCCAAAACACGTCACTCAGCCCGATCTTCGGCTTTTCGCTTCCATCCACCGCCAGCTGTTTTACGTATATCGTCACTTCATCGTGTCTCAGAGCACCCTACGCTACGTTTGCCAATTCTCGATCTCCACTCTAGAAAACGTCTACCCCAACGGTAATCGGTACTACGACAAATGTGTTCAGATCATTGCCACCTCAGCTTACTAATACGCTTAGCTATGTCTGTGACTTTAATTATCTGGCGAATTACTTCGTTCCGGATACGATCCCTTAAAGAAATAACAAGCATAAGTCTTTCCATTACTCACATGTAATTATAACGGATAATCCGACTATATTTCCGATAGACTTCATCATGAAGACAAAGAAAAAGACACACATTCTTAAGGTGTATGAAAAAAATAACGCTTGAAAACACTCACATTTTTAGATCTACAATATAAGCTAAATAGGTAATAGCTAAATAGCGCGCTTATACATTGTTTATTTTTTACTAAAAGTATAGATGTATTATGATTCTTTATAGATCTACACTTGAGAAATGACTTGTTTCTTAATAGAAACTTTCATCCCCTTCAAATTTTTTTTTCTAACAAATAGAATCTTATTCGGTCTCCAAGGTCTCGTCCATCTCTATACCAAAGTTCATCAAAGTGGCTTAGGAATAAAAAACATAACAGATTACGCTATAATCCACAAATTAGATTCATTCATTTTTGTCGTGTTCCTATAATGTTGTACTCGTAATATTGTAAACTTACACCTACATTTTGTTTTGTTTGCAGGCTCTGCTCGGAAGCACGCAGAAGAGAGACATCGTTTAAATTTATCATTATATCGTCAATAGCAATTATTCTTTCCATATTTCAAATACTCATAACAAAGTGTATAACACATTCGTACATGTTCATCATGAAAAAGGCAACTGTTATTATATTGTAAATTATGTCAATTCTTAATTTTATTTATGCTAATATCGTTTATGATACATAATTATAAATAATAACTACATTGTAACTTCAAAGAATTTCTTTCCAATACGCTTCATTATCACCAAGTACAATTAACCATTTATCGTGTGCTAAGAATATAATTATAATAAATAGTAAAATAAATTATAATATAGGTTAGGAAAGAACTAACTAGTCTCATATTGGTTTAATATAGAGTAGTGATATTATGTGTGCCTAATGTAATAGATATGACAACTTGTTCTAGAGTCTCAACAAGGTGCAAAATATATACCGGAATCTAAACTGGAAATAAAATTGTTGGTCAATCACATACTTAGAATCAAGACATAACATTTGATTTTATATTATGTAAGACATATTTTATATATTCTTGATTATATAAAACGTTAGGCTTTGAGTATATTAATGATGTGAGTACAATTACAATAAAACTTGACCATCCTGTCAATGGTACAACGATGTTAAATGAAACAAAAATAATAGTACAATTTCCATATGTACCAGGTATGTTGGTATGCGTGGTGAACATTTAATTGTAGACTTATGAAGCTTGGTTTCTAAAAAAAGTTTTAAGTAACATAGATAAAATTTGCCTTAAACTTAGAGCAGATAGAATGAAATTGTTGAATGAAAAATAGAATAATGAATTATTATAAAATGAATTGGTTGAAAAATGCCTTGACAGCGATATAGAAGTTGGCACGAAAAAGAATATATCCCAGTTCATTAAAGATATTAAAAAATATAACATTATTGCAATGAAATAACTGTTGTAAAATGTATTTATTATAATATTACATTGATATAAATATATTTAATGAAGTTTTAATTCATATCTACGTATAATTCCTTATTAGAATTGAGATAAGTTGAACATAGCAGTAAATTTTATAAGGATTACAAACACAACGCAAAAAATACAAACTGACGTCATTTAACTTTAAGCGTCGTTTATAAATTAAACTTATGTGTACAACAATAAGTATCGAATACAAAATTATCTTAATATAAATATCAATATGAAGACGTGAAATATATTCCAGCCTATACATTTCATGTCCAAGAACATAAATTCGGGTGGCATGTTACTGCGTTTACAAATCAGCAGGGGCGTCCAGTAGTTCTGTGGTGTCGTTTAGCTGGGAGATGGGTGTGTCAGTCATCGGAGCGACCGAACCGCAGATGGCCGTAGTCGTCGAACACATCATCGGCGCGGACTTGCCGGCTTCTTATAAAGCCGTAGTCTCGGTACATTGGCCGCGGTCGAAGCTCCTCCTCGTCCGCCGCTGGGAAGCGGAAGACTGCTCCTTCGCAGCACCGCAGAAGAAGCACCGTTACTAATGTCGTCGCTAGAGCAATTGTTGTTATGGCTCGCATTTTGGAGGAATGAATGATTTTTCTGAAACAGAATTAATAAGAGGTAAGCTAGGTAGAACGAATGTTCTTATTGATGATCAACCCTTTAAAATGTTTATTGAAAATGATAGCAAGAGAATATGCCATAGCCTAGTAACTAGAGCTCAAAATCTAGTAGTAAGTACTTAAGCAAAAATTTCATTGTATTCGTGGGAACATGTGACCTTTAAGAAATTGTATAAATGGTGTTGCATATACACGCACAAACATTTGAAACTATAGTAAATATGTGTATACATTTTTACAGGACTGCATGAAAAAGTAGATATTTTGCCTGATAGTAAGTGGCAACAGTATCAGCTTTAAATAGCACACAGGTAATAAAAACAATGAAATAGAAGAAAAAAAACGAAAACGCTTTAAATTGAACTCAAACTTACCGATCAAAACCAAAGTTACAGAGAGAATGAAGGACTGACATCTGTAACCACTCCTTTTATACGCCGAATTCCACCCCGTAGAAAAATATCACTCCCCCTTTTTTAATATTCCTCTCGCAAACTGTCTGCTCTTGTGAAGCACCATGAAAATTGACACATTTCAATTTTTCTAAGAGAGCAAACCAATCTTGTTAGCGATTGAAGTTATCTATTTTTGTTATTCGTTTGGATTTTTCATTTATATTCTCATAGCCACCTTTTTGTTTTATTTTAGTCGATTAGTAATTATTCTATCTTTCAATAAGTGGTATATAAAAACATTATTTCGATATGTCTGTATGAGAATTAGTACAAAGCCAAATTTCCAAAAAAAAAAAGTTTCCCGCGTTTTTTGCAATTGTAATTACCTAGCTTACATATGTAAAAGTAGAATTAAATATTGCGAAACTAAAATGACTAAAATGGTTGCTTATGCAGAATTTGAATCTTTGGAAAACCAGTTTCTTGAGCTTATTAGTGAATTTCGCTCAATTACCGTAAGTTTCAAATACATTTTTAGCTTTTGTTCGAAAATTAGGAAAGACCAAATAAGCTAGGAAACAATCTTTAATTTTTATGGTAAGCTGCTACGAAAGTTTATTATAAATATGAATAGGTATTTAAAGTGAATATATTATCATATAACGAATTATTTCTTATCGGCTAAGATAAAATAAGTAAATAGTCTCCTATGTTATGTTTCGTACATAATAGTACTTAGTTAGATACGGTTTATGTGCGATACATGCGAGAGATCGAAAACAAGACGATCACATTGTAGGCGTCAGAGAGTCGTCTTCGCGAGGCAGTCCGCGTCGAAGCGGCGCGTGCGGAGACGGCGGAAGCAGCGGTGGCGGCCGCCGAGCGCGCCGCTGCAGAAGCTCGCAGCAACGCGGCCGCGGCCTCTGCGGGCGCCGCGCAGGCCGCCGCTGAGCTGGCCGCCCTTACTGAAAATACCACGGGACTCCGAATGCAGCTAGACCTAGCGGTACTACACTAGCAAGCCTCGACTCTAATCTAATCTAATACCTTTAAACGAGCAATTCTTGTATGTACTTATATGTATATATATACAATCCGAATCTCGGAAACAGCTCCAAAGATTTTAATGAAATTTAGTATGCAGGGGGTTTCGGAGGCGATAAATCGATCTAGCTTGGATTCATATTTAGAAAAAGAAAAAAAACAGGTCATCCAGGTACTATAAGCTTAAACAGCGGATTAGATTAAATAGCGTACGCCACACATGATAGATGGCTTATGAAGCAAGTCCGGAACGGAACTGGCTCTAAAGTCAAGCTTCTGAAACACACTGTTAGATGCTTGGCGGTAGATTTTCAAATGATCAATAAATATTAATAAAATATTGGACGGCATTTTCACACAGCGCCATCTAACCCTAGAATAAATAAAACTTACTAAGAGAACCGATACAATACTTTAATACTTTTGTTGAACACACAGAATAAAAATTTGTCGTCACATAAATATTTGTCCCGGTGGGAATCGATCCCACCCTTCAGCTCTCGAAGCAGAACTTTTCTAAATGAGCTGACAGGTTCTGCAGCAAATATGTCTTGTCCATTGCCACTTCAGCTTGTTAATATGCTGAGTTACTATGTCGATGAGTTTAGTTCTCTATCGATTTATTTTGTTCCGGATACGACGCCTTAGGGAAACAACTGGTGCGAATCAACTTCCTCTTATTTCTTTTAACCGTAATTAGGTCGAACGTGCTTGATTACAATTCTTATGGTAAACCAAACTTGAGGTAAGCCAAAAAAATATCTTAATTTTATTTGATACCGTGATATATGTATTTTGACACGGGTTTGAAAAAAGTACACATGAATAATAGTATTGCATAGAAAATGACGTATTGGTGGCACAATTTTAACTTAACATTTTAAACTTAACGGCAACCACGGGTAGAGAGGGTGGGGTACAATTCTTACGCCGGCACCACCACGGCAACAAAAAACAAAAAGGAACTTTTATTGTGTAAAAAAAAGTTAATGATGATGATGATTCAACACTTCATAGGAACGCCATCGCGCAATCCTAGAAGAAAAGTGCACCGAGATAAGTGCGCAAGTCAGTGTATTAGAAAGAGAGCTGTTACAACTCAGACCACTGCAGTCCGCGCACGCCGCGCAGCAGCGACAGTACGGCGAACTGCAGGAACGCATCGTTGCAGCCACTGAAGAGGCGAGAAGGTAACGACACGAGGATAAAGATTAGCTTTAAAAGTGGAAGGTATTAACAAGTATAGGTACAATTCTAGTGGATACCTAGCTATGTTGAACAGTTCAATAGATATTTTCAGAGATTCGGCGACAGCGCGGAAAAATCACGTCACTACATTGTATGAATTTCCAAAACTTATGTTACGGTGTAAGACTAAAGTCTTCAAAAGCGACAAAAAATCTGTCTTTTTAATGGTACCGTTTTTTTCCTTTTTTTTAAATGGCGATTTGCTAATTTGACCACAGCTCACTTGATGTTAAGTGACGGTGAATATGGTAAACACACACCTAGCGTGGAATGGTACTGTCTCTCAAGTGAGGCTACCGGAACACACCGTTAGATGCTTGGCGGCAGATTTTCAACTTGAGGGTGGTAGCTAGCTAGCCAAGTACTAGAAAGTACTCTTCCACCACGCTATGGTTTCCTGGCGATTTTTTCCTTCACCAGCAGCTCAAACTCATTGTTGGGGTTTGAACCCACGCCCTTCGGCATGCCAACCGATCGCGTTAACGACTGAGCTATTATCGCTACGAAACTACTACTTTTTTGTACTTTGTTTTTCTGACAGTGTCAAGTAGGTAGTTCATGTAATCAAATAAAATAAAGACATAGTCATATAAAATAAGCTAAGTCCTGTCCATGCCCTAGTAAAATAAAAAAAGGGTCTAGAAAATTCTACGAATTTTTAGAAAGAACATATTTCTTCACATATCATTTACTCGCAATCGTTGGTGTAATTAGGTACTTTATGATTAAAACACCACCATTTTTAAACATAAACACCTAAAAACTTCCAAGAATGTCTTATATTGTTGCACATTTATAGTCTATAATAAAAACTTATAGCTATGCTTCGATAGTCATTGTTTTCCTTAAAAGTATGACTAAATGTAAAATTATAAATAAATTAGTAGTTATTTATGCTGATTTTTGTTTTTGTTGGAATACATAACTACTCGATTGATAAGTACGCAAAAGACACCTGCCATTTTAAAATCATCTCTATAGGGAAGCGTCTCGGCTAGAAGCTGAATTACGTAGGGTAGAGCGATGCGCGGCTGGAGGGTCTGAGATACGGGACAGGGCGAGGCTGGCGGCCGCGGCTCACGCCAGGGAGAGGCGCCTGGCAGCTGCAGAACTGCAGCACACTTTGAAGGAACTACATACAGCTAATGGTATGCCATTAGGCACCATACAAATACCACACAACCCATTATATGTACATCGACTTAAGCGTAGAACAAAGTTACACCTGCAAAAACTCAACTTTACAAGAGATCAGTTTAAAGGTTTACTGTACTTTCTGTCTTAAATCCAGTAGACCAATAATCTAGTGCAATTAAGTCATAAGTTAGTGCAAAATTATTTTCGAAAAGCCTTTAAGCTGCTCTCCTGTAAAGTTGAGTTTTTGCAGATGTAACATTATTCTACGGTACATACATATGTACATAGAGAAGAATTTCACAACAAAAAAGTATGTAACGGCCAACCAATCTGCGTTTTTGTATGACTTCGTATTCGGTAAGTTTTTATAATTGAAATAAAGTAATTGTATTTTTGCGGAGTGCTTAACAAGGTGTATACTCTAATCTGCAGTTGAGGTGCACGAAATTAGTTTTTGGAATTATGACATCTAGTACTTTGATAGAAGGATAGTAAGTACATTTATAATACCGAACCCACCTTAAAAAGTTGTGGGAATGAGTAAGTAAATCATGTGAAATAGTAGAGAGAGGAGGAATAAATGTATTTGCGATGCTAAAAGCAGAGTGTTAAAGAGGTACCGCGGCCGTCCGTCTGGCAGGCCACCGAGGGAGTTTTAGTAGGTACAATCCTACATAACCTGTTTGTATCCCAATACAGCCGAAAAATCTTTAGAAAATTTCCCTCCCGTTACCAAAAAAAGGTAGATTCACATAGGTGAACTGTTTATGAAGTTTCATCTTTAATAGAACACGTTCTATAAAAAATGTCCTAATCCCACCGACCACCTACCTAAAATTGTATTTTTATATCTTAAAAGGACATTTATATGTAGAACAGTTAAAAGTGATCCCTTGTTCGGGCGAGAGCGATTGTTCGAATCCAGAGCGAAGCGAAGGATTCTAGAGTAGAATCCTAAGCGTAGTGAGGGATTCAAAGTACGTCGCTGGATGTTAAATAATTTTGGTACCGTGCGGCACACTCTGCTTTTCATCCCCCTATATGAGAAAATATATATTTCTCTCGATTTGTTTGGTAGTAAATTGTTTATGACAGTTTCTACGTTTTATTTTAGACTTTCTTTTGTTAATATTTCACTTTAACTGCCAAAAGTCATCTTTATTTAATATTTGTGAATCAAATTAAAAGTGTATGTAATATTTTGATAAAAAGAAATAAAAATACAAATAAGAATTTCCCGCGTATTTTTTTTTTTTTTTATATCTAATTAACCAATCCTTCCAAGCCCCTTCGGCTGGTGTGCTTATTTTATTACCGGCCAGGACTTTGTCGAAGCGAATTGCGTTCAAACTTTTTAATTAAATAGTGTTCCAAATTCAAAAGTCATTTCATTCGTCACTGTTATTAAGTGCGCCGGAATTACTCATTTTGCTCGCACTTATTGAGGAACCCTATTCGCCCTATTTATCGAATAGATGGAGTGCAAAAAATATATGTAGATATAATATATAATATAGAACTGATATGATATAGAATACACACTAAAAATATTTATATGAATTTATTTGTAATTACAGCTGAAATTTCAAAACTGTCATCGCTAGTCACCGAACTGCAATTTCGTTTGATGCAAGAAAATAAATCAAAAGCCAAAGTTCCAGTCGATCCTGATACAGAATCTTTAGCGGAAGTAAGGTCAGCGCTGGAAACTGAAAGAGCAGGGACAGAGAAGTTAGAAAAAGCACTGGCAGCAGCTTTAGCAGATAATGCTACATTGGCGGCACATCTTCATGCTAAAGAAACCAGTGTAACTTTGAGTCAAGTGCAAGTCGCTCCTTCGGAATCTTCTGTTACAACAAACATTTGTCCCATTGATTCTTTTCTTGCCGACTAAAAAAAACGATTTAAAATCTAAAATAAAAAAACAATTTTATTGTATGTTTCTTATATCCTACCCATGTTTTTTCAATACCAAAACTGTTTCTAATGAAACAATAATGATGGATGTGAGCGAACCAGTTAGACCTTTTTAAGAATTCAAAACTGGTTTCGATGGTGACTTCTGTCCAAATCATGGAGGTCACTCTTGCCATTCAGGCTAGACGTGCTAAATTCGACTCTACAACTTA
The DNA here is from genome assembly GCA_950106695.1 of Biston stratarius. Classification (NCBI taxonomy): domain Eukaryota; kingdom Metazoa; phylum Arthropoda; class Insecta; order Lepidoptera; family Geometridae; genus Biston; species Biston stratarius. The sequence continues at coordinate 16,926,763 of OX467115.1, read as the reverse complement.
CAATACATCATCTTTGTAAAACTTAGCCTTCTTTAGTTGCATAACTTCGCACATTACAGACTCCGATGTATCTAAGTGTGTATCAATAAAGATTAACTGAACCGCTATTCGAGTTTTACTATTATATCCACATAGTCGGTACAGGGTCTTCTTACTGCATATAACTGTTAGGCTCAAAGACAACCTGACCATTGTGCCGGATTGTGCTAAAACAGGTTCCTAGGAATGCGCTGCACTCACATCTGCCGTCATCGAATGCCTCAACATACATATACGCGATAAAGTAAAAATAATAAGTGATAAAAGTCTCTTAAATAACGGAACATTACATCAGCATTCAAGCCTGAAACATTAAATCACGTTATAACAAAGCGTTATATTGTGATTTTTCATATTACTTATTTTTTATTTTACGAGTAGTTCAACAAATATGTTTGTACAATCTTATTTCGTGCTATATTCCTTAGAAGCAGCGATCCACGCGTGCATTTCATTTTAATTTGTAAACAAATTGACCATTGAAGGCAAACACGCCAGCCTACCTGCGTCTTTGCATAACGAATTAGAATCACGAGAATTTTCCTTTTGTTCCTTAATGGAGAATACACTACATTCGAAGAAAACTGCAAGTAACAATTGAATGTTTGTTTGCAATCTACATCAGCATGAGCAGTCGAAGAATTAGTCCACCTCCCATGTACAGCGGTTGCAGAAAACAGTTACAGTTTAGTGAATAGTTAGTTAGAAGACAGGTAGTATTTACAACAATTTTCGCAAGGCTTTACGGCGCCCGCGCCCCACCTGCGTGCGTAGGCGCAGCCACCAGTCTGCTTCGACAGTGCAACTCGCGCGACCGTATCGCGCCTCGAACCACGAACTATGTGCACCCGATTGTAACGATCTGTGATATAGTGTTAAGTTTCAAGTAAATTAAGTGTTGTGTGTAACTGAAATGCACGACAGGTGAGGTCAACTCTGCGATTCGACTTGGCATAAAAATTATAACGTAATCTCTATTTTTAAATTCAAGATACAATATTTAGGTATAAGATATAATAACTATATACAACGCTGAGGATTATTAGTAGCTTCATTCTAATCTAATAAAACATTGTATTAAGTACATATAAGTGAAAATTTAAAGACCAAGTTGGTTTATATTTTTCTTGAATGAATGAAGTCACGCTGCTTCGGTGGTAAGAGATTGTTTTTGTCTGTACTCTACATGGACTCGCAGTTTGTACGCATAGAGAAAGTTTGTTACCACAGTTTGCTTATTTCTCATTGAGCTTCTACAGTCTCGTTTATCGGTCTCCACTTTCATAACAATACCTGTTCTCTAGTGCATTATTATGATAGTCGTCACTTAAGTTTTAGTCAGGTTTTACACAAAGTGCTTAGGTATCTAAGTTTCATTGTTTTTCCTTAGAATTTAGTCAATGTTGTTTAACCATATATTGAAGCGAAAAGGCTGTTCCGCCTACGCGAAATGTTGACATAGTGAGTCAGACATACATAGTATGTACTTGCACACAAGGACAGCAGCCTGTGTGTAAACATATGAATTCGATATACATAATGTCTCACCCACGACTCTACAACAATGTGTGAATCAATTGCTAGGAATTTACAGTATTTCAAAAGATGTTAAGTTGCAAGCTCAAAACACAAATTTACCTAAATATATTTAACATTTAATTTTTACGTTAATTTTGTAATAAATTTTATATACTTATCATGATATATATTTACATAACTATTATTTTTATGTGTCAGATAATAATAGTATTAATGCAAATACCACACAACAAATTTCGAATTTTAACGCAATCACCACTCGGTATTAAGAAATTTAAACTCCGCTTTTGTAGTTTTAATTTCAATCTAATCACATATCTTGAACAAATTATACATAGTAATGAGCGCCAAAGCAGCGTTGCCTTGGACTTTGTTATGTTACTCAAAGTATCGCTACGATGGTCATGGACAGGTGTTATCTCTTACCAACGGGAGAACGTAACGTTCGCCTCAATGCTTTTACTTTTTTTTTTAAACTCATACTATCATCGCAATCCTTCAAATCGCTAATAAATCAGTGTCTTATAAGCGTGCTATCCTAGACAGAATCTTCGCTTAACATCGGACGAGATGATGGTCAAACGCGAGCCTATTTATTAATAAAAAAAGTAATATTTTAAAAAGAGATTAATTAAGATTAACCAAAATAGTTATTCAAATTTAATTCATTTACTTGCATATCCTTCTCATTAAAATGTATAGTGAAATACGAAACGTAGGTAATAGGCGCTATGTAGAGCATGACTACTCTGAAGGTTGTTAAGCTTCCCTTCATGGAAATGTAAAGATTTGATGATTTTTATGCATTGAGTTATATTCTAACTATGATTTCAATTTTGTCCTGAGGCTCCACCAGCGTATTTAATATGAAGTACCTGGATGACCGAGGTTTAAAAAACACGGATAAAACGACGTTCTCTAGAAAGTGAAACCTAGCTATATCGATTTATCGCCCCCGAAACCGCTTCACACTAAATTTCATGAAAATCGTTGGAGCCGTTTCCGAGATCCAGTATATTATACGAGTATATATTATACATATATACAAGAATTGCTCGTTTAAAGGTATTAGATTAGATAAATGAATATCGCAGGACATTTCACACAGCACCATCTAGCCCTAATCTAAGCAAAGGTTGTACTATGGGAACTTGATAACAGATATAATACAATATAAGTACATACTTTTTTGTAAATACGTACTTATAATACATACAGAACACCCAGACACAGAATAAACATTTAGAATCGAACCCACATCCTGCATCTCTTGAAGTAGATCTACTAAATGAGCTAACGTGGTAGTCATATAAAAAGTAGCCTAATATGTTATTCGAGATAAAAGCTATCTGCATTCCAAATCCAAAAATCCAGAGTCAACACAACACGAAGAAATAAAAAACAACAGACAAACATTCGCCTTCGGAATATTAGTTTGATAATGTAAAACTTTAAGTTTTTTTATGTAAGACTTTAAGTTTTTTTATGTAAGACTTTATTATTTTTACACACTATAAGTATGTATTATTTTTATTAGTGTATTTAATTTTTAATTATTATAATTATTATTTCTTTTTAGTGTTACAACATCTCCCGTCTGCTCTTTATTTCATATAGTTTTTCCATTATTGGTTGCCTGGAAGAGATCGCTCTTAGCGATAAGGCCGCCACGTGTGGCACTAGCTCATAAGATTCTCTTGTTTTCTGTACTCTTTTTCTTTTTTAGTGTGCACAATAAAGAGTTTATATCTATCTATCTAAAATTTCGTAACTACTACGAAACTTAGTAAGTTACCATGTAAAAAATAGCGGAAGTTTGTTTACTATTTCTTTCTATGTACTTGTATAATTTTAGGGTTACGTCAGTGTATGTATGTAGTGTACTTTTAACTTACTCTCTAAATTTCATTTCAGAGCTATGTTTAACAAAATTGTTCTTTGCTGTCTCATCTTTGCCACTCCGACGGCAATAGAAAGGTAATTATATTTTATTGCTAAATAAATCTCATTGTTCAAACCACTTTACTGAAGTTAATTGCTTAAATCGTGTTCTGCAGTATATCAGTAGTAGGGCCCAGAATCCTTCGTCCATTCGGGTCGTACCGCGTCTCCATCGCCGGGGGGTCCCGCGCCCACTCCCTGTACGTGGCTGTGGAGGGGCGGAAGACTAATGGAGAGCAGTTTACTCAAGGACGAGAAGTACAAGTCCAGGCGGCCGCCTCAAGGATTATAGAACTCGAGGTTAGAAGATGTCTTTATCCAATTTCCAACACGTGATAAACAACTTTTATTTATATTTACCTACATGTATTTATTTTAAATTAGCAAAGAAATTACTGTGAGATATCACATATTATGTAAGTACGACGAGATAGAGTTGCAAAGCAATCAATAGAGATATCTATGATACCAAATAACCAGTAGGTATATTCATGGAATACAAATGTCGTAATAATATCAATGTAAACATTATTAACCAACAACTAGCAAAATTGACTTTGAAAACCACCCTTGGCTATTTCTAGTGCAAAGATTCCCATTTCCTTGCTGAACATCAATGCCATCCTTTGCATTTGATAAAGATTTGAAACAAAAACGATATGATTATTAAAATTTTATGATTTCATTGTATTGGCAACACATTCTAACGAAATATGTATTAGTAAACAAGCAGAAAGTTTTTTTTTTGGTGTATGGGGCTTTGGTACGTATGTAAATTAAAATAATGAAACAAAAGAAAATTACTTTGACTTCTGCAAATAGTTTTCAAACCACGTTATAAATGATATTAAAAAGAAAGCGCTCAGATATCTATGCTATAATCAGTTGAGGTAAAGAGAAACAATTCACCTAGAAAACCTGTTAACCTAGTTTAATATCATCGAGTCATAATAAAAGAAAACCACATAATCGTGACTGCAACATAGTCACGAATTTTATGATATGAGAAATCAGCCGGATCTGATAAGTGAGACGACCACAATATGGTCACTTACATAATAACGTCAATTTGTTTGATTAGACTCGATAGCGATATGTTAGTAATTTCTATTAGGATGGAAAGTTAAAAAAGTACAAGAGTCATAATAAAATTATTGTAGTTACCAGTCCTATCTAAAGTATAAATGTATCCAATAATATATAATTACGTAATACTCGTTGCGATCGGTATATTCATGGAATACAAAAGTCGTAATAATATCAATGTAAACATTATTAACCAACAACTAGCAAAATTGACTTTGAAAACCACCCTTGGCTATTTCTAGTGCAAAGATTCCCATTTCCTTGCTGAACATCAATGCCATCCTTTGCATTTGATAAAGATTTGAAACAAAAACGATATGATTATTAAAACTTTATGATTTCATTGTATTGGCAACACATTCTAACGAAATATGTATTAGTAAACAAGCAGAAAGTTTTTTTTTTGGTGTATGGGGCTTTGGTACGTATGTAAATTAAAATAATGAAACAAAAGAAAATTACTTTGACTTCTGCAAATAGTTTTCAAACCACGTTATAAATGATATTAAAAAGAAAGCGCTCAGATATCTATGCTATAATCAGTTGAGGTAAAGAGAAACAATTCACCTAGAAAACCTGTTAACCTAGTTTAATATCATCGAGTCATAATAAAAGAAAACCACATAATCGTGACTGCAACATAGTCACGAATTTTATGATATGAGAAATCAGCCGGATCTGATAAGTGAGACGACCACAATATGGTCACTTACATAATAACGTCAATTTGTTTGATTAGACTCGATAGCGATATGTTAGTAATTTCTATTAGGATGGAAAGTTAAAAAAGTACAAGAGTCATAATAAAATTATTGTAGTTACCAGTCCTATCTAAAGTATAAATGTATCCAATAATATATAATTACGTAATACTCGTTGCGATCAATACATCCATTGAGCTGTTGGTATAGGAAAAGAGCGTGGGGTTACCATAGCTTATACTATATCGAGTTATAGCTAGGGGTGTACTTAGCCAATAGGTTTACTAATAACTTTTAATGAAATCGCGAAAAAAAACACCTCTAGGGTTTAAGGCTTTTTTTCTAAAGAACAGCTGATTTTTCACGATTTCAGAGTTTTGTGAAATAATGATAAGCATAACAATTAATAATCCCCTTTCATTTAAGATATAGCCCTGTAGATATAACCAATTTAACTTAAGTTTATATTATTATTAATAAACGGTACATATATAGATCGCCTTAGCAGCAAGCTTGTATCACCGCAGTGTCACATATTCTGCCGCCAAGTAATAGTGTATAAACGTACTTGTGTCCCGGTGTGAAGGGTAGGTACTGCAGCTAACGAAATTACAAGGCTTTGGAAATCAACCATCGAATCTCTCGCCAAAGCAGCGATGCCCTGGAATTTGTATTGTTAGTTTGTTACTGGGTACAGCTGCATTGGCCAGGCGTTATATCTAACTACCAGTAGATTTGTATGTCTCATTACTTTTTTTTTACATGAAGTAAATGTATATGTATAAACTTTCTTCTAATCCTAAATTGATATATCTGATTGTGCATATCAATTAATATTTCCAGATCGGCGACCCCGGGCCAGGTCAATACGCACTAGTCGCGCGTTCGACCTCGGGCCCTTTGTTTTCATCATCCGCCCCGCTCGCCTACCAGCCACGCAGCTTCTGCGTGTTCGTACAGACGGACAAACGCGTCTACCAGCCCACAGACACAATACACTTCAGGGTCGTCGCCTTGGACAAGTGAGTTAATGATAATGATTGATGACTATCCGCAATTGTCCGTGGGACTTCAAGCCTGAACAGTTCTTGATCGATAAAACACGCATCGCATATGAATGTTTGCAGAAAGTTGTTTTAGAAAAAGCGTTGGTTCATTGTCTACTTCGACCAAAATGAAATAAATTATATAGTACTATGGAACTTCTGTAAAAACTAGTCAAAACTATGAGTCATATTCTTCAACATGTACCTAATTATTGTTTATTGCATAATTAGACAAAAACAATAATTATATATGTTTTATAAGTAATTTTTCAGTGGATTGGACTTACATACAGTAATAATCATAAATAAAATCACGTGTCGTGCTTCCTACATTAAGAGAACAACTGGGATGTATGGAGCGCCGGCACTCATTTTACGATGTTTTAATTTTATTTTGGTCGAAGGTTGACTTGACAATACTTGGAATAATATGTCGTGATAACTACCTTTACGCTAAACTAGGTAACACATCCTTCGCTCTGATTGCTAGTGAATGAGGAAAATGTATGTTGTACCGGCCGGTCCGCGCTGATAGCTTGTACAAAGCAGTTAGGTAGGTATCAACAAAGACACTTTCGATTTCGTTACCATCACCGATACGCTTTGAGTTCGTGCGCGTGAGATTACGTGTGATTACGAGGCGGTCGTTCACCTTGCTGCAACAACACCAGTGTGGATGTTACGCACCTCTCTAGACGATGCGTGGAATCCGTGGGAAAGATACGAAATTACGCGTTATTGGGTGACAATTGCAATTGAGTGCTATTAAAACTTAATCTTAAGCTAGTATTAAAACTTCCTCTGTCTAAAATTGCATTATCCTCAAATCTATCAAAACATAGTAGGCGCTAACCTGGCAAAACCGGACAGCGCGTAGTGGGCAGAAAAGTAGGGTATATAATTGAAACATTCGTCTCAATATTATAACGGGCACTTTGGTTATTAACCTGCCAGTTAAATTATCTAAGACCGGACATTTAAGTATGCCGACTTATGACTGCCAAGCCAGGAATGACTTCGGCGTGTAGACATTCGAAAGCAAGATGCAACCTAACAATTCAAAAGCAATTGCGTTTTTTTAATGTAAAAAAGGAGACGAATTTGTTAGGTTCTTCTGCGACATCGCTACTATTGCGCTCATTACTTTTGAGACATTCGACGGTTAGGTTCGATTGAACCCTGTAATTACGCTAACTGCAGTATCCTTCAAACCAGAAAACAGTAATGTTAAAACACTATTGCTTGGCGGCAAAACGTCTTATACTGTTTTGGTACCTATATACCTAGACGTTCTTCTGCTAAGATCATCTACCACAAAGCTTTTATCAGCATTATATAAATTCTCAGGTACCTACTGCCACTATCTGGGCCAGTGGATGTGAGCATACTGGATGCGGGAGGTTCTCCAGTACGACAATGGGTGGGATCTACATTAGACCGAGGCCTTATCACCGAAGAACTTATCTTAGCTGACGAACCAGCTTTAGGAGAATGGACTATTCAGGTCAGTACTTAAGAAATACTGATAGGTTTTACAAAAAAGTTCACTTATGAACATTGGCGATTGATAAAAGTTACACACGATGCGATAAAGCCCAAAATTAAGAAAATTCGTATAGGTTGAGTGGTGTCAGAATTAATGTCTTATTCTTATTCGAAATGAGAGCGAGTCCTGCACTGACGTCCCGCTTGGGATGTATTGGGATGCATTTCCCCCTAGCAACATCTACTCGAGCCAACCCAGCTCCTTGAAATACCGGAGCGAAGCTGGCATAGTAGCTCTAGTGGATGAGATGTAGATGTTGATAATGATGGAACACAGTCAGAGCTTTGCGGTGATATAAATGAAGATGAAGAAACTGTCTCATGCAATCTAGTAGCAATCCTTGTTTCTACTGTGGCTCCACAGTTTCGTTCTCCTGAAGGCAGAAATGGAAAAGCAGGCTATCCGTGGCTACCAATTTGTACATGTGACTATTCAAATTGCAATGACCGGTTATGAGGCCTACTAAAAGACGAAGGTCCTGTCGTTGCAACTTCAGTAGTTTGTTAGTAATCTTCCTGTTAAGATTTTTATTGTTATTGTGTTTTGCTTGTTTATAATATAAATGTGTCATCTAAAGGTCTTTTTCATGTCTTGAACGCTACATTCATAGAAATAAATAACAAACCATAGGTCCTCCATGAGGACTAAGGGGGAAAAAAACACCAATTATTTTTTTATATCTTTTTTATATTCTTCCCATATGGTATAGTATAGAGAGTTATAGAAAAAAAGTGAGTACCTAAGAGAGTAATTAATTGTTACCATTCCTCTACTTGTAAATATCATCCTAACTACGATACAAATGTATCAAATTATCTTATTATCATGCCTAATATAAACTATGAGATGATGGTAATAATAAGTTGGCATGCAAAGTGTGGGGTTTTTACAAATGTATTTTTTGTTACACTTCCTTGAGAAAAATGGTTAATGAGATTGCAACTCTTGATAAGAAATCATGTTTTGTTTGATTCTATTACTAACAGCCTTATCTTAGTTGCCGGAAGTGGACAGTAAATATATGGCTTAGGAATATAATATAGACTGTCAATATATATATTGGTCTACTTTGTAAAATAAACACTCAATTTAAGATTTAAACTTTTAGTTATCCGTTAAAAATATTATCATTAACTAGATAGGAATGCTTCTAGTTTAACAATCAATCCAACTGGTCCAGTTTGGTGTTTTTTTTTTATATATCTTGTATAGTACTTTGTGTATTCTGCCAGTGTCAAGAATTTCATATTTTCAAGTGTCTCATGATAGTATATTGAAACAAGTCTTAGTCACAGTCAAAGTCATGTAAAGTTTTGAAACATAAGACGTAGCGACATGTTTTACCCGCCAAATCTCAATTTTGTGTTTGCTGTGAATTTAGAGTAAATTAATATATAGGATGCAATTAAAAAATATGATTTTTCTAACACATACCTTAATTACCCAAGTGGTAAAACGTTAGCCAGCCTCAACAGATACGTATTATTCCACCCACTATAGATGACCTCAGTTTTGTAATACACCTATTGATTCTCAGGTGGAAGCGCGTGGGCAGACTTACTCGAAGAAGATTCTTGTCGCTGATTATGTGCTACCCAAGTTCCAAATGGAGATGAGCATGCCGAAAGAAATACTGTTCAAAGATGGACGGTTCGACATCAATATTACTGCTAAGTGAGTGAAGTTTACTCTTATTCTTAATCAACTTCAAAAAAAGAGGATGTTTTCAATTTGGTTATATTTTTTTAATGTTCGTTACCTCTGAACACCGTCATTTATGAGCCGATTTAGAATTTTTGGTAGTTTGTTTATCACACTAATATTATAAAGGCGAAAGTTTGTGAGTGTGTTTGTATGTTTGTTACTTCTTAACGCTCAAACGGATGGATCAATTTTAATGAAATTTGGTGTGAAGGAAGCTGACACCCTGGATTAACACATAGGCTAGCGGGTAACACCGCGGGTCGCAGCTAGTTTTTTAAATAAGTGGAAATAATAATGTTATCCAAATAAACGAAATTGTGGATTTGCTTCACTGTGATTTTTCTGTGGTGTTTAAGTCACTAGAATATTCCCAATGAACTATCTACCTTCCGGCTTCATCATTATCGAATGATGATAAAACCGGAAGGTAGGCACCGAAACTCTATTATTAAACAATGAAACCCAGCCGTTTTGAGCTTAATGGGACGGAGTCGGTTTTTTAAATGTAATGTATTATCTGAAAAGATGTATAGGTACATCACTATCACTACATAGTATAAAACAAAGTCGCTTTTTCTGTCCCTATATCCCTATGTATGCTTAAATCTTTAAAACTACGCAACGGACTTTGATGTTTTTTTTGATTGAATTTGATTGAAGAGGAAGGTTTATATGTATAATACATGCATATGCACCACATTAATATCCACATTGCACCCGTGCGAAGCGGGGACGGGTAGTATATAATATGTGTGATATTATTATAACCGTGAATGAAATGAGAAAGTTTTACGTCTCTATTTAGACTTTAGAGGCAGGCTATTCGACCAATCTTCAAAAAGCATTAAGTTGTAGTTAATTGGTATATTGTGATCCGCGTGTGTAGCAGAAATTAGAAAAGTTTGATGAATCTGAAACAATAAGGAACGCAATGAACAGGTGAAAACTCACGATGGCCACCATTTAAATTGAAACTGTTCGAAAATAAGAAATTATGCAATTTAAAGGCGTATTCCCTCTTCTCTACCTTAGAGAAGAGGGAATACGCGGGATATTATTACTATGTACTGACCTATCCATCAGTGGTGACGTAAATAATTTAAACGCTCTTCTAAAGGAGTCACACCATAACGAGGTCTTTTGATTTTTTTTAAACATTAAGGACACACATGGGGACGTTCGTGTGTATCATACTTCCGTTTTTGAGACTTTTCTCACATTACTCAATAAGAAAAAAAAACGAATACCTAATTTTGTTTTTTCAAGTTTTTAAAAATAAATAGACTTTTATATAAATAACATTCATATGTTTTTACTATAGAACCTTTTTTGCTGGTCTCAAAAAACACATTTGTTTGGTTTCAGTGTCGCTTTATAAATTAATTTCTATTGACTCGATAATTCTAATATAAGTTTCTACTTTTACGAAATTTATGAACATATGATGTATTTTAATAAAATGAGATATTTTATTTAAAATTTTAATTTTAGTAGATAAAAATGCAAATTTAAATTGCTTATGCTCGACAATAGGTACCGCATTGGCAACATTGACGACATTTCAATTCTTCACTGGCTCACTAGTCGTAAAAAGGTCACTAAAAATATATTTTTCCTAAAATTTTGCTTCAAATTACGAATATACTAATACTTGTAATTAATGCTTCAATGAACAATTGTCGAAAAACAATGAAATGAGGTGTATAAACACAAACAGCCTCATAAATATACATAAATACCGTGGTAGGTAATTCAATAGTCAAGCATTCTTTATTATAATTTTCTCATCGCCTCTACAAAAGAACAATTTTCCGCGGGAAAGCTGGCGTTATTTTTACCGAACGATAACTCATATTTCATTCCTACGGAATGTAATTACGCGTTGTGCAAAAACAAGTCTTTGTAGGCATCGCCAAAGCCCTGTCAGTTTTGTTACTGCGTAATCTATAAAAAAATATTGATTGAGTTAGCAGCGTAGGTGCAGAACAATCAAGACTTAAGAATTATGACATATATTTATTTATTATTTTAATCTCACTTATTTTACTCTTAAGGCTCTCTCAGTAGCTCATGTGTTTTGGTAGCTCAGTTGATTACCAGATTTTTTTGTTGGTGTCAGATAGGTGTCACAGCTCACTTGATTTTAAGTGACAGAGTGATCAAAAATAGTAAACACATCTAGTATGGAATGGAACTGTCCCTCAAGCAAAGATGCCATCATCGGCAGCTTAAGCTCATTGTTGGAATTTGATCCCACGATCTCCGGCGTGTGATACGACCGTTATAACAACTGATCTATCATCACTATAAAACGAATTTTTAATCAACACAGTGTCGCGTTTAGTGAAGTAAAAATATGGCAGTTACTAATTAATGTTTTACCTACAGTGCCTTATGTAACGCTGGATACATTTAGATGTACGCTCCCTTCAGCTGCTTACGAAACTGAAGGATTCGTAATCAGTTACGGTAGTGGAAAATTTCTTCCTGATATGTTACTACGATCTACGAATACGTTATTACTAAGAAACGCATTTTTCTTTACACGATACCGACGCTTGTTTCATAATTAATTTTAGTGAAAGATTAAATGCAATAGATTATTTCCTTTTGCCTTCGCACGCTATACCAGAGACAACACGTCATTGCAGATTCTTGTCGGCTAACAATTTTAATTTTAATAGATTTCCATTATATTTTAAATTATATAGGACTTGGGGTATATTAAGGCCATTAGTCTTATACAATAAATTCTAATCAAGAGATAACAGAGGCTCTAACATGTCAATTTGTGTGATTTACGTGCAATGTAAATCACTTAAATTAATATGCTAGGGCTTCTATGAATGGTTTTGCTAAAGCTGATATAATTTTGCAGGCATTTCAATGGCTTACCGGTCCGAGGAGAGCTGACAATTTCTTCTTACGCCGTATTTTTCTCCGGTCTTCTCCAACCAGTAGTTTCCAATCCAACTCGAAAGGTTCTCGACATAAATGGACAAATTGACGTCACTTTCGACCTCAAAACAGACCTGGACTTAGCAGAAGACGCTGCGAGGCCTTTAGTAGTTGAAGCAGTGTTGGAAGAAAAGGACACGCTGATTAGACAAAATATTTCTTCGAGGATTCTGCTGTTGAGGACGCCGTATAGACTGAAAGTTACAGCGCCAAGTTATTTTAAGCCGACATTGCCGTTTAATGTGCAGGTAAATTGTTACGTATACGAATATGTTCTATAGAAGAATGAAACTATTGTTTAGGATGAGGATACGAAACTATCATGGGTAGTTTTCTAGTGAAATGTGAGCATCGTCTTTTATTTACACTACACTATAGTTTTTTTTACTTTTGACGCAAAAAGTGACGCAAGAAACTGCAAAAAAATTAATGCATTTTTTATATTTGTACGTGTCTACTTGCGGTATCATCAACCACTGGTCTTCTTTAAATGCAGTTTATTTTATATGACAATTAGGTTTCGTTTTACGAAATTGTCGATCGATGATAGCTTAGTGGTTAGCGCGGCCAGATCACACCCCTGACGCCGTCAGCTCAACAATAAGCTTGAGCTGCTGGAGAAGGAACATCGTTAGGAAATCATAGCATGGGGACAGTGCGCTTTATAGTACTTGGCTGGCTAACTTACCACCCACAAATTAGAAATCTGCCTCCGAGGACTTGACGGTGTGTTCCGGCAGCCATATTGAGAGTAAATGCCCATCCCAGGCAAGGTTTATTACAATCTGGACCACGCCGTCACTTAACATCAGGAGAGCTATAGTTAAACACCTAGCATGGCATCATTAAAAAAAGCTTATATTTAAAAAAATAAGTAAGAAGATAAATGATGAAATAAGTGACCTCTTTTCTTCGTTCGTTTCTATAGTTTTATCTGAAGATTGATCTGAATTTATCTAGCTTGTAATACCACAACAAACGATCCAAGGCCGTGCTCCGTAACTTCAAAGAGTTCCGATCTTTTAGGTCGCCTGGTGGGGTGAATACCCGCTAAATTAATATTACAGAATAAAATTTAAGCTTCTATTCTAGATCGAAGTGGTGGACTCGTCCGGGCAAGTCATGGATACTGCCGGTGACGTAACAGTAGAGCGACTGTGGGATGACGGCGCTCCCGTCAATGTCACGACGCTTCCGCTGAAGAAAGGACTCGCTACTTACACACTGGTTCCCGATAGAGCGCATGTCAACTCCACGCTTAATTTAGTGGCAAGTTTCTTTGTTCTTTACTATGGATTGCAATGTTGAATCCGACAATCCAGCTGGATCCAATACAATTTTAGGCTTGCTGGATTCAACATCTGGCGCTGTACCTAGCGGTGCGGATCCGCAATCAGCTAAAAACAAGTAACTAACTTTCTTTCCCCGCGAAAACACCCTAAATCTTTACGTTGCCGCTTTGTTCGACTTTGAGGCACGTGCTACAACCCCCTTTACACCGTACCGCTTTTTATTTTGATTTTTGCTTATTGCCAATTGCCTTTCGAATCTAAATAAACGCGGCAGATAAGTGTTTTTTTTTTTCATTATTATTTAAATACATTCATCAATTTCGCAAATAAACGGTACAACCATAATCGAATTATTTCTAACCATACTCGAACATAAGATACTTTTAGTAATGCATCTAGTAATCACGTATATATCTGTTGTGAAAGACATTGCGTTAGACAGCTGTCCCTAACTTTTAACTTCCATCGATCCAAAAAAAAACAAAAAATTGTCACGTATTGTCAATTGCATTAAGCAATAAGACCGCCTTCATCCCGTCAATTTGGTTAAATCTAAATTTTATGGTATTTTCAGGGTACTTGTTATATTTTATTATAGTTAATGTAACTTTACTTACTAACTTGCAGATTAAATATAAGGAAGTAACTGAGCGCGTAGTGAATGTGCAAAGGGGTGAGTACTCCAACGGACAGTACCTGACAATCGAGATGTTGACGGCGGGCACTGCCAGCGGGGACGAAATGCGCGCCAGAATCACCGCCACAGAACCTATGGACTTGGTGCATTATGTCGTTATTGGAAGAGGAGATATCCTATTCGCGAAGACTTTAGAAGTGAGTCTATGGTCACAACATAGAAGCAAAATATTATTTCCAAGTGTAGAATGCTAGATTACTAACTTCTGTATGCATATGTTACAGCTGAATCCAGCTCGTCCAAGCGTAGATATCACAGTAAGCGTGACGTCACGCATGACTCCCGGCTGTGTATTACTAGCATGGTATCCAAGAATAGCTGCAGCTCGAAATACATTACTGTCATCAGCTGTTTATGTGCCTCAGCAAAACATGCTACAGAATAAGGTACCTACACATCAAACATGCTATTCATTTTATTATGAACAGCATGTTCAAATCCCAAACCTATCCAAAAGGAAAAGGTCTGCAACTTCATACATTCGTCCGACTTGGGTTTCGTCTCTATATTAATGAATTACATTCTGCAATTCTTTAAGTTCGTTGTTCCTATAATTCGTTTGAATTATTTTTATTGGAAATTTCGATTCAGATTGCCATAAGATTTTTAAAGTAGTTGTGAAGAGTCAAAAAAAATCCTTTTTGCAGATCTCGCTATCCCCAATGACAACTACGG
The DNA here is from genome assembly GCA_950106695.1 of Biston stratarius. Taxonomy (NCBI): domain Eukaryota; kingdom Metazoa; phylum Arthropoda; class Insecta; order Lepidoptera; family Geometridae; genus Biston; species Biston stratarius. Next base: position 16,911,539 of record OX467115.1, on the reverse strand, counting down.
GCCCGAATCCAAAGCCAAACAGCCTAGTGGAACTTCGAGCATCAGGTGAACCAGGCTCCGTGGTTGCAGTCCTCGGGGAGGATACAAACACTATCGCAGCAGGACTCGCTGGAAGCGCTGGCCTGGGAAGCGGACTAGATATGCACACGGTGAGTTGACACTTACAAGGTATCGATGAAACTTTTAATGTAACACACACCTAGTAAAACAATTAATAAAAGATCTCTTAGGATCGTAGTTAAAGATCAGAAATAGAAATGGGTAAACACAATTGCAAGACTCCTCAAATTCGGTCAATCATGTTCCTTCCCATAACAAGAAATGTGTTTGTATTTTTAATTTCTCCAGCACCTTATATCAATTATTCCCAGATCGAACGAGAAGTAGAAAGATTCAACGGACTCATGCATTCCATGTTCAAGAATGAAGCTCATCTGGCCAGTATGGGCATCGACTTGAGTGGCTACGCGGCCTCCGACGTCTTTAAAGTAAAAAAATTCTTATGATTTTGCTCAGATATTTATCAAAATAACTCTTAATAAAAAAGTATACATCTGTATATTTATTTCAGAACGCTGGAGTAGTAATTCTCACTGATGGAGTGGTGATTAAAAATACCGAAGGTAATAAAGATTGATGATACAACTGCCTATCTACATACATATATGGCGCACAGCAATAAATATTATTCATTATCAACTAAAACAAGATTCTCGTGATTAATCTTTCCATTTATTTTTTAGAAGAACCTTCCGCTCAATCTTTGGAAACCGGGACCAGACCGCCCCAGGCAGGTCCCTATGCGTTCAGTCGCCTACCGGCACCGCCTTCGCCCCGATACTATTTGACTGTTGCGCCACAACCTACTTGGATGCTCTCCAACTTTACCATCAAGTATGTGCATCTAGTTGACTGATCCAATGTTTTGCGATAGCTAAACCTAACATACACGTCGACCTCCAACAAATCAAACACCACACACTCAAATAAGATATGATAACAAATTCTTTTTTTTTTTTAGTAATGATAGAAAAGGCACAAAAGAAAAGTGGACACCGACTACATCATCGGAGCTAACAGTGGGAGCTTTCGCTATACATCCAACTCTGGGTCTTGGTCTCGCCTCACCCATCAAGTTCACGACCTCGGTACCTCTATCTATCAGCGTAGAACTGCCAGCCACTTTACAGAGAGGAGAAACATTAGCAGCCATCGTGATACTGAAGAATAGCTTAGGGGTAGACACGTCTGTGGAAGTCACGTTCTATAATAGCGACCAATATTTCGAATTCGAACCTTTGGACAACAACTTAGATTCAGCGAAAAGTGAGTGACTAATACAGAGTTTATTGGTATATTGCATTTACCGAAGTACCCATAAATATAATCGATGTAATAATGCTATGCTGTCATTATTCCAGAAATCGAACTGTTTCGACGTGAGCGTGTAACTGTCCCTGGAAAAGGATCAGCTAGCACAGCTTTCCTGGTGACAGTAGTACGCACCGGAGAAGCTTCAGTAATTGTGGAGGCTAGCGGTAACGGCGTCTCAGATTCACTTTTCCGTACGATCGACGTTAAGGTGACCTACGATTTTAGTAGGAAAAACAAAGACATGATTACCTACATCAAGCTTTTATATAAATCTAGATTTTTATTTTAGGATGGCTACGAAGAAGATCTTTTTACATGGAATCTTCTAGACGCCCGCCGTAACGTGGCACGTGCTAACGTCACCCTGACCCCTCCAGCAGGTATCAAACCTGGCCCGATTTCTCTGCTAGCGACGGGGGATCTGCTCTCTAGTGCCATGTACGCAGCGAGATTACCGCCGGCCCCGGCAGGTGATCCGCCACATGCAGTCAGGCCGTTGGCTGCCGGTTGTGTGCTGCTTGATTATTTGCAGGTAAAGAATAATCAGTGGGATACAAAGATTCTGTTGGAAGAAGAATTTGGAAATTTTGCAAAGTCTTTAGTTACATGTTCCTTGTAGGCCACTGGACAGGAAGACGCTGCCATATCAAAGGACGCACGAGCACTGGCTGCCGTTGGTTTACAGCGGCTGATGGCGTATCGTCGCTCGGATGGATCCTTCGCACCAGTAACTGATGACGACAGTGAGGGCGACGTCTGGTGAGAACAGCTATAAAACGCTTTTTACCCATTAAAAGTATTAGTCAGCTAGCATAAATGATGATTATTATTTTCTATATAGTTTTCAGTTACAGCGAAGTACTGAGATATGTACCTACATACATATATTGTAAAAATGTCGTGTTGCCACTGTTGGAGCTGTGTATATAACTGTTATTTTTGTGACCTTAATTATAATTATTATTGGTGTTTTATAAAATCCATATTCATACTGGAACAATACAATGATTGTTATGTAGGATGACGTCAGTAGCCTTGCGCTGGCTGTCCCGCTGCGCGCGCTACGTGGAGGTGTCTCCGGTGGCGAGCACAGGTGCGGCGGCGTGGCTGGCGCGGGCGCAGCGCGCGGACGGCGGCTGGAGCGCCCCCGCCCCCGCTGCCCGCACGGACCCTCACGCACAGGCGCCACTACCACTCGCCGCGCACGCACTCATAGCTTTCGTGCAGGCTAAGGTACTTTGAATATTGCCTAGGACATAGTTGGCATACCTACATCTCCATTTTCCCGAGAGCTCTCAGCTCTTCTGTTTCCTGAACATGCTTTTGAACCCCCTGCGACGTTATCACTGGCTATCGCTTGTGTAAGATAATAAGACAAAAATAGCACGAAAATCAATGTACGAAAGAGAACTTATGTAACCTTTCATGAAAGCTTTTCCAGGTTTTGCTATGGGAAGATTCAAGCTATAATGAATATGATTATCATAAAAGCGAAAAAAGGGATCGAAAAGCGGAAGATCAAACTAAGTGGCATGTCTTTAGAGATACTAGAGAGACTTTCCTTCATAAGTTGATTTACAATGATAATGAAACGAATCACATTTCTTTCCTTCACAGGGCAGTGACACGGTGTACAAAGATAACATCCTCAGGGCCCAAGAGTTCATAACAAAAGACCTGTCGCCGAGTATAGACGCCTACACATTGGCCGTGATCAGCGGAGCATTGGCCATAGCACGGAATTCGCAGTCTACTCTCGCACTGCAGATGATGGACAAATATGCCAACACTTCTGGTAAGATAACTTCCAGGTCTCATTTCACCAGCCTATTAGAACTACATTCTGAGCCAATCGACATATTTCTAGGTTCCACGCTATTCTGGTCGCGTCAGCTCTCTGGCTCCGAATGGCGGAATCCGTGGCTGAAAGGCAACAGTTTGGAAGCGACTACAGCCGCGTGGGCTTTACGAGGGATGTTGGCATCCAGATTGGTCGACGAATCCGTGCCTGTTGTCAGGTATCTACTGGAGGCATACAAACCAGTAGACCCCGATCCAGATGTGGTACGTAAACTCAATATTAAAAATTTGTTATGGAAAAATTCTGTAGCGAATCAAACTTAGATATTTAACATTTGCAGACTCAAACTTTACTTATTTTAAACGACCAAGCCTGTAGACTAATTCGATATATATATAACTCAAAGGTGACTGACTGACTGACACAGTGATCTATCAACGCACAGCCCAAACCACTGGACGGATCGGGCTGAAATTTGGCATGCAGGTAGATGTTATGACGTAGGCATCCCCTAAGAAAGGATTTTGATTAATTCTACCCCCAAGGGGATAAAATAGGGGATGAAAGTTTGTATAAAACTTTGACAATTTTAAACCGATCCGGCTGAGACTTTGCATGCATAAAGCTACTATGACGTAGGCATGTGAACTGTCTAGCGCGGGTGAAACCGCGGGGCACAGCTATTTCGATATAAAAATGCAAGACGTGTAGACTTTTTTTTGTTTTTTGGTAATCAACTTTCAGGAAATAATTCTTTCAGGTTGATGCTTTGGCTCAATTTGCTGAAACGATAAAAACTTCAACGAAACTACGAGTGTCATTCAATGTGACTGACTCGGAAGAAACCAGGCAATTCCAGATTAGCGAAAACAACGCTCTTATCATCCACACACAATCAGTAAGTGACCGAGACAAGTAATAGGTATTATATAGATGCAGTTTCTGTCTTTTAGTGGTACCTGTGCATACGAACTGATACTTTTAGTGGTACCTGTGCATACTAGCTGATACCTTTTCTTTAATTTTAGCATCGCACTTTGTGAATTCTATCAGTGCCAAATATTTCATAATTTTAAGTGTCTCAAGGTCTCATTATTAAATCACGTACCTAAAATAATAATAGGTAATTCTTAGTCATAGTCACATAAAATACCTAAGTCACAATCAAGTCCAGTTCATACCTTTGTAAAGTAGTGGTGACTTTATTAAAAACTTCTACGGAGATTTAGAAACAACAGCGAACGTAGTCAATTTCACCATTGCCAACTTACCCACACTCATGTAATTTATTATTTAAACACTATTATTTTTAAGCATAAACACTCGAACAAATACAATCCTTGGAAAGTACCTAATACTATAAGGCAACATGAAACAAAGTCATTTCCGTCATTAAACAAAGCTGATATTAATTCTTTCAATTTCCAGGTGCGCAACAGTAGGTCAGCGAGCGTGGTTACGGAGGGTCGTGGGGTGGCGCTAGTGGGGCTGAGCGCGCGGGGAACCACCAACGTGACAGCGCCCTGGCCGCGGTACACACTAGATCCTCGAGTGGACCAAGTCTCCACCAGGGATAGACTACAGCTTTCTATCTGTTACGGGTTTGTAATCTTATACCTTTAAACGAGCAATTCTTGTATATATGTATATGTATATGTATATATATAATCTGAATCTCGGAAACGGCTCTAACGATTTTCATGAAATTCAGTATGCAGGAGTTTTCGGGGGCGATAAATCGATCTAGCTACGTTTAATTTTTAGAAAACGTCGTTTTATCAGTTTTTTTTCAGCCGAGCAAAGCTCGGTCATCCAGGTACTTTGTATTATGCTAGCTACAAATGAAGCTGTGGCTTAAGGTTGTACTGACCATATCTTTATTTATAAAATAGGAGTGCAAACAGGCGAGAGGGGTCTCATGGTGGCAAAAGATCACATATTGCAAAACCAGAAACATCGCCATTGCGTTGCTAAATAGGTACTTCTGGATAAGGTATCTAGTATCACTTTGTTTAGCTTAGAAACTTTGTTTTCTTCCGTCGTTTCTTTGTCCGGGTCAGACAAATATCTATATTGTAGGGGTTTGTGAATATACCTACACAATTTTGTTTTCTGTGGCTCTAGCATATCAATTTGTGAAATTGATAGAAAAATGTATGAATTGAGACCGATGACTAAATCGAAACTGCTTTTTCTTTTCATTCATTTCATACCGTTCACGCATCACGTATTTCTTGCAAATGAATATGCCACACACTATTAGTCTTCAGCGTGTGTATTTAACACTCGTAGTGTCATTTTTTTTACTATTTCAGATTCGTAGCGCAAGGAAACGAGACTGAAAGTGGTCTAGTCTTGCTAACCGTCCAGCTACCTTCTGGATACTTGGCGGACATTAATACGCTCACCGAATTAACGGTAAGTCGTTTTTTTGCAGTCTGATATTATTTTTATTAGCCCAATAGAATTAAAAGATAGAAAACATTTTAGAAAAAAAAACACTACCTCATCACCCTTTAATTAACACAGTCTGCTCATTCGATTATCCCGACCAATGCGGGCGAAACCGTGGGCATCCAAATAAATACATACTTATGTATACTAGGCCTAATATTCTACCCTTCAGCAGCATGCTATTTATATATGTCTACGCGCTAAAATAATATATTAAAAAAACATGACACGAATGCTTGAATTTCCAAGCTTACAAAAATGAATTCATACAAATGTCTGAAATTCTGAAAGTGTGACTCTGGGAAATGAGTTCATACTAATGATTGAAATCCCAAATCTAATTCACGTTGTTTGTTCGCAGTCTGTGCGTCACGTGGTGTCGGCGCGGCTGCAGCGCGGCGGCGCACGCGTTGTTGCGTGGGTACGTGCGGCGCGCGGCGAGCGTTGCGCCACGCTGGCGGCGCCGCGCGCGCTTCCTACCGCACGACAACGCCCCGGCTGGGCCACGCTCGAGGACCTCTACGACTCAAGTCAGTATACTTTTAACGTACATCGAGTACCAAGTAACATTTTTTTAATTTCGTCGAAGAGAGTTTTGGGGACGACGGGGAAAAAACTTGTTGTTGCACTGCCGGTTGCAGTGTATTATTTTCCGAAACTTGTGTTTTTTGCCAGAGTTCGTTTGTTAATTAGTGGAGTACCAATTTATAAGCATATGATATAAAATGGTCAAAGGAAGATGATAGGGTTAGGCAGGTACTTATTTAAAATGTTCAATAATGTTATCTTCTGTTACACATTGCTCGTAAATATAAAATATAATGTTTTATCTCGTTTTCCATAAGTTGTTTTACCTAAAACACACACACGCACGCACAAGATCGAAAGTAAAACAAACCCGAAGTACAAATTGTGTGTGAATTCATAGAAAACTTCGAAAAATACATTGTAAAGTGAATGGGAATACTTTTTATTACCGTTTATGTACGCTACCGATTTTACTACGGAAACTGACGTGCATTTGACACATTTTTGTTTTACTTATGTGGGTTTACTCACGTTTAATTATATCTGAGGATTAATCCCGCATAAGTAAAACAAAAATACGCTTCCGATATTTATGAATACCGATATGTGTGTACCCTATAACTCATTTACCAAATACAAGTCTCATTTTTGAATTTGTTATTCAAATTTTCGGCAGGCCACCGCGCGCGTCAGTTCTTCCAGCCGATACCGAGCACAGCTTGCGACATATGCCGCCTGTGGGAATCTTGCTCCAAAGCTTGCGGAGCCGCGGCCTTACAGCGGTCCGGCGATGCGACGGGACGCGCCAGCGACTCCGGAGGCGCTACCTTCAGATCCGCACCAGACGCCGCGGTTTCACTCACGATAGCGCCTCTATTATTAACTCTTACTGCGGCCATCGTCATATGGTTATAGTAGCCACTTAAAACTTTAATTACACTACTTATTCCGTTTCTGAATAACATTTTCAGCCTTTCTGAATCAGGGTAAGGCTGTATAGTGTAATAGGCCTTTTAAAGATTTTAAACCTTTGCTCTCTTGAGACAGTCTTCTTACGATCCATCAGTATTTTTATTTTATAATAAAAATAAGATAGCTACATCAAGATGAGACAGACATGAGCGAGGTGGTCAGAAAATATTTAGTTAATCCGTCCACTATTTATCTCTATCTTTACTAACTAGTCAAAAATCGTTATTTTAATTTATGATTTCCATTGCGTCCAATGATAAATTTGAAATGTAAGGAGTTTCAAACCTTGTAGCTTATTTTATACACGATTACACAAAAGGATAGTAAATCTGTATACGTGGAAAAAAATGCCGTTTAAAATTAATTGTCTTTTTATAATTTTCAGGGTCGGTCATATTTGCGAATTTAGCCATAATAATAATGACAATGAACTTATTTTGGCTTAGTACTGCCGATAACTCTATACTACATTTGTACTCATAACTGTTGTTAAAAGTTCTGTACATGTTTCTAGTTGTTAAAGAAGCAATAAGATAAAATACACGAGTAGGTATGTGCCTTTTATACGTACAAATTTAGATATCATTGTCATGAAATCGAAAAACGTAATACTATGTAAATATTTACTAAAAATAAATATCTGAGACTTACAACGAAAATGTTAAAATTGTAGGTAAGTTTAATATTAATACTTATATGTATATCGATTGTAAGAATAAAGTAACTAGATAACACCAAGAAACATGGTTTTATTTAGAATATCTTAACATACAAAAACAAAAATGTAAGACCTTACTGACGCAAAGTTGATTACTGTGTTCAGGTTTGAAGAGTACTGCAGCTAGCGAAATTACTGGGCTGTTGAGACTAACCATCAAGTTTTCAAAGTAATGAGCTGAAATCTAATGTCACAAAGTAATGAACACCAAGTCAGCGACGCCCTGGACTTTGTTTTGTTACTCAAAGTCCTGTGCACCGCTGTAATGGTCATGGACAGGTATCTCTTACCATCAGGAGAGCGTACCGTTCGTCTTATCACATCAAAGAATGATAGAAAAAAAATGGCTTAACTTAACTATCCAAACAAATGATAGATATCTAAAGTATGAGCTCATAGTTTAGGTTTTGATTTTTGATTGACAAACTTTAGGTTGTTACATTAAGGCCAATAATTCAGTTATGATTCATCACAACTCTGCAGACGTTCCTTTGTAACTTTGTTCGAGGCCTTTTTACTTTGATAACAATTTTAAAATGTGACATAGCAAAGTAACGTCTATTTCCATATAAATAAAACACACTTTTTCAGAGACAAAGAAGACCCACCAAATGCGCGAGTCTGTAATTTGTGTGCTTAACATTAATAAATCTGATGTCGATCCAAAATTTTAATCAGACGTCAGCGCACGTCGCCTTTTGCTTAGGAACTGCACGTCACTCGTCCTTCGGTTTTCAGCCTCCAGTCACTATCTACTCTGTCTTACTTACATACTATATCGCTACCCCATCGAACGGGTTTTGGATTTTTAACTTTAAAATAAAAACAAAAAGTAAATTGCATAAAGTAGCTCGCATTTAATTCGTCGTACATTTAGTACATATCTCATTAAAATACATAAATAAAAATGACATTCTTAAGATATCTCCAGTTTGCGCATCATCCAATGAAAGAAACCGAGGATGGAGAATGACATCGTCAGGGGAACTGCAGAAGCCTTGATCCACGCCCACAGACTGAAAAATGCACGCCCATACTTAATAATCATCACGAACTGCGAATATGCGGACCGCAACAAATTCATTTAGGAACATCATTACTCAATTGACACTCGTTTAAAATTTATTCAAATTTAAAATATGTGGGTAGAATAGCACGACCCATAATACAAATAAAATACTAATAGGTAATACGAGTATGTTTAGATTAATATAATAAAATTGCTTGACTTTGTTACTCTATTGTCTAAAGCTAAACTTATTATGGTCGATAACCACTCTTATAATTTCGGCACACCTGCTGATAAATAGTAACCATGATGATTTCTTATTTTGGGATACAGTTCAGATCATAACTGTAAATAGTAACCACGATGATTTCTTATTTTGGAATACAGTTCAGATCATAACTGTAAATAGTAACCACGATGATTTCTTATTTTGGAATACGGTTCAGATCATAACTGTAAATAGTAACCATATTATAATGATTTCTTATTTTGGGATACGGTTCAGATCATAACTGTGATCAGTTTTTAATTTTCTTTTCTGCAATGAACGTGTTCTGTGTATGTTAATACACACTCACGTATAGGTGCATCCATTCACACGCATGCAAAGAGATATACATTGAAATTGTATTCTTTCTCTTTTTCACTTCGTTTTTTTACTTTGAAAACTACTGGGCCTCTGATTATGCAGACTTTCCAAATCGATACCCGTGAGAGAGTTTTTGGCATGGCACAGGTGTGTCGGCGTCACGAGGATTTTGAAGCGCTCTTCTCCCAATGGGCAACCACGGGTTATGTTGCCGTTCAAAAATATCATATAAATTCAGACAAAGCGATTGATAAAACGTTTGGACTTGGACCTGTTTTGTTCAAGTGTAGCGTTGTCTAAGCGGTTGTTGAACAATTAATTCCTAAGTAAGTTTTTCTTTTAGCGTTCATAGTTTACTAGATATCCGAGTACTTTCGTTCTATCTGTTTACATATCTTTCTTTTCTGTTGTTATCCGTGAGGATCTATGATTTGTCTTTGTTTTTATTTATGGTATGATTGTATAAAGTTGTTGATCGTCTTAATAGTATAAAAAATATCAGGGTGTGGCTGTGTAGTAGACACGGCCTTGTGTACATGAATTCGTGTAAATTTTTTTTTGTGTACATTTATTCGTGTACACTAAAAAGTTACTGAGATTTCAACGTACACTTTTTCCTTTTTTTCCTGGAAAAAATTAAGACCTCTGTGAGATTATCAAAAAACGAACTCACGGACGCATATACTTGAAAGTTAGTATAGATATGTCTTACCGCCTTACGGAACATAATTCCGGAATTTTCATTCCTTTTTTTAGATTTAAAAAACATACTATTTTATCTTAATGTACCTAGGTGACAAACCATATGTGGACGTATAAAACTATTGCTTTTTTTGTACTCACACATGTTTAATTACAATTTGGACCCAATTCCATTTTGGTCAGAAGCTAGTAGATACATAATATGTGTACTGTCACTCACTCGTAAGGATCATCTGATATGTAGAAAGGTGTAGGAGTGGGTATGAGTCCGCTGTCGGCGATGTAAACGGGGATCGTCGGCCTGTCGTCCACGTCAGTCGGTGTATGTTCTACCATGTGCACCACGTTCTGACCATCCACCACCTGGGAAAAAACCGGTCTTCATCAAAACTAAGCTAAAACAATTGAGCGCCGATCATTCCGTTCTATGTCAAAATAATTTTATTGACAAAAGGAAACATTAAATGTTATACATATAATTATATATACGAACTTACTGTAGTACATTTTTTCAAAGTACATACTACATGTTTAAGGTCAAAAAAATCATACTCCTCTCCATACTAAGGTTACCTGGAAGAGATCACTTTTAGCGATAAAGCCGCCAATTGCTCCACTAGTGTTAAATTTATATTTTTAGTTACAATTGTTTGTAATTGGTGTAAACAATAAGGAGTTATATTATTATTATTAACAAAAAATCAATAAAAAGGAAAAGTAATCAAGGACAAAATAAATAAAATTAACAAGCTACAATAAAATTAAAAACTATGACCCGACTACGGAACAAACCAACATTATGGAGCCAAAACATGAAGTTTTTTTTAAAATATTTTTATTATACTCAGTGACACTCGCTCAATAAAGACAAATCTAAAGACAAACATACGGCCAAACATACGTTTACATATACAAATCAAATATACGCATAACAATCCTATTTTGACTTCGCTGCAGTCGGGTAAAAAAAAACGAGGTTTAAATCGTAAAGTTATATATACCTTTCCGATGACAGTGTGCAAGTTGTCCAACCAAGGTGTACCAGTAAGTGTGATTAGGAATTGACAGCCATTTGTATTACTTCCTGAGGAAAATCAGACAGTATTATAATCCATTTATACTATGATTAAAATAAATAAATATTGGAAGACATTTTCACACAATAACCAAAAAAAAGCAAAAATCTAGAAAAATGAAAAATAGAAATACTTTTTTTTTCTTAAATATGTACATTTAGAACACCTAAACAAAGAACAAACTATGTTTGACCCAAAAATGTTTGATCCGATTGGGAATCGAGGCCACGCTCTTCAATTCTTGAAGTAGAACTACTACCAAAAGAGTTAAGCCAGTCAATAACACTTCAAAACCAGGTTACCTTTATTTGCCATTGAGACAAATCCTGCGCCGCTATGTTGAGTTTCCAAGTTCTCATCTTCAAATGTGTCGCCATAGATACTGATTGATCCCGTTCCATCATCAGCCACTACATCTCCCCCTGAAATAAACAAGAAATAATCAGTAAGGTTTCGAATAGACATATTATAGAATAGAACCAACAATAGACATATTATAACACAGATATCTTAAAAAAGAAAAAACAAAACAACGTCGCGATTAATTATACAACATATTATTTGGAGTGCTTATGTATATGAATAGTGGTGTTTTATCCATATATATAAGTACTGCATTATTACCATGTGATTGTGGGAATAATAAAAATAATAATGTGAAAATAATGACTTTTCATATTGCTACCAAAACTGCATTGAACTTATAGCAAAGTCATCACTACTTTACTGGAGCATAATTGGATACAACCATAATTTACTTTGTGTGAATTTGACTGTAATATTTCATTAAAATACTTATAAATATGAAACCACTGGCTAATACACAAAGTGGGATGCCAAAGACAAAAAAGAACTAGCCTGATAAATAACTGAAAAAGTAAATGAAACAATAGTGTTTAAAAGAATATTGGGTACCCGGTACAGTCATATTCAGTGAGTATCAGATGTTTTAAGTTGACTATTTAGTTCTATCAATAGAAACTAACAAATCCATAATTCTTTCTACTTTGTGCTTACCTTGTATCATAAACCTTTTGATGATGCGATTAAATGAAGTTTCTTTATACGATTTTCCTTTAATACCCTGTGTAGCTAGGGCTTTGAAGTTCTTCACAGCTCTTGGAGCTAGGTCCCCAAATAATCCTATGACTACTCTACCCAAAGGTTTGTCTTCTCTGTGGATGTCGAAATAAACTTGATCCGTGACACGAAACTGACGCGCCTGAAATCATAGTCATAATTAGATTACCAAGCTTGCTTTAATTAAGCCAATGCTATGAATTAGTATATCACTCAAGTTTCTTGCATCATATGTAAATTGAATATCATGTTAATTCGTTTGGTAGTAGTTCTGCTTCTAGAGCTGGAGTATATATTCTAATCCCTCCCAGGACAAACATAGATGTTTTGTTGTACCTTGATGTTCTAAATGTATGAATTATATTAAAAAAAAATATTATATGTATAGTATTCTAGCAACTATACGGTTCCTAATTGTTTAGTTTCAGGCTTGAAGGCACTCAGTGAAAATTTCTCCAGTATTAAATATTTTATATTGCCTTGTAGGTAAAAAATATTATAGTGTCTCTATCCTCTATGTTGGTTACCATTTCAAAATTACTGTACAACTGAATCAACCTCAATTTAACTGAACTTGGATTTATGTAGGTCGTAGAATCAGAACCTAAGTTAATATAGGAACAAACATAGACTTTTAAATGTGAATAAATAACAGTAACTGGATGACGGAGCTGTGCTCAGTTTTTTTTCGTTTCTAAAAATGATACCTAGTTAGATTGACTTGTAACATTGGTGTTATCAATAAAATATTTGTATATCCAATCCAATAAAATCTGCATACTAAACTTCATAAAAATTATAAGAGCCGTTTCCGAGATTCAGATTATATATATATACAAGAATTGCTTGTTTAATGGTATAAGATAACAAACTAACGAAAAAACACTAACACTATACAGAAATGTATGAAAGTATGCAAGGGGTTTCGGGGGTGATAAATCGATCTAGCTATGTTTAATTTTTAGAAAACATTATTTTATCCGTGTTTCCAGGCTATGAAAAACCAAGCAAAGCTTGATCATCCAGGTACTAGTAATTTAAATCAAATAAGATCCTAATAACTAGCTCTATCTAATGTATTGACAAATTTATGAGAGTTTAACATTTATAAAACTCACGTCTGCAATAAACACTGAAGTTGAGACACACACTAAGAGCACTAACACACTAAGCTCCATTTTATATTTCCCTTCATACACCACTGCTCACAGTAGCAGATACTAAGCACACTGAAATGTGGCAGTATGGTTAATTTAATATAAACTCATGACAGAAGAAGCCATACATGTGTTTATCTTTGTCGAAATAACTTGAACCACACTAAAATGGTGTAACATGTTGCACAAAATAATGGTAACGGTGCTAATGGAGTATTCTGGCAGCCTAACTCAAGAGCCACATAGTCTGGAATGGGCATTCCAGACTATGTGGCTCTCAAGTTTTGTTTTGTTTTGTGTTTTTTTATCCTTGTTATCAATCATCTTGATATGCACTGCAATAAGTTTATGGCAGGAAAGAGCTACCATGGTCATACAGTGCTCAAATATTCTCAAAACTTTGCAGCTCTGCGACAAAATGCTCTCCAACATCATGCTGAAATGTATGTATGAATATATTTTTATACTGGTGCTAGAATGACCACAGTTCAAGTGAGGTTTAGTGATGGTATGGTTGAAACTGTTAAACACACATAGTCTGGAATGCATTGCACCAGTATAAAAATATATTCATTCAACTTCAGCATGAAGTTGGAGAGCATTTTGCCGCAGAGCTGCAAAGTTTTGAGAATATTTGAGCACTGTGTGACCATGGTAGCTCTTTGCTGCCATAAACTTATTGCAGTGCATATCAAGATAATTGATAACAATGTAATATGTAATAATGGCTTTTATAATGAGATTTTATTAAAATAATAATTTTTCTTACTTAAATTACACATCAGGAGGAACTATGAGTATATTTTAATAACATCATTGCGTATTTTTTATTTATCTATTATTCATTTACTTACATTTCAATGGTCGCTTCCAACAATTCTTTCTGCAAGAAAAATTGTTCTCCGAATTTGACACAGGCATCCCGACTAAGGCTTATCCAAAAGAAACAAAGATTTCATGCAAAATTAATGCTTACCCAATGTTCATATGGCTATTTTAGAATGTTTTCGTAAAAGTCATGGAGAGCAGGCTGTGATTCGTGAATGGGCTGATTCACCCTACTCTTGTTATCAGAACTCTCTGTAAGCTTAGTGTGACTCTTAACATGCAACTTGAGCTTATCTCGTCGACTAAACTCTCTTTTACAATTCATTGTATCCTTAAAAGGACATTTAAGTAATTTAATACTCTCATGCAATTTCATGTGCCTTTGAAGCAAATCTTGTCTCTTAAATTTGTTCTCACAAAAGAGGCATTTAAATTCTTTCCTTCCATGTTTCAGCATGTGATTTGTCAAGTACTTCTTCATATGAAAGCTGCTGCTACAGATATTGCATTGATATGGTTTTATCTGCCTATGAGTTTGTAAATGAAGTCGTAACCTTTTGTCACTAGCAAATGTCTTCTTACAGTGAATACACATCTTTTTATGATTTTCTGTCAGCATGTGCAAAGACAGCTTTTCAGGTTTCTTAAATACAGCATCACATTGTAGACATTTGTACTGCTTTGCGTTAGTTTCTTCCTTGTTTAAGATGCTATGGCTTTGCTGGTGTCTTGCTATATCTTCCAATGAGTAAAAAGATTTGTCACAAACGTAACAAGGATATACTGGAGTTATATGGGCAGAAGAAACATGCTGTAGTAAGCTCTCAACAGTTTCAAAAAAATAAATGCAATCTTTCTGAATACATTTAAATTTTTTCATTGTTTGGTGATTCTTGAGATGAGACCTAAATGTGTGGTAATTTGAGAACACAACCTTGCAATATGGACAGGAATAACTCAAAAGATCTACTTGTGATGATTTAGCAGTAGTCTCACTGACACTTTCTGGCCAAACTTTATGTGTCAGATAATGTCTTTGAAGATGAGAGTTTTGGTTGAAACATCTGCCACATATAAGACACTGGTATTGCTTCAATTCGTGAGATTTCATGTGAACCTTAAGACTTTTTGTATTTTTAAACACTTTATCACATGCTGGACAGGGTAGTCTAATAGCTGCAGCGTTACATTGTGTTTCAGTAAATTCTTCTTGGTGCAACGTCGGCTCTAAAGTACCCGCATCTACACTTTCCGTAGGAACTTCTGAAGACACAGAAACAGTTAGAACGTTTTTTAAGATTTCTGGAGAACATTGTAGTCTCTTATGATCAAGAAACACTTTCAGTGAATTGAAAACCGCTTTGCACAATCCGCATACGAAAATATCTTCGTTTAATGAATCCAGAACAATAACATGAGCCATAATCAATAAGTACTATATGTTTAGCTGAAATGTTTGAAAACAAATTGCAGATGAGCATTGAGCACCACAGCTTAGCGAATAATATACATAACGTAAATAAGAATAACACATAGATAAAAATAACTGCGAGCTAAACTAAGCAGTAGTGCAGTGCAGTTGACCTCGACCCGCGCGGGCCGCGACCGTCAATTCGGTATCTAAAGTTATTTTTTTTGTTTATTTTATAATTTTTTTCTGTTAGTAAACTTTATTTTATGAAACTAATTTGAATATTTTGGTTTTTTATGCGGTAGTTGATTTTTAATACGTTTTCAAACTTTTGATAGCGATGCCGTCATAACTTCGGCTGAATATCCATAGTAGGTCTTTGCCATGTAAAACAAAAAAGGATATTTTTGACACATTTGATTGACTTTGACAATAATAAATTGACATGAAAGTTTTTTTTTTTTCTTTTCTTCTTGGCATCGCACTCTGTGCACTCTGCCAGTTTCAATGTGTCTATATTTTGTGTGCAGTCTTCAGTTTCCGGCTTCTTTATAGTCAAAGTCCAGTCTTGGTCAAGTCCAGTCAAATCTAGTCATGCTTTAGTAAGGTAGTGGTAACTTTATTATAAGCTTCGATGGAGTTTTAGAAGCAACATGAAAAGTCATGTTTCACCACATTATATCACTTTCCCACACTCGCGATTGTAATCCGGCACTTTATGAATAAAATACCGCTATTTTTATACATAAACACTCGAAAAAACACTAGTTTTGGAAAAAAATACAATGGGGCGACACGACTCTTTCCGCGTTCCCGGCAAAACTCCAACATGAATGTTGCTAATCTATTACAATTGTAATAGATCTATTACTTTTTTGTATGTAATAATAAGCTATACGTTATTAAAAATAGATGGATCTATTACAGCTGTTTTACAGAAACATTCGAACTGGCAGAATACACAGAGTACGATGCCAAAAAGAAAGAGATAATAACCTAATGCACTTTTTTTTACGTGATTTGACAATGAACGTGTGTCATATTTACCTATTTTGGTATTTTTTATGTGAAATAACGAAATTATAATATTTTTGCAAAAATTTGCAATTAGCTTGCACTCTGCGCTTTATCTGACTGGCTAGAGATGATAAGTTAATAAAAAGTTCTACTACTATGAGAGAACTGGAGTAATAAATTTCCTAAAATGTTGAGCTGTAGAATATCTTTTGTCAATTTTCTACAGTTAACAGAGCTCGTCTGCAGTTTTTCTATATGCAAGTTTGGTAGCACTGATATTATTATTTTGGTAATGCGGCGGAAGGACTAGTATCCATGGCCAAGAATAAATAAAAAAATTACATTTTAGTAATCTGTGAAGGAGAAAAAAAAAGTATGTTTGTTGTGTTTTTGGGGATTATATTTTCACAAGCGATTTCTGTAGTAAGAACTATCCGCTACTAAACCGCCAAATAGAAAATTTAGCATATTTAATTTTTGTAACTGGTAGTAAGTGTAAATAAGTCTCTATTGTGCTATCTGCCGTAATATGTCTTTATAAAAATCATGGAATCCTATTTCTATGATCTGGCTATATTCTTTGTCCACCGACTAAATATACTCAAAACTCAACGTGATTGCGTCTAACATTCAAATAATAGTAAATCATCGATATTTCAGGCACTATGACTGTGAACAACACAATTGCTCATCAGCGTTTGGTACTTAGTGGAGATCGCGAAAGGTAGACTTTGTTTCATACATTACTTACTACCCCTTTTTTATTTTATTATATTGGTGATATCACCGAGATATTTTTTTCTTGTAGGTATATTACCTAAACCAGACATCAAAATATCTATATTAACCAGCATTATAACAGACTTGATGGCAAAATTTCCCCAAATTGCAATAGGGCAGTAGCCACAAAGAAAGCTAAAAAGATATTAATTTAATAAAACTGTGTTCATAATACCTACAGTTTTTACTAATAGTGATTGGACTCGCTATAGAAAGCTACTAGCTGCCACACAACATTTATGATTAGTTCTTAGTTTTTCATCCATTACAGCTCTTCATTAAAAAGATCACTGAATAGGAAGTGTAAAAGTTTTCTACCTATATTTCTAAATTTTATTCTAAAATTTGATTTGATTTTGATTCGTTAGTAAAGGCATATAACTAAAGAATGGCTGAAACAATTCAGCTGATTGTTTTTTAAAATGGTCATGATACTTTGAATGAGGGTTATTTATGTACATGCGTGGACAAAGGCTAACCCCTAACACAATGGGTATGAAGTATAGGTTTTATAAACATATTTGAATTTCCTGTTGTCTACACCACACATTTCATACTTCTTTTGATGGTGAAAAAGTGACAATGTTCCGGAGATCTGAGGTTTTATTTAAATAATGATTTCAGTGTCAAAATTCTTGTTTTAGATTTAAAGAACTACTTAGAAGACGACTAATAGAATGTGGATGGAGGGATCAAGTAAGGGTGCTATGCAGAGATGTAGTCAAGGAAAGTGAAAGTAACAATGTTACTTTTGACACATTAGTAACAAAAGTAACACCAAAGGCACGAGCCCTAGTTCCAGATACTGTCAAGAAAGAATTGTTGCAGAAAATTAAAAGTCATCTCTTAACTCAAAAAGAAAATTAAAGTGATTTCAATATGATTACATTTAAGTTACTCTACACGTCTTATTTGATCAATTAAGTATAATATATTTGCATTTAACTTAAAAATAAAATGTAATTTGTAGTATGTAGATCATAATTAAATAAAATACAAAGTTATTATAACCAACAGTATACTTTATTTTATACTATAAACATTTATACATTTTGTGTGAAACAAAAATATATATAGATTTTTACATACTATTATATTGCTTATACATAATACTGCATTATACTACATTAGATTCCATTCCCAAGAAGTCACAAAAGTGGACAAAATTAAAAAATGCCGTAGGTTTCATAAATGATCATGCTGACAGTGTATGGAATAGGTAGCAAATCAGTGTTGATTGCTTTTTAGTGATCTAGTTAAATAATATATTTTTTTAGACTTAAATTTTGCCAGTTTACTGTTTACCTATTGAGTGAGGCCTTTCGCTTGCGATTTTTAATGAAATATGTTTGTTTGTAGCCACACGCTTCTTTAAAGGCTAAACAGATTTCAGTACGGAATATACACCCTGGATACTATACTATATACCACAAAAGGATAGAAGCTATCTTAAAAAAATATAATTAAAAAAAAAAAACTCATCTCTAGTAGTCTTTTTAACCAGGTTCTGACAACAATGGATACATGAAGCAAGATGCAACATTAAAAAAAAAACTATTGATTTACAAGAATAAAATAGCACAGGATATAGCAGTGATATTTTTTGTTGATTGGTGTGAGTGTAATCTTATACATCCATCGGTCCATCTAAAATTATTTGCTCCGGTGGTATATATTCTGCTAAGACATAGTAGAGTCCTGTAGTGAAAATACACTACAGTTATACAATAAATGTTATAGATTACAATTGATGTTTGAATACTTAATTAGTCCATAAGAAAATATGAGCAAGTAAACATGCATAGTAAGTGTTGTATATTTTAATTTCACCAGCATTATGTCAATAAAAAAAATAGATATACAACATAAATAGAAAAGGCTTAGTAAACTGAAATAAAAAAAAACGTTTTACTAAGAATTATGAATCAATGTATGCATGAAAAATTCATATTCCACTGGAAAACTAAGGACACATTATGCTCGACATGCATTTTATAAAAACTATAGAACCAGCAATTATTATCTGAAATATAATGCATCAGCTACACACTTTATTAAATGCATCTAATTGAAGGTACAATAAAAAATATATTTAGTAAGAACTCATGAGCAAGTATTTTTCTTAATACAACATTTTAAAGCTCTTTCATATAATTCTGAAATAACTCTTTTGATAATGTTTGCTACATAGATAGTAGATACTTTCATTGTATATTTACAAAAATAATATTTATATGGAATGTAATTTGGACTTGGGTTATACCTTTGATCAAGTATAATTTATAAAGTAAGCTAAATAGTAACAGTATTCAGTACTCTCTTAATAATTATTATGATTTAAAATTAAAACTAACTACAATTTATATAAAATATTTACTACTTACACATCGAGTAATTGATCAATCCATTTACACAATACTGTAGTTCATAATGAGCAATTAATTAATAAAGAAGTATACATTGTTTACTTTATTCACTTAAAAATAGTTGCAGCGAATATTCAGGACGAAAATTGACACATGGACTCATATAATTTGAATGACAATTTAGTGTCAAAGGTTAGTGGTACACACCAAATTATGTCATGACTTATACGGCGGTCGCTAACTGACACAGTGTAAAACATTACCATAAATAATACCATAAAACTAATTACAAGAGATTCACATATAGGAACATAATATACATTTACAAATATTGCTTTAATAAATAAATCAGCAGCAAACAACATGCTTTTAATTACATTTCCATTTGTGTATAAATGTGCGTTAATCTAAATAATAAAACATTTGCTAAAAAGTATCAACATTGCATAATAAAATTTTGAAGTAAACAACAGAACATTTGTGGCTAGTCACAACCAGCGTGCTACTATGCATAATTTTGATTCCTTTGGCTCTTCGCATATGCAAACAGATACAATAATAAGTTAAAATATTTCTATATTATAGCAGATCTTCTAATACATTGCATAAGTGGACCAATTCACCACTCTGTACCCAATAATTAAATTACCCTACATCAACATGGCTTACTTGCAAAACATGGAACAGCATATATATTATTCAGTTTCATAATTAAAAAAATTGAGATATTGTAAATAATTTGTTGATTTTTATAAGTTATGGCGAATAATAAGATTTTTGATTTGTTGTAGATAAAGCAATGAGAATCAGATAACTTGTAAACTGTGTAATCCTGTATTGTTTATTTTCAACCCATGAAATATACTGCTTAATATATAATAAAATATCCGGACAAGATAAGTGCACAGTGACATCTCATAGACTAATGATGCCAAATACTATGGTTTTTTAAGAAAATTCATGGGTCGATGGCACTCCTACGTATTTATGCACCTCACAGCTCACACAAACAGAATAACCCTACATGAAAAAAAATATTGTGTGATATTTGAGACTTTACACTGGAGGTGAAGATATCTTGATTAAACTTATGATACTATTGGCTATCATCATATGACCATGTGTTAGGGAAACGTCTACCTAATGTTTATTAGTACGTACAATCAATAAAGAATTAATTACATTACCTATGAGTTACAACTTTGTGATGTTTAAATGTGAATTTGTCATAGATGGTAAATAACTACTGAATTTAATCACAATTTGTCATACTTTACGTTATGCTAAACCAAACCAGGTCTTTATACTTGACAAGTGCTAGCGGGCCTTATACAATTACATAAATACTTCACAAAAATATGGCCTACGAAAACCTAATAAGTTATCGGTAATGATTTTAGATTCCCTGTTCTTTTTGTACAAAGCTATGGCTGGCATACAGGGACTTATGCCATGCTAGTTAAACGGTTAATAGCTACCAATCAAAACAAACATCAAACTAGAACTACATCTTTAAAGGCTCAAAAGGCAAGCATTCGCAGAAAAAAATGGAATGTTAAAATAATTTATAAAGATAGACCATAATATCATCTACCGAGATTGCTTTCTAAGCTTACAATTAAAAGGGTAAAAATACATCTTAACCGTCAACATAAACCGTTAACTAAAATCTCATTTGATACCTGCTAAAGTTGTCATATTACTTTGTTAGTTTCATATAGCTGCCTTCGTCCATTGCACTGATCCGTGAGACGACCAGCGTTCGGCAGACTCGTTCACTTCGTTCACTGATAAACTTCCATTATTATAGGTCCATTTTCATTCAACATATTATGATCGAAGCGCAACACAGTTACAAACCAACTCTGTTATTTGACCTTTATTACCACTTGATAACGCACATATTTCTAACAAAATAAAAAATGTGCACAGTTTCGCGCGAACACGTACAAACTGCGCATCGACGTGTTCAAACTTATAAAAAATACAAATAAATCATTTCATCAAGTAAATTTAAAAAATTTACGATGTGCTGCGCTTCGACAGTTTCAGTAATAGGGATTAGCCCTAAGTCACGGTTATATGTGGCAGTTGTATTGTGGACGTGCACCGGGTACCCTACTTCACCTACTTGAGCGCTAGACATCAGTTAGTGTCTTGCTTGTTACTTTAGGTGTGTATAGCGAGCCGCGCCAGAGGCGGCTGGCGGCGCGGACGCGGACGTTGTACTGGCGCGCGCGACACCAGCACAAGAGAAGACCCCAGCGCCAGTCGCACGGGCGCGCGTGAACCGCCAGGCAACCTGTCGGAATTAACATTGCAAATATTTACAATCGAGATGAGGCTAGCCCGAAGGAATTCGTTTTTTGTAGCGATGATGGCTCAGTAGTTAGCTCGGTCGGTTCGCATGCCGATGGGCGTGGGTTCAAACCCCAACAATGAGCTTGAGCTGCCGGTGAAGGAAAAACATCGTGAGGAAACCATAGCGTGGTAGTAGGGTACTTTCTAGTACTCGGCTGGCTAGCTACCACCCTCAAGTTGAAAATCTGCCGCCAAGCATCTAGCTATCATCGCTAAATAGGTGCATGTTAGCTAAGCACCCTCCTTCAGCGCTTTTTCTCTTACTGCCTAACCAATGTTGACGGACGCTTCAGTGACGTTACCTTACGAGCACGGTGGTGACGGCGGCGCGCGCGTCCGCGGTGGGCTCGATGGCGACGGGGCGCAGGTCGGGCGCGCGGCGGCGCCGCACCAGGCCCGCGCCCGCCGCCACGCTGCCGCTCAGCACCACGCTCACCGCCGCGAACGGACGCTTCGCCATGTGCAGCATCTACAACAAACAATACAACGTTACATCAATAAATTGACAGCCCCGTTGGCTCATTGTTAGTATGTCTGCCTGGGCGTGGGTTCGATTCCCGCCAAGGACAAACATTTTATGGTATAAACAAATGTTTGTTCTGTGTCTGGGTGTTCTGATGTAATTACAACAACAAAAAAGTATTTAAGTATCTTTTTTTTTTTTAAATTCAATTTGCCCTATTGGGGAGGCTAAAGCTTTAAAGCCATACTGCCTTGTCTTCCGTTTTTGCAACTCATGTCCTAAATCTAGTCATGCTTTAGTAAAGTAGTGGCGTCTTTACTATAAGCTTCGATGGAGTTTTGGAAGCAACACAAAAAGTCATGTTTCACCGCTTTATATCACTTTCCACACTCGTGCTTGTAATTCGGCACTTTATGAATAAAACACCACTATGTTAATACATAAACACTCGAAAAAACACTAGTTTTGGAAAAAATACAATGGGGCGACACGACGCTTACCGCGTTACCGCCAAAACTCCCTGTATTCCATCAGTTATCTGAGTTCCATCACGCAACAAACGGAACGTACCTCAACAACGTGCCTTCTCCTCGCGCGCCGCACGTCGGCCGCTTGCTTCGCCTTCCACGCGACCACGCAAGCCGCCAGAAACAGAAAGAAGCACGAAAAGAACACCGAGAAGAACACAAACAGATCTATATGCAGCTGGTCTTGTCGGAAGAATATTATCCCCGCGCTCGCTTGTCCCGTCAGCGACGGCCGCGCACGAATTATTATGTAAAACTTAGTATGCGTCAAGTCGTGCACATTTTGCGGCAACGTCAGCACTAAACGATGCTTTATCTTCCTCACTCTAAGCACTATATTTCTCCGATCGACCGTTATGTACGTCGCCAGATCTTTGGCTATGTAATCTGCGAACGTGTATTCTGTTTTATCAAAGTAGAGAGTCAATCGTCGTTTTTCTGGTACTTGGTCGTCGAACGTGGGCATTTTTCTGTACGGCTGTTTGTAATACGAGGGGTCCAGTTCGACGGTATGTGCTCCCGTGCTGGAGTTCACGGAGACGACGAATGCGCTGTCGTTGGGACTCAAAAAGAGGTCGACGGCACCCTGAGTGACGTCTACTATCACTCGAATGTCGACGTTCATATATCTTGGATTCACTGCGACGAATACTGTCTGCCCGGGATACAGTAGACGAGGCTTGATCTTGCATTCGTCTGGAAAAAAAATCGTGCAGTGATTTAAGAAACAGAAAATAGATTAGACGATAGAGTAGACGAGTTGCTCGTTTAAATGGGTTTCTTATTGTATTTGCATAGCAATAATTTTTTTTTTTTTTTTATGAGCAATAGACGGATAATTTTTTAAGTAAGCTGTCTCATTTCATATCAGCAAAAAATTGCCACAACATTAAATTATTGAGTACATTTATTGGTAAGGCTCTAAAAGTCAAGTTTTCATACTTAACAGCACTAAAAATACATGCTAGAAACTGATGATAAACAACAGTTAACTGATATTTGAATTCGTAGAATTTCATCAGCTACTCAACATTTAAATCGCATTTCTGTTAGCATCAATTGCAAAACCTAGGCAAACTTTATATGATAACAATAATTGCTTACTAACCAATAGACTTGCCATCGAAGCAGAGCTTGTTCTCAATATTGATGGTCTTGTAGCACTGATGTCCGTTCCGTGGATCGCCCATGTAGAGATCCTTGCACTTGACGCACTGGTAGCGCCAGCACTCCTGCGCCGAGTTCTTACTGCTACTCGCGGTCTGGCAGGACACGTCGCTCTCTGTGTTGTTGCCACAGTTACACTTCTCGCCCGTCACCGGGTCACACGTGTCGCCGTGACCATGGCATTCACACCTAGCCAAGCACAAAAAGATTATAATTTTTTTAATTTAAAAAGTTATGAGAGGAACATGTCACTCTCCTGATGGCAGAGATTACGCCTGTCCATGGCCATTGCAGCGACACACAGACTCTGAGTAGCAAAACAAAATCGCTATGGCGCTCATTACTTTGAGACTTCGATGGTTAGTCTCAACTGCCCTGTAATTTCGCTAGCTGCAGTACCCTTCAAACTGGAATACAGTAATGTTTACACACTACTGCTTGGCGGTACTGTGGTGGTACAAAAGCGAACCTATTTAGAAAATAAAAATGAAATAACAATTAATACAAATCTTCAATAGTTTGAAGAAGTGCACTTTAACTATTCTCTAAATATCAGGTAACCTTGTGTTTCATTTCAATTGAATCTCTGTAGTCTTTATTTGACGTTTGATAGAACATTTATGAATAAACTAACTGCGCCCCGCGGTTTTACCCGCGTGGTGATGGATGATGATGATGAATAGTATCCTATGTTTTATTCCAGGGCCTAAAGTATCTATATGTAAAATTTCATCCAGATCCGTTCAGCCGTTCTGGCGTGATTGAGTAACAAACTTCCATCCATCCCTCCAAACTTTCACTTTTATAATATTAGTGGGATGGGATATGTCGCATCTGGACATCTTACGGTTTTTAAACGAAACAAGAAGCGCGCCAACGTCACATCGATCGGCAATTAGCCGCGACTTCACTTCGGTGCGCTTTGACAGAGCCTTGGTGTCATCGCTCGGGTTCGGTTAGGAATTGACTTCCCGACCACCGTCGACTGAGAACGTCTTGGAACAGTCCTACTGTTTCGCTCCTGTAATATCATTGTTGCCCTGCTGGATTGTTTTTTTTTATGGCTGCCAAGTTAGGTGTTTGACCACAGCTCATCTGATGTTAAGTGACGGTGTGGTCGAAGATAGTAAAGCACACCTAGCCTGGAATGGAACTGGCTCTCAAGTGAGGCTGCCGGAACACACCGTTAGATGCTTGGCGGCAGATTTTCAACTTGATGGTAGTAGCTAGAACGTACCCTACCACCACGCTATGGTTTCCTCTCGATGTTTTCCTTCAACGGCAGCTCAAGCTCATTGTTGGGGTTTGAACCCACGCCCTTCGGCATGCGAACCGACGGCGCTAACCACTGAGCTATCATTGCTACATCATATTTGATTGTAACTCGCTGAACATTATAATCGGAGCGCTGGACCTCAAATGTTTTTTTTTCCTTCCGCACGATTCGCACACGCACACAAGATGTTTAAAAAAAATGACGACCGACCTGTCACGTCGACATATACGTATATAACTTAAGTCAAGGACCAAAATTATTCTCGGGAGCGATTTCTGACGGTGAAGACGAAGAACCTACAGTACGATTAGCAGCAATACTCACTGCCGACAGGGGTCGCGGAAATCCTCCGATCCTCTGAAATAGCCGTCGATGCACTTCTCGCAGCGCGGCCCGTCCGTGTTATTGGCGCACCGCACGCATCGAGCCTTCGTCGCCGCTCCGAAGTAATCATCCACTTCAGGCGGGATGACGTCACGCGGGCTCGACACCGCGTCCATGTCACTAGTGCATATTGACGTGTGTCCGTGACAGTATACGGAGCATGGCACGCACTGTACGTTGTTGGTTGGGTCACCAACAAAGTTCGGTTTGCATTTCTCGCATTGGTTGCCCTGAAATTATAAGTAAAATTTACAATTCGTTTGGTTAATTTGGTGACAACAACTATAGCGAGTTTTTACTTGTTTAGTAATACATGGTTAGCATACAGTAAAGTAAAATGTTAGCAGTTACGCATAGATAATGAATCATATTTGTTTGCAGACGTGGTGCCGGCGTAAGAATTGTACTCCACCCTCTCTACCCGCGGTTGCAGTAAGAGTCGGCTAAGGGATGTAATCCGGATGATGGGCAACAGCGTCTTCCTTGAACAATCACACTTAACTGCGCTCGCCAACCCGCCTGCCAAGCGTGGCGAGTAATGGCAAAACCCCCCAGGAGGAGGCCTATGTCCAGCAGTGGACGTCGTATGGCTGATGATGTGATTTGTTGAAAAACAATAAATTACACTATGCATAATAAAAATTAATACTGAATTGCTTTTTAAAATACATAGTATGTAACCCTATTAATACATATGTCTTGACATACATAATTACTCAACTAGGTTGATTTTCTTGTATCTTTTAAACTGCTTATTATATTTTAATTGTTTAGACTTTTATAGATTTATCTAGATTCTAGATTATTACAATTTGTTAGTGTAGATATAGGGTATAAATCCGCCATGTTTTATTTACTTTGACGTCGTATTCTCTATGACTTGTGTATTGCTTAGACGCCATAGCTTAAAATATAAAATTAAAACAGAAATCGTAATACAATAATAATTTTTGGAGGCAACTTAGATTTCTCATCTATACACATTTTTATTTTATTTTTATTCTCATTTTTTGTTACACCCAGTTCTGGGTTAAGTATGGTCAAAGTGACTTATTAATTTATGTACCAACTTCTCGACACCTATACTTTGCAAATAAATATATTTTGATTTTTGATTTGATTTATAAAGAAAATGTATCTTAAACGTGTTTCATGTTTAGAAAATGTTGTTCATACCATGGTGTTGTTGAAACACTCGATACATTGATCCAGTTTGTCAGGGCCCTCGCAGTGGGAATGACCGTTGCACTGGCACTGTATAGTACAGTTTGCGCCGACATATCTGTGAAATAAAGAATTATATTTAGTTTAACCATATTTACATCCTATGCCCTGATTTTTAGCTCGATCTTCATGTTTGCTAATGTGAGATGTCGACACATAAAAGGCAAGTTAGGGAAGAGGTAGAGATCTGTAAATAACAGAATTATTAGCTATACATTTGAACTAGTTTTTTTTTTTTATCTTATTGCTATACTCTAAATATGATCTTATTATGTTTGATTATTATTTTTAATACTATAATCTGAAAGTTGTTGTATATGACTTGGGCAGCATAACAATTTTGTTATAAGATCGATAAATCTATTCTACATATTGTATACATTTTTATAGGCCATTTGGAGGACTTTTTGTTAATACTTTTTTGTTGCAAACCGGTTAAGGGTGTCCATGTAAACCATGAGTTACATTATGTTAGGAGAAGAGGTAAGTTGCAACGTTATTGTGCCACGATTGGCAAGAGTGAGACAGATAATTTAATTCAACAGCTTAATATTTGCCAACATATCATTAGGAACATTACTAAGCAAATTACTCATTTGCTAATGCATATGACAGATAGATAGATAAAAACTTTATATTGTGATATGTACATAAAACAAAAGCATATTAAGCTAGTGCCACAAGTGGCGGCCTTATCGCTAAAAGAGATGTCTTCCAGGCAACCAAGAATGGAAAACACGTTAATGATTAAATACAGACAGGAGATGTTACACTATTCAGTTTTAAAAATCTAAACTAATAAAAATAATGCTTGCCCATAGCAGAAAAAGCATTGTACAACTACTAACCAGGTAGAAATTTTGCATAAATCTACTAAAATATACCTACTTATTTTTTTTGCATAAGAACGCATCACAAAGAAACGAAAATTAACTCAAAAAGAATCTATTGGTTTGATTCTTCACTACTACGGAGGGCCCAACGTAAAGCAAAAGTAAATTAAAAACCGAGACCATAAAGAGTGGCACCAACTAGACCCTAAGCATGACTCTAGAAAATAGCCCGATTTACCGGTGTCAATGATACGGGGCCCCCTGAATACTGGGGCCCCAATATGTATAAGTAAAGATTCGTAAGCCTTCAGGCCGCGGCAACAACGGCTTCATTTGATTATATGTTCGTTAAAAAGTTTGTGAAAGAATAATAAACATGACCCCCGTGGAGCTATGAAATGAAAGTCTGGTAGAAGGGCCCCCGACTAATCTTGATACAGGGCCCGTCTAACGCAAGCTACTTTACTGCCCTTCATTTGGGCCCCCCAACTAATTTTGATACAGGGCCCCCAAAGCACGCTACGCCACTGCGGTGTACTATTGTTGTATCTGTACATTCAATTATCAACGATAGAGACGTGCGCTCTTCCCTTTGCCTATAAACCAACGCACGTCCTGTCTATAGGTTGTCTACTTACCCGAACTCGCAGAGACAGACGTCAGGTTGTACGCAGTGTCCACGAACACAGCCTTGGGTACACACCGCCGCGCACCCGCCGCCGGGCGCGCGCTTATGCCCTGCGCCGCACAGGCACACATACCCCTCCGGCAAATCTCGACACACCTGTACCAAAACTACTGGGTAAATACAAACCGAACTTCTCAAATGTTTACTTCATTAGCTACCATCAAAATATCGGCTAATAAATAATGTGTAAACAGTACTGAGTAGTGTTTGTAAATGTACTGTATTTAGCGATATCACAGGGCTATTGAGACTAACCATAGCATGTCTCAGTCAGAAGTGCCAAAGTAGACCATAGAATTAATTAACTTAAATTTTTAAGCACCACTGCAACGTTCATAGACATACGTTATCTCTTACCATAATTAAATCATTAATTTTTGCTGCTGTATCCCAAAATGGATTTAAAAAAAAGCATATAATCAAAATTATTAATGTCAAATCCATATTTAACATGCTGAAGAGTTTATAAAATCTATAACCAGGCTGCGATCAAATTAGCTAAAAAGGTTTTTTTTTAAACAATTTTTTTTATTATTCCTAATTAATTTTAAACATATAACTTATGTATATTTTTGTAATCCTCTTTTAATTGGCTTTATTTAGATACACTACTTGAGAGGTTTGGCATTTTTTAATAATTAACCTATTACTATTTCACGCTAAAAATCACGCTCTCAAGACACTTGGGTTATTGAGACGAATCTAACGATACCTTAATTGTCGTAATCCATTCGGCCGTTTGGAAGTTACGAGGTAATGAAGAAATTTACATACATACATATAAGATACGCGCGAAAAACATAACCCTTCCTTGGTAGTCGGGTAAAAAAACCGGCCAAGTGCGAGTCAGACTCGCGTACGAAGGTTTCCGTACCATTATCTATGAAAAAAGCAAAAAAATCGCGTTTGTTGTATGGGAGCCCTCCTTAAATATTTACTACATAGTTTGTGAAAATTCCAACTGTCTAGCTATCGCGGTTCTTGAGATGCAGCCTGGTGACAGACAGACGGACGGACAGACAGACAGACAGCGAAGTCTTAGTAATAGGGTCCAGTTTTTACCCTTTGGGTACGGAACCCTAAAAACAATAGATTATGCGTATACCTCTGATTCAGCCTTGCACTGATGATGGTTGTTCTCACACTCGTTTTCCGGCGGACAGCGCGTGTAGTGCCACGAGAACGTGTCATTAGTTCCATTAGTTTGGTGGACAGCTTCATAAACCGCGGCACACGTAGTCCGCGAAGCATAATCAAGCGGCGTGTCGATAGATCCTTCTGTACAAACACCTTCGCCGTTAGCGCCCTCTATCGCACACCACCCGCAATGAGAATGACGTAAGCACTCCGAGCATTGCTCGAACGTCCCACATGGCGCCGGGCACTTATTTTTATCCGCTTTAGTAAGAACGAGACCGCACACTCCTCCCGCACAGTAAACAGGTTGATACGCTGGCGATATGCACTTTCCGAGATATGTGGCCCAATGGCATTCTGAGAAGCCACCTTCGGCGCCTTCTGAACTTAGACATGATGTGCAATCGTCATAGAGATGGCACCGACTGGGACACTCCTCTTTAGTCGTAGGCCGGAGACTGGGTCGGCCTGGCTCTTCTATCAGTGCGCACGTCCAGTTGAACTGATCGATGATTGGGTCATCCGATATCCTCGTCAATTGACCTAGGTATAAATAAAATAGAAAAAAATAAAATTATGTCATCAAACATTTCGTATGGCACAATCTAACCCCAAACTTAGCAAAGTTTATACTCTGGGAACAGGATTACAGGCTAGAGTCTAGCCGCTAGACTAATTAACAGATTTGATTTGATTAAGGACACACACAGAGCAAACAAATCATCAAAGTTCGTCAAATATTACATTTTATCTCGAGTGGGAATAGAAACTACTCCCTACAGGTCATGAAGCAAAGCTACTATAGAATAAGCGAATGGAGTAGTCGTTAATTTGAGAATACATATTATTATATAGCATGCAATATTAACAGTTTTGTTATCAGGGTAGATTTATTTTAAATAAATTTTACTGTAAAATGACAGTTTCACGATGATTACTTTTGTGCCAGCAGATTGTAACTGAAAAAAAAAAACCTGTCAAGTGCGAGTCGGACTCTCGCACGAAGGGTTACGTACCATTATCTATACAATGGCAAAAAAATCACGTTGTATGTTTGTTTTATTATTAACTATCTAGCTATCGCGGTTCTTGAGATACAGCCTTGTGACAGACAGACGGACGGACAGACAGATAGCGAAGTCTTAGTAATAGGGTCCCGTTTTTACCCTTTGGGTACGGAACCCTAAAAATTAGGTACATTTTAAGGGTCTGCTAGTTTTTCAAAGTTCTAAATTCAATATTGACTGTTAGTCAAAATGGTCGATTTTCACAATGAATGTAGTCTGGATGTTATGTAGGCATAATAACAAAAGTATTCTCAAAATAAGCAACTATACGGTTGCCATAGTACAAGCTATGCTTAGTATTGGACTAGAAGGTGCTGTGTGAACTGTCAAAAATTAAATTTTATGCTGTGTATATTAATGAGTGATTCTAAGTAGTTTACCTTCTCTATTAGCTTGTCTGGTCCACGTGCATTGGTTGGAGACGCATTTCTCGCAGTCAGAAGCAACGCACCTGAGTTCAGGGCATTGACCCACATCACTTATGTATGTGGTACCCGCGTTGCATTTCATACTGTGGCACGATTCATCAGTAGGAACGCACTCACCTGCAAAAATAAGTCGCATTTTAAATAGCAAATATTAGTATCTAGTTGCCGTGCTGACTATAGAGTATTCGAATGAAAGACAGCATTACATAAATCCTATAGACATATTGCTCCAGAATTCTTACTTTGTTAGAGTATGTACTAATTTTAAACGTAAATACGCTACGTATGTATGTTAATTCAAGTCTTAAATACCTAGTTTGTTTTAGGGACAAAAGGCCTTACTTTTAAATGATGCTGAAGTTAAATGCTTTTAAAATGCTCTATCAACTTGTCGCTGACGTGAATCTAATGGGTGAAAACGAAACAGGCTACTTTAAACATATCTAACTCAAAAAGAGAACATTACTATATAAATACTGACCAACAGCCGCGGCGCACGATTCACACCACCGACACGCAGGTTTTTCTTCAGGGTACAGCGGCCAGGCAGCCAAACAAGACGAACAAGTGGTGAAATTCTCGCAAGCACGCCTCGCCACTAACTCAGCGTCGCACGCCGACCCAGAATTAGTTGACACTCTATCGCTTCCTTCACACCCCGGCTTGTCGACCGAATAACATTTCGTATAGTTCCCGGTACTGCAAAAACTGCACCCCATATGACTACGACATTCTAGTTTGCTTGAACTCCACATGTGACATAGATCTTCGGGGAGGGAAATACGTGTAACTTGACAGTGCGCGCTGCCCGTCCAGCCGCCGATTATGTAGATGTATCCATCGTTTTCGTTTTCCATATCGATCGCCATTGCATGAGCTATCGTCGGAGGCGGAGGATGCCCAACCATGCTAACACCTACAAAAATTCGGAGTAAATTTCAATACATTGTTGTTTGTTTTGTTTCCCTTAGCAAATTTAAGGAGCAAAAAAAAAACAAAGAAAACAAAAATTCTTGTCAATATCTTTATCACATGAAATTTAAGTAACAGTACCCGGATGACCGAGCTTTGTTCGGCTGAAAACACGGATAAAATGACGTTTTCTAAAAATGAAACCTAGCTAGATCGATTTATCGCCCCGAAACCCCCTGCATACTAAATTTCATGGAACCGTTTCCGAGATTCAGATTATATATATACATATATACAAGAATTGCTCGTTTAAAGGTATTAGATTAGATATATTATATTAGATAGATAGATAACGAGCTATGGAGAGGGCTATGCTCGGGGTTTCTCTATGAGATCGAATCAGAAATTTGGAGATCCGTAGTAGAGTTGAATATAGACATAGCCCAACGAATTAGCTATAAAAAGACCGCAGGAACGCGCTGATGCGAGCCGTTTCAAACCTGTCTTCGTGGAATTTTTTGGGGGAGGCCTATGTCCAACAGTGGATATCCTACGATGATGATCTTTAAGAGTTGGAACTAGTAGGACAGCAGCGTTAAGCAAAAGGTATTTTAAAATATAGTGAGAACTGATAAAGTAATTATACATACCTTTAGTAAGTCTGACCCATTGGTTGCAGCTGTAGACATATGCGATAAGCGTGTCCGATCTGTGATCGGGATCCGTTCTCCCTCCGAAAACAATCATGTAATCATTTGTAGTGACAGCAGAGTGCAAGTATGTGGCCTGAGGAAGATTGTCTAACAGATGATTCAAGTTTGGGAAAGTAGGCAGTTCGCTCCATTTTTTCGTCGGATAGTGGAACGCAAAGAGTTTATTCGATAGTGATGTGCCATTGTACGAATATAGCACGCCTCCGTAGATGTATAAGCTCTGAGAAGGTGCGTGATAGACTGTACTGTGGCCGATGATTCCCGCAGGCACTGCACCCTCACAGTTTAACTTAATCCATTTTTCATTGTCCAGGTCGAACTCCCAGGTGTCCGCCATAAATCCCCCTTCCAATGAAAATCCTCCTATTAAAACCAAGCTCTCGTAATCCTGATATTTTTGCAAAGTTAGCGTGTGTCCAGCCAGAGGCGGCGGATAACTGTCCTTATTCTTTATATTACCCCATCGTTGATCTTTGAGACTGAACTGCCAGAAATCTCCCAATGTTTTGTTTTGACCACTTTTCTCTTGCAAACTCAAACCGCCATAGATGTAAATATTCTGTTTCGAGTGGTATATTTCAGCCGCATGGAAGTATCGGCCTTCCGGCATTTTTGCGTCCGGTGTCGCTTCTACCGTGACCTGCATCCAAGTATTGTTCTTCGTGTCAAAAAATCGTATATCGTTCAATGGTCCGTGTGACAGCGAATATCCACCGAACATCCATAGCCCACGTCTGTCGGCCACTAAAGTGTGCCCGAACCTGGGTAGCGTCTTTCTCAGATGGTCCAGTCCGTCGGAGAGATATTCGGAGTTAAACAATTCCGTAAATACAAGTTGCGTTTTGTCGAGTCTAATGGAGCAGTCATCGCCTCCGAATTCTTCGTTACAGAGACAGCGTCCGTAGCTATTATCACAGACACCAGCGTTAATGGCTTTACTACAGTTATTTCTGCATATTTCAGTTTCACAATTGGGTCCTCCATACCCCTCGCGACAGACGCAATGGCGTTTGTTGCAGACACGGGGCCAATCACAGTGCGACTCGCACGCAAGCACCTTGTAGACGCCTTCGAAGCCCTGGTGCGGCTGGCCCTGCTTATAGTGCACGGTGAGGTTCCCGCTGCGCGCCTCCACGACGCCGGAGGAAGCTCCATTGCAGAATACGCCAAGCAGCTGGCTCTGTTGGTTGTTCAGCAAGTCTGGCACTCCGCCCAGGCCGTCGTACACGTAAACTGCGTTCTCATCGCATGGGACGTCAAATGTCGACGAATTGATTGTGAACTGGATGATGGCATCCTTGATCTGGTCCGCGGAAATGATCCAGAGGCATTCTTTGGAGGGGCCGACGTTGTCGATATCGGGGTCGGTCTTGTAGGAGCCAATACCCTCCGTATCTGCAGCGTCGAGCATGCCGCGCGGCTCGCACTGATAGTAGCACTTGCCGCCATGGCGCGGGTCGCCGTAGAAGTCTGGCTTGCAGCGCTCGCAGTTTTGGCCCTCGGTGTTGTCCTTGCAGATGCACTCGCCGGTGGCGACGTCGCAGACGCCGCGCGCCTCATCACCGTGATCGTTGCAATCACACCGGCGGCAGCCCTGGCCGGCGGTTGCATTTCCGTGGCTGCCGGGCTTGCAGCGCTCGCAGAACTTGCCCTCGGTCCAGTCCTGGCACTCGTCGCAGCGGCCTACGCCGCCCTTGCACGTGGAGTGGTCGTGGCAGCCGCAGTTGATGGAGCAGTCGGCGCCGGTCCAGCCGAGGTCACACTGGCACACGTATTGCGGCGCGCCGAGACAGTACCCGTGCACGCAGCTGTTAAAGCAGGTGCGCAAGCAGCTTTTCTTGCCATCACCGTTGTAACCTTGCTTGCAGCGGCACGTGTACGAGCCATGTGTGTTGTTGCATTCGGCGTGCTCGTGGCAGTCGTCCAGCCCGAGGCCGCACTCGTCTACGTCTGGGCACTGTGCGTACGCCCAGCCAGCGTCCGCGGGCGCCGCCTCCACGAGCGCGGCGCAGTCTGCGTGCGCGCGCGTGAAGTCGCCCTCCGTGCACGCACCACGGATGGGGTTGGCGCGAGAATGGCACCAACCGCACCCCATGCTGCGCAGGCACGCGCCGCACGTCAAGT
Organism: Biston stratarius; assembly: GCA_950106695.1. NCBI lineage: Eukaryota > Metazoa > Arthropoda > Insecta > Lepidoptera > Geometridae > Biston > Biston stratarius. The sequence continues at coordinate 16,876,373 of OX467115.1, read as the reverse complement.
GCCGTGCGCACGACTTGCACTGTCCGCCGCGCCGCGTCTCTTCGCCCGTAGCGGGTGGACCCGAGCCACCGGCACCGCCCGCGGTCGCAGGAGCGAGCACCGGCGCCGAGGCACGGTCGAGCCACTCGCGGCACATGCCGAACTGGTATTCGCTGGTGTAGACACTGAAGCTGAAGCATTGACGTGTGGCCTCGCACCATACGCAGCGGCCACGCTCGTCGAGGCAGTGCTCGCAGTCGAGCCGCGTGCGGCAGGGCGCGGGGCACTCGGCCACGTCGGTAACGGCACGTGCAGCGCGGCCGCGTCGCGCGCACCGCGCCTCGTCCGCCCACCACTCGCAGTGCTCGCCGGCCACGCAGCGCTCGCAGCTTATGTAGTTAGAGCAGTTGGGACATGCGGCGGGAGCCAAGGTCAAGTAGCGCCACTCGCCGCCGGCGGCGCACGCCTCGCGCTCGTCCACCGCGCGCGGCTCGCAGCGCGCGGTCACCTCGCACCACCCGCACGACGCGTCCGCCAGGCACACCAGGCAATTGTCGTATTCGCCGCACGAGCCCGCCGAGTACGGCTCCAAAAACTCGAACGTGAATACCTGAAATTTAATGTACATATTATATAACACAACGCAATTTATCTTATTATCGGACTCATCAACGTACAAGAGAAATTAACTAACAAATTACAATGCTAAATTGAAATTCTTGAATCTGCAGAGAATGGCTGATAGCCAGTGTGGTCGATGCTATTTTTACTCTGTATAAAATTCTAAGTATGTCCTACCAGATACCTACCATACCATACCTGTAAGTATGCTTTTCAAATTCTAACGTCAAAGAAATTTCAAATGCAAAATTGTAAATTTAAATTTATTAATCAAATTTATATGCATGCGCCAGGCGTGAACCGCCGACACAAACTTGAACATAAGTTTTGTATTGTCCACAAACGTCGAATCGTGCGATGGGTAGTGATAGGCGCTTACGAGAATATTGAGATTAAATAAGTGACGTGATTAAGTATAGTCTAAACACGGAATAGACTTTTCCAAGGAATCCCTCTCTGGGTTTAAGAAAAGAGTCTTTCAGGTCCATATGAATAGTACAGATTTTAACCGTTGATTCTTTCTTAGTAGTAAGTAATGAAGCATATCGACTGTTGTTCGCGAGTGACGTGTTTACCTTTGCGGTTTCCTGCGACTTGTTGTGCAGTAGCTCCATCTTGGCGTGGTGGTGAGAGGGATAGAGGCCGGCGTGCAGCGAGTCGTTGGCGTGCATGTCGACCGCGAGCCGGCCGGCCGCAGGGAACGGCGGAGGCCACTCGACGCCCGCGCACGCCGACACGCCTGCCGATAGGTTGGCGCGGTCCGCACCCAGCGCCAGAGACACGTTGGCGTACCCGGCGCACATGTGCAGTGCCTCGCCGGTCCCGTTCCAGTGTGCCGGCACGTGCAGCCAACCACGCAGCCTCGCCTCACTAGAACCGCTGAAGATATGGTTGCTTCCACCACCGGTGCCCCAGTCGACTGTAGTCGCGTTCACGACCGACACACCGTCAGGGTGGTTCCAGTCTGCCGGCTGCTGGTACCGCAGGAACGTGAGCCCGGGCCGCTTGTCCAGTGTCTTGCATTGCTCCGGACTCGAAACTTCCGTGCCGATGGCGCCCCACCACCCTGGATTTTCTGAAGGGATGTCTTCTCCGCACACGCCGCCGTAGCTGTCTGAAATGAGAATGTGATTAATACCAAGACCGATTATATAAAAAGGAGCTTAGTAACCATATAAATCAATTAGTCCGTCTACTTAGATCATAAAAATTGCACATTGCAATAAAACTAAGCACAGAATGGATATAGTCATTGTAATACAGCATCCGGCGTCACTTGTTCGATTAAATTTTACTAAAAATTACTTTTCTATTGGCGGCTGTGATATGTCACGTGCATCATAATATTTTCTAGATCATATCGTTTACCATTACAAATTACAAAGAACGCCATCTATTGTTTTAAGGTGGTTCGATTTTCATACTAATGATTTTTTCCATTTATGGACAAATGGAGCATAATTTTACAGTGAAATCACAGCTAGATACTGGCATTTATTTTGATCTTCATTTGCGTTAAATCTTAATTGCTTGAATAAAACAGTAGATTATTAGCATAAATATGATTGATATTTTAGTTTATTTTGTCAATGTGTGAGTGAATGGTGACAGTGTCATACGCCAAGCATACGATTAGTTGTGTGTGTGTTGTGGCGACGTTGCCAGTTCGCCGAACGCGCCTACGCGAGTCACGCCGCGCGCTGTTGCCGCTCTTCTCTTACTCCTTCATTCCTTCAAGTTCATAATAATATTATGTAGTTATTATACTGTTCATAGTTCATAATATCGGTTTAAGTTTTTTGGCGGGAAGGCGGAAAGAGTCCTGTCGCCTTGTATTTATGTCCAAACCTAGTGGTATAAAAGTAGTGGTGTTTTATTCATAAAGTGCCGAATTATAAGCGCGAGTTTGCGAAAATGATATTAAATGTCGTGAAACATGACTTTTTCGTGTCGTAGTTTTTCTTACCATCTTTAAAATGACAGCGCGCGTTTTGCACGCACCAGTTGCACTGGTGTAAGCCCAATTTCGTGCTGACTGAAGGTAATGGGACCCTCGTGCTGTTTAAATTGTCTAGAGGCGGGCCGTGTATGAGGCAGGAATGACAGTCTCCAAGCGCTGGGCAGATGCCGCCGCACCGTATCGATTGTAAATTAGTTGTGCAGTTTGATCCAATTGTTCTACCGTAACAAATCTGAAAATAGAACACTCAATAAAATATACAGTTTCAAAATTAAAACAAAATAATAATTGAACAAGTACCTACTTCACTCTCGTGATGAAAAACCCCAGATAGTGTTGAATGAGAACCCAGTAATAGAGATCACTCTTTAGAAGTTTATAATTAACAGAAACAAAATAGGAATTTTAAAAGTTATGTGCACATTTGATTTAACTCAATGCCACTATTCACATGGAAATCCAGTAATTTTGACGGAAACGTAACAAATTGATCATTGGGTTTCGCTTGATTGGACCAATCTAGAGCAAGAGGTTCAAAAGTATTACTTACATCATCAGCAGAACACCAGCCACATTCAGGGTCAGCTAAACATCCGGGCTGTGTTGAATGCTTCTGACACGCAGATTCAGGATGGTTGTTTGTTATACCAGCTTGCCAGCTTGGAACTACGTAAGCCAAAAGATCGCCTGAAAAATAAAAAAATCTCCTTATATTCTTTTTTATTCTGATTAGACATCTTTGAGCCTTTAGATATTAAAAGTTTAGAACCCCAGATGGCTCAAAGATGTACTCACTGTCCAGAGTATTTTTTTTTCTACTTTGGATTCAATTGAAAGAAGAGAGGCCTATTTAAGAGGCGTATCAATAACGTTTCGCACTAAGTAACTAAACGCACTAAGTCCTATTCTGAATAAACATTCGTGCCTCAGCGTCAATACCAAATTACGCACATACTGTACCCTAGTTCGACCTTGCATTACGTACGCTTGTCCTGTCTGGAGCAGCACATGTAAAACCAATCTGAATAAGCTACAGGTGGTCCAAAATAAGGCAATCAAACTAGCTTATAATACCCCTTTCCGAACCAACCTTCAAAAACTTCATCTCAAAATTGGCCTTCCACCAATTGATGTCTATATTTATAAGCTTGCTGAAAAATTTTACTTGGTTAAAAATATCCGTAATAAAAATAAACTTATCTCTAACTTATGTCTAACACGTAAAAATAATTTACCCTTTATCGATAGCTATAATCGATACAAATTTCCTCACCATCTATTTCTATGACTGCTATGAATAGGCCCGTCACACAAGCGAGCGCGCTCGGCCCGCCTGCCGCCGCCGTGCGCGCCATTCCCGACCCTATTACCAGCAGGTACCGAGTGGGAGGAGCGCACGGCGGATGTTGTTCGCGGCTCGTGCGCGCTTGTGTGTGTGAATACTTCGAGTTCTTGTTGTTTCTTGTATTTACCAAGTGATCAATTAATTTTATTACAACTACCCTCTAATTGGGTGATTTATTTTATTTAATATCATATTATAAAATATAGTACTGTTCAAAGTCTATATATAAAACTTCTCATAGTTGTAACTTAATTTAATCTTTTTACTATTATAAATTTTATGATTATTGTTACAAGTTTTATATAAGCCTGAGTGCTTGATAAAACATTTTAAATAACCAAATGCTGTACCACTAGGATAAAAAAATGTACACTAGTGCTTGTACTTATTGTTAACTTATGCTAAATAAAGATCTTTTGAAATTGAATTGAAAAATAACGTTTCGATGATGAATTTGAAGCTTCAGAGCCTAGCACAGCGGCGCGACTAGTCTGGCGGTTTTTATCGTTTACACTATGGTGACTGTGCCCAAGAACTACATGACGTGATCTTGCCATCGCCGTTTTACAACAACACGACCAGACGCTCAACCAAAAGATCCTGCTACAGTAGAAATGTCCTTTAAATCGCACTAAGCATTTTCAGACCACCTTCCTTGTAAGAACTGCTGATATGTGGAACTTGTTGCAAGCGTCTGTGTTTCCATATAAGTACAAGCCTGAGCTGTTCAAGAAAAACGTGAATAAGCATTTCCTAGGAAAATGTGAGCCATCTTCGGCCAAGTAAAAAAAAAGTCACAAAATATACAAATAAATACCCTCGTACATTGTACAAGGGTATTTATTGTATTATTAAGTGTTAGTTGCACTAAGCTAAAAGGAGTTTGTTGTACTTTTACATTAGGCACAAATTTGAAATCATGAAAAAAAAGCTGCTCCAGAAAAAGTTTGCTAGCCATTGACCAACAGATTTTTTTTTCACGCTTTTAAATGGTGCCTACCACCGGCAACTAGGCTAGGCTAAGCTACTTCAAACAGATTAGTAGGTATCTATCAGGTATAATAATACTTTGTAAAGTAAGTTTATTTTTCGCTTTTTAGTGCTGATGTTTTTTTCTTGAAGTCGGTTTTACTTTTTTTTTTAAAGTTTGTTTTATATGATAATGTTATATGATCAAATCAAAACTTTATGAACAAAACCATTAAGTGCCAAATTATATGCATGAATATGGACAAGTGATACAATGTGGTAAACCATTTTTATGTTGTTTCCAATACTCCGAGAAATTTCTAGTAATGTCACAGCTACTGTACTAAGTCTTTAAATTGTTTTATTTAATTTTAACTTGAAAATAAGAACACACTTGAAAATAAGGACTGGCAATGCTCAACGTGAGATAAAAGGCAAAGAAAAAAGATCTTTATATGCTTGCATTACCGTTGACGTTTCCGTGATATCCACCGACGATAAGCAAAGTTGACGGCGGTTTTAATGCAGCAGCGTGCGCGAAAACTCCTTGCTTCTTCGGGTAGTACTTGCGAATTTTCCCCAAGACATCTAATGGTATCCATGAGTGGCAACCCAGGTGGTAAATATACATTTGGTAATCATAGCAGATCTCTTCTTTGTTGTGACGGTGGGAGTAGCCTCCAAAGACTACTAAATAATTTCCTGAAAGAGAAATATATATGAATATTTTTTATTTTCAAAATAATTAAGTGTACTGGATTTATAAGCTCGGGGTGTAGGTACTAAGCGAAAGGGGAACATTGTAATTTTCAATATGAACAACTTTGAAATCGCGAAAAAACAAAATATCAGCCACTTCATTTGGTCAAGGGTCAATGTAATGTTTATTCCAAATTTTACGTATAAGCTAATTATTCCAAACTAGCTGTGCCCCGCGGTTTCACCCGCGCTAGATGCCTACGTCATAGTAGCTTCCCCTATTTTATCCCCTTGGGGGTAGAATTAATCAAAATCCTTTCTTAGCGGATGCCTACGTCATAACATCTACCTGCATGCCAAATTTCAGCCCGATCCGTCCAGTGGTTTGGGCTGTGCGTTGATAGATCACTATGTCAGTCAGTCAGTCACCTTTCAGTTATATATATTTAGATATATAGAGATTAGCTTATACGTACTAATTTGTTTTCACGACTTTTTGACTCGTGTTGATAATAAAAGTTTTTGCTAACAGTTGTTGTTAACAATGCCCCCCTTTCAGTACAATATACCCCAATCTTATATCCCTGTACAATTGACCAAACAAATACCAATAATAGTAGAAGTGTGGAATGCTCTCTCCCTTGGAACGTAAGACTCCCGTAGATGTGCTCGTGGGTAATGTATCTCGCTCCAATGTTTGTAGTCAAGGTCGAAAGCAAACATTCTGTCTGAGAGTTTTGAAAATCTAAACAAAAATTTATATTATTATTACAGTATAATGGATGTTTTAAATATATGCATTGACAAAAAACTAACAGAAGTATTATATCAATGATCCGGTTTCCATATTACAAGCTTCGCTTAGTCTGGGGCTAAACAGCTTTGTGAATTGTCTGCCAATATATTTTTTGTAAAACACGTGACAAAACAGGCCTTTGCACTGCCATGCAATAGCTAGATTGTTTACTAGTTATAAACGACACTATTAAAATGATTAAGTGAACATAAAACCTCTAAAGATATAGGTATTGGGTTATTACTTCTGTTCCACAGATATTGGCCCCTATGAAAATAAACAATTAAAAAAAATACCATAGCAACATAAATACCTGGCAACACTGGCCACTACCCCTCCATAGATCAGTATAGAATTAGAATGAGAGTGGTAGACTGCTGTATGGGCCACTACCCGGACATCCAACTCTTTGCCTCCCCTCACTTGTACTCTTTCCCAGGCTTCGGTGTTTGGATCTCCCAGCGATATCTTATACATACTGAAAATTGAAATAACACAAATAAATTACAAAAATACATATATTATGGTGCGCCCTAGGCGCTCTGACTGCACGTTTTTTATTCGCATGACAAAGAAGAAACGCTTTACCGAAGTCTGGGTTTTCCGTAAAGTTCAGTATTTTCAAATCCAAAGTAAACAGGTTCCTTCTAGATGAGCGTGTTTAAATTTAAAGTTAATAGCAAGTTAGATATTCGCAGCAATAAAAACAAGGTCGCAAGGTCAAGTCGGAGAGGTCGGCATGCATTCTGACGCCCGCGCACCCGCTTCCGTCCAAGGTGCACCTTGCACCGCATGCTATAGAACCAAACTGAGATCTTGGCTACTAAAGACCTTGTTTTACGACCTAAAGATCATTAACTTACTAGTAAGTAGTTATTAATTTTTAATGTCGTCAATATATTAAAATGTTTTATCTTATTTTGACATGAATTGTATTATGAGTTGTAACTTTAGTGGTATCGATAACAACATGTATTATAACATCAGGACCTGATCAAATGCGAACCTTTTTTTTTTTATGGCTTACAGGCTTGGTGTTTGACCACAGCTCACCTGATGTTAAGTGACGGTGTGGTCGAAGATGGTAAAGCACACCTACCCTGGAATGGAACTGGCTCTCAAGTGAGGCTGCCGGAACACACCGTTAGATGCTTGGCGGCAGATTTTCAACTTGAGGGTGGTAGCTAGCCAGCCGAGTACTAGAAAGTACCCTACCACCACGCTATGGTTTCCTCACGTTTTCCTTCACCGGCAGCTCAAGCTCATTGTTGGGGTTTGAAGCCACGCCCTTCAGCATGCGAACCTACCGCGCTAACCACTGAACCATCATCGCTACAATAAAATAAATAAGAATAATTAAAAAACAAGAAGACTTTGGTCCAACTACGTTCGCTTGTCATACGCTAATTTATTTACAGGCACACAAATACGTCAAAGCTGTACTTCACACAATTACATCAAGATCTTTGATATGCGTGTAATTCCCATATGTAAAGCGGAATTGTAGGACGAATTAGTGTTTACCCACTAAATTAAAACATATTATCCACGTCGCTATTTGAAACGACACCAAAAAACGTGTTTAATCTCAGATTCTAATTTATTTGTTCGACACTAAAAGACGAAAATAAATGTTAATGATGTAGTTGATGCAAATCGTTTTTTTTTTGCATTATAAAAGATCACCTTGTGCAAATTTTACCGTGACATTGAACTATAGTTTGTTTATAATACTAAGATACCAAACAAACATATGTACTTCTCGGCCACGAAAACTGATTATATAATCAAATTTTAATACACAATGCTAAATGCAAGGTTTGGTTATATTTGCAAGTTTTGGGGCTATATCTTTACTCATAATGTAACGTAACATACTACGTATTTTCTTACTGACGGAAAGATAATTCAGTATTTATAAAACAAATTATTCTAATTGGACTTTGTGCTCTTTACAATAATTAGTTTGTGTTATTTATAAATCTGCCAAGAACATCCATATGATGTTCATTGCTGGATAGAGTATCGAAAGTAGCCTTATTAGGATGGCGATGTGTGAAATGTTCTACGGTAGGTATTTATTATTATGGTTAAAAATAATTAGTCACTTTTCTTTGGCAACGGTACCGTAAACATATTAACAAATTTAAAAAAAAATGGGGCTACACGACCGATATTCGCCAAAACAGCATCACTATAGCAATATTCTAAAATATAAGTTCATCAACATGACACTGTGCTATTCAATTCAATTCATTCATTTTAGATAAATAAATTATACAGATTGACAAATAACAAATAAAAACGAAATATGTCAAAATAAAACAAAATGTTAGAGAAATAACATTTAAAATAAATATAAAGTCGGATAAATAAAAATAGAATTAATTAAAAATGGCATGTCCGAGATTGTATATTACCCTATACTTCTAGGCGCTGTACAGGTGTACATAATATACTTGCGTCCCTCAAACACGATAGACCTTGGTACCGACACGGTGATACCATTGGATGCTAAGAAGGTTTGTCTGGCTTGATTTTTTTTAAAGGAGTTTCAGGTATAACGTTATTTGCATTACCTAGAGGAGAAGTCGCCTTCAACGGTGCTGCCGCCGAACAAATACAACTCATCTCCGACAGCTGTCAAAGTATGCCTCGTCAGTCCCGGTGGTGTCAGCGTGGAGTTCACCGCTCTCAGCGTCCAGTGGTTCGCTGCCGCATCGTACAACCACAGCTCTGTAGACAGGCTTCCGTCTGACAGCTTCCCTCCATACAACACAAACCCAGTTCCATATGCACAAGCTGCGTGACCATATCTGGGCTCAGGCTTTGTAGTGTTGGATTTCACAGCTCCGCTAAGAAACTCTGGCTGCTCGGTAAAATGAAGGTAACTTTCGGAGTATGGCGTCGAAGAATGCGTATACAATAGCGGCAGAGGAGTCTTGTCATTGTGAGAAAACGATGATAATACTAAATTAAAAAATGAGCTTCGATTTCCTATTTGCCAGCTGCCATCATTGTTGCCCTGTGAAGTAATTTAACTTCAAAGTAAATTACAATTTTATTTACTGCTTATGCAGCTATAAAGCTTGAGGTATACCTACTAAGAAAGGATGTCATCGAACTCAACATTATGAGCAACTTTGTTGTCCAAATGTATGGAGCACCTGATCTTGTTTTCGCGATTTCAAAATTGTGCTTATATAAAGCTGTTCATAATAATGAGTACAATGACCCCCTATCGGATTAGTATAAAATAAAATCGCGTTTGCGTGTGTGTTTGTTTGTATGTTGTTTGCTTAGTTCTTCTAAACGAGGTAAATGTTTTTATTCGTTTTTCAATATCATTTAGAGATATATTTTTTGTCATGAAAAGTAATAATGAGACGAGCGAAATACTCTCCTGTTCGTTAGAGATAAGAGATATTTGACCCCGAAGCGGTACTCAGAACTTCAAGTAAAAAATCTATAAATAGGTAAGTTTTATAATTTAAACCGTCGCGCTTCGCCTATTAGTTTAAAGTGAGTTACGAATTAATTCAAATATCAGATCATTTTATAACCAGGCGGTGATTAAATAGAATTCGATTGTTACAGTTCTTTATAACTCAAATTAAGTCGTATCAAGGTGATTGTGTATAAAAATAGAATTTAACTGTAGGCATGGCTTACCTTGGTGAAAAGCGACAATACGGTTTCGTCATTCTCTTCGAGAGTTGGATATCTACGGAGAATTTTTCCGTTTTCGTCATGCCATTGACTAGTTGAGAATCTGCAATTAATAATACTATGATGTTAAGATCCGCGCATGTTATTGATTTGTGCCATCCTGAGCTAATGACCTAAGGACCTGTTTCTTAAACTTTGTTTTATGAATTACATAAATGCTATATTTGTAGCCAAAATACGATAACAGGTAATATAAAAAATATGTTAACTGAACTATGGACTTTAAACATGGACAGAGTAAAGGTTAAAATATGTCTTGTTTAGAATTCCTAGTTTAGAAGGTTTATCTAATACCTTTGAACGAGCAATTCTTGTAATCTCGGAAACGGCTACAACTTGGTATGCATGGGGTTTCGGGGGCGATAAATCGATCTAGCAAGGTTTCATTTTTAGAAAACATTATTTTATCCGTGTTTTCAGGCAATGAAAAACCGAGCAAAGCTCGGTTATCCAGGTACTATAAATAGTACATGCATATGCACCACATAAATATTTACATTGCACCCGTGCAAAGCCAGGGCGGGTCGTAAGTTTAGTTTTTATCACAAATGCTTCACAAACAGCGTTTAGTGCCACACTTCTATAAAAACTCCAGAAAACATAAATTTGGAATATTTCTTCGGCTTTCAAAAAATGTGTTTTCTATTTTATTTCACCGGATAAGATATGTAATGAAGCCGATAATTAACACAAACTTGTATAAAATTTTAAAATCTCAATAAATCCTGGCAAACACCTTTTCAGAATTCCCTTACTACCTACATCATCAGAAGCATTCACCAATAACAGTGGTTGCAGCCACATGCTCACAGTTTAAAAAAACAAGCATTAATACTTGACAGTCAATATCTTACAGGAAACCATTTATTTTGTAAATTTTTTAACAATAATCTTTTAGGATTACAATAATACAAAACATATTACATATACGATCAAATACCCTAATCTTACGATAATAGGTTACTATATCTGCTTACCTATAAACTTCTAATAATCCTAACACTTTATTCAGATCATATCCTCCGAACACATAGAGTGAGTCTGTATGGTTAACATAAACAGCAGAGTGAGCTGCTCTTTTTGTCATACCACTTTCAGTGTGAGAGAGCCAATGCCAACTGTTTCCTTCTTTATCAAACTTCTTCAGTGAACATGATTCACCAGAAAACCTGTGGAGCAATCAATCAACTATAAATATACACCTGAAAAACCCTGTTATGTTGGTATTTCTCTTATTTATTGAGGCGCACTTAGCAAAGGTGAACAATGTTTCGATAAAATATGTTTATTACACCAAACAAAGTCATATACTATAACTGATCAAAATATGAGTAGGTATACTATATATCTTTCATATGAATAGTGATATTCACATTAATGTGCAAAAAAAGACATTATATAGATAATCAAAACTTTTGCATTAGGTGAAGGACAAATGAGTAAGGGTCATTGCGACAAGATAAATTGCTAGTTTCCTTGAATCAAACAAAGAGTTTTATCAGTTGTTGCAAATAATCCGCTATTTAATGTACTAAATTGAACAATCTTGTTGTCCAACATATTAGTGAGTAGAATTGAGCATATAAAGACCTAGTTGCATAATGACTGTGACACCCATATGAACTCAATTTCTTAAACAATAATCATCTTGACTACCTAGTTACCGTTTAGAACAAAACACACACAAAAAAAATGTTAAAAAAAAGATTTAATGATAAAATGTTTGTCCTGATCCACGCCCTACAGATCTTAAAGCAGACATACTACCAATGAGCCAATAGGGCTGTCAATGGATTATACCTTTACATGGAAAAAACTATGATATCATTTTAATTTTACTAATGATCTTACTGATATTTGTAGACCTACTTGACAAATTAGTGAAAGCCAGGAACATATTCACACCTCTTCAGCGAGATACATCATTAATGACTAGTGATTAAAATTATAAGAGGCTCAATTTTGAGTTATCACTGATTTTTATACTAAAATGAATCTGAACTGTACCTATATAAAACAGAGTGCTAATAACTATTTCAAAGTATTATAGGTATTCCCAATATTTTATAACTGGGTTTGAGTTGGACATGCAAAATATTGAAATTTTCCAAGAAAAAACATATCAGTTCAAAAACGATATATTTAACTGGTCAAACTGTTCAACTTAAAAAGGAACTGGCTAAAAGTATAATGATCTTTTGATACCAAATCGCAGTCAAAATAAATAAGACACTTTCAGAGGGCACTTAAATTCTGACACTAGTTTTGATTTAGGTTAACTAGGGTTGATCTCTAAGTCTACATCAACTTATTATAGCACGAGTGCAGATTGTTTGATAGTAGTTTCTAGTCACAATTTTGTTCAGAATTAAAATCTAAAGAGTTTGTATATTCAACTCTTCCACTATTTTCTTCACTTAACTTTTTTCTAGGCATATATCTGTGTTTATACTAATTAAATGTAGTAATGTAATGTTACCTACCCTTTTTTACAAATACACCTGTCTCCTTTACACTCTCCATTGCCTGAGCATCCGTTAGGGCACAGTTCTACACTGCAATCTGAGCCACCCCATTTCCCAGTACAGAAGCATCGATTGGTCATGCACAGCCCTCGGCCAGTACAGTTGTTTGGACAGTTGTGTATGGCATAAGCTGCTCGAAATCCATCCAGGACATAATTTGTGTCACTATACAAGAGTATTAGCATCTGCAAATAAATTTGCTATGGTGATGACTAGGTAAGTTGAAACAAAATAGGTATTTGTTAATAGACAACACTGCATTGTAAAATTACTTTGTTATGATAATTATAGTCTTGCAATTGTATGTCTGTAACAATTGCCTACTGAAACCACTTAAAAGGATTCTTTGTAGGCACAGAGCTAGTTTCTCAAAATTAGTATCTTTGAAGCCTTTGAGAATAATAAACTATGGTAATTAAGTAGGCAGGTATAATGATTAACATATTTATCTGATATATTTAACTTGAATAGATATTCAATTCAGATATTAAAGTTCATAATCATTAAAATATCAAACCTATTGGGCTATAAATTAAGTAACTTACATATCCACTTGAAGCAGTGACGTTTTGGGGCTCAGTTTTACCACTGAAACTACCAAGCAAAGGGGCATCAAATGAATCCCCATCATACACAAATACATAATCATATGAACATTCTGTGCCCATACGTGTAAAACTCAATGTGATATACTGGCTCTTGTTAGCTGCCTTAATGAGCCACTCACAGTGGGAGTCCTAAAATGAAATATATGGTAAGTAATTGACCACATTTTCGAATATCATGTCTATTGTAGCGGATGGAGGAACTGACTTGCGTGTAGTTTGAGTTACTGGGTCCATCGGTGATGATACCGCTTGGTTCTGTGAATATTCGGCGCGTTTTGTCGCAAGGCGCCGTCAGCCCTGCGCACAGCACGGCCAGGTAAGTCCAGCTGACGAACACTAAACCTGCTCCTTTCTCCCGAATGCGTGGGTAATACATGCCTCTTCCGAATTGTTGTAAAACATAAGTCAAATATCAAAGCCATATAATCGTAAATAACAAACTAATTTTACTAAAATGTAAAATAAACAACACTCATGTAAGTTAATAGGTGACATCTACTTCAAGGCTAACCACTTAGAGGAATGATACCACGTTGATTTATTGAGCTCGAGCATTTATTTTGTAAAGAAGCATTTGCCACACGTTATTTGAGCGTATTAATTTATACATAGGCTCTAAATATACTTTCTAACGAGTTTTTCTTACAAACAAACAAATTCACAAATCCATCACAGTATTTTGACATCTGACGAGTGATTTTTTTTTTCTCCTCAAATTGACACAGAAGCGGCACATTTATCTTCTTTCTACTATTTATGGTCTTGAAATAGGCTGTGCCTACAGTGTCAGCTCTGATATGCTCATATAGAGTGGGCCAAAAAACGCTAGCGAACGTAGTACTATTTCGTTTTGTGCTAAGAAAATGGTAAGAGACAGCACCATATTCATTGGCTCGGTCTGTATCCATCACTGAAATTGAAAGAAAATGTGTGAAACCATCATTAACAAACCATAGACACATTTTTACATTTGACGGGAGTTTAGGCGGGAAAGTAAAAAATTAACTCGTAGCAAAATAATATTATTTAAAACTTGTGTTGTTTCGAGTGAAAAAAGGGATCTTTATCAAATTAAGTGAATTAATTAATCAAGCACGATAATGGACAAGTCATACAATGTAGTGAAATATGTGTTTTCGTATTGCTTCCAATACATAAAGTTGCCACTACTTTTAGAACTTGACCGATTTAACATACTTTGTGTGAAGCTCCGATTTCATTCATAAGATTTTTTATATGTCAGATCCTTTATATAAAATATCAAAATACCTACTCAAAATGCACAAAATTGTTGTTAAAAAAGGCAAAAAAAAATTGGCGGAAACGCGGAATAATTATTTTGCTTAATTCTAGTTTCTCTTCAACACGTATTAATCTTACGTTTTTTAAAATTATGTTGCATCAAGTTAATAACTTACATAAGTTGTGTTTTTCGACATAATGCTTAAGTTCAAAACTCACTATACAACGACCGAATTACGCTCACAAGTAATAGGTACTTTAATGTAGTGAAACGAGTATTTTTGTGTCGTTTTTAAAATCTCATAGAAGTTTCTGCTAAAGTCGTCAGTAGTTTTCTAGTATACTAGGGCATAACTACTCCCTGTGAGTAAACACAGACAACTCTACCTAAGTAATATTATTCTCTGAGCGTGACTTGGACTTTAACCTGTCTTTGTATGTATAAGACTTGTTTTATCAAAATATATAAGTAATAAACAAACATTTATTTCTTCACGTAAATCATAGTACCTGGTTAACCGAGCATTGCTCGGCTGAAAACATGGATAAAACGACGTTTTCTGAAAATGAAACCTATTCAGAATATATATATATATATATATGTATATATATATATATATATATAAGAATTGCTCGTTTAAAGATATAGATAAGACGTAGCAGAAAGGTATGTGAGACATTTGCTAGGTTTATTGGGCAAGCCTAGTAACTACTTAGATAAAACATAAATTAATTAAAATAATTAATTAATTGATTAAAAATAATTAATTAATTAAACTTATCACTAAATTAATAACTTTTATGCAATTTTTATTAATAATAATAATTATACTTTAGGTAGGTCTCAATTTCTTTCATTTTCTATTACCTATTCATTTGTAAATAACGTATTGTAATTATGTAGATTTTTAGCCAGGTTTATAGGCTTGGGATGCGTTAGGGAGCCGTTGTATTTATCATAATGTAGTTACAACTTTTACTACCGCCACGAGAATGAAATCTCAAAAAAAATACCTAACCAGCAATGTTTTAACGATTATTTATTTAACCAGCAGATTCAATAGCTAAGTAAGTTAGAAGGTACTATAAATTTTGAGTAAAAAATATCAGATAGATGCGAATGGACTTTTTAGAAAGTATTAATAATTTTCTTCCATTTGTCATTTATATAAATGGCACAAAATTAAATGTTAGGAAGAAGAACTCTCGTGGTTTTGAGGGCGTACCTATCGATTGCGCGCTGATGCTGACTTCGCAATCTTTCGCAAATCGCAGCAAGGAGCGTAAAGGGGCGAAAAAAAAAGTATTCTTAAAATAGATTCGTTTAGAACATCCAAACTTAGAACAAGCATTCTAAATTCGTAGCATTTTTTTAATAATAGATAGGCTTGCGTTTGACCGCCAACTCGCCTGATGTTAAGCGAAGATGCAGTCTACGGTGGAGCATGCTCGCCTAGAAGAAACCGATTCACTCGCAACTTGAAGGCACCCAGATTGTATCTATCAGGGAACATCGACTAAATGTTTCTCCTGGGTAGTTAACGAATCCACGTTCTTCAGCGCAAGAAGATCTAAGTACTACCAAACCAACTAACATGGCAACCAAATACCGTCTAAGTACTACATGTTCGTCTTTTGATAATGGACACTTTATAGGTATATATGTACTTTAGGTAGGTACATATAATAATGTTAATTCAAATCAAATTATTTAAGCTTATCATGGTTAATCTATTAGATAAGTACTAAGCAAACACCTTATTCTAACTCATTAGCATGAAACATATTTTATGAACGTAAAAATTAATAAATCAAAAGAGCACGTGAGGAACACGGCGGGTGAGGAAGGCTGTTGAAGTTTTTTCATCCGGAATGAAGTGATAACCGCTAATGACTTGAAACTGCACACTCATCGGTACACCATCAGGACTAAATTAAAATCAAAGTACCTAACTATAGGTATACCTACTTATAAACATTTAGGGTTGGAAGTATCCCCTTTGTCTATAGCTAAGGACGCTCTCAAGTGCTTTTCTTTTATTGGAGTAAAGAATAAACCATTTATACTTGCGTGAGATACATTATTATCTGTAAATTATGCCTATTATTTTCTCAAACCTTTTCAGTTAAGATGTGCACATTAGGTAGGTATATAAAAAACTAGCATTTACCCGCGACTTTGTCCACGTGAAATTAATCAAAATACAATACATCATCAGCCATAGGACGTCCACTGCTGGATATAGGCCTCCTCCTGAGGAGGGGTTTTGCCAATACTCGCCACGCTTGGCAGGCGGGTTGGCGAGCGCAGTTAGGTGTGATTGTTCAAGCAAGACGCTGCTGCCCATCTGACGGATTACATCCCTTAGCCGACTCATACGGCAACCACGGGTAGAGAGGGTGGGGTACTATTCTTACGCCGGCACCACCACGGCACATCAAAATGCAATAATCCTCGTAAATTTTCAAATTTTTTTCTTCTTCAAAGTAGGTATTAGGAAACTTTAAAAAAAGACGAATGAAATCGGTAAACTCGTTTTTAAGTTATGGCCTGACCATAAAGATTATTTAGTTTCTGAGATATGTGGGCGTGACCAAAATGAAACAGGGATACATTTTTATTTATTTCTAGCTTGCGCCGGCGACTTCGTCCGCTTTGACTAAAGAGAAATGAAATATGGGTAAATAACAAGAGAGCAAAAATTTCATTCGTCATGACACGCGCTACTTAATTACCTAGATTAATATAAAGGACACCTTTTATTCCGAAATAAAAGTTAGATAGTTAGTTTCAAGTGGATACGTCCTGTGGTTAGTTTTTTTAAATTTTCCGGGATTTTAAGTATCCTCTATAGTCTATGTTAATTTAAATAATAAACTGTATGTATGCCAAATTTTATCTAAATCCATTCAGCTGTATTTCCGTAATTGAGTAACAAACATACAAACTTTCAGATTTATAATATTACGATTATAGTACGACGGCATAACTTCAAGTGTAAATGTGTAAAAGTGTAAATCATCAATGTACCTACTCATAAATTCCGCGGCGTCCCAGTCTTGTGAGCGAGTGACCGCACGTGCCGGTCCATTTTAAACGCACATTTACCATGCAAATTAAATGCGCCTCTACCACATATTTTTTTAGCTTTTTTTAAACAACAAATATGGAATTTGTTTGCTTTGTCGCGGTTTCAGTGGACATTAACGTGAATGCAGAAAGATTAGCTACCCAAGTTCAACAAGGTCAAATATTTTTTTTATGTGAGCTTATATCGTTAAATATCCCCCCCATATTACGTATAGTTGTTTTTGTAGATAAAAAACATTATGTCACCTTATTTTTCCTACCTAATATTATAACACCGAAAGTGACTTTGTCTTTTTGTCGGTTTGTTAACTTTTCACGAATAAATTATGAAAATTGAAACTATTACAGGACTGTTTCCGAGGACGGACAACTGCTAATAATATTAATAATATAACTCTTTATTGTTTACACCAGTTACAAACAAATATAACAATTTAAATACTTAACACTAGTGGAACAATTGGCAGCCTTATCGCTAAGAGTAATCTCTTCCAAACAACCTCAGTATAGAGAGGATTCTAACGAGTTAAGGACGGGGTGTGCTGATAAGAGGAAGAAAAAAATATCAATTACTCCTGCTACTTATTTTCTAAAAAACTACTTTTGTAAATTCTGATAAGATTTCCTGTTAATAACATTTATTTATACGCGCCGGTGGTTGTAAGCGCCTAACGAATGCAGATTTTTTACATTACTACCTATTGCTTATTCTGCTCGTAAAATAATCGGGGCCCTTGTTATATTTAACCTATGATACCTATATATAACTGGCATGTATAAATACATATACCAGCAACCCTGTCTTTACACGGGTTAAGCAACTTGACTGCAAACCATTGAATTCCCTCATCTACCAACACAAAACTCCACTTACTTCAACTTACTTTCTTTGAGTGGTTATTGTGGATAGTTTGTTAAAAAAAGTACTAAATTATATTGATAACTTCGGTCTTTATTTTTGATAATAATGATGTAATACAGGTTACCTAAAAAATCGGGAAAGATAAAGACCGTGCTAAGCAAGGTCAGGTTCAATAACATTTAATAAGAATTACCTACACAATTTCATTTTGTTGGAAAATGTTGACCTTTTCCACAGTTTGGGCAACATGGCGTAGCTGACACCGAGCAGCGATTGCGGTGGCGTTACTTTCATGTGAGGACATTTGGATGTGCCCCAGGGAGCCGCCGCACCATCATCATACAAATGGCACATTAGCGGACCGCCTCACGCCGGACGCACCTTATCTGCCTCTCAAACTCTCAACTATATTTGTTCTGCACCGGATTACCAGAGATTTACCACGGTCACCGACCGTTAACAGCCGATTAAACGTCCTCTGCAAAGAGAGGTTAAATTTAATACTACGGTTTGACCCATTTGAATTTTAAAACATCTGTTCAGTCTGTATAAAATTTTCATAAATGTGCCGGTGCGTGTTTTCAGAATTTTGGGCAACTACGAATATGAGGTTGTATTCTTAACACGAAAAGTACAGTTCAGTGAGCTTAAGGTTGGTACATAATTATGACGAAATTGTTTAAAACCAAATACATACTAGTTTAAATCTGTCTAGTAAGGTTCTTACGTACATCTATGTACATACGCAGTCCTAGTTTTATACATTGAAAAGATATTACAAAATGTAACTTATGACTTTGATGTTGTCAATAAAATATTTATATTATGGGTTAAAAGGCCTGAAATAAATGAATTTTAATTTAATTTAATTTTGTATGATATTAGTAGAATCTCAGATCAAAAACTACAGTAGATAGAATGCTTTAAATCTGTTTTTTTTTCTTCTAATTTTATTTGTCATTGAAATTAACCATTTGTCCACATGACCCCTGCGTTTTAGTGAGGTGGTATAGTTCAATAGTGCAGTATAGCGGGCGATAAGGCAGCTCCATTGCTATAAATCAAGGCTGTCGATGCGGGGCCGCCCCATTGCAGCCCGCGGGTTGATTTGTCGCGTCCATCGTATACCAATGTAACTAGCCAGTGATGGGACGTAGTGATCGGTTTGGTTGTCGATATTTTTTAACTTGATTTTCAATATTAGCTGTGATTTATTGAAATAGTGTAGTAAACATGATAAGTAGATAGTAATCATCAAGTATTTAATGATACTTATTCAGAACCGTAGCTTATAAAGGCATGTGACAAACTTTACTTACTTTTCCGGTTCCGTTTCTGTTTATAACTACACTTTTAGCCTGTTTGGCAGTAGCTCTGTTTCATGAGCGTGGGTTAACACAAATATTATGTATCTGGGTGTTCTTAGAAACAAATAGTTACAGCTTTATAAGTAGGCATGTATTTAAAAAAAAAGGATTTATCTATTGGACTCAGACTGTCACCCTGGAAGGTGCCTCGCTCAACCCTTATTAAGAGAGAAATCATCTCTTGCACCTGGTAAATGAAGGGCTGTGGTCCATTGTCTCATACTTGAGCCTAAGAAAGAATTTCGAGTTCTACCGATTTTATACAACTTAAAATCGTAATAAAAGGCACTAATTAAAAGGTCTTCTTATAATCAACCCAGGCCGTGAAAAAGGCTTCTCTGTTCCGCCGAATTTGCTGACTAATAGTTATGTCGATGAGAAGCAGCACCGCATAAATTTTTGTTACTAATATTATTTTTAGTAACGAGTATATCATGAAAGATTTGATTAATAATTCAACGATAAATATTACCAGGATATATAATGTATTTTTTAACTGTAGCAATCTATCGATATTACATTTTTTTCCACCCCCGCCTGCTCAATATGAAGCCATCCCATAAAGCGTTCGGCAAAGTTGTCCTTGCTCGATCAAGAATATCTTAACTATTATTGTGGTCTGCTTGCATAATGACTAGCAATAGAACAAATAAAATTAATGTGAAAACATTTTTCATGTATTTATCTTGTGTTTTAGTTACATATGGGTTACAATTGAATGAGTTTTGAAACTTGAGCATGATTTGAAGACATTTGAGAAATTCTGTAAACTTTTTTGTTATGGTTATACTTCACAGAATTTTCTTCTTCAGTTAAATGTATATGATATATGTGTTATGCTTACTAGCAATCCACCTGTACTTTGCACGAGTGCATTTTTATTTTTAACTTTTTGGAGTATTTCAAAAGATTGGATATTTTACTTAAACAAAATTTAATTTGTTTTTTGTATTGCATTACATTAAACAAACTTGATCTGAGAAACAAACCATTCGTAAAAATATGACAGTGAATACCGTGTCAAAATCAGTAGAGAAGTTTAGAAGAAGTAAGCAGAGAAATAGACAGACGCGGACTACTTTGTTGTATTCTAAATAGCGATTAGAGAAAAAAAACCATATAAAAAATTATATTATCTGTGGTCATAAGCATTTAACCCTTAATAACCTAGAGTTTCAATTTTGATACCAATCTTTTAAACCGAATGTTCACATTACTATTAGTTTTTTTTTATAGGTTGGCTGTTCGTATTTTACTGTTGTATAATATTCTTTCCAACGAAATAAAAAAAAAAAACAAATGTCATTATTGTTTTATTTTATCTATGACATATTACTTGCGCGGCAAAGTGAACAAGTAAACACATTTTACTAAAAGTTTTGTTGAATACAAATTTGATATATTTTCTTTTTCTGAAGAATATAAATACTTTTGAGGTAAGTGAATATATAATTTTCGCTATGATATAATTACTTTTTGCGAGTAAAAAGTAATTATATGTTCTGTAAAAAGTGTAAAGTGTCGTTATGCGATAATAAAAACAATCAATGTTTCGCATTATTTCATGCATAGGTATATTTGATTTCTTGATGGCCTTAATGCCTGAAGTATCAAAATTGATACCTGTTTTTTTTCCTAATTAAATATGTAAAATAAATATTGTGATTTTTTTAGCTATTTTTCCCTTCATCTAGACCTTCAAGCAAACACAATAATATTAAAAAAAATCACTTTCGTAAATCAGGCTACTAAGGGTTAAGTAGGTGAAGGTTTACCTATTGGTTTAATATAGTCAATTACGTGAACATCGCAGCGCAAGTAAATACAATCGAGCACTGACCCTTACCTGACATTACGGTGTTAACTGTGACCTAATTTCAGATTAATACGCTTAGATGGAAACCTCACTAAGCTGGTTCAAACGGCACGCGGAAGACCGGGGCTCATTACGGCGAATGCTAAGCGGTCCTGCAATCGGCCCATAAGTATCTACTAGTATTAATTTTATGCATGATTTTTACTACCTAACGAAACAAAAATTAGTGATTTTTGAGGTATTTGTAAAAAGGCAAACTTGTTTTAGTGTTGAGCGCAATTCGTTGCAAAACCAATAATTAAGTTAGAAGAGTTCTATAAAATCAATTTATCTGTAAAATCTGTCAGAATCACTGCAATTAGTGAACTTCTATTATTGGAAGTTTATTTAGGCGACAAATGCAATACGTTTAAAAATTCTTATCGACAACAGCACTGAAAAGTCAAAACGGGTTTTCCTTTTATATTTTTCCAGATGGAATAACATTATTACACAATAAAAACAATAGTTTTATCGTATTCATCGATGAAATCATACCAATGATTCGTTAATATTGGTTACAATGTCAATTGATAAATACGATGATAAAATTACAATTATTCGACATAGGTTTACTTTAGTTCAGCTATAAGTAGATACCTAACGCTGCACCGAAGCCAGGCTAATATTTATTTTACTCCTTGATATATCCCTATTAGGCAAGTTTGGCGACTAAATAGATTTATTGGTTTCCGCCCCGTTCATTATCCGTATTGAGAAGCAAGCCGACAGACTACGGCATAAATCTGAATGGAACGCAGTAAATAGCCTTCGTCTTGCAAACTTTCCTAACTTGGAATAGAGTTCGGAAAAGTTCCTGGAGGTCAAGTTATCTTAAGGAGGAAACGTTGATCTGAAAGTAGTTACCGAGAATAGTTATATGATAAGGTACTTTAAGTATATGAGATAAGGCAGTTACAATTTAGGAAAAAGTCGAAACTAAGACATTATGTAAACAGAAAAGTAGCTGCCCTGTTGTTTCTTTTATTTCTTTGGAGAAAATTCACTGCTGTAATAAATATCCTAATTTTATTTACCCCAAGCATAACGGTACCTCAATATTTGCTAACGAATTCGACCACTGTCAATAGCCACCCCAAATAAGGAGAAATATAGCGGAAACCATAACCCGTCCTGCAGGCAATTCTCTTAGTCCCGCTTCCTAAATATTCAGTTTTTCCTCTGTGCTGGTATTTTTTCGTGTAGTTAAGAAAAACAAGAGCGCTATAACTCTCGTGCCGGTTGATCAGATAGCCCCGTAATGGTAGTAATAGATCCTGGTCAGCGGCCCGCATGCAAATAAATCTGCGGCCCTATGCAATGATGTGTGGAAAATGGGACTCACCCCTTGCCCGCTGCGCTCCGTCCGGTGCGGTGTGCGCCTGCCCTATACAATAATCAATCAACAATCTGAGTATATCGTCATAGAAATACTGATTTTATCATTTCATTATCATACACCCGAAGCTTATAGCCCTATGGATACAGTACAAGCTATTATTGACACATAATTATGCATGAGATTCCGATGACAATAATTAACTGAATGATGATGGTAAATATGATCGGATAATGGATCGGGAAAATTACTAAACTATAAAAACTACCTAACGGTAACAATAGCCCAGTTATGTACATCTGAGTTTATTAATTATTCAATAGCATGTTAGATAAATAAAATTTAAAAATTGTGTTTGCTGAAATATTTTATTCAAATGATACAATTATATTTATATGAAAAATAAAAATATTTTATTACTTAAGTACCTATGCTTAATTAATTATTTTTTTAAATACTTTGAGAATGTTTTAATATCTTTCCAAGTAGTAAGTACGTACGCTTGCATTTATACGAGTAAAACATACTTTGGGAAATACGACCCAGATAGAAAATAATCACCGTTACCACCCCTGCTCGAAAGTCCAAGCGTTTATTTTATTGCTGAAATAAAATTTTGAATTTTAATCGAAAATTAGGGGGCCAAGCTCTTAAAATTCATTTTGGCGAATATGAAATTTGTTTGATGCTTATTGTCGTAAACTTTCTTGTAACGTAGAGACACCTAATTGTAACTTTTGATCTGATTATCTCTGGCTACCTGCCGTTGTTTTATCCGGGAAGTGGGCAGCGATAAAAGTCAGGACAAACTGCAGTCAATAAAATAAATAGCGATGGCAGGGTGTTCTGTAAATAAGTCGGTGTCGGCTCGGGGCGACGATCGCTTTTTTTATTGGCGCCTCGATTGCTCTCCAAGTCTCGAAACAAGGAGTGTGACGGCGGGTGGCGCATATTGCAATGTCTCGCTGACTCACCAGATTACACTCGCAGATTAGAAATAGAAATTCACGCTACGCGACATTGTATGCTCAAGATAACAAAAATAATATTTGAACATTTTGTTTGGATTAATATTAAAATTTACAACGAAACAGATTCTAGATGCTATACGGCTTGCTATCTGTGAAATAAGCCCGTGTCCACACACTGCCGAGTAAAAACCTCTTCTCGTTTACGCCTATGCGAGCCTTTGACTTCTTTATGTGAAACTAATGAGACGAATGAATAGCTCTCCTGATTGTAATAGATAAGACCCGTCCATGATTTGAGAAACAAAACAAAAGCCAGGGGATCGCTATTTTGGTACTGATTATTTTGCGACATTTGATAGATAGTTATTTTTATGTAAAAGTATTGAGATGAACGAGATGCTTTCCTGATCGCAAGAGATAATGCCTGTCCAGACCATTACAGCGATACACGAACTTTGAGTAACAAAACAAAGTTATCGCATCGCTGCTTTGGCACTGTAATGAGTGCCAATTGAGATTTTAGATGGTTATGCCCAATAGCCATTCGAAACCGTAACATAATAATTTTCACACTACTGCTTGGTGGCATCATATCTAATACTGCGGTGGTACCTGTCTTGACAACCTCTTACTAAGGTCTACCAATATTAGTCGGAATGTTTCCATGTCGACGTCTGTTTCTCGAATGACATTCTACAATGGTTTTAAAACAAGTTTTTGTCCATATTTTTCAACAGCAATGAGTGTCAACAAAGATACCTACCTACTATGATTAAAGCACTTCTTTTAAGTAAATTCCACTGGAAGAAGTACCAGGACAGTTTAATAAAGTATTCCGTACGTATCGCAGGCGGTTGCGACTCGTTCTCAGATAGATGTATTAATTTGTAAGAATTTGTCGTGGGACCCTCGCCCCTCACTGCGCATTCCAATCACGCACTACAAGCTCCGTAATTGCACCTAATAATTTCTTTAAATAGTTTCACTATCCCAACACTCGATAGTTTATTCGACACAGGGAAATCTTTACAGACTAAAAAAAGAAGAAAACTGCACTGCACTTTACGAGGGACATCATCTGTAAAGAATAATAAAATCAGGGCAATTTCGTTAAGTTTTATGACGTCCGAGTGAATGACCGGCTCCGGGTTTTTATTCTTTTTATTTATATTGGGTGGTGTTATTAGCGTCAGTGTCATCGTGTCGCTGCAGGCCGGTGCCGGTGGATCGGGGGCGCAGTCCCGCGGGGCTCGTCAACGCACGACAAACCTAATCCAATCACGGATAATCGTAAGTGCGCACGCCTTCTTTACGCTACGAATATTATAGGTGTGATGTAGCATGACACATAGAAATCATAAAAGAGCTGAACTATGCATAATTTTAGTATACATTTGCAAAGATCTGATGAAATGATTGCCAAATGACAGGCGTGTAGCGATGATAGCCGAGTGGTTAGCGTGGTCGATTTAAACACACGCTAGGGGGCGTGGGTTTTTAACAATGAGCTTAAACTGCTGATGAAGAAAAACATCGCGAAGAAACCATAACATACATTCTAGTACGCTGCTGACTAACCTCCATCCTCAAGTTGAAAATCTACCGCCAAGCACCTAACGGTGCATTCCGGCACTTCCACTTCCCTTTCTAGGCTAGGTGTGTTTACTATCTTCGACCACGCTGTCACTTCAAGTGAGCTAAGGTCAAGCACTTAAACTGTCACCCATAAAGAAGCTTTTCATCTAGAAATTAAATTGAAAAGCACAGTATGAAATAAACTGATAACGTGCTACGCGCTGTAGAGCGTCTACGCCTGTAGAAGCGTCGTAGAAGAAGCTTTCGGTTAATTGAAATAAGCACCTTACCGCTATCTGTTTTGAGCTCGCGCCGAGAATTATGCTAATGGTTCCTGTAATACCCTTATCACTCTTTGTCTACGGGTACAATACAGTATTAAAAGAATTAACTTTAAAATAATTGTATATGCACGAATTAAGGGAGTTTCGTAAGACGGTTGTTTAGTAAAAACTAATTTGATTTTCCACCCTTTAAAAAAAGATAAATTGGTATAAAAAGCAAGTAAATCTATCCTAGTATCAGAGTTAATATGCTACCCTAAGGTCTCCAACGTGACTCGACCTATATAAGATTTGTATTAGCAGTTAAATAATGTTTATTACAAAAATAGTATAGATTACATTAGTAAAATAATATAAGATAAGTAATGTGAGCTAGGCTAAATCTAAGTCTACTTGCATGATATTAATTTGTTTAATCGAAGTGGGGAGGGCGGCATACGCTGAATCACAGGCTTAGTGCCTAGTTCGTCAACAGTCTACTTAAAATAGATCAAATTGCTTATACAAAATTAAAAAAGTGTATGCTTTATGTAGAATTTATGTAACAAATATTATTATTATATTATATTACTAGCGACCTGCCCCGGCTTCGCAAGTGTAGTAAGAATATAAGTTATCCTTAAAAGGTAGATATATGCCACTGTAGACTTTTTTGGAGATCTATAAAAGAGGACCACTCTGCCAAGAGTGTCCGACTAAGAAGAGAAGATAAAGAGGAAGAGCCCACAATGCATTGTTTTGTTATATCTCAAAGAGATTCGGCAGCGTTTTCGATGAAAGCTCCCAGATGGCTTGACTTTTTCCGACACTTCCAACAATTATCATATTTCAACCAATTTATACAAAACCAGGACAAATAATATACCTAAACCTTCCTCATGAATCACTCTATCTATTGGCATAACTCGCATGATAATTAACCGTTCAGTAGTTTTTAAGTTTAACGCGAACAAACATTTATTTTTATGATATGTACTGTTGATTATTACTAGATAAGTATCGAACAAAAACTATAGAATTTTACGAGCAAAAATATAAAGTCTTCAGAGACAAAAAGGTCATCAAACGTTGACAAAGTGGCGGCTATAAGTGCGAACTTACGTCGCCTACGGCCAATTAGTCACGGAACGGATAGCGTGCCAGCCGGGAATGATGAGGTATATTAGAGGTATAGTTATTAGGATCCGAACTAAAGCTAGCCAAAGGAAGGGGACGAGGGACCGACAATAAGTCACTTAGTAACTACTTTATAACCTGTGTCACCGGGCCGGCCGATAGCGAATCAATGACTCCCGGTATGATACATGGGGTACATTTATAGTTTTATCTCGGGAACAAATTAATACCCGGAAATTCCTGTACCATTAATTTTTATGGTTTGTGTTATTTGGGATTCTAAACAGGACATTGCTATTGATTAGTTATAGTTGTTTTCTATGTAAGTAGGTGTACCAACTGTCTAGTATTTATTTGTTGATATCTATCATTGTCCTCTTGGTTATGATAGGTACCTGCAAATAAAAATAAAAAACACATCTTAATAGTTGCTCGTCCTAAAGCCCCAACGGCTCGCTGGCGTTTTCCGAGATATAAACCATCCTAAGTGCCAATTCAGAGTATATTCTATCTGCATTAAAAATTTCATCCAAAACGGTTAAGCCGTTAAAGCGTGAAGCAGTAACAAAATTACATGCATATAATTTCCGCCTTAATATTTGTGAGATTTATTTATTACAGTTCACAATCATCTTTACATAGTTTCTATAATATGATGGTTTAAGTCAATACATATTTTCAAAAACCAGTCATTTATTACATCTTACAAATTCAATACAAATTACACTAATATTATAAAGATGAAAGTTTAAGAGTGTGTTTTTGTTGCTTCTTCACGCTCAAACGGCTGGACCGGTTTTGATGAAATTTGGTATGGAGGTACAGGTCACACCCTGGATTAATACATAGGATTAATACCTACTTTTTATCCCGAAAAAATGAAATGTTTATTTGGGAACAGCGGGTAACACCGCGGGGCGCAGCTAGTGTTAAATAAATTCACATAGTTGAAATCCAATACCAATATAATTCAATTATTAATTCACTAAATAACAACTCCACAATACATTTTCTAAATAAAAATAAATTATATAATACCAACTCATTCAACGTAAGATTTGTACTTGTACTTGTACCATTTAAGTTCAATTTCTTCAAGCATTACCCGCCAATTTATCACCGAGGTGGTAAAGTATTTCCTTTTGTACTAAATTCTGTACTAAAGCTAATTCTGTACTAAGCTTTTGTACTAAATTCTGAGATCTACTGCTTCATCAAACAATAACATTCCCACTGGACAGCTGTCACCAGCAACGATGTCAATTTTCATTCTAGTTTCACTAAGGGCTTTGCTGTCAGTGCGAACCCGTGTTTCAGCGGGAGATGCCTGTTAGAACATGACTTACTTATCTGTGTAAATGGTCAAATAAGCGAACTAAAAAATTTTTAAATGTGTCGGTCAATTTTCTTTAAAAATACGATGGTGGCTCTCTCATCCAACTCTACAGTTGAGTTGGAGGCACGGTACTGTCTCTTGTTAGCCAGAACGTGCCGCGCCGCCGCCGGTAAACACGTGGGTAGATAACAATCTATTTGGATTGCCTCTATATTTCATTTTCCCCGTGTGCCCCGCTAACTAGATAGAACGCGTCACACGGTACGTAGACGAAAAAATACGGGCTCGTTTCTTTTCAAATGCGATTGATACGGTGCGTTTGATACTAACCCATATCGTAGAATTAAGTAGGTAAATATTTTACAAAGTTTCCCACTTTTCATCTCACTGTGGAATTGTGTATTGTAATCGTAATTGCTAGCGAACTTCAGGTGAGTTTCCTAAGACATGAAAAACTTTGTTTCCCATTCAGCAACATCTCTGACAGTATGAATTTAATTAGATATAGAATAAAACCACCAGAAAAGCAAATTTTCTGCCGTGGAAGTTACTAATAATATATAAATAAATATCGTACGACGGACGTTACACACAGCGCCATCTGACCTAAGCAAAACTTGTACTATGGAATCAGATAACTAATAGAAGATTTTTTGTTTTTTGTAAATACATACAGAACATCCAGACACAGAACACACATTTGTTTATACCACAAAATGTTTGTCATGGGTTGGAATCGAACCCACGCTCTACAGTTCTTTTATATTATATTATAAGTTACTATCTTTACTATGTAAAATTCTATGAAAATAGTTAAGGAATCCTTTAAATACCTACATGCACAAAAATATTAAATAGTATTTTTTTTCTTTATTTATGTTAGGTTTTACAAAGCGACATGATTTTTTCCGTAAGCAAAACTACTTTTTTTATTGGTACGAGCATCATGTCAAATAGGTGAGAAGTGACGTTACGGTTAGTTAAACTGTGTTTACACTGCGGGACGTCCTCTGGTCAGCTGATGAGTACCGCAAATAGAACACACCCCTATATTGGTATTGTAATGCAATCACGGGCGCGGGACAAGACACGCGATTCGAATGATAAAGACACTGGTTTATATATTATGTGACAGAACTTTGAAAGTACAAGAGTGTCTGTAGACCCCATTGTTCTGGTATATCTAAAAACATAATATCAGTAGTTTGTTTAATCTTAGTGCTAGTGGAAGTGTAACTTACTATGTACTTATGTTTATTTATGTTCCCTGCCATCATAGGAGAATTGTATTTTTTTTTGTAGCTTGACTCTTTCCGACTCTTCCAACAATTATCATCATATTTCAATCAATTAACACAAAACCTTGACAAATTATATACCTAAACCTTCCACAATCACTCTATCTATTGGTGAAACTAGCATGATAACCCGTTAAGTAGTTTTTAAGTTTATCGCGAACAGACAGACAGACGCGGCGGACGACTTTGTTTTATAAGATGTTGTGATTTATTGTTAGATATTATTACATTATTTTAATTTGACTTCAACTTTTTTAGTGTTTAATTTAAATTTTAGTTTATTATCATGAATGCGCATTTTGGTTTGATTTATTATATTATTAAGCATGTCATTGCTTATCATATTTGTACGCCTAAGACACGAACACAAAACAAAACTGTTAGAATGTCCATCAGTACATAGTACCTTCAATTTTACTTATGCTATGAACAAATAAATTATTTATCTGAATTCATAGACACTAATAAATTAATATTGACATTATGAATGCAAAAGTTTTGTCTGTATCTATGTTTGTTACTCCTGCACGTTGTAACGGTTCATTGGATTAGAATGAAATTTGGAATTCAGATAGTTTTGATTATTTCTTTTATAGATATATTTTATTTGGATTCAAATATGTAGTTTAGATTAACAGATAGGCTACTTTTTATCCCCTAAAACGCTACCCAGAATATTATAATATCTGTAAAATAATTAGCCAGTTGTCTACTGTTCTATTTCAGTGAGCAACTTTAACAAATTAGTTAAAAAAATATATAGATTCATTTAATTTGAATCCCCGGACGTGTTACAGCCGCAGAGTGCCATCAAACGCGACTTAAAACGCCGGTAACTGGAGAGTTTCCTAAAAACGGGCTTGAATGCTCTCACTACTGTGAAGGAGTTTTATTATTTTCAAAGTGCACGCTCGTTTGCACGCGAATGGGCCACTTAACCACGGAGACAAGCTCCCGGTCTAACTGGTAGGAATATTTCTCCCATACTAACTGCATTAGCTATCTTTATGTCTAGGATAATAGTTCCGCCACGCTTTTTACATGTTTTCTGAAACAGTCATAAAGTAACCCGGTAGAGTGATCGGTACAGACAAATATACGGCACTCGATAAAAGTATAATAGGTTTTGTCACAACAGGAATGGTTTGAGAGGTTCATAAAATCGACACGAGGTTTACGAGTGGGGATTATTCGCGAATAGCCAATAGGTATAGTATAGGGAAACACAGAATGAATAGTTCGTATAGCCAACGCTCTTCTGTATGTAGCGAATAACGCATACCCCGTAAAGGTAGAGACGTGACAAGGATTTGATGTGATGTAGATGTTTTTACCACGTTTTCTAGTTATGTATTACACTAATATTACGAGTATAAAAGCGAAAGTTTGTGTGTGTGTGATATGTGCTTGTGTGTTTGTTACTTTTTCACGCGCAAACGGTTGGACCGATTTTGATGAAATTTGGTATGGAGGTAGCTGGCACCCTTGATTAACAGATAGGTTACTTTTATCCTGAAAAAATGAAGTGTTCACGTGGGGACAGCGGGTAACACCACGGGGCGCAACTAGCGTTTTGATAAAGTTATTTTTATTTTATTTTATTTGACAGGTTATGAGACGAACGAGACGCTCTCCTGATGGTAAGAAGTAATGCCTGTCCATGACCATTGCAGCGATACACATATTATGTGATCATGATGAGTACAACTCTCCCCTTTCGACTTGGTACCTATACCCCAAACTTCATCATCATCATCAGCCTATCGTTCACTGCTGGACATAGACAAGACACGCCACTCCGCCCGATATTTTCACTTTCATCCTCCGCCAGCTGTCTGACATATACCGTCACTCCATCGAGTCTCAAGGCGTCCTACGCTACGTTTGCCAATTCGTTCTCCACTCTAAAACATATCTACCCAGTTATCGGTCCCAGTTAGTCTTTGAAAGGCTTGAATTCCATAACTGACTTCCAGTAACCAATAACAATAAGTATTATGGTTTAATTTATATTTATCAACCGTTAAAATGCCTATTCACAACAGAATCACTAATTTGAACCCCCTCGCATGCGGTTTGCGGCGGCGCTGCAAGCGACGAACGCATTTTGATTCTTATTCATAGGGCAGGGGTTGCGACCGCGACCTAACGATTTGATAATGTATTCACTTGATAATGCGAAAGGTGGTACTTCGCGAGTACCGCATTAAAAAACCAATTACACCGTGGCTAAATCGCGCCGCCGCTCCCGGCTATTTGTCAGACTCCCAAGGGATAAAGAGTATATTCTAAATTTAATTTCACGCAATTTAAAAATTGGGGGACAGTCAAACGTTATTTTTTATCGAGACCCTGTTATGAAGTTTATTAGAGGAATATTATAGTTTAATTGCCAAATAAACAGTTAAGCAGAAACCATAAATTTCTTGAATTGTAGGTACGTTTGCTTTTGAATTAAATATTATAGATGTGGATAGAAACAGTTTTTTAATTGTGTTTCTTTGATTATCAGGTTATTAAATCAAAGTCGTGACCATGTAGTTTTTAGTAGTATTTTTTGTTGTAGTGTCGTTTTATAGAAAAAAATGTTTTACTATTTTTCTTCAACTTCATTTCACAATCATTTTTTTTTTTTTTTTTTTTTTTTAATGATGTATCTGTTTGTTTTTAGATACCTCATTGTTATTACAATCTAGCCAAGTTGAGACTAATAAGTAATATTATTATAACTTAAATTGCTAAGTTGAGTAAATCTAAGAATGTGTCCATCAACACTTTTCTTACTGTCTCTATTAAGGGGAAGACACTTTGTTCATGTGTTCTATAATATGTAGTACTCACTGCACTGACACTAACTAACTTTCACACTCATGATTATATTAATATAATACTAGCTGCGCTCCGGCTAGTTTATACATACAATCCAATGAGTGAGCATTACCGGCTAATCCAACTAATGTTAAAAATGTGAACCTTTGTATGTTTTGATGTTAGGATGTTTGTTACTCAATCACGCAAGAACGGCTGAACAGATTTCAATGAAATTTGGCACACAAATAGTTTATGACCTGGTATATGGTACCATATAAGTAGTATAATTCTTTTTGTATCAGAAAAATGTTAGATATCTGTGGGATTACCAAAAATGTTCGAGGACACCACCACCAGATGTCGTCAATGTCACAATGCACAATAGTAATGACTCTACTTATAACTTGACGACAACTGGTTCTGCAAACTGAATAAACTTATTGTTAAATACCACGCGGACGAAGTCGTGTGTTACGGCTAGTAATACATACAATACAATACAATCTAATTCTAAAACATACATATCACCTTGTTCGCTTTATTAATGACATTTTAACCATATCATAGAATTTTACTGTCATACTGATACCTATACTTATTGTTTTAGTGCGTATTTCGAACTCAGATTTATCGAGTCTCTCGGGATGAATTTCTGTTCCCCCAACTGAATGCGATCCCTGTTTCAGCACTTACTTAATTACTACTAATTATGCCTCACTAGTAGCGTTCCGCAGTTTCACCCGCGATTTCTAAGTTTTCCTCAATATCTGGATAGAAAAGTATTCTGTTAGAACGTCTGCTATTAATGTCTTGTCAAACATTATCGGAATAGCCTTTTAGTCATGTCAAAAAGTAACAAATAGACGCAGAGAACTATACTCACTTAGTGTGATCAGTTTAAAATGATCAACGTGTGTGAAGTGTAGTGTTATTGAAAAAATAGGACTTAAATAAATCTTAGGACATTGCACGCATCGCCATCTGACCCCATAAACTAAGCAAAGCTTGTACTATGGAAGTCAGATAGCTGATAAAATACTTAAATAGATTTTTTTGTAAATACTTGCCACTAATATATACAGAACACCCAGACACAGAACAAACATTTTTGATTATACCACAAAATGCTTGTTCTGAGTGGGAATCGGACCCACGCCCTACGGCTCTTGGAGCAGATATACTACCAATGAGCCAATAGGGCTGTCAAAATATATGAATAATGGTAAATCCATCTACTGCAACAGATTTTAAGATGTAGCCCAGATAGAAACTGCGTCTATCTGCTAAAAAGAAAACTGTGTTTTCTAAGATACTCGTGTTACGTAGTCTTCTTCTTCGAAATTCCTATCCATCCTAAGGTTGCCTGGAAGAGATTGCTTTTAGCGATAAGGCCGCCAATTGTCACACTAGTCTCACTTTGGTGTGAGCAATAAAAAGTTTTAAGTTTTCTATCTATCTATCTAATGTCAAAGCAAAGAAGTGTTTCCATTTTGTTTTTGTTAGCGGCACCGCCTCCTTAATTTTGTCTAACTTCTGGATGAAAAATGCTTGTAACTTAGTCTTTCCCGCCTGAAGATATTAAGACATTTTTTGTTTTATATTTTTAAATGTAAAAGTAATGAGATGAACGTAACGCTTTCTTTATGGTAAGAAGTAATGCCTATCTATAACCATTCATCATCATCATCATTTTTTCAGCCGTAGGACGTCCACTGCTGGACATAGGCCTCTCCCATTGACTTCGATAAAGACCGGTTGGAAGCGGCTCGCATCCAGCGCGTTCCTGCGGTATTTATGAGGTCGTCTGCCCACCTACGCTGCGCTTGCCCGTCCGTGGTCTTCACTACAGAACTTTGCAGCCTATAACCATTGCAGCAATGTAATAAATGTAATACGAGTATACCTACTTCATACGACCTCTTGCTAATATAAGAAAAAATTCCGATATTTCTCTCGCTGTATAAAAATTATAACTTTTATATTACTAGCAACACTTTGATAATAATTTACGGTAATATTGGTAGTTTTTTTTTTTATTGGTGCAATTATTGATAGAATTTCTTCGATTTCATATATTCTTGATTATTTTCACTTTTCCAAGAGGACAGAGGAAGGAGTTTCGGTAACAAACAGCCGCCCTAATATAATAACGGCCGGAACAAACTGCGCTATAAAATATCACCAGTGCATAAATCAGTTTTGCCGTGATGCGCCCCACCCCGTATCTACCTCTGTAACTATTCAGAATTTATGATCACACGGTACTATGTTGCAGATAAAATAATAATTGACTGGACATTTAGGCAGTCGAATAACTTCATGTAGGAACGTTAAGCGTTTGGATAAATAAATCATACCCGTGCAAAGCTCTATTGGTAATATAGGAAATATGTCTTTCTCCCTTGTAAAAGAGAAGAAGAGAGAAAGATTTGTAAGAAGATGACTAAATTTTTTTTTTTTTTTAATTTAGTATTTTCCACTACTCTATACATGATGTTACAGAAAAGTGTGGCAATACTGACGGATGCTGGACCCTTAACATTTAACCTACATGTGATTCGACTTATGTAAAAACGCGTAGGACGGCCTGAGACTCGATGGAGTGACGATATACGTCAGACAGCTGGCGGTGGATGGAAGCGAAAAGCCGAAGATCGGGCTGACTGGCGTGTCTTGGGAGAGGCCTATGTCCAGCAATGGACTTCGATAGGCTGATGATGATAATGATGAAAAACGCATCACATCACACACATCATCAGCCATAGGACGTCCACTGCTGGACATAGGCCTCCTCCTCGAGGGGTTTTGCCAATACTCGCCACGCTTGGCAGTTGGGTGTGATTGTTCAAGGAAGACGCTGCTGCCCATCTTCCGGATTACATCCCTTAGCCGACTCTTATGGCAACCAATGGTAGAGAGGGTGGGGTACAATTCTTACGCCAACACGGCACCACCACGTATAGCTACATAAGTATAGAACTTTTTTTTCTTTTTATAATAACCTTTATCAAATAATAACTACACAATATTTTTTTACTGTAATTACAATGCAGGGAAAAGGAAGTTAATCTTAATTTAAGGTACTAGTATCTACTAGTAATGAAGTACTAGTTGTGTGTATACCGCAGCAGAGCAGCGTTTATAACGGTAAACGCCTTTAAAAAATATTGCTACAGTTTATAATAAATATTACAGATCGATTTGAGAATCCTCCTTATATTTGAGGTTGGTTTGAAATTTGAGAGAAACACAACTGGTCACATTTTCAAAAATTTACATTGAAATAGTAAAATATCTTGGGTAGCCAAGCTCTAAACTTCGTTTTGCTACTCAAAGGTTCTGGTACGTTAGCTCTTTTTCGTCTGTGTTAGTTTATTCTTTAGCGAATTCAGTGTCGGCCCTTTTTAAAAGTTTTTCATATTGATGGATAGATCAGCACCCCTAAATGATGTTGTAATCAATATCACGAAGAAATTTAAATAACATAACAAGAGGCGCCATCTATTTGGTTTGACGCTTCACGCCACAACAGCACGAAACACGCAAACATTGCGGCGCAAGCTAGACC
The DNA here is from genome assembly GCA_950106695.1 of Biston stratarius. Classification (NCBI taxonomy): domain Eukaryota; kingdom Metazoa; phylum Arthropoda; class Insecta; order Lepidoptera; family Geometridae; genus Biston; species Biston stratarius. The sequence goes on along the minus strand of OX467115.1, from coordinate 16,840,427 downwards.
TCCCGCATGACACTAAAAATAGCCCAAAGGAAAACCAGATATATATATCACAGTACCGTTTTAGTATAGTTTTATATATCTCTACTTGAATTATATTATCTGTGTTACAGCGGAACCCAAAAAAATTATACATGGTGGTTAAACATGATTCATTGTCAAAGTCACGTATTCAGGGCAACAAGCGTGAAACTACTTCACGTCGCACACCTCGAAACAACTGAGGTTACAGTGAGACCAACATATCTATTCAGATGGCATCATGAGGTAACTAATTTTTTTCACAAGATATTTCAAACTCTATTCAGAAAATGCGATTGTAGCTCCTCTACTGCTCTTCACAGTTAACTGATCACACTGCATTCTCTCCCTCTGCTCTGATTGAGCCGCGACAAGTTAAACCATTTGAAACAATTTAATAGAGATCAAAAATTCAGTACCCTACGGACGCCCGCACTATAACTTTTGAAGTTTTTCCCTCGCTAAATGGATTATAGGTGAGCGAAAGCTTAGGGGGATTTCATGGATTTTCTTTCATTTTTCTCTAATAAGTTTTCGTAACGAAATTAAAAGTAAATATAATACTATTTTCCGCAATTAGTTCACAACTACAGCGACAAATAATATGTTTATAAGAATCTGGTAACTGAGTCCTACAGCAATAGCTATCATCATCATCATCATCATCACAGCCGTATGACTCCTCCCCTATTGACTTCCATAAATACCGGTTGGAAGCGGCTCGCATCCAGCGTATTCCTGCGGTCTGTATTTGGTCGTCTATCCCCCATGCGGGTGGATATCCTAGGCTGCGCTTGCCGGTACGTTGTCTCCACTCCAGAACTTTGCAACCCCATAGGCCATCAGTTCTGCGTGCTATGTGCCCTGCCCACTGTGCTATATCGGCTACTTTAGTTCGTCTACGGATCTCATTTCTGATTCGATCTCGTAGGTAAACTCCGAGCATAGCCCTCTCCATAGCTCAATGTGCTACTTTGAGCTTACCAATAAGGCACATAGTCAGATATATAAGTCATCACCGGTAACACATACTGATTAAAGTCTTTCGACTTGGGGCACAGGTAATTCGGACGAGAAAAGCAATAGCTAAAGGTATTATAGGTATAACGTGAATTGCGAATTAATTGTCTTGCTTTCTCTCTCTCTCTCTTTCTCTCTCTTTCTCTCTCTCTCTCTCTGCGTAACAAGTGACATTTAAAAAATTAAGACAACCTACAAATATAAATAAATACTAACTCGTTCGATTATCTCAGGTACTATCTACATAAATATACTAACTACATTATAGGTATATACTATCTACATACTATATATATATATATATACTATCTACTACAAGTTTTTATTTGTTAGTCAACATCATAGAAAAGAAGCTAATTATTTCGCACGAATGATCATTTTCAAAATATCTGCTAAACGTACTAGCTATTAGTCATATAGATAAATCATACACGTCCGCGATTATTTAACTTAGTTTTGTTATTATGGAGCTTTGAACACATACGACATATTTATAGAAGAAATAACTTTGGCTTTAGGATATTATAGTCCCTGATCGAGTTCTCGTATCTACTTCACTTCTTCGCTGGAAGGCTATCAACGTAAATATCTGCAGATTTCCGTTCCTTACAAACACAAGGTTCCAGCTATTACAAGACTTTCATACAATACATATCAGTGCAGGTAACATAGAGCTGAAAGTGTTTGCGAATAACTTATGTAGAACTATGTCGCAGTAAAGGGGTGCGATATGCGATTGCGTTATGATAGGATCAGAGTTCACCGGAGCGTGGCCCGTACAGAGAGGCGCTCCGAGCACGTCTTTCTATGACGCTAATGTCATTTTAAACGCGGCGAACTCTTTGTACCCTCGCAATTTATATTTATAGTGATTGATTTTGACGTAACCTATATCAAGGCATCGAAAAATGCTTTATCCGATGCTTTTAAAGATATCCTTGACAGTGAGATATATAAATGAAACATTGAAAGTAGTTTTACTTCTGTCACTTACTATTGGTTACCAAATCCTTCGATTTACATACTTTCCTTTTTATTTCTTATAGCTTTCTAATACTGAGTCTAGTAGGAAATTGGTTTCTGTGTCGAGATGATAAATTAGACCTTAAATCACTTCAAACTATTGTATACAAAATATCAATTTGCGAGATTCATGTATAACGTAAACGATAAAAAATGTATGGTGTTGAACAGCGCACCTGGCGGGAGTAAAAGGAAACTCCTTTTTTAAACACTTGACTATCGTACACGTAATTTTTGCAAATTTAGTATGCTAGCGCCACAGATCCTTATTAGCAGGCATCTAACTTTTTTCCTGAAACAACATGCGAGACATGCTACTCCGAGAAGTCGAGGATTATTGCTCAGTATAATGGAGCAGAACGGTTTCCCCAATCGGTTCATCCGATAAGCACAGCCAAGCGGAACGTCTTCCCCTATTGCATCAATCGCATTTGATTGTAAAAAAGTTATCGTATTTCAATACAATTTGAAATTATGCTTTATTTTAACTGTAGAGGAGGAATAACAATTCTTTTATATAGCTTGTTAAAATCTCGAACCGAATTAGTAATATAATTTACCTGTTAGTTCATTTGGTAGAATATCTGATTCAAGAGCTGTAAGGCGTGGATTCGATTCCCAACAGAACAAACATTTGTGTTTTACAACGATAAATGTTTGTTCTGTATTTGGGTGTTCTATATGTACTTATTAAGTATAAGTAAGTATTAAGTATAAGTAAGTATTTACATTATGTATTTATTTTATTTGCCGTGGTGGGGCCGGCGTAAAAATTATAATCCACCCTCTCTACCAGTGGTTGCCGTAAGAGTCGGCTAAGGGATGTAATCCGGAAGATGGGCAGCAGCGTCTTCCTTGAACAATCACACCCAACTGCCAAGCGTGGCGAGTATTGGCAAAACCCCCCTAGGAGGAGGCCTATGTCCAGCAGTGGACGCGATGATGTGATGTGACGTACTTATTTACAAAAAAAAATTATAAGTGTTTTATCAGTTATCTGGCTTCCAAAGTACAAGTTTTGCTTAGTTTGGGGCTAGATGGCGCTGTGTGAAATATTCTACGATATTTATTTATTTACTATTTAATTCTTTACCTATCATTAAAAAGGTTGATATAATTGTATATTTATTCAATTATTTATAGGCAATACAATAAACTGGTATAAGGCAGTATTTTTATCATCATCATAAGCCCACTTTATTCCACTGCTGGACTTCCTAATAGACGCCATCAAGCCCGATCGTCAGTTTTCGCTTCATCCAGTCGCTGGCCACTATTCGTTGTATGGGAGCCCTTAAATATTAATTTTATTTTATTATTTATTTTTAAATTAAATATTCTGTGAATATTTCGAGCGTCTACCTGTTGCCGTTATCAATATCAAGCAAACAAATCACATTTGTTGTATGGGAGCCCCCTTAAATATTTATTTTATTCTGTTATTTATTAGTTTGTTGTTATAGCGGCAACAGAAATACATCATCTGTGAAAATTTCAACTGTCTAACTATCACGGTTCATAAGATACAGCCTGGTGACAGACGGACAGACAGACAGACGGACGGACAGTGGAGTCTTAGTAATAGAGTCCCGTTTTACCCTTTGGGTACGGAACCCTAAAAAGAAAAAGAAACATCAACTATTTTATTGGTGGTTTTTTAATAGTAATAAGATACACACTTGATAGTAAGAGTAGGTACCTGCCTATGACCATAATCAGAACTCTTAAGTAACAAAACAAAGTCGAGGGTCTAGTTTGACAATTTAAGAAAAAACTTGCGTCAAGTTTACGATACCAAGTCAAGTTTTTGGCGAGAGTAGAGAGTTACTGAAACTAGTGTAAGATGCTTAAATTTTTCATACATCTAAAATTTAACGAAAGCGTTTTCATACATCCACAATTTGGATCCATATTGTCATGTTAGGCACTTGCCATTGCTGTTTTGACGTTAATTATTTTGACATATTAAATAGAGAGCCACATTAGCTCTGTAATTTCGCTAGCTTTAGTACCTTTCAAACCTGAACACAGAACGCTCACACACTACTTAGAATAAATATATGATATTGCAGCGTTTTGTACCTTGCCAAGAAGATAACTAATAAAGTATTATTATAAAGAGCTATAGGTAATGATGATTTTATTACCAAATTAGGTACCTACATTAGAGAGTTAATAAGTATATACCAGAATGACATGCTTGCCAACAAAACAATACTGTGAATCGTATTGTTTGTTAACAGTCGAAGGCGAATATCGTATTGCATTGCGCAAGTCAGCATTGTGTCAGTTTCCTGTTGCACATTGGCATTTACCTGGTATCCTATAACGATATTCAATCGTAGATACTAGACACATACCTATTTATATAATTTATTGTGTGAATTTAAATTGACATTACACAAATTATTTTCCATGTCACAAATAAAAAATCTTTTCGCCAAACGCAAACAGTATCGATAAATCTCCAATTTGTACACTTTGACATAAAGATGTGTTAGAAGTTTTTTAACTCTCTATGGTTAATTATGAAAAATTTTTTTATACATTTTTTACTAGCGACCCGCCCCGGCTTCGCACGGGTGCAATGTAGGTACTAATGTGGTGCCAGTGTGGAGTGATTAATCATATTATCACTACTATAATATACATATGGAAGATCCTATGCTACACACGCTGACAATAAAATGATTTGAATTTATATTATACATATAAACCTTCCTCATAAATCACTCTATTGATGGAAACCGCATTAAAATCCGTTGCGTAATTTAAAAGAGCTAAACGGATAGACGGCGGGAAGCGACTTTGTTTTATACTATGTAGAGAAAGAGATAACTCAAACTAGAAGTTACATGAAATCGCAAGTATATACCTCAAGTACACATCTGCTTGCAAGAAATTATATCCCACTAAAGTCTAAAACGGTCATCGTCTGGACCGATTCAAAACTGTTGAAGTAAAATAATCTCGAGATTAATTTTCAAGAACTACTCCGATGTATGAAATCCTTCAAAGACCTTTGGACATTTCTAATGACCTCCTTTGATGAATCGTTTTCAATTTAGAATTAAGTCTGAATTTCACTTGAAATGACCCGGAATTTCAAATCAAAGGGAGTTCTGCGGTTCGGGATAATATTTTTATGGAACAACACAATCATGACTAATCGGATCTGTCCAAATAGCCGGTCATTTGGAGGAACGACCTCCTCCGAGAATGTCCGGTGACTATCTAAAGTACTGAGATAATAGGTGCAGGGGCAAGGAGCCACGGCGAGGGGTAGTCAGGAATAATGTAAGTGTCCGGGGCGACATTTGCGCCAAACTGCCGACGACCTCGCCTCTTACTTATGCGGTTTTTAATATTTTTATTGCAATGGCTCTGGTCACTTTGGAATTGGGGATGACGTAGAGCCCTATTTGCTTCATTTTGTTTTTTACAAGCACGTATTATAAATACCTACTTATTACAGAAGTTATTATCGTATGTGTAAAGTTGTTGTATGATAACAGGCTTTCAACAGATACACTAAGTACTTATCTACTAAATAAGAATTACAAGCTTCCAAAAACAAATTAGTATAATTTAACAAGTGTTTAGTTTATTTTTCTCATTATTACACATAAATACCTAGTCATATAAAATCTAACCTTTTATGCTTATACTATGGTAATATACTTTATTTAAAATTAAATAATAAAAATTGAATTAACATTAAAATAAGACATATTAAGAAAAAGTAAACTAAACTAACGTTTAAACTCAGAAGAATAAATCAGGAGTCAGAAGCATTTTTTGTAAACCGCGTTACAGTAAGAACTGTTACGGGATTTAAAATAAACATATGTAAAGTACATAACTATCTGTAGATGGTTTAAACAATCTCTAATTTGAGGCAACGTCCCTAAAATGTTGGTCACGTTGTCGCACTGAAAAGCATATGCTAACCTTGGCTCAAAATAAATGCCAGCATTATGTTCACGTCTTAAGTTTTCCTGTCAAATTATTGTTTGGTTATTTAATTTATTTAGTTATTATTTCAAAAAACACACAAAACAGAATGCAATAACAATTAACTACAACTCAAAATTCAATTTACAGATCCGTATTACATTCCAAAACTATGTATGTCTAGGCGCATTTAAAATTATATATTTAGAAAGTCACTAGAGAATTAATATAAAAGTCAATTATGTCATTGGTTAATTAGGATTAGAATTATAAATTAAATTAAACAATAATAATAGATAAGTTATACAGTCAAAATAATTAAAAGAAAAATGTCAATTATATTTTAAAATTAAAATTAAAATCCAAAATAATCTTAATCTGTCTTTGAAACTGATATAGTTTTAGGTGGAAGATATCGATGTTTCTGTTAGAGACGAGGATTTCATTGTATTGACGGCTCATTCTGACAATAGGGTTATAATAAGATGTGTTGTTGGAAAATACTTGTAAACTAAATACTACACTACTACTAATACTACTTGTAATTATGCAAAGTTGTGTAGGGCCGATAATGACATGAGGCTCTAGCATATCAATTCGCTAGAATTACGTAGCACGTAAAAGATAGATATACATAACTTTGTAATATATACGTAATATACTAGACCCTTTCTTCCTGAGCGTCAAGATTCCGTTGTTCTACTTCAACGATATGCACCTTGCCTATGGTATAAAACTAACTTGTAAGTTTAGAAGTCTTTTCCACGGTTTCTATAGGCCAGAAGTCTTGGGGGTTTTATAATTCCTACACACTGAGGTAAAGGTTGCGGGAAAACGTGTAAAAAACAGCTGCGGCCAGACACCCTCGTGGTCACCGTTATTGTCCTTGCCGACCGCCGTAAAAATACCCATAAAGTTCATAAACAACGGACGTCGCGCCTCCACTCTGATACATATCTACGCACTTATTGAAACTGCCCATATCCGATATGAAATGAATTATTTTAATGTTTCCGAAGTTTGATAAGATTGACTGCAATTTTTGTTGGTACATGTACAATGACTATTGGGTAGAACTTAACATGAAACAAGATAACAAGTTTAAAAACTATAATCTGACTACGGAATTAATATACCCAGTGACACTCGCGCGATAAAGGCGATTATAACGACATATCATTCATGGAAATCGGTTCAGCCGTGTAGTAGTCAAAAGGGAACATAGGTATACATACAGGCATACAGGTCAAACATAACCCTCCTGTTCTGGCTTTGCTGCTGTCAAGTAATAATGTATAGAATAAAGGATCACCTATCAGCAGTAGGTACTTGCCGAATAACAGCATATAAAAATAATTAACTGTAACCCCAAGCTCAGACACTGTCTAAAATACGTAAACGAGTACTGCGTTGTGATAAGAAAATATACCCTACCTACCTAGTACACAACTGGCTAGCTACCACCCTCAAAACGCTGGGAAATCTACCGCCAAGCACCTAACGATGTCATCCGGCTGTCTAATTTGAGACCCAGTACCATTTCGGGCTAGATGTGCTTACCATCTTCGACCACGTAGTCAATTAACATCATTGGCTCTCAAGTGAGGCTACCGGACTACGCCGCTAGGTGCTTGGCGGCAGATTTTCAACTTGTAGGTTGTAGCTAGCTAGCCGAGTACTTGAAAATACCCAATCATCATTATATGGTTTGCTCGCAATATTATCCTTCACCGGCAGCTCAAGCTCATTGTTGGGGTTTGAACCCACGTCCTTCAGCGTGTAAACCACTGAGCTATATAAAAAATAAACGACTGATACACAGGTTCCTTCCCTGTAACATAATGTATACCGTTACGGCCGGCGATACCATTGAAAGAAGAAATTTAGTACTGCTACTGGTGTTGTGTCATGTTATATGGTGATTTTAGTCACGATTTCTACAATATTCACTAGAAAAAACGACACGTGCATGACTGTGCATAATATATGTGCTGAAATAAAATCTGTTACTGACCATTTATAGCAAAGGAGTCCTGTTATTAAAATGTAGCTCGGGCCAGGGGCGTCTCCGCGCCGGCTGCGGCCGCGACACGATCTGATTTATGCCCGGACCAGCAGTATTTTATTCGACGGGCGCCTCAAGAAAACTATAAGTTTCCGTTCGGCAGGACCAGGGGAGCCCACTAAATATTGTCTCCGTTCGCTGCATCGATACAAACAGATATCTGTATTTATTGCTCCCCGTCGCTAGATAATTTCGTAATGGATTGGCCTCATTAGATTCCTATTGCAAACAAATTTATATGTTTCGTATTCACTGCTTTAATATCCCTTTTAGCTATATTGCTTTTATTTTTCACCTTCAGAATTTTACAGGGCTGGAGAGAGCGATACGCGAAACGAAGGCAATTTGTCCGTCAAAAACTATGGAGGCAGAACGAAATAGGGTCGCACACCCTTTTTGTATAAGTATTACAATATGATTTCAAAATAAAAGTTAAAATTTAAATTCGCCATCATAATCAGCTAGTTTTTTATCCTGCGAACTGTGTCTAACTTAATTATAGCTCCAATTAAATTCAGGATATATAAAATAATAAATATTTTAGAACTGCTGAACTGCAGAGCAGTATATACACTACACTGTGTTCTGTATCTTACAAAAATTGTGTCTTACAAATCCATCCATCCATCCAAACTTTCACATTTATAATATTAGTGGGATGATATTTAGATGTTTGTTCTGTATTTAAAACAAATGTGAGTATTCTAACAGTTATCTAGTTCCCATAGTACAAGTTTTGATTAGTGTAGGGCTAGATGGCACCGTATGAAATATTCTCGATTTTTATATTCACAGATACAATAACAAGCATGTTAAAGAAAGGACGATTTGTTTACTGGCACATTTTTACCGAAAGGTAAATCGAGGGAGTTTCCTTTCGATTTATCCAACAACCAGCTACAAATCAGGAAATCTCCCCAGCGACGCTAATGAGTCGTCAGTGTCATGAACTTCACGCCCCACGACCGTCGCTCCGTCAACTGATACTCACTCTCGACAGGACAAACTTAATGTCCTTAATTTATCCAATTACTAAGTAAATGGTAAGTAACTGTTTTAAAGTCCATATATACTCGTACAGGTTGTAAACTTGTGGTATATTAACCCGAAAGTGGGTCATTGCACTCATTATAATGAACTCTTTAATCCAAGAAAAATATAACATAAACAAGAAAGTATTCAAAGGATATATTTTTAGTGTCATCATCAGCCATAGGTCGTCCACTCCTGGACATAGGCCTCCTCATGGGGGGGTTTTGCCAATACTCGCCACGCTTGCCAGGCGGGTTGGCGAGCGCAGTTAGGTGTGATTGTTCAAGGAAGACGCTGCTGCCCATCTTCCGAATTACATCCATTAGCCGACTCTTACGGCAACCACGGGTAGATAGGGTGGGGTACTATTCTTACGCCGGCACCACCACGGCAAAACTAAAAAATCATTAAAAATCGAATTACAAGTAAAATTTTAACAAAAAACACCGACTTCATATGGTTTTCTCATAGATGCCATTGACAGAACTGGACCATTGAAATGGGACCACACGGGAATCACCAGCTTTCAAATAAATAAAAAATCCTCAAAATCGGTTCACCCAGTCGGTTAAAAATAACTACAAGTCTTGGCATGGTTACCTGAAAGAGATCGCTTTTAGCTTTTAATATATAACAATAATTATACAAAATTATTAATTTCCATTTAAATTTAATCAGGGCACGTAAGGATGACCAGAATGTCCCAGACATAGCTCAGCGTATTAGCAAGCTGAAGTAGCAACGAGCTGTACCCTTACCATGAGTTTTTACCGTACGTACTCGCTAGCAATTGTGTAAAAGATTTCTATGGTAAATGTGTACAGCGCCATTAGCGGACACATCTGTCGCAGAACGAATAACCGCTTACGTAGACGTGTTTTAGAGTGGCGACCGTGAATTGGCAAACGTATCGAAGGATGCCCTAAGACTCGATGGAGTAACGATATACTCGTACGTAGGACAGCTGGCGGTGAATGGAAACGACCCGCCGAAGATCTGGCTGAGTGGCGTGTCTTGGGCTTTAGATATGATTGATTGACTGACTGACTAAATCTTTATTGTCAACACCAAAGATTACATACAGAAGGAAAAATAAATCTAATTAATAAGTGCAACAGCTGGTGACCTTCTCGCTTAAAGCGATCTCTTCCAGTCAACCTTAGGAAAAAGACAGGTGAATCTATAACGAGGACATTATACAGGTGACATAACTGTAACATATAGGTACATATATTCCAATAATAATAAAAACACAAATTGAATATGCCATAATTTTTAAGATTTTTCTATGGTTAATGGAAACGAGAAACATTTTAAGGCTGGTCATTAAGGCTAAACTTATACAAAATAATATTTTTTTTATACTAAATAGGTTTGCGTTTGACCACACCCTGCCTGATGTTAATCAGGATGTAGTCTTAGATGAAGCACGCTTACCTAGTAAAAACCTGTTCACTCTGGATTTGAACACTCCCAAGTTGTGTACTTCGCGGGAAAAACAGACGCCAGCAGAGAGTATAGTGTAGTTTATAATAATAATTAGTCGCTGAATGTAAAAAAAATAGCCGAAGTCATCAACCGAAGAATGAATAAAAAGTTAGTCTTATCACGTGATTGGATTAGCTACCCGGCGCCAGATCTCAACGCCTGCCGTAACTACTTATAGAAGCTTATCGTTACGTTAATGAATGGAATGGAATGGAATGGAATAGAAAAAAAAATTCTTCGAGGTAATTATTGGATGGACAGAAATGATTTCACAGCAATTAAGGTTGGCGGTGTAAAAAAAAATACAGAAAAAGTTATATGAATATAATATGTTTTTTATTCGTAAACACATACTCTATGTGTTTAAATATGGCTCAGTTGATGTTGAATGACGACGTGATCCGTGGTAAACATATTTAGCCTGGAATGAAAACTGGGTCTCAGATAAGGCTCCCGTCTACGTTTGGTGCTTGGCGACAAATTTTTTGACAGTAACTTGTATACGAGTTACTTTCCCACTGAATTTTTAGAGAATTAGGCAACATTTGATCTTGCTCAGCAGATGGCATTACCGGCTGAAAATAGTAATGCATAAATAATTATTTTGGATTGAAATAGAATTTGAATTTAGGACAGCCTAGTGAAGGGACGGGGTGAACTTCTGGCTTCCTAACTCGCGGACCTGGTATAAACTCCCCCAGCGCGCACCTTTACTATCTTCGCCTTTTCTAAGTGCCACTAATAAATAAATCAAACGTTGAACAAAAATACAGGAAGGACGAAGTAGATATTTGTTCTTAAAAAAATATGAAGTACTTTACCGGCAAAATGCTTAAAGTGCGATGCCAAAAAATATGAAAAAGAATAAATAAAAATTATACAATTGCAACACTTGTAATGTTATACAAAACCATTTGTACATATGCATACTCTACAAGGTAATTTCAATAAGTATCTTTGTATCTAATCAAACACTTTTGGTAATAATTAAAATATCTACTGTCCTTAATTTTTCACTTGTGTATTTGCTGATTCATGTTAACAGTAATTTAAGTATTAACTTGAATATCGATGACAAACAGTTTAATCCAGGTGAATGTCCGAAAGGCATACTTACCTACTTTTGTATAATTTTGCAATTTGTTTTATTTTAGCAGTTGTAGAAATCATATCTGATTTTATAATTAGTTATTTATGGTTTTGTTTCATGTTATGATTTTACATCTTCTATACTATAGATTTCGTTTTTCACTGGTTACATTATTTACCTTTAAGTTGAACTTAACTACATTTACTTCAACAATTTTCATACAACGGCTGCAAAAAAATCGGCAACTTAAAGGCAAATTTTTAAGCTTACCTTTTTTTAATCGGTATCCAATAATAATATTGTTTTACATAATTTTTTGTTAAAAACTTAGTATTGCCATTCAATGTGGCAATGCTGCCAGAATTCTGGCCACATTTCCCTTCTCTTGTGGACTTTGTCTTGCCCTTCAGCGTGAATTGTATGCCAAAAAAAAAAAACGACTTTAAGGAAAAAATATTTTTCACATACATCCAAGTATCTACGAGTATATAATATGAATTGTAATATTTATAATTTTATAATTTCTGGCCTCATAATGGCGTATAGGTACCTACTCGTAGAACCGGTGCTCTAAATATTGTCAGACGCGCAACTAGCACGGAAGAAAGGATGCGTTTTTCGCAACCTTGCATGAAAAAATTGGATTTTTTAAACTTATTACATTAATTTAACGATCAACGAGGTAATCGGCTACCGCTAGATCAATTCTCTCCCTCACTACTTGCGTAGTTTTGTCGAGCTCTGTCCTGCATCGGGCGGATCATTAGAGGCCGATTGTTTTGAGTTTTGTGCGTCGTCGTTTAACCATTGAACCTCTGCCATGCCATTATAAACGCCCCTGTCTGACCGCACACTGATTGAATGCTTGTTTCGTGCTGTACTTTCGTAATTAAATTTGATTAATGTTAACAACTTGTGAGGTTATATAACTTCAGTAGAATCTATGGGCTATTCATTTGTGAGAATTGCGTAAAAGACAGTATAAAAAAGCAGTTTCAATTTTTTTTTTTATAGTTTTTATCGGCTAGTTAAATACGTTGTAAGCCTTGAAAGCTACGTGACTGCGAACCGTTGACCATTTTAGTGACCTAATAGAAATCGCAATAAGAAGCTTACAATACGGCGCGGCGGCAAGCTCATTTTTATGAACCAATAAATTTATTTGTATTTGTATTGACGAGGAACATTTAAGTAAACATTCTTCACAATTATTTCTAAAAACCATTGTGTTGAATAAATACCATAAGTGGTCAACAAACAAACAGTAGGTATGATGGGAACAAACAACTTCGCCAATAGATATCTGCAATATCGAAGGTTATGAAGTGTTCGTGGTTGATGGGTCGAGTAATTCCGATATCGAAGGTACTATAAATACATAGCCAAACTTTAACCGTATTTTTAATTATTATTGAGTATAGGCACTATTGTAGACAACATGATGCTACTTACCCTAATCCTTGGATTATAAATTTATAACCGACTTAATCTGGTACTGAATTAAACTACTAAGCACCTATGTAGTACGAATCTAGTACATATAAGTTGATATACTTTCATACCAATAATAATACTAGCTGCGCCCCACGGTTTTACCCGCGTGGTGATGGATGATGATGATGATGATGAAAGTATTCTACGTTGCTTCTAATACCTCCAATAATATGTGTACAAAGTTTCATGATGATCGGTTAAGTAGTTTTCGCGTGAAAGCGTAACAAACAAACTTACATTCACATTTATAATATTAGTAGGGATGTACGTATTTGGGAAATTTTGGCTAAAACGCAGAAAAAAATCATATAATTGTATTATTTTCCAAAACTTGTGTTTTTTCTTCGGGAAGTGATATAATGTGGTGAATTATGTACTTTCGTGCTTGTTCCAAAACTAACTTGAAGTTTGTTGTACCATTACTCTACTATTACCTTGATTTACTTTATGTGATTTTGACTTATTTCGCTTGATTTATCATACCCGAAATATTCAACACTGACCAGATGCGAAGGGATAAATGAAAAAGAAGAAGTACGTATACAACTTGCAAAAACAAGTCTAAAGACCGGAGACATTTTTTTTTATCGCTGTCAGGCTAAGTGCTTGACCACAACTCACCTGATGTTAAGTGACGGTGTGGTCGAAGATGGTAAAGCACACCTAGCTTGGAATGGAACTGGCTCTCAAGTGAGGCTGCCGGAACACACCGTTAGATGCTTGGCGGCAGATTTTCAATTTGAGGGTGGTAACTAGCCAGCCGAGTACTAGAAAGTACCCTACCACCACGCTATGGTTTCCTCACGATGTTTTTTCTTCACCAGCAGCTCAAGCAACCGAGCTAACCACTGAGCTATCATCGCTATAACATCATTTGATAAGTATGTACTATGTACCTACCCTTATACATTGTCTCGAAGATTCCAATGGTGTCAATGTTATGAAACCAACCTTGGTCGCTGCAACCTGACTCGCCGACATTGTTGCGCGAACATGATCCAATGGTGAGTCCGTGTGACGATTGTTTCTAACAAATACAAACGAGTAGGCACCCATCCAGATAAGAACTTAAGTAGATATTAGTGTTATTTTTATTGCTTTCGCAATTATGAGGTGACTAGCTAACCTCTCTTATAATTATTTCTCTATACTATTGGCACTGCCATATACTACACTACTAACACACACATTATTATTGTCACTATCAACTAAACATATATTATGTACTAGTAGGTTCATAGTTTTGTCGAGTTTTAGCGGGAACGTGGAAATTTGTATTTTAATTATAAAGTGGTCGATCATGGCTTTTCGCGCTTTTTCCAAAACTTCGTAGAAGCTCGTAGAGTAAGTCACCGTTGCTTTACTGAAGCATGAACTGGACTTGACCGTAATTTACTTCAGACTAAGACTTATTTTACTTGAATTTATTATGTGACATTTATAAATATAAAATACAAATTATCAAAGAAAAATATAGCATTTTTTGGCATCGCACTTTGTGTATTACACAAAGTGCGATGCCAAAAAATAAAGAAAATATTATGGTTCGAAATGTAGCATAGTAAAATTTTTGCCTATTTAATATTTGTTTCATTCTTTGTAAAATTAAAAGAATAAAGAAAGAACTTAATTTTATTTTGTAACACAAAAACCAAACCCAAAAACAAACAGAACAGACAGTTACAAAATAGGGGTTTGCCGTAATAATAGTGTTTATTACTGTACATTTTATAAATTATATAAATAAATAAAAAAGGTACATAGGTACCTAGTTTCTAGTATACATTTTTGTGTGTGACTGGAAATCAGCAAATGGGTCAGTACGTTTCGTTAATACCTACCTAGCCTAGACTGATGCCCGATACTCAATACTTTATTGCGAGATACGTACAGACAGGTACAGGACTTATATAATGTACAGGACTCATATAATATATCATTTCTAGACTTAATGCATATGACCCCATTAGGGTATAGCAAAAAATTAGGAAGAGTGTAGTAACATTTGGTTCCCAGTATAGATTTCAACCGATTCATATTCTATAGTTGGTACATAGTTGTTTATGAAATTACTACGAATTTGTACGAAGACCTAATATAAATATTCATAGCAACGCGAGACGAAAGCAAACTCCAGACCGGATCCTAGTATAGGTAAATAGGTAAGTAACATTGTAGTGTAGAGCCTCAACACTATTTATTATATGTCGTGGTGGATGTGGTATCGAATGTCTCTACCTCCTGTTAGCGCGCTCTACCAGGAACTGTGACCGATAAGGTTGTTCGATTCTAAATAAATGCAGGTTACTTTGTTATTGTAACAGCACTAACTACACACAGGCACCATTGTATTTAAAAATATTAAACTAAGTAAATTTTTATAAGGTAAAAAGTTTCTTTGTACGTAATTGGTCGAACTGCCATGTTTGAAAAGCCATTACAAAAAGTGGCTGCTACAACTTTATTATTATTCTACCGAAGACACTCTACTTTATCCGTTTTAGACTACAAGGGTTTCAAATACTTACCTACAGACATTTACATTTAACATTTTTACAAACTTACATACCTACATACACACACACACACAAACACACACACACACACAAACACACACACATACACGCACACACACTAACGCACACACAAACAACACACACGCGCGCACACAACCACACACACGCACACACACACATTATATCCCTTTTCGTTCTTTCTAGATTAATCTATTTTTGTTTATGATGTGCATGTAGTGATTTTCTTGTCCGGCGGAGGGTTGTGCCATAACACAGGTTAATTCCTAGCATGGGTAACAATGCTTTTCTATGAATGTTACTTCCGAACAACATGTATGTATACCTTCTGATAGACGATGTATGTAATTGCCAAATAAATTTCATTTCAATTGAAACTTATTATAACGTTTCTGTTTACCTAAAAATGTCATGTTACCCTCCGCAGTGGTTCAGCTAAGACCTACATGGACAAGATTTATTTATCATATTCATAGTAAAAGACATCATTATAGTAGGTAATATAAACCATAGAAATCTCGTGTAAAATTTCTACTGCACACCGAGGGAGTCAAATATAATCTGATTTTGGCAATGGCTAGTTTCACTGCACATGTTTGACAATTTTTGTATAGTAACATAGTATAAAACACTTTGACACGGCCGAATGCATCATGTGCAATGCCATAATCTTAAAACAACTTGACGTGCCATTTCTAGTATAATCTTCCGCTCGACCTCGTGCTTCAGCACGCACAAGATCTTTATTCTTCAAGAACAAACACTTATTTGTTACCAGTACTTTAGTATCATACCCACTTTTTTTTATTTACAAAACATAAACACAAACTGTGTCGTGAAGAATGTACGTACTGCATGAGTTTTAATCGTACAAGGATTTAAAACATTCAACTCAATGCTCGTTATTAAATGTTTAGGTTTGGCCATACATACATATTATATATTACGTAGGACAAGCGAGACTCTATCGATACTGTTTACATGTCGGTATCATTACGTTTGAAGTCTTTACACATGCCGCCGCCAGAGGATTTGTTATTATAACTTATAGAGTTACAGCTAGTTATATTGTTCTACCTACTTCACTCGACACTTAAAATCCGACGCAAAGGATGTGTACACAATTTTGACGAAACTAGAAACCACAATTAATGACAGATTTACAATTATATTCAAACAAAATGGTATGCTGTTTTGAAGTGGATAGTTTGACAATATTTTTAGACAGCAGTACCCATCCTATTTATCCCACTAATATTATAAATGTGAAAGTTTGGATGTCAGTTACTCAATCACGCAAAAATGGCTGATCGGATTTAGATGAAATTTGCATATAGGATACTTTTATATCAGAAAATATTTAGGTTCCTGTGGGATTATCAAAAAAATTAAACTTGAGGTACCTATGCCATTTATTTATGAATAGGTAGTAGGTAGATAGAGGTAAATAAGAATATAAATTAAATTTACGGTCAATCAGAAAGCACAAGCGCAATTATTGTGAACAAAATATTGAAAGTAAATATTTTGAATACCTACGTCAAATTTCCGTAACGGTACGTGTTTAAATCGCGAGAGTCGTATAAACTAAGTGATCTTCCTAGGCCAAGTGTTTTCTAGCTGTCAAAAGTACTCCGAATACATATATACTATACTTATACTTATACGTATACTATGTATGCATGCAATTATACACTGCTCTACAGTAAAACTAAATAGACCGAAGTTAGTGTTCGGATCATGTCATCTAGTACATAGTACGTTAAAATTATTGACTACGTACGCCTTCGTGCAATACAAAGAACAAAGCCAGGCTATGTGCTGCATTGAGAAGCATGACAGGTGGACGGTAACAGCATGAGTGTTGGTTCGTTTGTCGACAATCACGTTTGCGGCGGATCCCCGCGGCGCGCCCCGCCGGCACCCGCTACCGACGGCACGCTTCGTCGCTCACTTGCATATGGAGACACACCAGTGAGGAGATGAAATCAGTTTATTTTTTAATTTAATTTTTATTTAAAGACGTCGTTGGTGACTGACGAAAAGTTGTAAAGCTATGATTGGCTCTAAATAACTCTACAACTATAATGTGTAGAATTACGAATAAACTACACATTACAATGAAAGAAACGACTTGCTCTACTGTGGTAAGAGATAACGCCTGTCCATGACCATTGTAGTAGGTGCCCAGAACTTGGAAAAAAAACTCTTTTGACGCTCGTTCGATAGTGAGCTTCATTGACTTCGCAGTTTCAAACCGAACACAGGTAGGTATATTTCTTTTGGTGTAAAAATTGGTAAGTACAAATATCGAGAAATTATTTTTTACGCACGTAGATTATTAATATCTAATACTTTTACGTACAATACAATAAAGCCGTTTCCATATAATCAAGCATCGTGAAAAAGCAGTGTCTTTGATGCGGCTCCCGCGACGCGTTAAACAAGACTCAAAAAACGCGGGGCGTCACGACGAGCGTTGAGGGCGGCATAATTCACTTAAATCATGCTTAAATCGCGCCTCAGCGATGCACGTATTCAAAGAGCTTCCCTGCGACACCCCTCTTTAATACCTGCTTAACTTTACAATCCTCTCACAAAATTACCCTCTACACCATTAGATAATTTAATTAGGCAGGTACCGCAACTTAAACAGTTTTAAAACTCTTAAACCTGGCAAGTATGGCTCATATCGGAATAGGGAGAGACAATCACAAAACCAATTCAATACAACAAATGACAATGAAATGCGACTTCTATAAGAAAAGCTTGATCCAAAAATCCAGCAAATAAAATTCCAATAACTGTAGGAGCGGAATGACATATTCGGTTTGCTCAAATCCTTAAAACGTCATCCAGATATCCATTACATGTCTATTAAATCTTACGACATATATTTGCGGGGATCAGCAGAGTTCCCCTCGCAAACAGCGCGCCGATTACGGGCTCGGCCGACTGGAGTAAACGAATATAAAACACATGCGGGAAGACGAATGCAAAATGTACTCGTCAAGATTTTGCATAAGTAAACAGTGGAATCACCCTTCCACGGAAACCGGGTGCCCGCCGACTGATGTCAATATTTGGGGATGATTGAAAATCATGAATGTAGAAACACATTGCGGTAACTGCGTTGCTCATCTCTAGCTATCAAATTAAAAATTGATAAATAACGATTAAATAAGAACGATAAAAATTAGTGTGAACTCATTTAACTCAATACGTACCAAAGAGGCACAAATACCTAACAACTTTAATTTGCTAATTCTTTTTTTAGTGCAAAAGTAATGAGACGAACACGCTTTCTTGATGGTAAGGCATAACACCTGTCCGTGACCATTGCTGCGGTACTTAGAACTCTGAGTAGCACAATAATATATATTTATAAGTACACAAAAAAAACTGAAAAACTAAATTAGCAAAAGAACACCAAAGCAGACAAATCTTTGGTTTTTTTTTGTAATTTGTACAATTGCAACACAAATTTAATTTTATTAGCTTATATTTTTTTCATGTAATCAAGTAAATGTGATTTTACAAGCATTTTACAAGCTAACTATATTTGTAACATTTAGAAGAGGCTTCAGGTGACCAGAATACTGGCTTCTACTTTGGTCAAAAGCATAGCATCGCCATCCAGCGTGGCAATGCTGCCAGCATTCTGGCCACATATCCCTCCTCTGAAGAACTTTTAGATTAGATTATTTTTATAAATTTGTAAATAAAATTAATTTAAGATATTTTGTTATTCGATTTTGGTCATTTAAATACGTGCGCCTACGAATAATTCGTAAACATGCGTACTATATTTGTTAATTTAAAATTACACTTATTATTTTTTAATCTTGGTTTATTACTGAGATACACACAAATTTTAAGAAAACAATAAAGCTCTCTAATTGTACTACCTACGGCTTCATACCGGGATAGTAATGTTTACACACTACAGCTTGGGGATAAATAGCTGATACTAAGATGGGATCTACTTTGACGATTTCTTGGTTAATAGATCTACGACCTAGTAAAAAGTATTAATTAACTTGTATTTAAGAAAACTCTCTCTGCTGGCTGTTTTTCCTGCGAAGTACAACTTGGGTGTCTTCAAAATCCAGAGTAAACAGATTTTTTTCTAGATAAATGTGCTTCATCTTAGACTTCATCCTGCTTAACATCAGGCAAGGCGTGGTCAAACGCAAACCTATATAGTATTTAAAAAAAACTATACAGTGATAAATAATATAATTACTGGAGAAATACAACCACGAATACTTAAATATAGTTTCGTAAACTACTTATGTACGTACTTTTATATCCTCTTAGTGAACGCTTCCAGTAATCGTATATCTACTTAGACTTCCAGGCTGATGTCATTCAACACGCATCCGAGACAGTGGAAATGAAAGTCAGATTATGCAGCAGTTAATTTATTTGCGTCTGGCAGGTCATTTCTGAGAACCCATGATAAAAGTAAAGTCTATGGTACAGTTGTCAGAATGAAATTAAAATGCAACTGCATAACAATTGATATGGTCCGAACTAGGTATTTTACACTTAGTTACTTTGAACAAAGAAAACTACTTAACTAGTAGTTTTTTTAACACAAATATTATAAGACGAATAAGACGCCCGTAATGATAAGAGATAAGCCTGCCAATTCAAAGGTTTATTTTATATAAATGTAATGCGACCAACGAAAATATAGCGAAAGGTGTGGTATTAATTTTAAGTAAGTGCGGTCAACTGGCCAGCCATTGTGTCAGAGTTGCCGCTCGGCCTCTGACATTAATGGATGGTTTTGTTGTAAAATTATAGAACAAGCAACTTCGACTTATAATAAACCGTGTCATCCGACTCATGGTACACTCAGAAGTAAATGCCACACACGGTCACCCATCCAAAGACTGCACGGATCGTTAACACCAGCGATCTTTTTTGAACGTTGGTATTAATAGAAAGTGGGTAATACGTGAATGTGTCAACAACGCCACGTGGTGTTCGACGAAACCTGACCTACAAAGCTAATTTGAAGGACATCGAGAAAAGGAGAGTGACCTGACGTAGCAGCATCCAAAGTGATGAGTCGCGCGTGTCCGGCGGCGGAGCGCGCCAGGCGGGAGAGCCCAGCACCAGTAACGACCTATCGATTGGCAATAGTGCCTAGTTAGCAATCCGTGCCTCCCGCCCGCGTCGCGCTTCGCCCGCCCTCGCCTGCTCTCATCTAGATCTCTACAGAAAATGGAAGCTTTCTAATTTATTCATGAACTTTATATTTACATTTAGATTAGATATTTGTGTACCTAATTTATTGTAGAGTATTTGCTGGGAAATCTATTATAGATTTTAGAAATATAGATAATAGAATCTACAATGGTCTGTTATTATTATTTCTATAGAGAAATAATTCATTATTAGATATACGGTAATCACTCGTGGTGATCTAAAATTAACTCGTTACCAGCAAGGATAAATAAGTATTAAGTTATTTTTATATCATTTTTTTTCTCTTTCTTCTTGGCATCGCACTCTGTGCATTCTGCCAGTTTCAATGTTTCTATATTTTGTGAGTAGTCTTCATTTTTCAGCTTCTTTATCATCTATAGTTACAGTCAAAGTCTAGTCTTGATCAAGTCCAGTCGGTCCCAGTCAAATCAATTCATGCCTTAGTAAAGTAGTGGCGACTTTACTATAAGCTTCTGGATTGAGTTTTGGAAGCAACACGAAAAGTCATGTTTAACCACATTATAGCATTCTCCCACACTCGCACTTGCAATTCGACACTCTATAAATAAAACACCACTATTTTTATGCATAAAAACTCGAAAAAACACTAGTTTTAGAAAAAAATACAATGGGGCGACACGACGCTCACCGCGTTCCCGCCAAAACTCTTTTATATCATTGACAGCTATAATCACAAACAGACGAGCATGTCACATGTCTAATGGTAAGCGTTATGCCTGTTTTGTCTGCCCAGTATCCATAAAAGTTCACTGCCGATCAGAATATTGTGTTTTTAAAGTACGACCTTGCATGGCAAATGGCAATACACATTGTCACTGAGATTTAAACACCTAATCTACAGGATTACGCGGAACGTTTGTACTAAACCCAAAAAAGGTCATTGTCCTCACTACAGTGAATAACAAAGTTGAATGTCTGAAAGAAATGTGCGCCAAAACAGTGACGCCCTGGACTTTGTTTTGTTACTCAATGGACATGCCCTTCAATAAAGAACAAAGAAATAATTTATGATGATTAAAAATAAATACTACGATTATCAACAAAAACACTTAAAAACATTTTTTTTTATAATAATGCACTGTAGTAACATGGTTTTTCAGCATATCCGCCAAACACTCTAGAAAAAATATCAGCAGGTACCAAAGTATAAAGAAGTCAAGTAACAAATGTGATATGTTAGCGTCGCGGCGCGGCTCGCTGCGACCCTGCATCGGCAGCGGTTCGCAGCCGCCGAGTAAGCTCTCGTCAGCGCCACGTCGACATTCCCACGCTCAACTGTTGCTCACCACGCTTACTGGGCTAAACTGGGCTTGGATTTGTCTGCTTGGCATTTGTTTGTATACTTACATCCATAATAACAAAAGTTGAAATCTTACACAGTCTGTAGACACGATAAAGCTCTACGAAATCTGTGTAAGTCTATGTACTACGTAGTAGATTAATATCAATGACTTAAAAAAACAAGTGTATAATTATATCCCTAATATCCCTATAATTATACCTAGAAGAGATCTAATAGAAAGTAGCAATGAATTTTGTAGCAATGATAGCTCAGTGGTTAGCGCGGCCGGTCGCATGCCGAAGGGCGTGGGTTCAAACCCCAACAATGAGCTTGAGCTGCCGGTGAAGGAAAACATCGTGAGGAAACCATAGCGTGGTGGTAGGATACTTTCTAGTACTCGGCTGGCTAACTACCACCCTCAAGTTGAAAACATGCCGCCAAGCATTTAACGGTGTGTTCCGGCAGCCTTACTTGAGAGCCAGTTCAATTCCAGGCTAGGTGTGTTTACCATCTTCGACCACACCGACACTTAACATCAGGTGAGTTGTGGTCAAAAAACCTAGCCAGTCAGCCAAAAAAACGCTAATTAAAATTAAAATACAATTAATATAAATAATGTCACATCCCAATCATAATTGTAAATGTAATGTCATAATTAAAAAAAAATGAAAAGTCAAGCAAAAAATAAAATAAAAATAAATTACTACAAACGTAATTAAATTTTAAAAACGTGTGTGGCAATAGGTGTTACAACTAGCGAACTTATCACCTTAGGATGTAAAGAAAGGGCTTAGAGCTACCTCAAAGTATCTCGTAAAAAATATTTTGATGCTGTATGAACAATTCAGATTATTTTCAATTCAAGTAAATTGTATCCTTACCTCGTATTTCAGAATATTCCAGAGCAGAGTATGAAACACCTGTTCGTGAGGGAAGCGGGGCGGCGGGAACGCTGAGTCGCTGCTGGCTCAGCAGAATCCGGCGCCGGTCGATACTGTAGTACGGAGCAGAGAAGCCTTCCCATCGTGGCGTTTCTTTGTTTGTAACCAAACCGTTTCTATGGGTAATCTCTTTATGTATTTTATTAAAACACAACAACAACATAAATATATCTACTTCTATTTATTAATATGACTATATCCTGTGTGATATATTTTATTAAATAAATAAATATGTTTGTTACTGCTAACCCTACTTTTGTAGCGATGATAGCTTAGTGGTTAGCGCGGTCGGTTCACACGCCGAAGGGCGTGGCTTTTCAAACCCCAACAATGAGCTTGAGCTGCCGGTGAAGGAAAACATCGTGAGGAAACCATAGCCTGGGTAGGGTACTTTCTAGTACTCGGCTGGCTAGCTACCACCCTCAAGTTGAAAATCTCCAAGCATCTAACGGTATGTTCCGATAGCCTGACTTGAGAGCCAGTTTCATTCCAAACTAGGTGTACTTCACCATCTTCGACCACACCGTCACTTTGAAAAAGTAACCAGACTTGAACACCATCTTCACCTGATGTTAAGCAAAGATGTGGTCTACGATAGTACACGATTTCCTAGAAAAACTGAAAGCATAATGTATCAGGGAACACCCACTCGGGTAGCAAATTCCATTGCTTATAATGATAAGCACAATAACCCTATTTCGATTAAGTATACTTTAAACTTATAACCCCATAGTACAGGTATTCAGTGCACTTTGAAACGTGGCGTTACAAAATTCAGTAATGTAGGTACAATGGATACAAGTATCTAATTAGGTATACTCTGCTATTTTATTATATTTTACAACGTTTGCAAAATTGTTGCCACCTCGCAATCTGACTATATGCATTATAATTACGTACCTACTAAGTATTCACGGAAACTGTAAGTAATGGAATATTTTATTAACTAATTACCTACGTGGTTTTGTATTTGTCTAGCCTAGTTCTACTTTTATTGCATCACTCTAATTACAAGTAGTAGGTAAATTAAGCAAATAAAAAAAAATTTAAGCCTTGAACACTGCCGGAAGGTAGCAAGTCTGTAAATTTTTTATAGGATTCATTTCGGAGAATGTGCTAATGAAGAGCTCCTTGTACTTCCATCCCCTTTTTACTAAAGGACAAGTAGAAAGACGGCCCACTACCACCCATACACAGTGGAATTTTCTTGGGTACGTACCAAACGTTTTGACTTTCCGTTTCTTATCTGTACGGCCAAGTAATGGACCAAGCTGCCGGCTTCCTTGTTTGCTGAGAGATATAATCTAGATCTTTTCAAGGCCAGAGTGAAAAGGTATCTTCTAAGTCTGCGTGCTTCATCTTCGACTACATCATCTTAGGCGAGTTGGTAGTCAAACGCGGACTTATCCGTATTAAAAAAAACCCATGACAAACATTTAAAAAAAAACTTAAGAAATCTGACAAATAACGATCTGAGTCGTGTGAACGCGTGGTGTTGAACAGACGAGATGAGTTGCGTTAGTATTTTTTTGCTCCTTGACCTACTTAAAACTTCTGACCACTTGAAAATACTTTTCAATCCACCAGATTGGAAAGGGTTTTTGCTTTCTACCGGCAAAACTGGTTTATGAGCGCAGGGCTCGTAAAGGCATGGAAAGTAAATTTTAAATTAAAGTTTGACTCAGCACAGTGAGTTGACTTAGACTTAGTTGACGTTGACTTAGTTTTTCAGTACTAAAACAATACAAACAACATATACAGCATGCTCCTTGGTAAAATTAAAACGAATACATTGAATAGCTTTGACAGAAATGCGAGAGAATCATGTCGCTGCATTGTATTACTTTCCAAAACGTTTTTTCGCAGTGTGTTTAATTATTAAGTTTCTAATTATAAGCACCAGTAAATACAATGTGGTGAAAGTGAAACACCATATCACATTGCTTCCAAAACTTTATCTTGGTTCTAATAGAAGGCTTAGGCTGTCATAGATACTGTTCTGTCTATTTTATGATGATAAATAGAGCAACTGAGAAAAATAAACATAAGCGATTGACACACATTACTGCTGAAACGCTGATATCGCAATTTATAAGACTACTTTAATGTCAATAGCTAGTTAGCCAAACCGACCTTTTAGTAGAGCTAGAAAAATTGGTCAAGGATATGTCGTGATGGATTGTGTCTCGGTGAAAAAACAAATCTCCACAATATAGGCAAGTTAAAGAGTTTCTTTATTCCTCAATAAATTTGTATCAATAAATGTCTGATAGTTCCGACGGTCTCACTTGAGAGCCAGTTCTGATTCTATCTTTTTGGTGTAGTTTACAGGCTCGGTGTTTGACCACAGCTCACTGAATGTCCAATAACGATGTGGTCGAAGGTGGTAAACACAAGCCTAGACTGGAACTGGTTCTCAAGCGAGTCTGCCGGAACACACCGTTACGTGCTCAGCGACAGATTTTCAACCTAGGCAACCGAGTACTAGAAAGTACCAACACGCTATGGTTTCCTCACGACGTTTTCCTTCACCGACAAGCTCACTTTTGGGGTTTGAACCCACGCCTCTTGGTATGTGAATTGACCGCACAAACCAGTGAGCTATCATCGCTACTAAATGCTAAAACTAAACTTAGATAAACTAACTTATGTTTACTTAGATAAACTAAACTTAGGTTGTCATCTTCGACTGCAACATCACTAAGCTTCTGGTGAGCTGTGGTCAGTTAAAAAACCGCTTAGAGAAAACCCCGCACTTGGCCAGCATGGTAGACTACGGGCTTACCCTACTGACAATGAGAAGAAGCAGCACAGCAGTGGGACAGATAATGAAAACAGGACTGATTCGGAATATAGTACTTGAATGTACTTGTTCATGTCGTTGAATCTTTAGGCCTTTTTTGCTCAAACGATGACCATCTATTCAAAAAAACAAGGTTTTTATTGTTAAAATAATTTCTTTTTTTTTAAATTAAATAAATAGGTTTATAATTTAATCTTGGATTTATTTAATAAATAGATATACGGGGTATAGATTTATATTTTATAAATTGTAAGTAGGTAGAAAATTGAAGTAAGTAGGTACCTACTTACAATAAGAATTCATACTACAGTTTTAATCTAGCCAACACCCAATCTTATTTCGCAATGCAATATTTTCTAGCGCCCTTCGATTAGTAACCGAACAGAGTAATTAGAGATGTAACTCCAATTATCCATACAAAATATTTTTAAGATAAAAAACTGGAAGTTACATGAAACGGGAAATTTTCGAATGAATTTATTTACCTGCAAAAACACAATAAATATATATATCGTAAGACATTTCACAAAACGCCATCTAGCCCCAAACTAAGCAAGCTTATGAAACCAGATAACCGATTGAATACTTAAATACCTTTTTTTTTGTAAATAAATACTTACTTATAATACGCATACAGAATACCCAGACACAGAACAAACATTATCGTCACATAAATGTTTGTCCTGGCGGGAATCGAACCCACGCCCTTTAGCTCTTGAAGCAGATATTCTACCAAATGAGCTACCAATACAATGATTTCTTAATTTGATTTTTCAATATCATCAACTGTAACAAGTTAGATATGTACCAGAAGTTGAATGATAAACTTTCAAAGCACACGAAACCACAGATCTAAGACTTGAGAAAATGGAAAGTTCAATGACGTCACCAGAGCAGACCGACCTTGCTACTAGAAAAATGTGCCGCGTCGTCGCAGCGGTGCCGGCGCTGTCTCATCACTCCCGAAGCCCGCCGCACCGTCAGGGGTTTACATTCATCAACACAACATGGAAAATACGTGCCACTGTATTTTTACTTTTTGGTTCATAACTACCTACACGATATGCATTTTATATCCAAGAAACGTTACAGTTTTGTTTACATATTTTAAAAAGGTCTTATGCTCAAGCAAAAAAGTTGTCTTTCAGTTTATTGTTATAAATTATTTCGTACTTAAAAAATCTATAACCCGACTGCGATTATTCCTAATTAAATCTAAACATATAATTTATATATATTTTTGTAATCCTCTTTTAATTTCCTTTATTTGGATACCCTACTCGATAGGTTTGTTTTTTTTTTATTAACGTATTATATTTCGCGCTGAATATCAGCCATTTTGTTTTTATTTTCAAACACCTGAACACTTGGGTTTGTAAGACGAATATAACGATACCTTAACTATCGAAATCCATCCAGCCGTTTAGAAGATACGAGGTAATAAATTTACATAGGTACATACATACATACAAGATACGCGCGAAAAACATAACTCTTCCTAATTTATTATTTGAACATTTTTATTCTGACTCAAGCAGTGTTCTCCTTTTTTTAAATTTTGGTTCAAGTTATGACGGTATACGAAAATAAAATTGTATTTCATGGAACTAAAAAGCTATAGTTATAACAGTTTATTTATTTTGTAATCAACTCTAATTTGTATAGTAAAAATTTGCATAGTAAATGTTCTATACAAAGGTAAAGGGTTTTAAGTTTAAAAGGTTTTTTTTTGAGTATGTAAGTATGCTGAGCTTAACCCCACAATGTTGACTAATAGGTACTTATAATGATTTGGTCAACTGAATTGTAAATAGCTCGGACATAGTCACGGCCGCAAGTGATTCGGCTTCTTTAGACCAAATCTTCGGGTTGGCTTGACAAATTCTTCATTAGGTGATATTGCGCAAATGCAATCCTATTTGTTTCATAACCAAAAAAACAAGCTGTAATACCTACTCTATGTTGTAAAACAAGAATATTACTATCGCATACATAACTAAGCTTTATCTCTCCAAGAGGACTCCACATAACTTGTATAAATCCAGTTAGTATTTACATAGAAGCTCAATAAACCGTTGGTCAGAAATGCAGTCCAATGGCATGACAGAAATAATCGTGCCATACATTATTATGATATACGCGCACGAAATGGGCCATTAGAGAGCCGGGCCGCAGTAACAATGGCTATAATTCTCCTCGACTTCATTAACAGGCCTCCATTTGCATGACAACGTCGACTTATCCACAACTATAGCTCGCAATAAGCGTCCAAGAAGATGGAGGTGGATGTACCCTGAATGTACCACTAGACACTGGCAAACACAATTTTCGTCTTGAAAACTTTCCATTACGCAAATATAGCCCTTATCTCGAATGCATAACATGGAGAAGTTGTGTGAAAGAGGTAAAATGTATATTGCGGATGCTGTGGGCTCGGTGGGCGGTGCGGATTTCGTCTCACTCTGGCGGGCGTGGCTTTAAGTAACACGCCCCTAGTTTCCGTCCGTGTCGGGCCGCTAGCCCGTAGACTGCGCTACGTGGTCTACAGAAATTCTACGAAGCGGCTGCAGTACGGATTGATATGAAAAAAATGTTGCAGGTTGTATAAATTCGTTCATTGAAGAAAAGTATTTTTTCAACCTCAACTCTATTTTATTTATGTTATTTAAAGGAATATGCTTAAAATAGGTCAAACAGTACCTATTAATGTAACAAAACAACCGTCACAATCATTAATTTCTAACAAGATACAGATTTACAAAACAAAGTGTGTCATCTCGACTAAAAGGTTCCTAGACGTTTTTGTCTATGTTTTAGGAACCTTTATCTTCTCGCAGTTAAAGTATCATAAATGGTTTAAATTAAATAAATAAATGAAATGCTTAAATTATTAAATTCGTAATGCGCATTACAACCACAATAAAAAAGTACCGAATAAATATAAAGTTTAAATACGTGAAACATTAAACGTCCGTGAGTGTTTAAAAGTATAATAGCTAAAGATAACACAATTATATTATATATACGTATATTCATTTTATATTATATATAAATAAACAATATACTAAATATTAAATTATTAACTAGATGAAATTCGTTAACGGTTTTGTTAATAGAAAAACAATTAGCAATATTAGATCCATAAATACCAAATAATTCAGTATGCATTTGCTAGCCAAAATATTGCACATAATATTACTGAAACAGGTTGCTTTAAGACATCAAACTAACGGCATCAATTGTATGCTATTTTATATTACTAAATTATTGAAAAGAGAAAAATAGGCACTTATAATCGATAAGTATTCCGGAATATCATCTTATATTTCGATTTTTTAATTCACAAAAAAAAAGTAAACAAAGGAAAAAATAGCCAGGTATGTAAAAGTAGATTTCATAATTACATGAAAAACAATACTTTTTTACAATTCAAAGGTTATAAAAATTATTACATCTAAACTGTCACTTTGACATTGACATAAAATGATGTTAGTTTTTAATTATTTTTTTCCGTGAATTAATAAACCGGAGTAGGTACTTTACTCTTACCTACTTACTATAATTATACTTATCTGTTGGAATGTACACGATTAATTAGCAAAGATACAGTAGGTACGACACAAATGGCTCAGTTACAATATACAAAGAATTCGTTATCCAATAACACGGTACAGATCAAATGTCGTCTTAGTGCATGTGAAGTGCAACTTTGTATGTTTCCTGTTTACAATATGTATTTCACTTGAGTGTGAACCATGCACTATAGCATAAACTTATAAAGTAGATAAGAAATCGCTCGTGTAAAATTACTAAATACTACTTATTTTATTATTATACTTTCTTTCAGACGGCCTCAAATTAGTCCCTACAAAAAAAATCTCCAATCCACCTCAACACATTCAACGTCTTGGTACGGTACAAATATCATAATAAATAAATGATTTAACTGCATGCCCTATTAACTCATTAAAAAAAATGATTGAAACAAATGACAAACAATTACGACGAAGATAGATGTTTGTTATGTGTATGGGTGTTCTGCATGTATTTATAAAAGAAAGAGTTTTTTTTTTTTTAACGCTGACAGGCTAGTTGTTTGACCACAACTCACTTGTTATATATATATACTCTGGATCTCGGAAACGGCTCCAACGATTTTCATGAAATTTTGTAACCAGAGGGTTTCGGGGGCGAAAAATCGATCTAGCTAGGTTTCATTTTTAGAAAACGTCGTTTTATCCATGTTTTCAGCCGAGCAATGCTCGGTCAACCAGGTACTTAAGTGTAATATGAAAAACTAGCCGCAACCCGCGGTGTTACCTGGTGTTCCCACGTGAACACCACATTTGTTCAGTTGCCTATGTGTCAGCTATCTCCATACAATAATTTATCAAAATTATTGGTCCAGCTGTTTGAGCGTGAAAAAGTAACAAACATAGAAAAACACTCACAAACTTTCGCCTTTATAATATACTTTATATTATAATTTTAATTAGTGTGATATTCTAGTTTTCATTTTTCAGTGCTTTTTATGCAATATACGTAACATCATTAATAAAGATAATTTGCGCATATTTCTTGTTATTATTAAACGTTATTTTGTAGTAGCAGACGAAACCTCGGGATACAATTAGTTAAAAACGTAAATCAAAATCATCACGATTGGCTTCAATAGAGTCCAATGACTCGATCGTTCGACGTTCGATTGAGCAACACAACAGTCAACAAAGATTGCCCAACACTTGCGAAAAATGAGGTCGATGCAGCTGCAAGGAAGGAAAGTGCCTACACAACGTTACTATAGAAAAGGAAAACTAGTTTTAGGGCCCAATTGAAATAGACGGCTAAAGTGCATTTCTTTTTATCATTCTCTAGCGACCCGCCCCGGCTTCACACGGGTACTAAGAATGGGTATAGTAAGCTATCCTTAAAAGGTAGATATATATGCCAACGCGGACTTTTTGTAGATCTATAAAAGAGGAATATCCCAACATGCATTGTTTTGTTATATCTCAAAGGGATTAGGCCTCGTTTTGACTTTTGACTTTTTCCGACACTTCCAACAATTATTATCATCATATTACAACCAATTTAAACAAAACCTTGACAAATTATATACATAAACTTTCCTCATGAATCAGTCTATCTAATGGTGAAATTCCCATGATAATACGCTCAGTAGTTTTTAAGTTTATCGCGAACAGACAGACAGACGCGTCGGACGACTTAGTTTTATAATATGTAATGATGATGATATTTTTATATTTTAGTAATTACTTACTAACAATAAGCAAGCAACTAGAAAAGCAATAGAAAAACCCATTTCCAAATATCCTTCATCACAAAAAACAAGTTCATCAAATTTATTTTTCGTAGCGGAGGCTACGATTCTAACATGTTTGCCACTTTTCTTATATTCTGTCTGTTTTTTTTCAGTTACCACTGAACTAAATGTGGTGAAATTGGCAAATACCTTTTATTATACCTGTGCAGTCCATGTAGTCCATATAGTTAGCAAAACTATGAAATAACAAAAGCTACCGTTCGAACATTGTAGTAGTGAATTGTTTATTGTAATTATTATAAAAGAAATAATCATGTTGAGTGTTTAAGGTATATATTTAGTTTATTTCCGCTTAACAGTCGTTTCAGTTACAACAGTAATGAGGATTTAAAATTTAACTTACTTGATAACAATTTTAAAAACTTTAAAATACAATTTAAATTTTTAAAAGAAAATAAGTTTTTCTTTTAATTGTTGTCAAGTAAGTTAAATTTAAATACTCATTACTGTTGTAACTAAAACGATTGTTATGCGGAATTAAACTAAATATACACCTAGAACACTCAAAATGAACTTCCGCAAAGTAACGCCTGCATCAATCAATAATCACGTTGTTGTTTATATACTTTTAGACGAATTCGTAAGGTCTACAATAAGAATGTTGATGAAATTACTAGGTATCTTGAAGTCGCGAGTGATTTAGTTTCAGACAAGCATACTCCGTTGTAAAACGCATGATTACTAACGTTTAATTGACTTTAACTCCTTGAAAAAAGCCACCGGACATCAGACATAATTAAACTTCAGTAACTGCATAAGAAAAACAAAAGTATCGTAGAACATTTCACACAGCGTCATCTAGCCCTAAACTAAAGCTGAATACTTTTTTACTTCCAGAACATATAGAAATAAATAATAAATAGCTATGTTCGTCACACAAATGTTTTTTCTTGGGTGGGAATCGAACCCGTACGCCTAAGCTCATGAAGTATAACTACTTAATGATCTAACAGTACAATAAAGTGTAGGTGTATTTATCTGAACACATTTTATGTTATGTAAACATAGTTAATAATGTTCTCAATGTATATAAGTATACCTATACATACAGGAAAAGAAAGCCTTTTCCCAGTAATGGGACACAAGAGGCTGAATTTTTAAAAATAAATAATTTAAAAAAATCGTAGGACATTACACACAGCGCCATCTGACCCCAAACTAAGCAAAGCTTGTAATAATAAGTATAATATCTACATAAGTTATACTTATGTATGTTAACCTGAACATATCCTTAGCATATTTTTCATCCTTACTAGTTTCCTACTTGTTGAAATCTTTCCACCCTAAGGTTGTCTGGAAGATAACTCTTTTAGCGATAACGCCGCTAGATAAAGGTTCACTAGATGGTTTTTTTTCTATTGTATTGTATTATCTAACCATCTCTCTGATCCACAGGCTGGTAAGTAGGTTATATTACTAATACAATAATTATTGTTTTGATAGTTCAAAATAGATTATCTACAAATTACTTACTAAGCACAAAAAGTAGGCGCACAAATCTAATGCGGTGTGCATTAATGCAGTAGTAGGTAAAACTAGACTGCGTAGAAGAAATAAAAAAGGTAAGAACACGTCTGCAAAACTGACTTTACTCAGTAGTTTACCTACCGATTACTACATTTCAGGAAAGTAGATTAAATAGATATACAACCCCTGTACTCTGAGCTACTTATTGCGATATTTCTTAGACGCTCTCGAACTATGCGACTGCAAACTGATTAATGAAAATATTTCCTGATTAGGTACCTAACAGGAATCACAATAAATAGATCAGTGTACAGGGGCAGAGCATACAACTTACTCGTATCTCCAGTTCTTTGCTGAAGTTAGGGTTATACGTAACTAGGCAACACTTTTTTGAGATCAACTTCAGTATAGCAAAACAAATAGGTTTTGAAATTTTAACTAAATATTTTTATTGGAATTAATTCATTAGGTACCTGTAAAGATTCAAACTATCTGTTAAGTGACGTGGGAAATTAGAGGGCTAATGAGACTCATTTTATACTTTCTGCAAGCAACGAAAACTGCGATTTCTTGGAGTTTAGTTTGTTACTCCAAGCTCTAAGTACTGTTGCAATGGTCATGGGCATGGTCATCAGAAGGGTGTCTCGTTCGTATATTCACACTTAAAATCCTAAAGTGCGAAACCAATGGGAACAAAATTTGGCAAGAGGTAGATGTAAGATATTTACTTTTTTGTTTTACATATACGGGATTGCTCACGTTACGATTATCTAAAAGTGAGTAATCCCTTATAAGTAAACAAAAATGTGTCAAAACCATATCAGTTTCCATAGTATAAAAGATATTTACCTACTTGTAATAAATAGCTTTCTACAACAAAAAGTAATAACACTTTAACACTATCTATTGTACATTACGATCAAAATGGTGCAACGCCAAAACTATTCCTAGACAACTTCCATCATCATCATCATCATTCCATTTTAATCTAAGTACTGCTGGACATCATTAGAGTAATATTATTTGAAATTAAGAATACCTGCTAATCATCCACGATTCATATGTTCCCAGATTACCAGTGTAAAACTCGGCTCCAGTAAGTGTTTTTTTTAAACGTAACTGTGTGATTTTTATTTCTTGTTAAAAACTTTGGAATTTCCTGAAATAATAATCAAAGGTATATAGCGGCAACCTATGATTGAAAACAAAATAAGTTGCTGCTATAACTCATAAAATATTCTTAATAGAATGAAGATACGTTTAATTCTCAGAACATGCTTCTAGTTTTCCGTTTCTAATCAGTTAAGGATCACTTTACTTAGGCTCTCTGGATCCTCAAACTTGCGAAAACCCAAGAGAATCTCTTGAATAGGTATCAAAGAACTAAATATATATTTTATTACCATCAAATAACTTTTCCCATAAATAACATTGGCTAGATATTTACTCTTCATTTTCTTGTAAGCCATAAAAAATTTGGTGCCCGTGTATATCAACGCCAGCGCCGCTAGAACAAGTCGTGGCATATTCATGAACCATTTACCTAGAATTATTGACAGTTTGCGCTTATCTATCATAATATGTCTCCCTAATTTAATTATATTTTAAATTGTAGGTAAGTAAGTATTCGTAAAAGACACGAGTCTGAGTGAAAACACTATTTCCTTAATGATTTCAAATAAAAAGATAAGGTACATTCCTTACATATTTTATTAGGAAAACACAAATCTTCCTATCGATAATAATATAACTATTTATTTACAAAATACTAGATTAATGTTGTTTTGAGTCATTCAACTTACGCATAAACTTTACTTTAGTAATACATAGAGTTAACGGAACTAATCATATCTTACGACACAACCATACATTTAACACGGTGCTTACAGAGCCGTTCCTACCGGAATCCATAGCCGAATTGTTCCACCATCATATAAACTATAAAACTGGAACCGATGATATCTTTAAACTTAACAAAAGCACGAGAGGTTCTGTGAAGTGCGGCGGCGGGCTCTCAGTAGCGCTGCCAGGCGCACGAGGTAGCGGCACGCGGCGCCGCGCCCTGCCGTCACAGCTCCGAGAAGAACTCCGGAGAGGAGTGCGGAGTAGGTGGCGCGTGCTGCGGCACAGCGTGCTCGCGGCCCACCAGCGCGAGCCTCTGCTTCAGCACGTCGCGCTCGTGCGTCACGCGCGCCACCTGCAACTGCAACACGTGCAGCTCGTCCTGCAGCGACCGGTTCGTCAGCTCTAGCTCCTGGCGCTGCTGCAGCCGCTTGCTACGGCAGTTCTGCGCATAGCCGCGGTTCTTCAAGGTGCGCCTTT
The DNA here is from genome assembly GCA_950106695.1 of Biston stratarius. Taxonomy (NCBI): domain Eukaryota; kingdom Metazoa; phylum Arthropoda; class Insecta; order Lepidoptera; family Geometridae; genus Biston; species Biston stratarius. The sequence goes on along the minus strand of OX467115.1, from coordinate 16,805,309 downwards.
TCTGCTTCAACCTCGTGACGTCTTCACGCGGGAACCCGTGCAGCCGCTTGTTGAGCTCGCGGACGCTGAGGGTCATCAGCAGGTCGTCGCTCATGAGGTCGTCGCCGCACGAGGAGGCCTGGTAGGACTGATGCGGGCCACGCGGGGACATCGCCGAGCACGCGCTGGCAGGCCGAAGCGCCGCCTGCTGCATGTGGTGCTCATGCTCGCGCCAGTCGCGCCGGTCCCACTCCTCGAAATTACCGCAGGGCACAGTGCGCATGTCGAGAGGCTCCCGCATGTGCGGCAACCACAGCACGTCGTCGACGAGCGCGGCGCGGCACGGGCTGCGGCCGGGTAGCGCAGGCGGCGTCTCGGGCGGCGTGCTCGGGTCAACGGCGATGGCGACGTGCGGCTGCGGGTACGGACCCGCGTCTGGCCAAGGCCTGCAGGCGCGCGCACACGCTGGCGGTGTCTCCACGAGCTCGTGCCATCCGGCGCGCAGTGGCGGCTCACGCTTCACCAGGTGGTGGTCCTCGAGATGGTCGAGCTCGAAGTTCTGCACGTACTCGTCGGCGAGCTGGTCCTCGTCGGCGTCGGCGTCACGATGAGGCTGCGGAGGCAGGGTCTGCATGGCGGTCGCTTGGGAGCAGTCCGCGGGCGCGTGCTCCACCATGGGGCCGTGCGCGGGGCACGCAGGCCGGGCTCTGACTGCCGCCGCGGCGCACCGGCCGCCAGACCGCAGGGCGGAACGCGGCTCCGCCCTCGCCTTCGCCTCGCGCCCACTTCACTCCGCGCCGCGCCGTCCGGTACCCTGCCCGCTCATACACTTGTAGTCTTTATAATCAGGGACATAAGTTCGCTAATATTCGGATAATAATATCACAACACAATATAATCACATGACACACATTACAAAACAACACACATAAAGACCCGTATACCTATTACTTATACGAATAGGTATATATGCTACCTACATTAATGTCTCGGGCTCAATAAACTGCATTTGTTCATAATCCGAAACGAAAACGCTTAAAAAATTACTTTAAAAAAATTACTTTTCGTAATACGGCTACGAGTTTCGTAGCCATTCTTGAAGCTCTATATCGCACGTCTGTACAAGGTTAGTTAAAATTGATTAGGATGGATTGACCGTGGCCGAGACCAAGATTTAGTAAGCAAACTGTTTTGGTCATCCGACAGCTTGACGAGTAAATTATACTATAGATATTAGTGAATATCGATGTCGATGCAGATGGCTCAACAAGAGAGAGAGCCTCACCCAGTAGAATACAAAAGGATAGTAGGTACTAATACATTTGTCATCTAACTTTCATATCCAAAATATTAATGACTTATCGATTATTCTAAAATTGAATAGCAAGATATTTAATTAATATAAAATGGACGAACACAATAAATAAGTAAGTGAAAAAAGTTTTAAAAATCGGCATTTAATTTGCCTCGGTAATTATCTAATAAATCACAACACTCCGACTGCGAGGTGGCCACAGAACAAAGTGATTTCACGGTCGACAACGTGCGGGGTTATTCGCATAATAATGATTCCTTCCTATTACATTATGCCTACGAATTCAGGGGTAACTCGGGCTAACCCTTTCGCGGCTGATTGTCTAGTTAGCGTCGAGCCGTTTCTTAGAGAATTTATTTCAATAGATACTCAGAGTCTAAATATGTTTTTGATAAGGTTTTGAATGTTATCTAATTGTGAAACAGTTTTAAGAAGTAACAAGAAATAAATCAATTAAATACATCAACTTTATAATTAAGTAAGATAAGATATAAGTGAGATATATTTTCCTAAAGGCAATAAAAATACACAATCGCAATCATAAAGGGTTTAGACAATTCTTTGACTGATCGGAATTTTAAACACATTAGCAATATTACATGTACGTACGATTGTTTGAAGATATAGGGGGATACGTGCGTGCGTGCGTGCGTGCATGCATGTACTATGTATGTACATATGTACGGATTGCACGGATCAAATCTTGCAAGGTAAAGACCCACTTCCCGACACAAAATTGGTATACTTCTAAACAAAAAATTAAAAAAATGTAAAATTGGTATCTTTGTTTACAATACAATGATTTAGTATCATGAGCTGATCTGATGATGGAGACGGAATATGGCCATAACTAAACGAGATCGAATTTGAGCTCAATTGATTCGTCTTGAGGAGCACTTTATGCGTCTGATGATGAAGCTATAAGGTGGCCACGGCATCTCTGTGATATAACAACATAACCCCACCGAGTTTGGGCTCAATTGATTCGTCTTGAGGAGCAATCTCTAAAATAATTATCTACTAGAAAGTTAAAAATAAATTAAAAGTATTTTTTTTTTTTTTAATAAGCTTAATGAACCAAAATTTAAAATTAATTCTAGTAAGTATTTAGCGTGTAAGTACTTTCCTACATTCTTAAAAGCTTGAGGCACAGAAGCATCGAACCCGTAACGTAACGGGCAGTATTTTTTTACTTTTAATTTAATACCTTTTGACATAACACAATTATGGACATTGAGGTTTCTCAGTGTATCTATCCACAGAACAAAATAAATTTGAATTGAATTAAAAAGTCAATAAATTTTTTTATGGAACAACCCTTTTTTTCGCTATTTGAGGGATGATTTCATAGTTAATATTGCTCATATTGTAACGTTGAGTGCAATAATTCACTAACGGTATAGTATAGCCTAGGATCATAACCCTGTATGTATAAATTGATAGTTACATTTATGATGGGATAGGGTTGCGGCAGTGGTTGCGACGCGGGTGCGGCGATCCGTGGTCTGACGCAGCGCCGCTGTTTGTCCACGGTCAACATTGTTAGCACGAGATGAACAATACTACCAGACAGTATCACAGCTTATCATACGATAGAGCCTTGCCATATGAACCTAAGACTGACGATACCAACATTTGATGAACCTATAGCACAATAATATAAATGTAGAGAATGATGCCTTGGATTTTGTACTATATACAAATGTATGAAATCTAAGATGATGCCTTTAATAGGCTTAACGTTTCACTACTAAGTAGCAAAATAGCTTGAAACGCCCAGAGGGTGGCATCATCTAGACCTCTACATGACATGCTAGATATGTTTACAATCTTCGACCACACCGTCATTTAATATCAGGTGAGCTGTGGTCCATCACCCAGCCTGTCAGCCAAGAAATAACATGATGAATAGCCCGATTTACCTAAGCACGATTCTTGTATGAGAATATACATACATCATCCCATAGGTACTTGTTTTATATTTTTATAATATATGTAGGTACGTATGTGTTCGTATAATGAGATGGTGAAACTCTCTCGGGGTCTGTGTTCCCCGAAAGGTAGGTAAGTACAACAGAATAATCATTTATTGTACACCTAAACATGTTACATGTCTAACAATAGGTTACATGTCACACTTTTTCATATACAAAGAGTACAAAACACTCAATACATTATGGGGGAATAAACAGGTTCCTTCCAAGTAAGCGTGCTCAATCTTAGATCGTACTACTGCTTTAACATCAAGCAAGGTGCGGTCGGACTCTAACCTATTTAGAGAAATCATAAAAAAAGTAGCAAGGTAAATAAACTCTTTGGTGTTTACACCAATTATTGAATGGTTTTAGGTCTATGAAATATATATTATATTTTCATTGAATCAACAGATAAGAGATATAACTAAGCAGATACTAGTGTAAACGTTACTAAAGAGACAATAGCGTGTTCTCGCGTACCGTTTCGCAGTACAGTGCGCGCCAACCCCGGCACCCTCCTTCAGACATGATTGCAAACCCCGACACGTATAGCATATCTGTGAGGCTTTGTTAATTGCCCGCCTCTGCGTACATCAATTATCACAAGTCAAATAATAGAACCAACTCTATGCACGGTTGAGCTTTTCATGCCGACCACGGTGTTGTTCTTCTTTTCAAATATAGATTTAAAAAATTAAAAACCCTAACACCAGTAACAATATACCAAATTTTGACTTGATCAGACCTGGTCACATCCATTCATGAACTAGAAAATATCTAATAATTTTCAACAACACAGTGATTCGTAAAAGAGTCGAAGTTTGCGTGATTAGTGCATTTATGTACTTCAATAAAAAAAAGAAAAGAAATAAATAACAAACAATTGAATGTAAGAAAAAGTAACAAAACCGGTCAAAAGCAACCGTGGCTCTCAATTCCGATATAAACGGAATTTCTTTCGATAAACCCAAAGAAAACCTTACGTTAAGAAACCAACTTCCCTCCCCATTTAAAGTAAAAAAGTATTGTGTAGTTAATAAATTGATATTCTGTACCTATGTAAACATTATTGTGTTCCGGTTTGGAGGGTAGTCCTACTAGCTAGCGAAATTACAGGGCATTCGAGACTAACTATTGAAAGTCTCAAAGTAAGTAGTAAGTGCCAAAGCAAAGCTCTATGCATTTCTGCAATGGTCAATGGACATACGTTGTCTCGTACCACCAGGAGAGCATGAAGTTAATCTTTTACATAAAAAATAACAATAATAATATGTAGTGATTCTTGACACGGCACGCATTGTTAGGATTCGAAGTTCTTTTCTCTGCAGCCTCAACCACTGGCAGCTTGAGCCCTGCCCGGTGCCGGCGCGCGACAGTACTGCCGTGCCATGACAAAATGCAAGTTATTGCAAGTTTGATTTTTGTAACACTGTATCTGAAGATACAGTGTATTGTCATGGCACGGCAGAGCACTCCAGGGTTTTTATAATATTTATACATATAAGTGTTTTATTACTCTATTGTAAAAAACTTAAATTTAAGATTGAAAAATACGTCACTAAAATATGTTAATAATAAAATATATACATATTCATATTCATTTATTTCATAAAGTGGGATTTACATGTCAACAATTAAATTAAATCAGATTAAATCAACTTAAATTAAAATTACATTAAATTAAATTAAATCAAATCAAATCAAATAAAAAATTAATAAATGTCATTTTCATAATAATTCAATACAAAAAACGTAAAATACACTTTATAAAAGTCTTTGTACAATTGTACATTCCTATTCATTATTATAATCCAGGAAATGTTTATAACTATAGAACGTCTGATCAACAAGCCAGCGCTTCAAGCGGGACTTGAAACAAGCCAGGCTCGGAGCGGCGACCACGTCGCTTGGCAGTTTGTTATACACTGTCGGGCCCATGACATGAGTGAGCTTTTCCGACTTCGCCAGGTTCCTAGGAATCTGCTTGAGCTGCCCTGCTCGTCTCGTGGGGACTGTAGTAAGGTCTCCGAAGGCCATGAATGTATGCAAGTTTTTTCTTACATACAGCGCCACTTGTAGGATTACGATGCAGGGCAGCGTAAGGATTCTCAATTTTTTAAAGTGAGGGGCGACGGATTGATCACTTCTAATGCCTACTATGGCTCGTACGGCCCTTTTTTGCATGCGGAACGCGCGCTCCCAGTCGGCGGCGCGGCCGTACAGCTCGGCGCCGTGCTGCAGCAGCGAGTGCACCGTAGCAAAGTAGCACGCGCGCACCTCATACATACAGGCAAGTAGTGGCATTGAACACCCTTACAGGGTCCATGTATCCTTAAGATACTCGGAGCAATAAATAAATACATAGATACGAAAATATGGCAAAAAAACAAATATCTAAAACAATCTAAAAATCCAATGAGTTACAAAAGTAGAGTCTTAGAAATTTAATTACAATTTCTTCCACAGCAAATACACGAATTAGTTGATACCTACGTAGCTCCGAATTTTATAATTTCTAAATAAAAAAGCTCCCACCCCAGTGATTGTTCGCAGACAATACAAATAGCGATAACAGACTTTACAGACAGCTGGCGGCGGGACACGTCCGCGCTGTTATCGGAGCCTCTCCATCAATTGATCCATGCACTTGACTCTGCGGTCAGGTCACGCGGTTTCCGAGATCGAAGTTTCTACGTTATAAAATTTATTATCTATGAAGTTATAACTAATCAAATATTTATATTTGAATACACGTGGTTGGGTGCTGCCTTCGGGTCGCTGTTCGCGGTATACACACAAACTAGTACTTTAACCCTAGATTAAGATTAATTTAACTACTAATACATTCCTCTCCCAGTATTGTAAAAAAAAATTGACAACGGTCACGGACCCCGGAGTCTGTGGAGCGTACATTTTAAATTAAATAAAATCGACTTTTTCTTTGTAGCTTTAGCATTTGAATCTAATAACTCTGTAACTCCATATTTCACAATTGAACAATTTCTTTTAATACATTTCTTTTAAGCATCAAATATTACAAAATTAGTTCATGGTATAAGTTTACCGCAAAGATACATTGGCATCTTACCTATGTATTAATAAAAAACGTTTCACGTTTTTATGTAGAAAATTGGCTTACATTTATTTCATTATGATATTATTCTTATTAGCCAAGCATTGTGCTACAACTAAATCCAGGTTCACAAATCACATTACGCAACAAACATATTTCGATCGGAAAACCGCTTTCCCTGTTTGCAGATTCAGCGGTCGCCGCGTGTCGTACAAGGCGATCTGATAAGAGCTCATTGACCCCTGCACATGCCGTAGTGTCAGAGGTGCATCATTGGATGATCGACTATGATGTGCGTAACCTCTGACTATGATAAGGGTGGTGTTATCATGTTCATCTCGGTATTGGTATGCCACTTGTGTGATTTACCTAATAGTATTATACACTAGGAAAACCAGAAAGAACAAAAATGTGTAAATAACAAGGCAAGTACCTACTTTTTTTCAAACGAATATCCGAGTCCGCTTTGTGATCCAACTCGCCTGATGGTAATCGATGATGTGGTCGAAGATGAAGCACGCAAACTTAGAAGATACCTGACCACTCTGACCTTGAAAAGATCTAGATTATATCTCTTAGTAAAACAAGGAAGCTAGTTCCATTCCTTGGCCGTATGGATAAGAAATGTAGTCAAAATGTTCGATACGTAAGGAAATTCCACTATGTTTGGGTGGTAGTGGGCTCTTTCTACTTGTCCTGAAAACTACTTGTCTTTCTACTACAAATTAAATATGTTTTCGTGTTAGTCTAGTCATCTAGTGCTGAAAGTATTGATTTTATAGTTACGTACATAATTACTTCATTTGAAAACTATAAACATAAGTACATTTCTCACATGTGTTATGCTATTTTTTATTTATGAAGAAAATAAAAAATAGCATAGTCGCTACCAAAACTAACAACTTATGCAAATACTAAAAATTGCATATTTGTTTAATGCTACTTCCTTTCAAATATTCATCCAAGTTCAATGAAATTTAATATCACATACATTTGCTCATAGGTTCTATAAATTTATAAAATGAAAGAAAATATTTAAATATTCAAAATTTATTTCAAATAAATTCAATAAATTTATGTCATCTGGTAGCTAGATGCTAAGATAAAATGACCTGATAGCTTAGACTGGTAGAGCATATTGTGCTAAATTGGTCTCTGGCAAAGTCTAAATGCACGAAACTGCTAAAATAAACTGGTGTAATTAACCTTAGCGCCCTTACTTAGCAGCTTCACTACCAGCTACCATATTGTACAAAAATAATTATTAACTATTAAATGAATCGTGCAATACTAGATAAAATCAGGCATATTTATCTCAAAGTTACAAAAATATCAAAAGTACATTTCTTAATAGACAAAAGTACTTTAAAAATATTTGCAGTATGAAAAAAATATATTTAAAATTATTGCAAAAATTCTCTTGAAGTTATTGCCCTCTGTTTTAAGCAATTACTTTTTTATTTACTAAATTGATTTGAATTTTTCCATTTTACTTTGTTTCAACAATAGTAATTCAACAATACCTAATTCTTACAGTAGATATCTAATTATTCAATCCCACTTAAAATAATTATTGACATGGATTTTTTGCAATAGTAAACAATAACTTCATAACCTAACCCGTGATACATTAAAAACTAAAATAGCATCTATTTGTATGTACTGCAAAACTCAAAATGCATTTGGTATTTTCTAATTGAATACTGCTTCAACATAACTAAATTATGAAGACAATTCTCAGTAATTATATTACCTTTAAAATAAAAATGCTGGTCGTATGTAATTTGATCTTGCAAATTCATTCGACACTGCAAACAAAAATGTAAGCATTTTGTAATGCACCACACTATTTTACAACAGTCCAACTGTTTGTCCAACCTTCCAATCGCTCCGATGGGACTAAATCGTACACAGATCAAAGGGGTGGCCAATTCACACAAACAGATTCTCCATAGCGAATGAGGTTGGAACATGCATGGTGCCCAAGCTGTGTGTAAAGTCTGTTTTGATCGATCATGAGTTGGGATAATCTGGAGTAATATTGGAGTGTTGGACTGTTGGGCGATAGCCTGGTGCCGCCATAACTGAATTACGTTTTAAATTATTTGCATATATTGAGTGAGTAATTACTGACAATGCAAAAAAAAAATGCAAGTGTCGAGTATTCAAATAAGTAATACTAACATGATTTGTATCAAGAGCATCTTTAAAAAATTCAAAACATATCATTAATTATTTAGTTAAAAATGTATGGCTTCTTGTTGGTATACAGGCTTATAAGCTTGGGGTATGCTAAGCTCAAAGGGGGTTATTGTACTGATCATTATGAACAACTCTTTACTATTATTGCACAATTCTGAAATCGCGCAACAAAAAACTACAAAACACAACAAACTACTCCACACATTTACTCAAGGGTCAACATACTTTTTTTTATAAAGTTGTGTCCTTAGTAAAAGTAGTTTATAATCTCATCATTCATCATTAGAAACAACATTTGTCTCTATACCTCAAGCTTATAACCCCCGTATTTTTAATTGATTAACAATAAATAATGTGTTTTTGTTATCAAATACTTGACTCGATTGCCATATAAAATGTAAAGCTTAAATATAATAATTAATCAAATAATGTAATTGTGTGAACTTAAAATTAAATTGATCACGTTTGAATGGACAGCATAAATATGTATAAAAATATTTAATATAATGGCCATGGCTTTTATCACAATAAGTTTATCCAATTGGCATATTATTTTCAGTCTTTATATTAAAAAAATCGATTGTAAAAAATATAACACCTGCGAATATTTACTTTTTAAAAAATAACATATTTTTAAATAATGTGTAAAATTGAACAAAAATAAAATTGGATAACATTAATGCTAATTTAACTTATTGCTAAGAGGTCGTTTCCTCTATTACATTACTCGAAAAAAATATTTAAAAATAAGAAATTTGTACACCAATATAACTACATCTAATCATGCATTAATAGTAGCATTCATAAATTCATTTGTTTTTTTTTTTTTCACTAATAAAATTGAGACTTAGAAAAACTAACAACCTTATTCCCACCTAAATTTCATTATTAAATAAAAAAAAATATATTAAATAAAAATTGATAAAATTACTATTGACATAAAAAAATCCAAATATAAAATTTTAAAATTAGTAAAAATAGTTCACATTTCAATCACTGGTCCCACCAGCCTCTTTTTTTGGCCTAAAATTGTAGTTACTTTTCCCATCTTTCCTATTCTGCTTCTGCACTTACAAATATACGGGCTGACAGTTTGAACATTAGCAATATTCAAATACATGTTAGTTAGTGGTCATATGAAACGTATAAAGAAATAAAATCGAAACAAATACAAAAAAAAACTAAGAAAACCTTTGTTAAAGTTTATCCCAAGACTCCAGAATTTACGGACAGCGCGCATCCTTAAGCACCGAGCTAGCGCAAGACATAACTACTATACGTAAACTAAAGTGACTGTTACCTAATCTGGGACCGCGCGCGACTACCATGTAATTTTCGGTGCGCGTTTTGAGTGTCCGTATTTTTGTGTTTGCTCAGGATAATTTGTCAAATATTAACCACCTATTTTTTTTAATTATTTGGTACGACAATTGATTACCGAATACACTGTATCAATATTGCTGATGTTCACACTTTCACGGTGTACCTGTTTTATTTACAAAAAGATGGCGCTAGGAGCATGGACACAACACAATATTGTAATTGTATAAATTTTGTACAATGGCAACCCTTTTCGCTCTTGCGTTTTGTTAAAATTATCTAAAATCACTTTCCTATCGGCTGTAGTAAATCATTTCGTATGGAATAGATGGCACTGTCTCCTGTAAATATTAGGCTTCAAACTAAGAAGAGCGCCATCTATTGGTGTCGCTTGCACTGCATTGTTGCGTATTGCTAGACATTAGCGCTATAGTATTTTGTTGCAACTTTTTAACACAATGGCAAAGCTTGTAGAAATAAATAAATAAATCTGATTGTTAATCAGCCAGCATGCGATCATATAAACCTCATCTAAGTTTAAAACATTTATTTGACGAGCTACGCTCAAATGTTCCGTTATTAGCAGTCCTCTCTACAGAGTTATAAGTTTGGGATGAAAGACATTATGAACGTTTACTATGAGAACAACACTGAAATCGCGAAAAAGATCAATTTTCTATAGAGGAACATAATATCAATATCCATTCCAGGCTAGGTGTTTACCATCTTCAATCACACCGTCACTTAACATCAGGTGAGCTACGGACAAACACCTAGCCTGTCAGCCATAAAAAAAAAACAGTCGTAGGACTAGATTTTATATTCCGCTGCTGGCCTAAGTACTATACAGCCGAATGCCGATTGAACCACGCGAATTGATGTCAAATGCGATTTGACAGATTATTACTACACTGTTAGCGGACAGGAAAATGTGCAGTGTGATGTGAGCGAGTGTTTGAGTGAGTGTGTGTGAGAGTGTGTGTGAGAGAGTGTGTGTGAGAGTGTGTGTGAGAGAGTGTGTGTGTGAGTGTTGTGTATGAAGGAGTGTGTGTGAAGGTGTGTGTGTGCGTTTTTTGCGTGTGTGAGTGTGTGTGCGAGAGTGTGTGTGCGTGTGTGTGTGATAACAAGTAAATTTTTTTGCGACTTTAGGTATGTGTCCATGGTAAAAATTGTTTTTAACTGAGTAGTACTTATTGTTAGAAGTAATACAATACAAACTTATAATTCTATATAAGTTGGTCTATGCTTTGTATTGTACGATGTGCCACTTACGCAGCGTTTGGTTGGTAATGCAAGAGCGCGTAGTCGTGATAATACATCATGATGCAAAGCGGTTGGCCGATGACGAGCGAGCTCCATACGATGATGTTGCCCCAGCGTGGCCCGAACTGAACCTCTACCACACGGGATATCACCGAGAGCGGAGGCTGGGCCATCATGCCTAGGAACGCCCAGATGCGGAACATTTGCAGCGGTACACTCACCTGAAACAATGACAATTATTTTAATCAGAAATCACGTCACACATCCTGATTCGCAGACTATATTGTAGCGATAATAGCTCAGTGGTAAGCGCGGTCAGTTCACACGCCGAAGGGCGTGGATTCCAACCCTTCAGTTGCTGTTGAATAAAAACATCGTGACTATAAACATAACATGGTGGTATGGTACTTTATTGCCGTTACTTAAGGTAGCTTACTTAGCATGTCACTGATAAAAAAAACCGGCCAAGTGCGAGTCGGACTCGCGCACCGAGGGTTCCGTACAAACCTGTAGGTATTTATGTAAAAGTTATGGTATTTTTTTGTTATGGTAATTTATGTTTTTCGCAATGTTTCCTTTATCTGTGCTATAAGACGTTGCTTCCACCACATTTCAAGATTCTGAGTTCACGGGAAGTACCCTGTAGGTTTTGATTCCCTTGCAAGTGTCAAAAATTTGCAGCATAAGCGGCTGTATCTTTTGATTGCGTTGGCTTAGAAGTTTGAATTTTTCACAGCTTCAAGGGACAGTAGACCTGAGTATTTGATATGAATTTCAGCTTGATACCTCCACGCGTTCCTGAGAAAAAGGGTCTTGACGGACAAGAAAGTGATCCTATAAAGGTTCCGTTTTATCCTTTTGAGGTAACCCTAAAAAGGAAAACCCTAAAAAACGTACTAAATACTCGTGGAAGAACGCAGAGACGAAGAACACCAGTATGCTGCCAAGTGCTTTGCTGTACCCCATGTCCGTGACTGGAATGTACAAGTGGCGCAACGCCCACATGTGGACGGGCGTGTTCCAACTGCTCCAAAACACCTACAAGAATACGTAAGATTGTTACTTATAATCATTGTTTAAATTATCCCGTTTTATTTCCACGCATGACACTTCACGTCGGCCAGAAGTTGACGGAGCATTTTAAGCAACGCATCACACACAAATCACATCATCAGCCATAGGACGTCCACTGCTGGACATAGGCCTCCTCCTGGGGGGGTTTTGCCAATACTCCCCACGCTTGGCAGGCGGGTTGGCGAGCGCAGTTAGGTGTGCTTGTTCAAGGAAGACTGATGCCCATCTTCCGGATTATATCCCTTAGCCGACTCTTACGGCAACCACGGGTAGAGAGGGTGGGGTACTATTCTTACGCCGGCACCACTTCGGCAACGCATATCACATCACAATTATAAAATTATATAAAAAGTTTGCCCGTCTATATTTTTGTTTTGTTACTTCTTCACGCTGCAACGGTTTAACAGAATTGGATGAAATTTGAGGAACGCAGATAGCTCATTATGTTGTGTAAAATATGTTACATTTAAAATCTTTTTTTCGTTTTAAATATAGTACCTGGATGACCGAGCTTTGCTCGGTTTTTCATTGGCTGAAAACACGGATAAAACAACGTTTTCTAAAAGTAAAACCTAGCTAGATCGATTTATCGTCCCCGAAACCCCCTGAATACTAGATTTCATGAAAATCGTTGGAGCAGTTTCCGAGATTCAGATTATATCTTGTATATACATATACACAAGAATTGCTCGTTTAAATGTATTAGATAGATTAGATAGATAGATGTATTTTATTTGATACGAATTTCACTGAGGTCATCTAATCTCAAATATGTATATTGCATACTGTAAAAACGCAGCGTGCGTTTAAACACATTATTACAAACATGAATTTATATCAACTGTAAGCAACCCCGAGAATAGCCCTCTCCAAGGCTCGTTGTGCTATTTTAAGCTTACTAATAAGGCCCATAGTTAGAGATCACGTTTCAAAGCTAGGAAGTCACTAAACAAACAAATATTAACAGACACCAATGGTTCACTGACCTTCAGGTTGGTGGAATTCCACCAGTCGCCGTAGAACTTACGATCAGAGAACTGCAGTAGCTCGCCCATAAGGTTCAAATACGAATGGAATACCAGGTAGAAGAAGCAAATCCAAATCAGATGGTTCGGAACCTGGGAGGAAAAGTTTGGTTGTCTATTATCAGATTGAACTAGCGGTTCTAAGTAACCAACCTATCTGACCACGTAATAACAACAATAATAATATAAGCCTATATTAAGACACTTTTTTGTTACGATGCTAATTACTATTCTTACTAAAATTTTGATTCTGGCAAGTCGACATGGGCAACTTGGTCTGTTTGCTCAAGTTTGGCAAAGGCCTCCTCTATTAATTTCTATTTAGCGTTATTTTGGTCCATATTTTTCCTGCTTTTATATCATCTTTTTAGGGTTCCGTACCCAAAGGGTAAACACGGGACCCTATTACTAAGACTTCGCTGTCTGTCTGTCCGTCCATCTGTCTGTCATCAGGCTGTATCTCAAGAACCGCGATAACTAGACAGTTGAAATTTTCACAAATTAAGTATTTCTGTTGCCGCTATAACAACAAATACTAAAAACAAAATAAAATAAATATTTAAGGATACGATACAATAAACGCGATTTTTTTGCGACTTTTTCATAGATAATGGTACTGAACCCTACGTGCGCGAGTCCGACTCGCATTTGTTCCAATTATTTAATATCCGTTATTATTTAGATAACTTATTTTTTTGGCAGCAAAAGAACTCGACATTAGAACAGAAACATTTTAGAACGAGCTAGTTTTTACCAGACTACGGCGAAGCAAAAGGGAGGGTAATGTTTTTGACCAGTATTGTCATGCAATGTTCATCATAACCATAATTTGACAAATGAGGTGTCGTTGGAAGCGTCTTGTTAATTTTATTTTAAATGTGTTGTTACTGGAGGTATCCTTCGACAAACAATTGTATATTTCACCCTATCACGTGAGTCAACTTCTCCAAACGAATATTGTGCGCACAGCTGCCAGGCAGGTCATGTTGCGGAGCTAGAGCTAAGAACAGTGGTTGTCCCACCGTTTCTCAAGTCCAAATTCATCCTCCAGCTTGCATTGTGACCAGCTAAGGTAGTGAGGCGCATTTCGACACTACATACCGCAAGTTTGAGCAGGCGTTCTGTAATCCTGACGAGGTCCATGCTAGAGAATGTCTCCAACGAGTTCGTGATTGAGGGCACCATCCATTGCTGCAGCAGCGCAAATATCAAATTGATGCCAAACACCAGCTCTAACAGACGACGTATAACGAACCTCTTGCGGATGCTGTAATCACATACACAGAGCTATAAGTTTTGAGGTATACCAAGCAGAAAGCTGCAAAGACAAGACTGCCGTGGTGGTGCCGGGGTAAGACTTTTACCCCAGCCTCTCTACCCGTGGTTGCCGTAAGAGTCGGCTAAGGAATGTAATCCGGAAGATGGACAGCGTCTTCCCTGAACAATCACACCTAACTGCGCTCGCCAACCCCAAAGAAGTAATAAACGTACATGTAATAATGTACACACTACAAATTTACTTTTTTATTATAATGATTAGTGTGAAGTGTGATACTACAAATTAATAAATAAATATATGAGTACATTTCACACAGCGCCATCTAGCCCCAAACTAAGCAATTTGTACTTTGGAAAACCAGGTAACTGATAAAATATAACATACTTTTTTTTGGAGATAGGTATATACTTTTAATACATACAGTCGCAAATCGGCAAACGTAGTATATAACACCCTGAAACTCGATGGAGTGACAATATACGTAGGACAACAGTGGCTTCAAAAAGCCAAAGATCGGACTGAGTGGCGTGTCTTGGGAGGCCTATGTCCAACAGTGGGCTACAATAAGTTGATGAAAATGATGAATACACACAGAACACATAGAAACATGCATGTACAAAATACATACGTATTTAACGCTCTATAATACCCTCTATTAATTAATCTTCGTCGTAATAACTAATTTAGATAATTATACATCTTACCGCGCAGTACGAGGGAAGTTTAACTCATAACAAAGAGTAGGAGCCAGCATGAAGTAGGCGAGATCCTTCAGCGTCAGATTATCCGGGTACTTGACGAGGCGCGCGGCCGCTATATCGCCGTTTTTGTCTTCGTCAAAACTCTCTGCATTTTAAATGGAAACGTTTACTATAATCTACAGAGATTTAAAAAAAGGCAACAAAATCTTTTTTGACGTGCTGAAACAGTGCTAGTATACGCCAGTCTTGTTTCAGAATAACAAAAAAAATTAGTAATAAAGCATAGATGTGCAAAGAAAAACGCAATTGCAATAGTAATCACTCAAAACCACGCCACCAAGCAAAAATAACATCAATCACACTTTGTGTGACAGAATACTATAAGAATACTAAATTTTTTTGTCTGCGTGTTACCTTTTAGGATAACTTAATTAATTTTATTTAGTAAGGAAATATCATCAGGATGGATAAAACATAACATGTAAGCATATTTAACAAACAAATATTGTCGCAATAAAATCGGTGAAAAACAAATAAAATACCACGTATTTATACACAGGTAGGAAGCAAGTAAGAAGACATTTTCATTTCTATAGAGCAGGGATTCCCAAAGTGGTTTCCCAGGGGTCGACATAAACGAAAACTGATTTAGGGGGTCGACGAGGCTTAAAAATCGATTTATTATTAAATTAATTAACACATGGTCTTATTTGAAACTTTCAAGATACTGTTGTGTTACGTGTACCAACTTGTTATAAGAATGACTAATATTTTAATTAAACTCCATCAAAGTTTTTAAATTGGTAAGTATTTTGTAGCAATAGTACCTAATAGGAAACTGGCGCCAGGAATGTTAAAGTAATTTGGGTATTGGAGGTCTGAGGTATCGTAAACCTATAGGTTCTTTTTGGATAATGCCCAAAATAGTTTGGGAATCCCTGCTATAGAGTAAAGTATGAAAGCGTTTCTCAGAGTAATGAGCGACTTTGTTTTGTTCCTTAAAGTTCTGGATACCGCCCCAATGGTTATGGACAGGTGTTACCATCAGAAGATCGTTTTGTTCGTCTCAAACTATTTTATTTACAAAAAAACGACTACACATACAAAAACAAAGAAGAAAAACAGTGAAAGCAAGAGCGAAAGTCGAGTGCAAACAGTTAATGTTTGTTGGTACACTTACGCTCATGTTCTGCGTTCATAAGTTCATCTGTAAACGTAATGATACATTGAAAAAGCACAATAATAGCTTGCCTTGTTGCTAATAAAAAAATATAAATAAAAAAGTCAGTGTGTACTGAATGACCAGCTAAAATTAAATAACATAATTTTATTTGAAAACTCAAATCTCTTTCCGTATTATCCATTGTCCTACGTGAGTGAAAGCGACAAGCCGCGACGCGGCAAGATGTGTATTGCAAATTAGTATGGAATCGCATAAACTGGTAGGACACATGAGCGTCTTGAAACCCAGAATAAACAGGTTATTTCTGGGTTAGGTTAGCGTGTTCCTTCTTAGACCATATCGTTGCTTAACATCAAGCGGGATGAGGTTCAACGCGAACTTATTAAGTATTTAAGAAAAAAGAACTGCATAATTTCAGGTCACGTTACATCGACAGCTCTGTTGGCTCATTGGCTCATTCATTCGACTTTAAAAGCTATAGGGCGTGGGTTCAATTCCCACTCAAGACAAAAAAAGTGGTATAAACAAATGTTTGTCCTATGTCTGGGTGTTTTGTAAATATTATAAGTATATATTTACAAAAAAAAAAAAAATTTTAAGTATTCTATCAGTTATCTGACTGCCATCGTATAAGCTTTGCTTCGTTTGAGGTCAAAGGGCGCTGTGTGTTATGTTCTACGATATTTATTTATTTATTGTTACGCTTATCACTCACGTAGGACAATGGGTTAGCGAATACCATTTTGGTTTAATATTTGATAGTACCTAGTCTTTATAAAAGTCATAATATAATTTTACTCACTCCAATTAGGCGCAGATAAACTCTGGCGTCTCAAAGTATTTTTCGCCATTTTCGCTTTTTTGCCCGTACGGCACCAGTGGTTTGTTTGAACATAACTCCACAGTTTGAGAAACACAAGCAGATATATGAAGCAGATGAATGTCATCCCCACTGTAACATGTAACATTGTCTTATAATAATACAATTGATTTATTTAAGACTAGCGACCTGTCTCGGCTTTACACATACATTAAGGTAAATTTTAAAGGCTTTAGTTGACAGATCTAAACTTATTAATAATGTGTAAAACACCTGTGGTCTAAGATACTGCTATAAAAGGGACAGTTTTTACTAAGTTTATCTCTATCTAATATAGGCTTCAAAATTGGCCTTATTATAAACCTTCCGGAAGAGATTCTCTAAGGGATCATGAGAATTGTATAAAAATCTGCTCCATAGCTTAGAACAGCGGTTCTCAAACTTTTTTGAGGACTGAGCCCTTCCTGAATGCTTTTTTTTTTAAATTGCAAACAGGCTTGGTGTTTGACCACCACTCACCTTATGTAACGTGACGGTGTGGTCGAAGATGGTAAAGCACACCTAGCCTGGAATGGAACTGGCTCTCAAGTGAGGCTGCCGGAACACACCGTTAGATGCTTGGCGGCAGATTTTCAACTTGAGGGTGGTAGCTAGCCAGCCGAGTACCTACTAGATAGTACCCTACCACCACGCTATGATTTCCTCACGATGTTTTCCTTCACCGGCAGCTCAAGCTCATTGTTGGTGTTTGAACCCACGCCCTTCGGCATGCGAACCGACCGCGCTAACCACTGAGCTATCATCGCTAATATTTAACGGAGCCCTAAAGTAATCAAAAACTGTTGTGTATTTTTTATTGTCAGTTGAGTCAGTGTTGAACTGTTGACTATGGTCCTGGCTGAAATGTCGCACTTTCATATTACGCAGTAGTAATCAAATGATAAATACACGCAGACTGGAATGGAAACAAAACAAATTACAACAACCCAATCAACACCTCATGCCATTAATAATAGACCACACTATTGCTTAACGTCAGGCAGGGAGTGGTCAAAGGCAAATCTATTCAGAGTTTTAAAAAAAAATACGCTGAAAAGCTAATGAATAATATACAATATAATTACCAGAACTGAAGTCGCCTCCTTTGAAATGCAATGAAATAACAGGCAGTATGATTACAAACAATATATTGGCTATTTGCAAGGTGAGACCAACTCGCTCTGGAATAATGTTCTAGAACAAAAACAAGCAACTAAAAAACAAACACCATACACAGACTACCTAGATAGACAGTGCCGGATGAAGCAAACGCGGGGCCCGTAGCAAAATTTATTGAGGGACCCTTGATCTGCTATGGCTTTTTAAGTATAAGTGGTAAATTCAAGACTCAATAAGTCTCCCAGCGAAGGACATTAAAGTTTTTCAGAGTTTAAATATTAATAAATACTTCTGCCATGCCAAAAAACGAACAAAAATACAAACATTTGTTTTTTCATTCACATTTGAATACAGAGCCATTATATCGCCATATTGTTTTTTTTTACAAATAAATTCTAATTTGTGTCACTCAGGCTGATATAAGGACTTTAACGATACCCCATACATTCAAATCGGTTCAGGCATTTAAAAGTAAAAAAAATATGTAAAAGAAACAAGAGGTTACAAAAATTTCAAAATTTTAAAACAAGCCATTTCAGTGGATGCGTAGCAAAATGAAGAACGTTGAGTGTACACTAATCGCACACATCAGACTTTTTGTAGACCCGATTTAAATTCTTTACATTTTTATATGAACGACTTTTTGTAGAACATGTGCATTTACTGTATAAAATTTTGTGTTTTATTTTTGCGAACAAAATAATCGGTTACCGATTTCGCGTTTTTATGACATCAAGTAAAGCACGTGTGCACTAAAAAATTACGCTCAGGCGGAGGGCGGGTTTGAATACGCGGGGCCCTTTTTGCGCGGGGGCCCGTAGCAATTGCTACTCTTGCTACGTGATTAATCCGGCACTGTAGAGAGATATAGTACACATATAATGTAGAACTTCTTCCTATCATTCCACTAATCATAATAAAACTATACACACACAAATATCATGCGCGAGCATGATGTATTTGGGGGAAGTAGACTTGATGTATTTGTGTGCATGCTAGCATATGAAAAAAAATATCGTAAGATCAAAGAGTTTTCGCCCATTATCTACAAAACATTATATCTCTATTATCATTTTCTAATCTGTGACATAACATTTATTGTATAAAGTTTAGTACCTACAACAACCATTGGCCTCAATTTAGCTAAGATATTATAGCAAGCGGTAGCTAGCTTTGTTAAAAAAAATGCTATTTGTAGGTAGTTTATGGTGTAAGTGCAGTATGTTGGATTTTACAAATGAGTTGAATCGGTGGTCTCGAACCTACGGATTTTTCGTTATTCCTACGGGGGTCTGCCTTACCGAAATCGAAGGATATAAACTATTTCTACAAAACCAAACTAATAATGTGTGAAAACCATACAAATATTGGCAAATAAACAACTTTTGCTTACCACTGATATCATTTTTTCTAACAGTAATGCAGCAACTATAGGAACAACTGCGACTGAAAAACAAACAGGTTAGTTTTACTATATGAGAATGAAGTAGTGTAAATCATGAAGCTGTACTATACCCATGAAGTGATAATAATATTATGACAAAGATGACCAATTGTGGCTAATGTCTTTTTCCATAGTTTTAGATATGTTTGTACTTAATTTTATCGGGTCAGCCATGGGATGGTAACACATAGAGGAAATTAGTACAAGTATAAACTAAAAAAATATCAGTGATAGTGAAATACTTACATATGAACAATATCAAAGTCGGATATTGGTACTTGTCACCAACATTGTATCCTGTAAGCACTATAATCCACTCTATTGGATTTACACGAAAACCGTATCTGAAATGAGCAATCATAGAATAAATAATAAAGACAAGAAGCAAATTACCTGAAATTGGCAAATCAGCTATTCCATACATATTGTTTTTTTTTTTAGATTTAAGAGATGATTCCGTAACAATTGTTCATAGAGTACAATTACTTCGCTTCTGCTAAGTACTATTGTTTCGCGTAAATTCTATAGATCAAAAATCAAATCAAAATGAATTTGTTTAGCAAATATTTTGGACACATTATGAACCCATTGGCTTCAAACTAGTGATAAATATATTTCGGAATAACAATAGCTTCTCCAGATATCTTATTCAAGCATAAAATGCCATAAGCGAACAAATACTAAATAATGATACTAAATAATGTTTAACTTTTTAAGATACGGATAAAGTATAGTCTGAGAGTTGTCAATATTTTGCATAAAATAAGGCTAACCGAGAATAAATGTGTTTAATGAAATAAATATACAATAAGCAATTTAGACTTACACTGAAACTTAACATGGTTTTTAGATATTTTTGTATTATCCATATAGGGTTACTCATACTTAATTAAGCTGGATACTTTAATAAGTTTTAGTCACTTCTAGTGACCTTTTTCAAGGAGATAATAGAAAGCTTAGCCCATGCGGGGCTCCCTCTTACTTCAAAACTAGTCAGCTAAATTAAACAGATGAAAATTTCTTAGCATTCAATAGCAAAACCATATGGATGTTGGGTTCATGGCATTGCAGGGACATGAACCTGTACAGTGTACAGTGAAAGAATTTTATTATGTCTTGGTCTCTCTCTTTTTTTCTTAAGCCTAACTCAATTCTATCAGATTGAGCACCTGTCATAAATTGTTTGTAAAATTGCAATCTTGAATTCATTTCTGGTGCAGAATCCCTTTTTAATACTTACTTTAAGTAATTTTCTAGAGACAAGCGCACACCTCCGATTGAGAGCATAAGAAAACCCCAATTAACCAACCCTGTGAAGTTGGTGAACTCTGAACTCCATGTGAACAGGGAATCTCTTGGACGATGACATCTGTAATGACATTTAAGAGCATACATAGATCTTGGTTTATATTTCTTTCAAATTTGTGACTTAGTGGAATAACAAAATATCTATTAATAGGTTAATATATTAGATAGGCTTGCATCTGACCGTTATCTCGCCTGATGATATAGTGGAGATTTATAATTATATAGATCAATGTCATAGTGATAGATTTTATTCCTATGTAATATAGTGTAGTAGTTATGGCTTCATAAAAAAAAATACATGTTTAGCACAGGGACTTAAAAATGTAAACAAAATAATTGAATTGTATTTTGTGTGTATTTATGAACCAGATATAAATCTAATTTATTATATATTCATATCCTGAAAGTTACACATGAAAAATGTCTACAAATTTTGATATTTTTAGTATACACTTTCTTTTCATTTTTAAGCCCCAAGCGCCTCAACTGTCCCACTCCGCCCAGTGATCAATTTAGGACAGGTTTAAGCATTTTACTCATTCTATCTTTTGCAACCTCAGCCCAGTCTACAAGCAGGACTCAAGTTCATCCCTCTATCGTGACCCAGTTGAATCGGTAAAATGACAATTGCAAACTTAACCGGTCTCAGTTCAATTATAACAAATACTTTTAGATAAAATACAGTCCATGGAAATGCGCATTTCTATTACAACACAAGGAATAAAAAGTTATTGTTAGGTATAAAAAAGTTTGCATGAAAAGAAGCAAAATTTACTTTGTCAGGCAACATTGATTGAATATGTAACTTCTGTTTATATTTTTTTATTAATAACAATTTAACATTTTACACAACAGTTTTATTTAAGTAATCGTTTTCTTTAGACTCTGGCCCTAAAATATAATATACAAAATAAAACCCTGACTTACATGAATTTGAGTTACACAGTTACAGCTCCGTCCCACTTATTGCATAAGTTTGGGGTATTTATTACATATAATATCTAGTGAAATATTGCTTTTGAAGCATGCTAAATTCAGCTAAAAATATTAATTTTAATTTACTTTATTATTAAGTGAAATGTATTTTTGATTGATTATAAAATTATTTTTGTTAAAATTGTAACATTTGTATATCAATTCCTAAACCTTGTTAGCCTGTCTCATTAACCTTTTCCTTACAATAATTAAAGTGAGAGGTAAATTACAAATAGCATGATATTTCTTTCAGTACAGACAAGTTGGAATTCGCAAGTGATCTTGCTTTTAGTTTAGTTTCTCCTGTGTTTGTTTTTATTTTATGATTTGATTTAAAGTACTTGTCGTGTGATTATAATATATGATGTATAAATAATAATTATAATATATGACAATGCAATTGTGACATCTTTAAATAAATATTTTATCTTAAAAAAAAATTGGATTTGTCAATTTTTTTATTACATTACTAGAATACAAACAAAAAAAACAAAACAGATATTAACCTAAATAGTATTTAGAATATCAACTGCCTATATACTTATATCTAGTATATTTCATGACAAAATTGCAGATTAACCTTGATAACTTTTAATGTGAAAGCAATGTGAATTAGGACAAACATTGCAAACTTTGTGGGAAAAATACGAGACAAATGGAGAAAATTAAGGGATGCAGATAATATTTGCTAAACTTACGGTTTATCTGGTTGCGATTTCCGAGCTTTTTTTTCATTTTCTGTTATTTCTTCTGCTCTTGTAACACTCTGAGCTCTTCTGTACCGCAATGCTTTTTCTTCAGCCTCTGATGTCATTTTTTAAATTGTTTCTACCTGCTACTACCACTATGAACTATCTGTTATCTGTATTATCACTGCAACACAATACATAGCTACAAATCGGCGGGATTAACCTTTGATAAGTAACCTGATTAGTACTTTCAGTAAGGTAAAAATAACGTAGATAGGCATTTGATTAGGATATGAACGTTACGTCAAGTTCTTAACTAGCACCGTCGAAGCACTGTTTTCTGCGAAAAAATCAAGCCGGTGTGATACTTTTCGTACTACTATCGGCTTTTGATTATTAACATTCCCTAAACATTGACCTTCTGTCTTCAACTGTATCAGTAACTGGCAGCCTTTTAATATTCCTCATGGTGTCTCCCAAGGTCAAACAGGTTAATTGGTGGCACATACACAGTACACTACGAAATAGAAGTTTGCCTTTGCACAAGTATACTGTAAAAATAACGAATTCTGTTGATCTGATCAAGACAATTTACCTTTTGATAGTTTTTAATTCAGTTTTAGACACTTAGTGTTGTTTTAAATTTGAGAAATATTACAATTGAAAATGCATACAGTTGGATGGAGTAAACAGAAATTAAAATCAAAAATAAAACGTATGTAGGTACGTGATAGTCGTGATTTAGTACATAATGACATTAACTACTGATGTTACAGAATGATTTTTCTTTCTTTCTTCGACTATAGCACGTTCGTGTATTATGCCAATTCTCAAGTTTTCCAAATCAACTTCAAGATTCGAAGATCGAACTCTTGATTTATATTGAATATTGAAGAATAAAAGGCCCAATATTGAGCTGTCAATATGTCATGTAGGCAGCTGTCAATCCCGTACTTTTTTGTACTTTCCTCTGATTATTCTTCTGAGACTTTTTTAGCGTTATCAAATATTAAATATATCATTTTGTTTGAGTTCTATACCCTCAGACTGAGCCCTCAGATCAAGAACTGACAGTGACTGAGAAAATTTACAATTATTTTCTTTGATATTTCATAAATACTTGATACTGATATAAAACACAAAGTGTGATGCCAAAAATAAAAAATCTTTTTCTCTTTCGCGCGCGACTTTGAAAAAGAGCTGTCAATCTGTCATTTGTCAGTTGGGAAGAGAGAGGAAAGGGCGTGCTTGTGTCGTGTGTGAATAAATGAAATGATAAAATAATCAGAAATCAGGCGAGATACGTATTATCTCGCAAATTCATTATATAGATCATAAATATAGAATCAAACATGAAGATTTGGACGTCAGAACACACTTTCAAGTAAGCATAAAGTAAATAATTATGACGCAATCTGGCGAACTACAGAAACTAAGTCTGATATTAAAACACTACTATTTTTCTTTATAGTCACCCTTGGGAAACAGTGGCGCAGGCGGCGTGGCGCAAATATCCCAACCCTATGAATCCTGCCGTTATCGGAACCGATGTAGTAGAAAGGAAGGTTGTCGATGGAGTTTTGGTAACGCACAGACTTGTCAGTTCCAAATGGTTTTTTCCACGGTGGGCTCAAGCAGTAAGTACATCCTCAATTAGCTACGACCTCTACTACATTCTTGGAAATGTATTTAGTTGGCATTGAGAATGAAATTTACAGTGTTATCAATCTCTCACTTTTTCAAGAACAAAGGTCATTGATTGTGATTTATTGATATAACTTATCAGTTGGATTCTCATTCACGTGTTTACTGTAACGTAATTCAAACTTTCCTCATTCTTTGTTTTTATTAATAAAGTAGGTTTCTGATGTGAAAATTACCGCTACCCAACTTTATAATAATTAGCTATATTTAGAGATAGGTAAAAATTTCAGCCAAGATATTCATTCTGCTTATTTAGAAAATATTTCTTAAACATTTAGTAAGAATAGTAATTTACATGCTTGCATTGTTGAATATATACAACTATAATAAAGACATCTAGATCAGAGAGGAATAATAAATAAATAAAAGAATGTGCTTACCTTCTTATTTCAAAATCAATAATAATGTGTAAATTGTTTTCTGAAATTATTTATGTTCATATGTTTCTCTATACCGTTTCATTATATTGCATTCTTGAGCTATATTTATGTAAATTGGCACATACTACCTGTGAAACTAAATCTACATACCTACTCTACATTCTAGTTAGTTGGACATCTACCAAGGCCACAGCTAAAAAATTTATGTGATAAATATTTGTCAGTCAATAGCTCTTACCTTATTTTCAGCTTATTGGAACAGCAAAAATCTGCTATGCCAGCGAAAAGTCAGAAGTGAACCCAAACCAGCGTCAAATGACTTTGAAAACTACAAACTTGACCTTCTGCCATTACATTGCTGTTGATGAAACAGTATGGTACACACCCCATCCTACAGATACCTCAAAAACTCTCTTGAAACAGGAAGCTGTGGTTACAGTGCAGGTAATTGTCAAAATCGTTGTTAGTTAGTAAATATTATATTTTCTATAGTAATTTGCTAGACACAAACTACAACTAACGAGCATATTCTATCTAACTTATGTAATGTTTACAGGGTGTGCCACTAAGCAGTTACATGGAGGATCTATTAACAAACAGAATATCTCTGAATGCTGGCAAAGGACGACAAGCAATCGAATGGGTCATAGGAAAATTTGATTCAGAAATAAAGGAATTAGCAAATACCGCTTGCAAAAGTACTGATGAACTATTAACACATACCAAGAAGTCTCTTGATGATATCACTAATACTGCTCGAAGATCAATGGACGATATATCATCAAAAGCAAAAAGGTCTTTAGATGATATAGAAAAATTCACTAAGGCTAATGCTAATCAACGTAGCTGAAAAGAGGAGTGATCGGACAGAGCCATGCAATGTTACAAGACACTCAAATATTTTAATCCAGATTGTTTAAAAAGATACAGTTCTTATCTATATTTATTTGAAAATGTTTTTAAGCATTATATAATGTCTTTATTTGTATAGAAGTGCTTTCTACATCCCAGCTTCTATGTGTAGGTTATTTATTGAATGTAAGTTCTGCATAAATGTATGAATGTTCAAATGATTTTTATTCTTATAAATCGAAACTTACTCAACTCCAGTGATAGATCAAGAATAAAAGACCAAAATAATAATTACTGTATGCAAGTATGCATAACAATTTTCATCTTTATTTGTTAGCAAAATAAATTTGTTATGGTACCTGCATCCGAGTATTTGATTAAATTCCATAACTACACTCCATCATGTACATTTAAAGCATAGATATGAGTTTTGCAAAACTGTGATAAGTAATCTTTTCACCAATAGTGATATAATCTTACCAACACCTATTATTAGCCCACAAGTCAATAATATGGTAAAATATTTTTGTTCTATAATATTATGTATGATGTTATATTTTAGTATGAAAACTTAAAATGCTCAAGTAATAATTGTCCTTCCTGCTTTACATTTGCTAAGAAAGTATTAAGCAAGTTACTCTTTACTGTGTAATTAGAAAGAATTAAGTCCCCATTAATATTAGAACATTCACAAAAATAATAAATTATTACTTGTATATTTTTTGTCCTTCCTGCTTTACATTTGCTAAGAAAGTATTGAGCAAGTTACTCTTAACTGTGTAATTAAAAAGAATTAAGTCACCATTAATTTGAACATTCACAAAAATAATTATTTTGACTTGTATATTTTTATCAGCTTTCCATGGTCAGATTATAATATACTAGTTAAATAATATGTATTATGTAAAGTGTGATTTGATTTGAAATATTAACAGCTCCGTAGCTCTGCTTAGATAATTTACATATGGAGCTATATAAAATAATTCTCCATTCCAAGTCTCCACTGAGCAGAATGGAAAAGAGATGAGCTAGAATTTACAAACAATATTCTGTAGTTGAAATCCAATTTAATTTATTGTGCAATTCTTACTTGTCTTCACTCATCTCTGCCTTGGTGTAACCACACTTTCAAATTGGCAATATTGCTCTTGATAAAATAACACATTTTAATAATAACTTTGTATTTTTCAGAATTAGTTATACTTATTTGATTAGGTATATGAAAAGTAAAAATAGACTGTGGGCCATTTTCTAAGTTTATAATAATATATGTGTAGTATCAGTGTTAATACTTACTAGTAATTGTGTATATGATTAATTAATATTTAATTCTGTTCTAAGTCTACTAAATTTTTTTTTAAGTCATAGCAGGTTACTGAGTGATATGGTGCCTCTATTGACAAAGGCTCATTTAGTATGTACTTGGTGATTCAACATTACTTGTAAGAGAACAGTGCTGTGGTTTTATGTTACATGTTGGCAATGGATTCAGGATTTTTTGTATTGTTTATAAATATATTGAAATAAATTTTTGTTGGAGTACATATTTACGTTTTATTTAGGAAATGGTTGTAAACTAAGTGATCAAAGATAAATATACAATTTGTCTATAACTTACTTATTATCTAATTAAACACTTATATACTTATAAACAGGGCACTGCTTTGATAATGAATTGGAAAGGTACCTAAATAGGCTGAATAAACAATGGCAATAATGAAGACATCACACTGATGTATATACACAAGGTGTAACAACTACATGCATTACCCACAATACAAAATGTTAGAATGATTTTTCTGTTTACTTATATCATGTGCTAGTACTTGAAGATGTCATATTGCCATTAGGTACACTACCGGGCTGTGTTCTAGTAGAGGCGGCTAAATGAGAAGCCTTCAACCGATCTAGTTCATTCACCCATGAGCGCACATGCTCCAACCTATGCCATGCCATCTGTAGAACTTTCTGTGATGCATATCCAGACCCTTCATGAGGCTGACCTGTTGATACTTGAGTTAGATAATTTATTTGCTCACTAAGTTTAGATTCCACTTGACTGAGAGTACGCAAGAATTGAGATGTATTTGCTTCAGCTTGTTTCTGGCCCGATTTCTCTTTGCTCAACTCAAGAAGTGCCTGAGCTGAAAAAAATTATTAAACAGGACAAGTAGAATAACATACACTTATAACAAATTTTTAGGGCTAGCATTACTATACATATATTTAGCATATACATATTAGATAATTTCTATAGCCAAAAATAAACATTTACCTAATCAAATAAACCTACACAAGACCACATGGATTATATCCAGTACCTGGTTGACCGAGCATTGCTTGGCTGAAAACATGGATAAAACGACGTTTTCTGAAAATGAAACCTAGCTAGATCGATTTTTCGCCCCCAAAACCCCCTAGATACAAAATTTCATAAAAATCGTTGGAGCCGTTTCCAATATTCAAAATATATATATATATATACAAGAATTGCTTGTTTAAAGATATAGATAGATATATTGAGTAACTGCCAATTTTAGAGTCCTGAGTTCTAATCCAACCTGTCCACACCACCTTTTTTAAGTTATAGTTATTAACTTAGAGCGGTAAAAGAAAATTGAGGAATTTCCTACTAATATACACCAATTAATATTTTCGAAGATGTATGAAATCTCTCAACTCGCACTGGGCTAGCAAAATGGACAATGGACTTAACTTTCTAACAATGCAAAGCACATGCCCATCAGTGGTCAGTTTTTAAAAACAGAACTAACCCAGAAACTGATTAAAGTCTAAAGACAATACAAATGCTCATGCTTACTACTAGTTGGCTGTATACCCAAGATGTTGGTGGCATAGTCACATTAAATGGTTTTACTTGTGTTGGGCCAAATAAATGCCAACATTTTCATAACGCGTCAGGCCAATATGGCATTTAAAGTAAAAGTGAGCAAATCCCCATAGACTTGGCTAACGAACGACAAAGCATTTTTGGGCAGTTGTTACAATTTTTTTTTTGTTACAATTTGTTGTTACAATTTCAAGGTTTAATTTTTAAGAGTCCTAGGAACTTCATTTATTAATTACAGTTTTTTTTTTCTTTAGTAACATTTCATGTGGTCCAACAGACTCACCTGCACATTGAAGGCATGTTATTATATCTTTCTCAATGTCATCAAGAACTTGTATTCTTTCCATTGGTGCAGCCATGTCTTTCAAGATCGTTAGAGCTATTAATTTATGAGAAATAATAATCAACGGTAGAGAGAGGAGACAGTCACTATAGTTTAGAGAAGTCTATGATCTGAAATAAAGAACGATTTATAGATTTAGGGGCCAAATCTTAGGAGCTAATTAATTAAACCCTTTAAAGTATTATACACACATCGTTACTTTTACTCACAAACTTATAGTTATGCAAACGTACCTAATAAATAAAGGAACTTTAATTAAATTAAAAGAAATCTAAATTTCTATATAGCCAAGTTAACAGGCAGGTTTATGTTTAATGTGACAGGAGATCCACCAATACTGCCAGAAAACTAATCATTTCTTCCCAAATTTCATTCCAAAAAAAACTAATCTACAGTAAATAATTTTTACACCATATGCCCATATGAATATAGCGAAATGTTTACCTTTTTTCTTTGTTTTATTTTACTACTAGTTGCCCCGACAGACTTCGTACTTTCTACAGTTATTGGCCTATCGTAGTCCAATAGAAAAAATAAATACATAAAACCTAATTCAGAGTATTTACTTTATTATTTATCACTTTATACAGACCTCTAGCATCAAAGTTTGCGGAAGTTTCATACAAACTTCCGTCCCCAAAAGAATTGGGGGATAAAAGTTCCAAGTTTTAGATTTTTTTGTGGTGTGTGTACTAATACAAATAATCTACATACCAAATTTCAGCTTCTTAAGACTTCAGAAAGTACCCTAAGAATTTTGATGATTATCATTGAGTTAGTCAGTGACGAAATCAAGGTTTTTTAGATATCAATAAAATCTAAAGTATAAGAGCTAAGTATGCAATTTAAACTTTATTTGTAAGAATTAAACTTAACCCAAGAAGTACGCATACTTACCTCACTTTGTAAAACATTGATATAGAAGGGAAAGACAAGCCCATTTAAAGTAATCCACAGAAACCTATTAATGCTTAATGCCTTTTGTATAGTGCTACATTTTACTTTTCACTGACAAAGAATTTTAATATTATTTTTTGCTTTCCTCAACAAAAGTAAATAAAAATCAAGATCATAAATTAAACAATACGCATCATACTCAAATTGCCATAAAGAATAGCAGAGTTCTTATAATATATTGTACGCTAACAATTCAAACCCATCAGCAGCAGCGGTAGACCATAAACAATTATTAATTTAACTGCAAGTTGCGGCAAAATGGAAGAGGTATAGAAATTGTGGTGATCACAAATAAACAAAGGTTGCATAGATTAAGATGGCTAGTTCATGGACGTTCACGCTATCAATTGTATAATCGCTTAAAACCTCTTTACGTTGTAAATGATATTTATATTTACTATAATCATTTACAAACCCATGCCTTATTCTTACACCAACTTTTACTCTCCCAGAGACCAAAAATCCCCGAAAGTGCAGGGAATCTCCACATCTGGTATCACTGTTGGCCGCAGCTGTTTTCACTTCACCAGTCTTCAAATTTGTTCATTCATTGTTCATTGGGCGACACAGACCACATCATTCGTTCTTCAGAGTTTCCAGTATTGCTACTATACAGGACAAAAAAGAAGGATCATCTGCTAATTTGTATTACGTGAATATGACTTTTATGCCCGCATTGGTCATGGTAATGGAGGTGTTAATTCAGCGCCGTAAACCATGTTCATAAGAGCCGGCTTCACTGTTAGATGCCACGTTACCCATCACCATAGACCGGAACAATTTCAGCAGTCTTACCCTTCAGGCAGTGGCGGATTATCCCTAAAGCAAACTAGGCACGTGCCTAGGGGCGCGAGGTTACGATGGGGCGTGTGCGATTAAGTATGTAGAACGACTGAAACCGCATCTTCTTTAATATATCAAATATCAAAGTGTCAAGTGATGTTCTTTACTTGTTCACATAATAGTATAATCACCAACTACCTAGCTAGGTATGCAATGAGACGATTCCTCGTTCTTTCGAAGTTAGTAATATTTTAATATGGCTGTTAGACGGATGCTTAGGAGGTGCTTGCCTAATAGGGCGCTCTCCACACTTAGTCCGCCTCTGCCTTCAGTTCTTACAATTTCAGGCGACTTACAGCAGGTTTTATAATCGTGTGAAAGTCTAACTAATTAAATAAAATATCTTATAATCAGTGGTTTAAATGAGTATGATATAAAACATATAACCTTGAGTATCGAATAAGTAAACTTATTTGAAATTAAATTACCTAATAAATCCTAATTATATGTATTACTGCGTTTGCGCAATCTAGTTCTAGATTAAATACAGAAAGAGTGAAAAAAATACCCTTTTATCACAACGAGAAAGTGTTAGTGTTTAGTGCTCCTTAAATACATCACATCATCAGCCATAGGACGTCCACTGCTGGACATAGGCCTCCTCCTGGGGGTTTGGCCAATACTCGCCACGCTTAGCAGGTAGGTTGGCGAGCGCAGTTGGGTGTAGTTATTCAAAGAAAGAAGACACTGCTGCCCATCTTCCGAATTACATAAATACATACCGTTCACAATTCTTTGACCTCTGACAAATGGCATTGTATCTTTTCTATCGGTTGTCTTAGTATCTACTATTATTCTTTGGTTAAAAAACGACTATTTTGACTCATGGAGAAAAACGTGTTTTAGAAAATATTACCATGGTTACTCGCGAACAAAACAAAATGTTGTTTTTAAAAATTTGTAGGTGCAATATGCACAAAGTGCGATGTCGAAACAAAGAAAAAAAAAACGTCGTTCAATAGGTTCAACTTCAATCAGTGTTGCCAACTTAGTGGTTTTACTACTAGATCTGGTGATTTGGGACCCCCTGCTGATGGGCAAAAGTTGTATCTGGTGGCCAGTGGTTTTTTTAGTGGGCAATTTTTATGTTGATAGTATGCAAAAACAAAGTAAAAATTTGCTAAATAAAAACAATATCACACTCGGTAAGTATCACATCGTGTATATGTAGGGAAAATATAAATGTTATATTCTTATGTTGGCCAAATTGATTATCATGGATTATCCAATCACTCCCGAAGCTAGCTATATAGATAAAGACTAAGATAGAATTCTAGGTAAGAAAGAGATCGCTTATAAGAAATCGGAAAGATCGTAGATCAACGAACGAAATTTATTTTCACTTGTTATTTTGCAGATATTTTTATATTATGAAAATATCTGAAACCACAAAACGCAAAAATTTCGGAAATCGTCGCTTCAGGATGCCGTTTTCAAAAGCTGGCTTCAAGTAGTTGAGAGTACGTCTGGTCCCACAACAAAGTGTAAACATGGAATAATCTTGAGGAATCATTACGGAGATTTAAAAAATCACGCTATCAGTGCTACCTGATTATGGTACGAAGCGATAGCCTTCAAAGATTCGCTGGGATAAGCTCGGTTTTAAGAAATCGCAAATTTTCCAATTTCCTTGTTCTTTGTTCTAACGCGGATATAGAACGAGTTCTCAGTTCTATAAACCTGATAAAATTTAAATTTAGAAATCGCATGAAATTGTTGCTGTCATCAATTTTAAGTATTAATAGACTATAATTATAAAAGAATAGAAAAATGTAACAATTACAAAACTCTTCCTGAATCAATGTATTAAAAAAATTGTACCAATTAAACTTATATGTCTCCGACTGAAAACTAGAGCGATACGTCATCTTCTGAAGAATACATCTCTGCTGCACGAGACCTATTATTCAGAAGATAACTTTATAAGTTATTCATAATTTTATATTAAATTTTATTACCAAAATAAATATTTTTTCATAATTTCTTGTTTTTACAAAATTTACTATCATTGAATATTGACTCAATTCTCCTTTACTTTTTCATTAAAACTAGATTTTTCTACAAATTCATAATTTAGTGGTTTTTCTAGTGGTTTCATTTTTATTTCATTTATACGTCAAAAATTCTGGTGGTTTTCTGGTGGTTGTAGGACCTCCATCTAGTGATCTTGCAAAAAGTTTGTTGGCAACACTGACTGTAATTGAATTCATAGATCGATTAAACTCGGCCATTTTTGTCGCGACTGCGTTGAAGCATGGTTGGTGTGCATTATTTTTAATCGAAATGAATTTTAAAGATCTTTGTGATTTAAGTATTGTAAATAGTATCTTTCATCAATTTAATAAGTCTTGTGTTGTTTGGTATTATTATTTTGTTGGGTGATGTGATGACAATTTACTTTCCTATTATATTGACCACGTTGCCGATGTCTTATTCTATTTTCATACAAATGATGAGCAAAAAGTATATAAATAATTAACGGTTAGAACCTGATCCCATGTGAAGATCGATACTAGGGCGGACTGATGTAATATGTCTTCGTCATAAGTCCTATTCATGTTTTGTACCTGTTCCTGACCGTATGTGATGTTTTTAGTCGCACAGGAAGTTCTCTGCGCCCCGTCATGGGTCTATGGGATTCTACCCCAAGAAGAGGTCCCGTCGTCATCGTGGAAAGGTGAAGGCTTTCCCCAAAGATGATCCCAGCAAACCCGTACATCTTACCGCCTTCATCGGATACAAGGCGGGCATGACCCACGTGGTTCGTGAACCCGACCGTCCAGGATCAAGTAAGTCAAGGATTCATTTATTTGTTTACAGGGGACAGGCTGGGGTTTTTTACCTTAAAATTTCTTAATACGAACCTGTAAAAAACTAAACATTGTTATAAGTGTGCCCTTTTTAACAATCTTCCAGAGATCAACAAGAAGGAGATTGTAGAAGCGGTCACGGTGATTGAGACGCCGCCAATGGTGACAGTTGGCGTAGTCGGCTACATCGAAACTCCTCACGGTCTCCGTGCTCTCCTCACTATTTGGGCCGAGCACATGTCTGAGGACTGCCGTCGCAGATTCTACAAGAACTGGTAACTTGCAACAGTAATTACTAATGCTTTGTTAATTCATTCGAGCCTATGCATAAAAATTTTGAGAAAAAAGGTTAATCGTAAGATATTTTTTTGAGTTAATTGTTATTGTAAAAAGTTGCTAGATATAGACAAAAAATAATGGTGAAATCCCCTATCCCCTATGAATAATAAATTCACACCGTCTTCAGACGATTGATACATCATTTGCTAAAAATGCTTTTAGATATAGTAGTACTAAATAAAGAGAAGCACTATATTGTGTATTTTGTTACCAAATTACTAATGATTTCAATTCAGCCCTCCTCTCACTGATAGAGGGTTTTCACAAAATGTGCTTGGAGCATGTTGTCACCAAGTGGTCTCCGCTCAACGATGAGGCTGCCTGGTATCTTTTACAGCAGTTGCTGATTTGTGATCTGTTAGGTACAAGTGCAAGAAGAAGGCTTTCACTAAGTCTAGCAAGAAGTGGCAGGATGAGCTCGGGAAAAAATCCCTTGAGAAGGACTTCAAGAAGATGGTCCGCTACTGCAGTGTGATTAGAATTATCGCCCACACTCAGATGAAGCTCCTTAAGCAGCGTCAGAAAAAGGCTCACATTATGGAAATCCAGGTTAACGGTGGCACCATTGAGGACAAAGTTAAATGGGCCAGAGAACACTTGGAAAAGCCTATTCCTGTTGACTCTGTCTTTGCTCAAGATGAGATGATTGACTGCATTGGTGTAACCAAAGGCAAAGGATATAAAGGTGAATTTTTATTTAATCCTTACATCCATTCAAATTTTAGCACTTTGTTTTTCTTTTTCAACAAATCATATCTACATCATTATTTCTACTAGTCATTGAGATATATATTATATATGTATTTTCTTGATGTTCTCTGATTAGTACTTAGTTTTTTTTTTAAAGATTACTCAAAAAGTTGCGAGATCATGCTAATTGGTGTGCTTTTCAGTGGGAGGCCTATGTCCAGGAGTGAACTAAAGTGGACTAATAAAGCGGGTTACGATTTTAGCTGTCAATGTATCTGTTTCCTAAACTATTAGAGGTATTTAAATGAATCCAGTGTTAATCTACACATCAAATTAATGTATGTGCCATATAACATCTGTAAATCGAATATTTAACCTTTTATAAGCTTATTCGCACTGAACCAAAAGAGAGTTACAATTAATAAATGACTAGGTGTTAATAAGTTCATGAGCATAAGTTTTCTCTAACCTTTATTTTTCTACACTAATAAACTATTATACACAGGTGTCACTTCTCGTTGGCATACAAAGAAACTGCCACGTAAAACACACAAGGGTCTCCGAAAGGTTGCTTGTATTGGAGCATGGCATCCTTCAAGAGTGTCCTTCACTGTGGCCCGTGCTGGTCAGAAGGGCTACCACCATAGAACTGAGATGAACAAGAAGATTTACCGTATTGGACAAGGTAAGGTACCCTCTATTACTTGAAATATTCCAGATAGTCAAGAGTTTTCTCAATTGTGAGGTTACTTAGATTTTTTTTTCTAAATAAATTCTTTTGATATATTAGTAATCTTAGTGACCTTTCAATTAATAAAATGTATAGCTATGATTTCTTGCAATGTATTTTTGCATCAACCCATAACTACCAAATTTTTGTTTCACTAAATGCAATACTACTTTCGAGTTAAGTAATCAACAGAGGTACCAAAAAATAACTTTATTGATAATAACCTTGGAATAAATAAAAACAAGAAGCTATAATGTCATTTCAACTGTGGTTCAATAAAAAATTCTTTCCTTTTTTAGGTATCCACACTAAGGATGGCAAGGTCATCAAGAACAATGCTTCTACCGAGTATGACTTGTCTGAGAAGTCAATCACTCCCTTGGGTGGTTTCCCCCACTATGGCGAAGTTAACAACGACTTCGTTATGATCAAGGGTTGCTGCATGGGACCTAAAAAACGTGTCATCACTTTGAGAAAGGTGCATTTTATATACAATTATTACTAATTTTGATACAAACTTGCATGTCTCTTATGTTTATGATCTTTTTTTTTTCATTTAAAATTTGCTGCTTTTATCTCTTTGTGAGGTTACTTTTAAGGTATGAAGTAATGGGAATTAATGTAATGTTTCTGTTGGTAAGAAATGCCTGCCCATGACCTTAGAGATATGAACTTTGAGTAAAAAAGTCCTTTGCCTCATCAGTGCTACAATAATTTCGCTTGCTACAGTAATGCTAGATCATCTGTGTAGGTTTAAATTCTATTAACCCTTTATAAAAGCACCATTTAATAAAATTAAGGAACAACTTTTTACAGGAAATGCTATCATAATGACTTTATTATAATGTTTAACTAGTATTTTTTCATTCCAGTCCCTGATCGTTCACACCAGGAGGGTCGCGTTGGAGAAGATTGCACTCAAGTTTATAGACACATCTTCCAAGTTCGGTCACGGTCGCTTCCAGACGCCGGCTGACAAGGCTGCGTTCATGGGTACATTAAAGAAGGACCGCATTCGTGAGGAGACGGCAGCTACCGCCGCGCCTGCTCCCGCCGCCGTACAGTCCTAAATTTAACCTAAGGACAAATAAACTAAAAAATCTATTAAGTTGTTTTAATCATTTTAAAAGTAGGCTTATCAAATTTTAATGTTCGTAAATGTTATGGGTAGGTAGGTACGTACGCAAAGCTAGTGTCTTTCCCACGTAACCACCCAGGTGGTATCCACAAAAGATAATAGTTCCTGGGCAGCAAAATAAACCCGTAAATACATATGTTCAAAATGGGCAATTTTGGCCTTGAGAACTATAGCTGATATTTTTTAATGCAATGATGCAGTTTCAAGTGTGCTTGTGGAAATTGAGCGAACTGAAAACATTCATTTTTTACTGGGTGTGTTCGCAAAATGTTAAAATAATTAAATATTGTATGCCTCTTGAGATTGTTAAAGCATTGATCTTTTTAATAGATCAATGTGTTTAAGCTAACAATTTAAACGGGTAACATGATGCTTGTATAGAATATTTGCATAATTAAACGGTATTAATATAATGTAGGTACATTTCAACTTTTGTAATTGGTAATAGTCAAAACTAGCTAGCTTCGCCTCGTGTTTTCCGAAATATGTAAGTGCAAAAAGTCGCTTATGTGTATTAATTTTAAAAATCTTGGATTATACCCTGAAGTTCAATCCTTTTTCCGTGAGTGAACAAACAAGACTGCCGTATCAGCAATATGGGGTCCCCGGGCTACAACGGCCCTAACATATATGTAAGTAAAAATTCGTAGGCTGTGGTAACAATAGACGTCCAGGGTTAGACTACAATGTTTATGTTCGTTAAGTTTGTGTGAGTATAATAGGCATGACCCCTGTGTTGCTATAGGTCGTTATGCCATCGGACCCTGTGGTTATACATCGCGTATAAACATAGGACCGCTGACTTAGCGTTGGCCGCCCGGCGTCGTGGACGCATTCCTTAAGATAAGAGCGCCGATCGAGGCAGTAGGTTAAGTAGTTTCACTCACTCTAGTTTTAACGACAGTGCATCGTGCACGTTAATTATAATTCATTTTAATTTGTATTTTAAATAAATTAGTTTTTAAAAACATAAATCGAGCTTCATTAAATTTAACTGGCGCAGCCGGTAGGATCTCGTGCGCGTTATAGGCTGTGCCATTCCGTAAAAATCCTCAGATTCGCGGAAAACCGGAGGTTCCAGCCAACGCAGCGCCGAGCACGAGAAGACCACCAAAAAAAAATTTTGTTAAAGAAGATCAAGCCCGGAGTCGACCTAGACTGGAGGATGGGAATGGCGGTAATGTGAGTAGACCTTTTCACATTTTCCTCACCATTTTATCTATTCCGGTTGTCGGCATAGTTGCGTAAATTAAGTTATTTGATTTCCTTAGCGGACAACTAAATCGTGTCTATTAAGTAGTTTAATTCGTAGCGGACAACTAAAATTGTGTCTATTAAATATCTTGTTTAAGTAAGTGTAACTAGCAATTTAATTTAGGTAACTCGATATTTAAGTAATTAAGTAAGTAAGTAAAATGGAACAAATTCGAATGATCCCAAAGGACCTCCTTTGTTTAATACCTAAATTCGACGGAGATGAGGGGCTATTGAATCTATTCCTTAAAAAGGCGACATACATAGTAAAGTCTTACGCGTCCCCTGCATGTCCGCCTGCACAGCAACAATATGTGTTCCATGCTGTTACCAGCCGGCTCGGCGGAAGAGCCGCAAACTTGTTGAGCGAGCGAGAGGATATAGTCACATTCGAAAGCCTTAAAGAAATTCTTATACAGCATTTCGGCGATCCTAGGTCG
Source organism: Biston stratarius (assembly GCA_950106695.1). Lineage (NCBI taxonomy): Eukaryota > Metazoa > Arthropoda > Insecta > Lepidoptera > Geometridae > Biston > Biston stratarius. Next base: position 16,767,194 of record OX467115.1, on the reverse strand, counting down.
GAGGAGTGTATAGCGATTGAGTTAGAGCAATTAAAAATCAAACAAAACGAATCTTATATTGACTTCTGTCACCGTATCCAACACACGCGATCAACCTTATTTGCCAAGGTTAACTTAATACCAGACGAGGGAGTCAAAGCGGCCAAAATGATTGTCTATAACAATTTGTGTCTAAATGTCTTCTTATATAATTTACCAGAGGACCTCATACGTATAGTCCGTCTGAAAGGCTGTACCAACCTTGAGTTAGCCCTAGCGATCGTTACAGAAGAAGTCAACTTCTTGAACCAATATAACTTAAGAAAACAGACGCGCTCCAGCGCCCCATCACAGCCGCGCCCCGCGTTGCCCCAAATAAATACACCAAATACGAACTTTAAATTTGGCATACCCCATGGTCAAGGTTACAGACCATACACCATGCCCAGCCAGCCACATAGGTTTGGCGCTCCAACCCAACAAGGTTTTAGATCAAGTGTTTCGCCCATGCAGCAAGGTTTTAGACCGAATCTACCAGTCCAGCAGCCCACCGGATTTCGATTTAACTCGCCGCAACCAAATTTCAAATATGGAATGCCCCAAGGACAAAACTTTAAATTCGGAATACCACAGCAAGGCTTTAGGCCCCAATTAATGCCGCCGCAGCCCCAGCAGCCGCAGCAACAATTTAAATTCGGTATCCCACAACAGTCAAGGCCATCCCCGTTCACAAGAAGAGAACCGTTTGAGAACACGGACGTATCAATGCGCACAGCGCGCCCGCTACGACAGAACGCGCTAGAAGTACCCGAGACGTATGACGCAGACTACTACTACCCAGAAGAGAACATCGAATCTACTGACGACTACCAATATTACGACTACGAATACAACGCTTCCCAAGAAGAGGACAATGTATTGTGTAATTACATTGAATGTGACCAAAATTTTACGACACAGGCCTCGACGCCACCAGAGAAATAGTACAAATAAATTGTAACGCGCTATATAAATTACCGCACATATATATACCGGAGATAGACAGCTACTTTATGATAGACACTGGCAGTATGAGATCATTTGTCAGTACCGCACTGGTCGAAAGGTTCTTCACGAACTATCTATGCTATGAACCGTTTGAGGTCGTAAGCACGCACGCCCGTAGCCAGCACAACGAGACGATTCTGATACCCATGCTTGATATATTCAGGTGTGGCGGCCAACACAAGTTCTACGTCTATGACGTCGACAGAAGATATGACGGCCTTATAGGTTCAGACCTATTAAAACAATTAAGGGCAAAAATTGATATGGGCAACCAACTCCTCATTACGCCGCATACAGAAATACCCATTATGTACAGCCCTCCACATGAAATAACTTTGGAGCCAAGGACGGAGACACGAGTAGCAGTACCCACCAACATGCAAGATGGAGAAGCAGTACTGGACTACATCGATTTTGGTCCAGATGTAAGAATGCCAAGCGCATTAGTAACCTGCTACAACTCTTACGCTCACACAGTGATCCAGAATGCTTCGGATCAACAAGTAACCGTAACATTCGAAGAGCCAATAGAAGCAGTCCCCTATGAGAAAGAAGAAGTTCCAGTCAACACGATGAACGGCAAGCACGACATCGACAAGCTGCTGAAGAAGAACTTGCAGAAGTTGAGACTAGAACATATGAACGGAGAAGAAAGGAAGAGTGTAGAAGAGTTGTGCTATGGATATAGAGATATATTCCACTGCGAAGAAATCCCGCTCTCCTTTTCAAGTGGAGTGAAGCACGAAATAAGAACCAAAAATGAGGACCCTATCTACATTAGACCGTACCGACAACCACCGGTCTATAATGCGGAGATACAGAAACAAGTCGAAAAGCTGATAAAGAACGATGTCATTAGGGAATCACATTCCCCCTGGAGCGCACCGGTCCACCTGGTGCCAAAGAAGGCCGACGCCTCAGGCGAAGTAAAATACAGAATGGTCATTGACTACCGAAGGCTAAATGAGATAACCACTGATGATAAATACCCACTTCCGAACATCACGGAACTATTCGACAAGCTGGGTAAGGCTACTTACTTCAGCACAATCGACCTCGCCAGCGGGTATCACCAGCTAGAGGTGAGAGAAGAAGACCGGCAAAAGACAGCATTTTCAACCCAATCAGGACATTACGAGTTTACCCGAATGCCATTTGGATTGAAGACTGCTCCTGCCACGTTCCAGAGGACGATGGATAATGTATTGAGAGGATTACAGGGCATTCATTGTCTTGTTTATCTTGATGATATAATAATCTATTCGTCCAGCCTACAGGAACATATAGACAAGCTGCGAAAGGTGTTTGACCGCCTCTGGGCCACCAATCTAAAAGTGACCCTGGATAAGTGCGAATTCTTCAGAAAAGAAGTTTTGTACTTAGGCCACATGATAACCAAAGATGGCCTAAAACCAAACGATGACAAAATCCACACAGTGCTGAACTTCCCCATTCCAAGGACAGCAACCGAGATCAAGAGCTTTCTCGGTCTGGTCGGATACTACAGAAAATTCATCAAGGACTTTGCAAAAATCACGCGTCCGCTCACCAGTTGCTTGAAGAAACGACAAAAAATTGAATTAACCAACGAGTACATAGCAGCTTTCGAGAGGTGCAAAGAACTACTAGTAAATGCCCCGATTCTACAATTTCCGGACTTTGAAAAACCGTTTATACTCACCACGGACGCCTCGGACTTTGCAATAGGAGCCGTACTATCACAAGGCACTTTAGGAAACGACAAACCAATCGCATACGCCAGCCGAACGCTGAACGATGCCGAAACAAGATATAGTACTGTGGAAAAAGAACTACTAGCCATAGTCTGGGCTGTGAAACACTTCAGACCCTATCTCTACGGTAGACGGTTCACCATCTATACCGACCATCGCCCCTTAGCTTGGCTGAACAGTATGAAAGAACCGAACAGCAAGTTAACACGCTGGAAACTCAGACTAGCAGAGTTCGACTGTGACATCGTATACAAGAACGGAAAACAAAACGTTGTCGCTGACGCTTTATCTAGAATAAAGGTAAATGCAAAGCGAAGACGAATCTATGATAGTGAACGTAGGAGAAGACCAGTTGCAAGAAGATATAGACGAGGTCATGAAAAACATACGGCTGTTGAAAGAAGACCTAGCTGCACGTAATATTGAGGACGAAAGTACTGTAACTATATCGTCGGGAACCGACAGTATAATTTCGATACCATCGTCACGGGAACCGAAATCTCCCTACTCAATACCATCACCGAGCAGTGATACACTGACAGCCTCTCTAGGCTCGACCGAACATTCTACTTATGAGACTGACACATCAGGAATACCCATCTTAAATGAAGCAATAGATACAAAGCCAAATCAAATATTGGTTCATACCTGGTTCAGAAATGAAATCTCTACTAAAGATATCTCAAGACCGAAACAGAAGATCCGTGAAGTACACTTACCGGTAGACAGACCAGACCTAGTCAAGAAATTCTTAAAAGAATATATAAATCCGAAAACGAAGTATTTCATATACTTTGAAGACAAGGCTCACCGGAAACAATTCGCGGAAGCAACAATCGCCCTTTTTAAGAAAGACACAGTTAAAATACTAGAATGCACGGAAAGAGTCGTATACGTGGAGAAAGAAGAAGAACAGAAGGACATAGTCCAGAAGCACCATGAAGGAAAAACTTGCCACCGAGGTCAAAAGGAAACACTGACGAAAATCAGGCGTACTTACTACTGGCCCAACATGGAAATTACGGTAGCAACAGTAATAAACAGCTGCGACAGCTGCAAGGCCATGAAATATGATCGGAACCCACTAAAACCGGAATTACAATTGACCCAGACGCAGACCAAACCTTTCGAAGAACTATTCATCGATATATTTAGTATCGATAGCAAAACTTATTTGACCATCATAGATGCTTTTAGTAAGATCGGACAGGCAATTGAAATTAAATCTAAAACAACTCCCGAGGTGATCAGAGCGTTAATCAAATACTTCGCTATATACGGAGTACCACATAGAATAAGCGCCGACGCTGGCGCTGAGTTCAATAACACGCTACTGAAGGAAACCTTACAGCTTTACAAAATTAACTTGCACATAGGAACCCCGCACAACCCAAATTCGATGGGAATAGTCGAGCGATTCCACTCGACACTAATCGAAATATATAGATTGGCCAAATATGAACATAAGGTCACTGATGCCGCGTCAGTAATGACGTACGCACTTATGGCTTACAACCACACGATCCATAGTACCACAGGTATGGCCCCTTTTGAAATAGTTTTCGGTCATACAGACGCAAACAACCCGTTCAACGTGGATTATCAAAAAGATTATACTCAAAAAATGGTCCAAGAGCACAAAAAACGTACAAAACATCTATATGAATATTTGACGAACAAAATAATAGGCGTTAAAGAAAAGGTTAGACAAAAGCGTGGAGGTGAAAGGAAGTTTGACATAGAACAAGACGACAAGGTATTTATAAAAGGAGTCAACGTAAGAAGGAGTAAAGATAAACCTCGATACCAAAAGGCAGAGGTGATAGGAGAAATAAGTAGAAATACTGTCCCAATCAATGTAAGAGGACGAGAGACTAGAACGGCAGTAAAAGACATTAAACGTCCTTCACAGGTACCTGGGCGTGCTCATGGCGATGACAACATGCCAGGGCCTAGTACTTCAAAGGATCACTCACAACCCAGGGATCCTCCCGATAAAAGAAGGTCAAGCGAAGATCAGCACCAACCAATGGACCCTAATAAAAATTCTAGACCTTAGCTTAATTCGGCAAGATTTGGAGTTTAATACAAATAGGTACATGAACTTGAACAAATACATGAGAGAACATTCGGAAAAGGAAGACGTCTTCAATGCAGTAATTCAGATTAAAACACAAACCGATTTTATTAAAGATCTGGCTACAGAAAAACTGAGCGAAATATTGCCTCCCAAAAGACACAAACGCGGCCTTATTAACCCTCGATCATAAAGTTGATTACGGGAAATTTGGACGGTGACGATGCTTTAAGATACGACGCGCTTATTAATAACGTAAAAACGCAGCAAAATGCTATCACTCAAAGATTCACGGTTATCGCTGAAATGTTGGAAACGTTAGTCGACACTACTAATAATACCCAATTAAATTTTATTCAAATCGATAAGGCTATTACTAGCATTAGGCAAAGACTAAATGAAACTTACAGAGAACAAGGATTGTTAAAAATATATAACATTTATACACTGTTTCTACATAATTTTCAAACGCTGTACACTAAGATAAGTGAACTTGAAAATGTAATTGCATTCAGTAAACTAGGAATGCTTCACCAATCGGTTATAAATACCGATGAATTATTAACGATTTTAGAAAATATTGAAAGGCAAAATTATAACCTTGTATTTTCGGCTAGCCTAGAGAACTTAGTTAAAATAGAACATAGTATAAAGCCTAAAATATATGTAAAAGGAAATCAGATAACATTCATTTTAGAAATACCCCTTGTAGATGATAACACTTATACATACTATAAAGTTTTGCCGTTGCCGACAACCAACACCCTAAACCAAATCTCCATCATCTTACCAAAATTCCCATTCCTCCTTGTGAAAGGGTCGAAAACAGTATCGTTGCATTCCCCCTGCAAGGAAGCAGACGAACTCCTATTCCTGTGTGAAGAAGAAGACACGTCGCCCTTCGTCAGAGACGAGTGCGTGGTCAACCTAGTCACGTTCACCCGAAACACATCGAGCTGTACGCCTATCGTCGTCGACATTCAAAACGTCAAAGTCGAGAACATACAACGCGACAGATGGATGTTGTACACCAAATCCAGCACCATCTTGACACAAACTTGCGACGGAGACAGCACTCACCGCACCGTACAGGGCACATACGTGGTTACGTTAGACGACGAATGTGAGCTACAAGTAGAAGGCAGGAAGCTCAGGAGACATTTGGGAATAGCTCGAGATCTACACCTGCCGGCCCTGCCGGTCATCGACCTGCCGGAAATAACACCAAGGACAACCTCCCCAGAGACGAACCTAGTGATCCTGGACAATGTGGAATTGACGAATCTTCAACATTTGACAACCATGTTAAAACAAAGTGAAAGTGACGTGAATAATGAAGGTGTCATCGTTTTGGACAGACTAAGTGTGGGCACAGTCGTATTATTTGCGATACTCGGTATCGCAGTTATTACAGTCTTAGTAAAGAAGTATTACCCGATTCGAAGTTTTCGGATCCGAAATAATCCAACCGAAAACTTCGAAGTTAGGGAGGAAGGCGTTATGCCATCGGACCCTGTGGTTATACATCGCGTATAAACATAGGACCGCTGACTTAGCGTTGGCCGCCCGGCGTCGTGGACGCATTCCTTAAGATAAGAGCGCCGATCGAGGCAGTAGGTTAAGTAGTTTCACTCACTCTAGTTTTAACGACAGTGCATCGTGCACGTTAATTATAATTCATTTTAATTTGTATTTTAAATAAATTAGTTTTTAAAAACATAAATCGAGCTTCATTAAATTTAACTAGGTAGTATGAAAGTCTGGTAAAAGGCCCCCTGACAAATTTGCACTGTATTTCTATTGTACTGTCGCTGCAACGGCAATGCAATGAACCCGGCATCTGCACGGCGATACCATTGCAGAGTGAAAGTACCTATAGAAAATTGTGTAAAACTAGATTCAGATTGTAATTACCTTTTAAACAAACTTATAGGGTCATATCGAGAGAAGTGTCTGTGAAAATAAGCTTCGGGTCCAGTAAGGATAGAGGGTGCTTTACAATGCAATACTAACAACCTGTGTTTATCTTGTTAGTCAAAACTTTGGAAGTTTGTGTATAGTCTTTATCAGGGCCCTACTGAAGTTTTAAGCATAGCAAATAAACCAATGTACAGATTGTACAGTACAGCTGCAGTTCTTCTCTGCTCTGTCTGCTCTCTCTCTCTCACTCTCTATAATAAGTTGGTCCTAAACAACTTATCCTGAAAGAAATGATCTGAACCAGTTAAACCATGGTCAAAATAATAAGTATATTAATCAGGTATTTTTACATTGTATCTTGAGTGTATTTCCGTTTAAAAGTTGATTTAAAAAAAATCCTAATAAAAAATAATAAATAAATAGGTATTTCCAGTTTATTCATTTTTATCAAAATAGTTATTCCTTTTTATGTATCTGATGCATTGAAGAACTATATTTCGCTCTTGCTGCATTTCTTTAGACAGTAATTTTTGAAGAAGCGTTGAAGGTAATTTTATTCTTCGTCGTTGATTTATTTGTGTTCTTCCTTTCACTACCTTTTTTCTTCTCGCATCTATAGTTTTGAACTTTTCCGAATTTGCTGAATTATCTTCTTTCCTTACTTCTATTTTGATTTCTTCTGGCCCACTATCACTGTCATTTCCATTGTGATTCCTTTCCTGATCTGTATCTTTCATTATATCTCCACAATCCATTACAGCATCTGAAGCACATATCTTACCAACTTCAATTTCATTATTGTCATTATGGGTTTCGCCATTGTTTACAGGTGCAGATGTAGATGTCAGTGTAACATCCTTTATTATTGTTTTATCTTCTAATCTACTATTGCTTTGCTTATATTGAGCAGCATTGTGAACAAAATTCATAGAATTTTTGTTTGGTACAGCTTTTTGTGTCATCTTGACACTGCCTTCTGTATGTGTAGGTAGATTGAGAACTATCTTTTTAATGGCATTTTCATCTGGTTTAACATCGCATTTTGTTGCAGGATTAGGTTGTTGTATGGTATTACTATAATTACTTTGAACTTCAGATTGTATGGTATTTCTGGCTGTGTTTACATTTTCAATCTTGTCATCTTCTTCTGAAGAACCATAATCACACATAAGGGAAGACAGAGCCCCACACACTATAGGCTCAGGAGTATCAGGAGTTATTTCAATTTTAGTACATTTTAATTCATCACAATCATCATCTTCAATTTGAACATTTTGTTCTATATTATCATTTTCACTCTCATTGTCACTGTCCATATCCAAATTTAGGATCCCGGCAAATGGTTTTAATTTTTTGTCTTCTGCAATAGGTATAGATTGGTGGTTCTGTATAGGTTTGGGTTTAGCTTTTGGGGTTAAAGGGTTGTTCTTCTTAAACTTGGATCTGAGATGGTTTTCATTTCTCATATTAAACTTTCTTTTTTGTCCTTGACCTGAAATAAGTTTATTAACACAAAATTAATAAGGTTAATTTTAAATAAAGATAATACAAAGTCACTGAGACAATTTGTTTTATATTTCTATACACTGAGCAAATAATTGCAATAATTACATAACTTGTCTATACTTTCAAGATGTCCATTGTCCAAGCCTATGGGAATTCATCTCACTAATAATGTCAAATGTGTAATAGAGGAAGATGAGGGCAAAAGGCCTGCTGGCTGTCCCAAGTATAGATGGGAGGATAAATTGGCTAAAGATCTCCAAGTGCTTATCAAATGCAAATCTCAATACTTGGCATGAAGGAGTTCAAAATACAGAAAGATGCTTTTTAGTGTTTGAGGTCAAGCCAGTATCGGTTGCTCGGCCAGCAAAGTTAGTAAATTATAAACTTGTAAAAATATATTACCTGACTTGTCATCTTGTTCAGTGTTCTGTCTATGATGGTAGTTTTTACTTCTTTCTAAACCCATTTTTTCTCCCCTATCAATTTTCTCTTTTAGCTGTGCTGCCTTTTTATCTATATTTGCTTTAGTGGGGTACTTCTTTCGACGTTCTTCTCTCCATTTCTCTATGTCTTCTGGATTTTTAAGATTAGCAATTTTTTTGTACAGCCCAGTTGAATGTTGCATTTGAATATGTTTAGTAATCACTTTGGGATGAGCAATAAATTGACAACCGTCTATGTTGCATTTCTGTAAATGTATTTATGTACATATATTAAAATCAATACTGCATACCAAATTATTATTATATAAATTATGTTAGTGTGAAGAAGTAACTAGCATGGTCAATATTAGACCAAATCCTGCTTAACATCAGGCAGGGTGGTGTGGTCAAATGTAATCCTTTATGAACAAACAATTTTAAAAAGTAACAAATAATTAACACCAGGAGAAGTTTAAATTAAAAAGTTTAATAATGCCTGTTTAGGTACCTGATGTTGTTGTTTGTGTTTGTTGAGAATATCTTCCGTAGGGAAACCTCTATCGCATGTTTCACACCAGTAATTATCATTGCCAGGTAGATATTGCGGTCTAGGATTATTATATCGTTGCTGTCCACGAGGTCCAATAGCTCCATGGTGTCTCCATTGAGGAATGTGTGGAGGACGATAACCCCATCGTATTTGAGAAGTTTGCGGTCTCAGCATTCTGGGAGGCCCATACATAATTATAGTAATATAAATTATAAACTAATTCGATGAAAGTTACTCAGTAACGCGAAATCAATAAACAACTGCCACACTCCACACCATAGATAAGACACTATATACCAGCTCCACACAATGCAAGGAATGCAAAACTCCAGCGCAAAAATGCTAGTTTTTTTTTAAATTTATTTTTGGCCCTGGGCTAAATGGAATGGATGCCACCTTTCCTTTTTTAAAACTTTAACTATTGTAGCAACTTAGCAAGCGAAACTTTGCGCGTCTCCGTGTCTGCTGTCCGCTATCTGAAACACAGAACCACGAAATTTGCGATATATTTGTATCAAACCATACCATCAAGCCCTGTATCAAAATTAGTTGGCCCAAATGAAGGGCAGTAAAGTAGCTTGCGTTAGCAACAACGAAGCCGTTGTTGCCTCGGCCTGTAGGCTTACGAATCTTTGTTTATACATATTGGTGCCCCAGTATTCCGGGGGCCACGTATCATTGATACGGCGGTAGCTATGCCCCTGATTTGAACATCTTGAAGTTGGCCATAACGCTTTTAATGCGGATCGCCGTATTCGCCAAACGGGAAACTAAATCATTTAGTGCGGAAAAATTGATGATGACACAGATCGAGTGGAAGTGTCCGTTCTCACACTTAACACATTTTGGGCGTGGGAGTGGTCAATTACATTTAGTGTAATTACATGTAGTGGACGCGATGATAACCAAGTGCTCCTAGGTGTGGAGATTACGACAAAAAATGGAACGACCTGACCTGAAACCAACGCTTGAAGCCACAGACCACAGACAGCCCAACCTATTTTAAGCCTACGGAACATCCATTCATACTATGAATGGATGTTCCGTAGGCTTCAAATTTTATACAGTATGAATGGAGGTTCCGTTTAGCTATAGCTCACCATTTAATGAAATAAGCGTTAATGTAATAGTTATTCCCTGGACTTTTGTTTTGTTCGGTACTCATAGTTATACGCATAGAATACAATTTTTATGTACTATTTTGTTTCTAGTATGGTGAAAAATACTTTTCATGTTGCTTCCAAAACATCATCGAAGCTTGTAAACTAGTAAGCAGTCTCTTTTGCTTTACTATAACCTCAGATCAAAAACTACACTAGCATTATTAGACTCCAGCAAGACTTATTTTAGGTAGATTTGACGTACAACGTACGTCACAATTGTACTTAAATTGATTTTCAATAAAGTATTTGGCACTGGCAAGCCTACAAAGAGGTCAAAAACAAAGAAAGTAAAAAAATAACATTGGGCATTGGTAGAATGCACAAAGTGCAATGTCAAAAAACACTTACGCTCTTTATTTAAAAAAAAAACACAAATATAGTTAATATTTTATATTTTTGTTTACAGGCGGATAGCGAAAATTAATACTCGCTAAGCACACAACTAGACACGCTCTATTAATACCTAATTCGTTGTTTTTTTTAAATCGAAGCAAATATGAATAATTCTGCAGCAAAAGTAAGTAACTACATAGAGCTGAAATCGCTATTGGAGTCTTGATTGGATTAACCATTTTCAAATATTTACTAATCTTAATGTTCGAAGTATGTATCTAATGAATTATTTTTACTTTATTTAATTTTACAACCAGGACTTATCTTTAGAGTAACTTAAACCTCACATATGTCAATATTTATTATATCTACATCAGAAATATTTTGAAACTAAGATTACATTTGTTGTATCTTTAATAAATTTGAATAGAAAATACTTTTGTCTAATTAACATTTTTTTTAAATTATAAATAGGTTGCATTTGAACACTGTTAAGCTATAGTGCAGTCTAAGATGGAGCATACTTACCTAGAAGAAACCTATTAACTCTAGATTTGAAGACATCCATATTGTATCTTAGAGTGAACACAGACTTTTGTAGTATAATTTTCTTTTCGAGTGTATGAAAATATTCTTATTCATTTTCCAGGTAGGTGAAATATTTACAGAGGCAGGTGCTGCATTTAACAAGCTTGCAGAAATGACTATGCAGTTACATCCTATGGCTGAAACTTCACCAAGGTAAATACATATTTAATAGGCTTAGAGATCAATAAAGCATTAACTATGCGCAGAAGTCTTACCTGTGTTTTTCAAGATAAAAACATAAGCTATCTATATCCAAATTCATTCAGTCTTTAAAATATAGCATGAAATCTTATATTCACAAGTAACATTTGCATTTATTGCAGTGACTTTATAAACAAGTTATTGTAAGTAAATTAAACTCAATCAACCTATTTGCTTTAGTTAACTAACCACTGTCTGTCCGATTATAATTACTGGTATTGCCATTGAGGAGTTAGATAAGCTCAGAAAATTGTACAGTGTATCCATATATCACCTCCATATTGAATGAGTAATGTTTTCTGTGTAGAGCAAAAGCAGTTGCTGCATCGCTGTGAACCCTAATAAAACAAAAATAACAAATACAAAACCATTCAATTACACTTAGGGAAAAAGTTAACTACAGTTTTGAGAAGCATGGAGCAAAATCTAAAGTCATACAAGATTCGAGTTTTCTAAGATAGAAATGCAGGGACAATTTGTACAGTCAAATCAATTAATTGTACAAATTGTCGATTTAATCAATTGTATAAATTGTTGAATTTGGCATTCCACCAAGTTTGCTGTGTAACATTTCTTATTGTTAAATTTTCCCAGCCTCCAAAAAACACCAGTGAAGAGAAAGATGGTCGAAGAAAGGACCGTCACATCAGCTGCAACTCCAACAACTACCAGTCATCATGCACCCATATCTCAACAGGTCTCTCATATTAATGTAATTTTATAACAATTTCTTTAAATTTCTTAGAATTTAAAAAAGGTACAAAAGTATCACAATATACTAGCTGCACCTCTATTAACCAGTATTAAAAGTAGTTAATACCACTCTTCAAGACTTTTGAATGAATGGTATGCATACATGGCAAAAATGTTAATTAATTATTCTAATGCTACATGAAAGTAGGTTAAAGAAATAAAATAAATATTTTGTCATTTCTATTATTAGTAGCATCAAGAGGTGTGGTCAAACACTAGCTGTAGCTGTACAAAAAAGTAAGGCACTGTATAGGGTCCTGCAACCTGATCCTTTTAGAAACTACATGGCGATACCATTTATTGCTAAGTTTTGTCTAAAATTGTTTAAAGCTACTCATTAGAAGTCAGGTTTGCTAAAAAATTTTTTAATGCATGCTGGTTAGGTAAGTAAAGGAAGCTTCGAGGTGAGTCTGAGGATGATCATGCCAAAGACCAAGCTTATAACTAATCATACCCGATGCCTAATGATAGAGGGTAAGGAGATTGCGTACATTCATGAATACATATACCTAGGTCAAATAGTCTGCATGACAAGTTAAAGAAGTTGCCAGATGCACCGATAATCTGTGGAAGAGCTATGAAAGACTTTATGGAGTGAGCTCCCCCTATACCTAAATTGTGAACTCATGGATGATACACAGACTTGGTCTTTGACAAAAGATCAGCAGACCACATTTGGAGTTTGCCAGCGAGCATTGGAGTGTTGTATCTCGGGAGTCAAATTAATAGACCTGAATGGCCATGTGGCAGTCATCACAGTTTAGACCCCAGTTTGAGAGACCTTAGGGTCAACCCAGATGAAGGTGGTGTGATAAACTAAATGATAAAGACAGTTACTGGACCACCTAAGCTGAAAACTTTGCAGTCTTGAAGGAGGAAATGGAAGCTTTTGTCCAGCAGTGAGACACTACAGGTCAAAATAAAATACCAGTTCAGATTACTGGCCTTTTAACCTAGGTGAACTTAGTAATTTCATAGGTGGTGTGAACAATGTGTATAACTTAATGAAACATTTCAGGTAACATTGAATATGCTGAATGCACAAGAATCTGAAATGGATGTGGACAATATCAACAGTAATGTGAAGCTAGAGTTTGAGTCCAGCACTGAGGAAGTCACTACTTAAAAGTTTGTAATTCTTCTACAAATATATGATTAGGTTTATATCATAAGGAAATATTTATAAATTAAAGTTTCATGAAAAATTTATATTCCCTCAATTATTTGAGATTAAAGTCTTCAAATCTTAAGAATTCTTATCATCTCTTAATAACTACATTAAGTTTATTGCGGCAGTATATAAATTAATATGTACACATGTCTTCATATCTTTATTTTTGTTAGAATTTATGAAGGCTTACATGATTTACTAAAAACAAATATAAGTGTGTTAGGTACACTGAATTTCATTTATTTTCACAATGATAGCTAATAATCTTTCTGTTCCATGAGGACAGTGGAGATTCATACACTTTTGTGAAATTACTTTCTAAAATTTCATGTCCAATAACTGAATCCACTTCACTTCTTATCTTTAACTTTTCATAATACTGAAATGTGCTACCAGATTTCTTAAGTCTTCTTTGGGCTACTCTATAACAGTTCCAGGGCTGCGGTTCTATTACAATTGATCTTGAAATACTTTGAATATACTTTAGAAACTCCAATAATCCTTCATCACCATTATTTATATGAATCCACATTGTTACAGAAAAACAGAAAGTGACATCAAATCTTTCTCTTTCATGTTGTGCTAAATATTTTTGTATCAGATCAGTGTCTTCAATTATGTCTCCAGCTACGAATTTTATATTTGGGCTATCGTTTGATTCTTGGGCTCTTTCTATTAATGTAGGGTCTATATCTATTCCCAGTATTTGAATATCCTTGTTAGAATAAATAGTTTTCAAATACTGATACAACTCCTTGGTTAGGTCCCCTGTATTGCATCCTACATCTAAGCAAAGTATGCTATTTGAAGTTGGCGTCGGGAACATCTGTGGATGAAGTTTGCTTGTTCTTTCTTGAACATCGTGAAAAGAATAATAGTTTATAAAATTCCCAAACTTGACAGCTCCAGGGTCAGTGCCCAAAAATGTTAAATCTTTAGATTGTACATCGTTTTTCATTGTTACAAATAGTGAAAACTAATCTATGTAAACTATAAAATTTATGAACACGACATGACGTTTCTCGTTTTTGTTGTCAACCTCCTTCAGGGTGGCGCGGTCCGAAATATGCCCACAGTGCTAATAATGTCAACAGCGCGTAGGAGAAAAAGCGTTACTAAAACTTTCATAGTGCTGTATATTTAGTTAAACCTAGACCACATTGACATAGGACCGATATCTATAGATGGTATATTAGCAAAAGAGAGAGAGAGAGAGAGAGAGGCATTTAGAGTAGTAGCATAAAGAGGGTTATGAATTTGTTGTTATTAGCGCTCTTGGTGGCAATAAGCTTTATAATAAATGCTAATTAAAATAAATAAGCTTTGCGTATTCCGGACAATGCTAGTTTGAGCTACATTTCTTTGAAATTGTCATTTTTTTATGGCTTCAGACATCTGGTCTGTTTTTACTCGACTAGATTGTTTTAAAATATCTTGATAAAATTGTTAGCAAAAGATATCTAATTATGTGTTTGATTGTCTGTCTGTGATCATTATTAATTACCCACGCGGCTCATGCTGACGATGAGTGTATTATCTAAATATTATTACAAAGGAATTATGTGAACAAATATGAGATAAATAATATCGCTACTTAACTAATATAGTGATTTTTTAAAAACTTCTGTATTTCGAGTAAATAGTTTTTAATATTACTAGTCAACAGATTTGAAAAAACTAACAGGACATGTACAAAATACAATGTTGCGCAGAAATGAGTGGAGACTTCCATCAAAAGCATCGAAGTATTTGTGTGTGCGTAGCTCTTGTAAGAAAAACAGAAATTGTAGGGCCTAAAAGACTAATTTTCAACTCACATTGTACCCGTTTTTTTTCATTTCTGGGTACAGTGCGCTACTTTAGGTATCATCATCAGTGTAGAATAACTGTTGGGCAAATGTTTGGTGAACTCTTTGCATTAAATACTACTATTTTACTCTCACTAGACGCTTTTTTCTTGTCCTTATAATTTCGGCACATTTGATTTATATACATATTGGGCTACTGCTTTTACTTCTATATAAATACATTATTTCCACCATCACTGTTTGATTTTTTTTATAAAACACTTCTTACATTGTCTGTAAACTTAGTACAATTTTATTGTTAGGTAATTAGGTATGTTAGTGTTTCATAATACCTAGGCAAAATAAGAAATATAAATAAAATAACTAAATATTGGTGGACATTTCACACTGCGTCATCTAGCCTTAAACTAAACAAAGCTTTTGCTATGATAACCAAACAACTAATAGAACACTTATTTTACTTATTTGTTAATACATATTTGTATTACATATAGAAGATCATTGTTCCCATCATTATAAACAATGATTACTATGGGCACATTCTGTATAAAAAAATCAGCTTCTTCATACATTTGACAGAAGGTCAACGAACAACAATAAACAATTTATTTTTTCACTACATTAATTGAACTGTGCTTATATAAAAAGTTTTTCATAAAAATTACTACAATGGCTCTTTCTCCGATTAGCATGCCAAAGCTTATAAACACCCAGAAATAGAACAAACATCTATGTTTGTAACATAAATATATATTCTGGGTGGTAATTGGACCCACACCTCTCAAAGAAAGAACGAACGATCAATAAATATTGTAGGGACATTACACACAGCAACATCTGACCCCAAACTAAGCAAAGCTTGAGTCAAATAACTGATAGAATTTATATATATATATATATATACATTTTTTTTGTAAATACATACTTATAATACATAACAGAACACCCAGACACAGAACAAACACTTTGTTTATACCACAAAATGCCTGTCGTAAGTGGGAATCGAACCCACGTCCTACAGCTCTTAAGGCAGATATTCTACCAATGAGCCAACAGGACTGGTTTAGTTAATTTTTAGTAAGTTTAGGTTTGCCGACTAAAACCTTCAAAATGGATCATAATAGTTACATAAAAATATGTTATATGTATTGTTGGTATGAAAATCACTACATACCTAGTATAAAACAAAGTCGCTTTCTCTGTCCCTATATAGGGATATAGGGACAGAAAAAGACACTATCTATTTAAAAAAAACCGCATCAAAATCCACATCAAAATGTGATTGAAGAGGAAGGTTTATATGTATAATAACATCCGTTAAAAAGTAGAGAAATACTGTTATTTTTGAGGTTTATACCCGTGCGAAGCCGGAGCGGGCCGCTAGTGTTACATAAGTGTTTGTGTAGGTATTAATTACTTTTTACTTTAATGAAAACTCACTTATTGTGCGTGTTCACGTTATAATGTAGCCTACCAATCTAGTAGTATTTCCGCAGATATTTCCTCCACACGCATATCACATAAATTCTTCATATTGTCTATAGGCCAGTAAAAATTGCCGTTTTTTTTTATCAACCTCGCACAAAATTTCCGTTCCAATTTTTTTTATCAGGTTTAGGATCACTTACTGATCATAAAATCACAAATTGCTGACTGATCCAGGTGGAGCTTCAAACGCCATCTTGAAAAAAAGTTGTTGGCCGATATCTCGGAAACTATATATCTATGCACTTTAGGGCAAAAGTTATTGAGACCATCATTGTAGAGAATAATTTTTTTTTCTTTTATTTCCTGTAAACTTTTTTGTAAAACCGTAACTATTTATGGCCCATTTAATGAACCGGTTTTTTCTATAGCAGGTAGGTAATAATAATAAGAGTTATCGGCCGAGAATTTTTTTTAAAGATGGAAAAAGCTTCATGCTTTCTCGAATGGAAAGAACTTCGGATAAAGTTTCCAAAACCGGCTTTTGCATCAAGATATATTTACCTACACAGCAAAAAAAAAAAACAAAACAAAATCGTGTTTTTAACAATATGTTTCGAAGAATGTAATTACTTTCTTTTAACGTCATAAAACGTGCGTTGTAGCAAAGCCGCCTGCGCAAGATTGTTAGGTGAGTAGCAATAATCCTGTTAACCTGGATTTTAACAAAATGAAGGATTCCAAGGAACGCTCCCTACGAAGCATTCCTTGAAGAGTAGAAAACGCAATGTCAATGGTTCTGGTGTATTATTTGTCCATAGGCGGCGGTGACTTCTTATCATTTTACAAAAGAAAAAAGAGATTTAGAGTAAAATTTTGTAGCTGGAATGCAAAATAAGTGCTTAAACGGAGAAAATGAGACAGCTTTAGTTCATGTCAAATCACATTTCCAAGCATGCCTGATATACGGTCGTCTCTTGAGAAAGTTCTCCACGCGTGTTAAGGTGTCCCTCGCGGTCTATTTACCACATAGTTTTTGCCGCGTTCATGCAAAATATGAATAAGATTCCTCGTCTGCTGGCTTTTTGCTTAATTAACGCATCATTGAGTATTAAGAAGTGTATAGAAAGGGATTTGGAAGTGTGTTATGTGATAAAAGTAGATATGTTCGTAGAGGCTGATTAGCTGGTCCTATCTAGTATTCATATTAACCAAGTTCATTGACATATTGAAGTTACGGCATTCTAGTTGGGAGACAGTTTGACTGCCAATCTGTATATCCTGGGTTCAAATCCCACGGCAGGTAACTGTCTTTTCTAAACTATTTGCGTATAAGCTAGCGTTTTAAACGGTAAAGAAAACATCGTGAGGATACAGGCTTATCTGACAGACCTTAAATATTCTCGTAGATTTGTAAAGTCTGCCAACTCGCACTTGACCAGCGTGGTAGACTATGTCCTTACCCTTCTCACAATTGAGCTAATCGGTTTCTCCTAGGCGAGCGTGCCCCATCGTAGACTGCATCTTCGCTTAACATGAGGCGAGATAGCGGTCAAACGCATCCTATCTTTAATATATAATTTAAAAAAAAAACAAGGAGAAGAGCCCGCACCGATAATAATGGGACAGTTCTTAAAAGCACACATGGGCTGACACATTTATATACATATTGGAGTTTTCTTATGCGTTTATAGAACATGGATGTACAAAGTGGTAAAGGTTAAATATTTAATTATTTGGTGTCTAACAAATAATACAACGCTATGCTACAGGTTTCGCAATATTAATCTTTTATTAATATTCAGGGCCAAACTTTTAATCGTTTATTCGAATAGGTTTACGGATGTCATTGTTCGAAGTTGGTCATATTACTCTGAATACTTATGCATACGGTTCGAAAATAGAGCCTTAAATCTCCGCGAAAGAAAACTGGTTAGTTACCATCCGCAAATCGAAAATCTGTCAGTAGACCGAAAGTATATAAAGTAAGGAACTTGTTTTAGGATCATTTGAAATGTTACATTTTAATTCAACTTAATGTGTTACAATAATTAAGCACAACTTCACTTAGTATAATTCTTCTATCAGTTGTGGCTTAGCGTTTGACTACAATTTCTCAGGATGTTAAACTAACATTTTATAAATACTTACACTTATTTTTAAAACAAGTATTCAGAAAAGTTAGTGAAACTATTACAATTTAATAAACAACAACTTTAGCCGCTTTGATCAAACTTAATTTTACCTTTTCAATAAAAAAACATCATATCGTTAGTGTAGGTAGGTACTCTTCCACCAAACTGCAGAATAAGACAACATTACACCCTGTGCACGCGCATATTGATGTTATACCGTGAGAGTAAGTACACTACTTTCGGATGCAAGTGCAGTAAATCGACTGAAACCTAACCTGCGAACCGCGTCGTCCCCGCAACATACGCAGTGTCCAGTAATTACGCTTCTACACACACGTAGACCAGGCGCTTATGACGACGGTGCAACTTGTAATAGATATGTGTCTCTCTTTTTACCGTGCATTTTATCGGAGAAATTCACTTGGAAAATGGCTCTCGATCATTTTCAAGTTCAGTTACGTAAGTGCGCGTGCGGAGAATTGGTGCGGAATAGCGGATGTTTGGTGGTGCTCGACGGCGAAGTGGCGCGCGGTTATAAGCCCTCACCCGCACCAGTGGCTGTCAGTTGCCGTTAGACCACCCTCGTACACGTCGATATTTAGTTTTTAGTGCAGTGTGTGAAATCTATCAAAATGTGCACCGCGTTCCGGATATACGTCGTGTCTGTCATCTGTGTCGCCATAGCTTCTGGTCATGTTCACGGACGGAGATCCCGCAGGATGGACGCAGACGACTATGCACAGAACGAAATCGACAGCGGGAGAGCCGAGGAGAGTTCCTGGTGGCCTTCTGCTGAGTTCAGCATCCTGCAGAAAGTTTACGATGACTGCAGTTCGCATAAACACGTGTCGATGTGTCTGAAGGGCAAGGCTTTGACGGCACTAACGAGAGCAGTGGAGCAGGTGAAGCTAGTGTGAAACCAGTTGTGAAATGTTGCCGTGAAGTGAACAAGTGGATATCTAATGCTGTTGTTGTGTTGTACAGGAGAACGTGCAGCTCACCGATGGGTTGACGCTGGTGAAGCAGGCTGACGCTCCCTCAGCGGTCGCGGAGCCTCGCTTCTTCCCTGGGATGTCGACTGAAGACAAACTTGACACAATGTTGCGCACTAAGTTCGAGCAACTGATCGGCACACATACCGTCAATATGGATCTCGCCTCTGAGGGTAGAGGTAGAGGTTAGTATTTTTGCTCCTAAACGTTTTTCGTATTGTAAATATTTTAGAATTAATGAACCTCATGGTACTATTTCAGGCAAGAAAGTCCTACCATACCTGCTGCTGGGCATCTTCACGACTATCAGCATCGTAGGAGGCATGGCGTTGAAGACACTGGCAGCTATCGCCGGCAAAGCCCTTATCGCCAGCAAGGTGGCGCTCACCATCGCTGGTATCATCGCCCTAAAGAAACTGTTCAGCCACGACAGTTCGGCCGGTGAAACTACATTCCAGGTTCACGCAGATGGACACCATAGGTAAGCGTTAGCATCGTGAGAACATGTAATGATATCGAATTAGAGCGATTGTTATTTGTTGCTTGTTGAACTATCGCGCATGTTTCAATATACTCTTATCTTTTTTAATTCTAGTATTTAATTCGAAGGCGGAATCTGTATGTGGTGAGGCCAGCGAAAACCGGCGCGGTGGATCCCTATTCTTACGGTGGGGAGGCGACGGCTGCGACCGCGTAGCTGGCGCCCGGTCGGAGAGCTGGCGCTGCCCGACCCGCCGCGCCATTACACAAAAACCTCAAACCAAAGTAATGTCCTCGCGGGCATCCTCCTCGGACGAACTCGTCGTCTACTCTCGTTCTCAAATCTATGTCAGTAAATTATTTAATGTAATTTATTTATTTGTGACTGTTGTATGTTTAATGTAAATTAATGAACTAAAGTGATGTAAGACATAATATTAAAAAAACGTAACACTCAATCTAGTTTCGTTTTCAAACGCTTACCTTAAATACCTATAGTAATAACTATGTTTTAAGCTTCTAAGGAATTTGATGGGATAAATTCAGACCGGATACTGGACGTGACAAATGATGGTAACAACAAGCTAGATGAAATATTTGTTGATGGAACTTTAAAAAAATAATACGCGGACTTAGTTGTGTAAAATTACACAACAATCTTTATGAACGAATTTTTGAATCAAACTCGTAATATCGTGCTGTGGCAAATGTTAATAAAATAAATAGGATATCCTATTTATTTTACTAACATTTGCCAATGTTAATAAATAAATGTACGTTTAATAGTATAGGTACATACTTAAATTCAACGCATGGTTAAATCCCTGCTATTTATGAAATGATTTATGTCTATAAGTCATAATAGCTTTGCCCCGCAATTTTACCCCAGTTTTTCAGGATTAAAAAGTAGCCGATGTGTTAATACAGAATATAATCTATCTAAGTTCCAAATTTTATCTAAATCCGTCGAGCCGTTTCGTCGCGAAGAAGTAACAAACAAACATACATACAAACAGATAAACTATTGCATTCACATTATTCGTGCGATATAGGTATATTGTCATGACAAAAAATCCCTACTTAGATGTAGTACAAGCTACATATAAGTAGTGCGTGCGCGTATTGAATAGACATTGTTATAATTATTGATACAATCCGCTTTCTTTATGCGCTCTAGTAGAGGAGAGTCCGAGAAATGTGTCGAGATTTTCCGTTAATGTGAGCACTAGGCTACGGTTATGCACGTGGAAAGTGGAAAGTTGTAATCGATTCACTGCACATGCACGAATGATGCTACAACACACGTAGCCAGATGTTTATGTATTCTGAAATATCCATGGAATATCTAGGGAATGGAAAATGCTAAAAGCTGCAATTATTACTAGGTGTTAGATCTACTAAGTAGGTCGTGTAGGTCGATACCACCACAGTATTAGATATTTCACCGCCAAGCAGTAGAGCTTAAATATTACTATGTTACGGTTTTAAAATTAGTGTAACTTGTATAGCTTTGCTTATAGCTAAGGGGAATGTAATGCAGCTTTTGTAGTTATGATAGTTATCGCGATTATTTGGCACATCGAAGGAAGTGGGTTCAAATCCAAACAATGAGCTTGAGCTGCCAGAGAAGGAAAACTTTGGGAGGTAATCTTTTTAGTACTCTGGTTAGCTTCCACTCTCAAGTTGAAAATCTGCTGCCAAGCATCTGACGGTGTATTCCAACAACCTCAATAATTGTGAGCTAGTACTTACCATTCAAGGTTAGGAGTATTTATCATCTTCGACCATAATGTCATTTAATATCAGGTGAGCTGTGATCAAACACCTGTCAACCATAAATAAGCTAGCGAAATTACTGGGCTACTTACTATATGTAACTAATGAGATGAACTACGAAAGTTTCAAATTATGAACGTCAAAGCGGCGATGCCCTGGACATTTCTGTTATTCTAAGTTCTTTCTACTACCACAATGTCATGGGCAGGTGGTATCTCTTACTAACAGGAGAGCGTTTCTTTCATTTCATTACTTAAGCATAAAATATATTATAGAAATACCAACTATTTTGTGCATCAATTTGTGTAATGTCTATTTGCGTTATGCATTTAGAAGTGATTTCAGTACGCGTGTAAATCTCTGCAGCAACATTTCCTGCTCATTTTACGTCGAGTCAAAATAGACGCAGGTAATTCTAATGAAACGTTAGATTGGCCGTCGGCAAACTATGCAGACTGCGCCATTTTACAGCGAGGAACTACTGTGGCGCCCGTTTGTTGGGCCGGGAAGGTCAGCTCGTTGATTAGCCGTGCGCCGGTAGAGGCCGACCACAGCCGCGTTTGTGAGGCCCCCAACGCTGTTTATAATGCAGATATGTGTTTGCCCAATCGCTGCACGCTAGACTGGCTATATGGCATCGCTAATGCGGCTGGCGTCTCTTTGCATACGCAAATATAGGGCGGGCGGACCGACGCTGATTAAGCGGTGCGCCGCCAGTGACGTCCGCTTCATTTCTGCGCTACGAATTGCGTGTCACTTGATTAGTTTTCAGAGGATGGACAACAAGTTGGATACGTTTAACTAGCGAGTCACAGTTTCTTTGTATTAGCCCTTGCTAAAATGCTTAGTACAATATGATTTGGTGATTTATAAGCTAACTTTTGTGTTTTAAACACATAATTATGTTTATCGACGTGACTAACTCGTGCACACACGGCTATTGCATGTCTAAAACGTCGAGGTAAAACTAATTTGAAAGTATTTTGTTCGCGACTAAGTCCCAAACATAATTACAATCATTTAATACATACATACACACTCACACTGCATACTTACTTGACTAAATTTGCTTATCTTAATATTTTGGATGCATGTTTTAAAACAATAAAGATATTTAAAAAACACTTAGTAACTAGAGGTCATAGCTCCGTTTTAATTATTATTAGTACCTACTTACGAATGCCAGCCTAATTGTAGCATTTACTTACATACCTTAAGGCCTTAAAATTATTGTTAATATTGTCTATTTTTAATCTTAATCGATTTGATCGATTTGTTTTGTATTGATAGATTTCTTTGTTACCAATTTAAAAAAAAATTACAAATACATACCGAAATCACTACATGTTGAAACTAAGATTAGCAGGAAGAGCAATAAATCTGTCCAGCTTATTGAAGAATATATCTAGAATCGGGCTATAACAACACGTTCATAACCTGAGCTAAAAAAAAACTAGTACAGATAACTTTGCAGAGCAAATAAGTGTAGTGGTTGGTGATCAACAATTTCGCATGCCATACAGGAACACGCACAAAAATACCTCGATGTATTTGTGTGACGTAAGGTTTTGATGTATTTGTGAGAGTATTTACAAAATGTAGCATCAAGGAGACCTTATTTTCTCCACAACGTTATATCTGTATCTACTACATTTTGGAATGTGGTTAGTAGGTAACTTTATACATACGCTAATAAATAGATGTTTTGTACTTTAGGTACTTTACTATGGAAACTGACGTGTTTTGACTTGTTTTTGTTTTACTTATGCGGGATTACTAACTCACCCCGCGCCCACGCACGAACCGCTGTTTTGACGTGAGAGGCGCGCAGTTGCCCGTAGTGCGAAGCAAGTCGAGGCCGCGTGCGTTGTACTCTGCTTTAGCTCATTGAAAACGGCCACCGGATATGGCCGAAACTGTAGTCGAAGTATCCGACATAATTAAACGTGAGTAACCGCATAAGTAAAACAAGAATGTTGATACTTACCTAAATAGACAGGGTTATATCGGCTCATGATCTGTAGGACGTCGGTTCAATTTCAACACTGGACAAGCTTTTTATGTGACGAGCATTCATTCCTGATTTCCTATAGTACGAGCTTTGCTTAGTAGTGGCTAGATAGCGTTGTGTGAAACGTCCTGCGAGATTTATTTATACTGAGTACGTTTACTATACTTAGAGGTTTCCCTGTTACTCATGATCGGTTAGATAGGTACCCTGGGAATTAGTCCATACAGCAGCTAAATTATCTCCTTACCATCTCGTCAGGTGTCGCGCTCGGCGTCAATAGTTGATGCTTGTCTACGTCTCGAATTAGGCCACTTGACGGTGCCCATGACTTGGCGGTGTGTACGTGTCGGAGATTTCCGGCAAATGGATGTTAGTATAAATAGAAATAGCTATGTACTAGCTAGGTTTAAGTACCGAATAAGCTACGAAATCAGAGTAGCTATACCTATCTATACTTCTCCATTAATAAAGCGTGGTCTCTCGTTATATAAAGTACTAAACACATTATAGGGTTTCCAATATAACAAATATTGAGCTTTTTTATAAATATGCTATAGTCGGGAATTTAAAAAAGTGAATATAAAAAGACACTGCTTTGGGTATGAATTTTGCGCAATATTTTGTGGTCCATCCACGTGACTTTTTTTTTCTAATACGAATATGTAATTAAAATAAAACTGGTATTCATTACGAGTATTAGAATCACTACATATTAGGTCTGTTGCACAAAATTCACACCCAAAGCAGTGTCTTTTTTCGGTTATATGACATTCTATCAACGCAATTTGTAATAAAAACCTTTCGTAAATTTTTGATACTAAAATAAAAATGAATCAGCGCCCAAGCAGGAACAAATGAAAACTGAAGCTATATGGACCACTGAACTATATTTAAAACATGCCAGTGTTCCATGTTGCAATACTCATGTGCTTGACGGTCTATTTTTATGTTAAAATGATATCAAAAACGTGAGTGCACTAGATCTGATATAAACATTTTATAAATAACTTTGTTTTTGTATACATTTATTTAACTCGTTGTAATTTCTACAATGAATAGCTAAACTAGTTCGATAAAAAAAATATTTGGCGTGATGACAAAATCCAAAAATGGCTACAATGTTCATATGTGTACATTTTATCTACCTCATACCGAACTCAGATCAATAAGAGAACACAAAGTGGGGCATCAATGAGTAGACTAAAGGTCAATACAAAATATTATCTTCGAAAAATAGTCCATACTTTAAGTCTAGTCCATATAGGTATGCCGTTGCTCTATCATCACTATCTGTTATCACTATAACACGTACCTAACTTTTATATGACTAGAAATAAAAACAATACCTTTATAACACGAGGAAGAACATCAAGGAACGAACACATAGAACATCATACTACGTGACTCGTATAGCGAAGTTACTTTACGGGCGAACGGTCAAAGTATCGGACATAAACCTATTTTGTTCTCTTCTTATATTGGATGTGCCCCCTTCTTCGCCCGCTTGCCGGACCCCGTGCGGGTTAGGGGTGTCTAAAAAGAAAACATGAGAAATTTGAGAATTTCCAATGGAACACTCGAACTGTCCAACGGTACGCGAGCACTGTTGTGAAATTTTGTAAACCGAGTACAGCGCACTTTCCGACATTCACACGCATCTAACCGTTTTTCGTTTGAATATGTTATAAACGAGCAATCAGTACATGACACCTCATTAATGCAGTTTTAATGCAGTTGGACGGTAATATTATTTATATTAATATACTTATTAGTGATTTACTCATTACTTACGCGGAACATGATAGCAAAACGTAAGATTAACTTACTTCAGCAGTTTTTAAGTAAGTTGTGGTGGATATATAGTGGTGATGGACGCCTGGTATAGAGGCAACCCATGAGGGAGTAAGCCATACAGCTTTATATGCTTGGGGTGTAAAAATCCGGAAAAAGGGTCATTGTCCACATCATTATGAAAAACTTTATGGGCACAACTCTAAAGTCACAAAAAATCATATCAATAATTATTGAATTGTTTATTTACTTTATTCACCTTTTTTCTATATTTTTTTTTGGACATCGCTAACTTTAATAGCTGTACCATCATCTTTGTCCATCTAAAGGCTGTCTGGAAGAGTCTAGGCGATAAGGCCGCCATTGTACTACCACATATTAGTCGATGTTGTTTTGTTATTATTTTTTATCTTTTTTCTTTATCCCTTTTTTATGTTATAATGTATCAATTGTTTGTGTACAATAAAGTTATATGCTAAAATCAACTGCTTCATGCATTCTTTTTGATAAAAGACAACTTCCTTTTTTATAGAACTGATTTTTTTTCACGTTTTTATGTAGTAAAAGTTATTTATATTTATGATTTATTACTATTTTTTTTAACTCTCATTTTGGATATTATTATTTTACATTGTTTTGTTTTGGACTGATCCAAGAATGAGTTTTTTTTCTTTATTTAATTTTTAATTATGGGTGTAAAGACCCTCTTTCGTAGCTCAAGCTTATACCCTGTATGGTTTGACTGTGCTCTAATGAAGCCGATCTTTGTTTTTTTTTTCTATTATTAAAAGGCTATGTACTGGGTTTAATGAGTGCAATATGAAGGCTCGCAGCCCTGGAGTGACCGTAATGTGAGGAAACTTCCGTACGTGCCAAAGCCATTATTGCAGTGAGAAAAGTTCATCAATTTCATTTCTAGTCGCGAAGTCGCCCCTGCCTTTACCTAACACCGGCCCTGATGTTTTCAGTAAGGTAACTATTTTAATAATAAAATATCTTTACGTTCTTCTTCAAATAACACGTCAATAATTATTTAACTAGCCATCCACTTCAGCTTTGCATATTTTCCAAATTATAATTGTTAAATAGATGTTTTTACTTTTGTCACTTTGCAATGGCATTGAATTTTTTAACCGATTCAAAAAAAGAGGAGGTTCTATGTTTGACTGTATGTATTTTTTTTTAAATGTATTTTTACCGATTTCTCCCCCATTTGTGGACCGATTTTTTTGTTTGCGCAGCAAGACTAGGCTGCG
Source organism: Biston stratarius (assembly GCA_950106695.1). Taxonomy (NCBI): domain Eukaryota; kingdom Metazoa; phylum Arthropoda; class Insecta; order Lepidoptera; family Geometridae; genus Biston; species Biston stratarius. Next base: position 16,740,077 of record OX467115.1, on the reverse strand, counting down.
CGCGTTTTGTACTCGACTTTGTCTCCACGATAAAGGCCACCGGATGTGGCCGAAACTATAGTCTGAGTTTCCGATATAATCAAACGGAAGTAATCCAAGTAAAAAAAAAGGTATATGGTTAACTGGTAGGTATGTTACTTAAATATGAATTGATTTAGATTTCTCAAGGTAATTGTTTTTTAATATTTTGTATAAAAGAAATTAAATATAAAATTAAAAAAAACCCCGAGACGCTTAGAATACTCCCGACTAATTCACCTTTCAAACAAAAATAAATCAAAATCATAATTGATTCATCCGGGAGCTACGATGCCACAGACAGACACACACACAGACACACACATAAAAACACGTCAAACTTTAACACCCCGTCGTTTTTGCGTCGGGGGTTAATAACTAAGATTAAAGATCTATTTACTTTGATAATAATTAGTAATGAGTAGATACTAAAGTTAATCTCGGGTTCGTTCCGATATTGTTGGAATTTTGAATTCGGTACTCGGAAAAAACTTTATAATAGAAGAAAAGTAATTACAGACAATTGGAAAAGTTTTTAAATGGCTGAAATTCACGGAAAACTTGAGCAATTTTCTTTGATGTTTTTATTGCAATCCAGGAAATACGTGCAGCGGTTACACGTGAACTTTGCGGTTATTATCTACTACCTAATGCGTTTATTGGAATCGTAGCAGTCTAGTGGAAAAGTCACACTAGTGAAAGTTGCGCGCACGCGAATCGAGCTGTCCAATGAAATTATTAAAATCAAGCACATTTCAAATTGTAATGATTACCGATTCTAATTTTATAGGAATATTATTATTTTCTTAAACAGGTTAGTAGGTATATATGTATTGTCTTATATTTTTTTTGGCCATAGATATATGTCAAGTTTTTAATTTTATTTGAAATATAGCTATTATTCAGTATTTATTTACTATGAGAATAACACAGACGAGTATACAGGGTTATAAGTTTGGCTGTACCTACTTAGTCGACAGGAGGTCATTGACTTATCATTATTAACAACTTTTACTACAGGCACTACTTTGAAATTAGCCTTTTTTTAATATTCAAAATCGTTTCGCGTTTGACCACACTCTGCCTGATGTTAAGCAGTAATGCGGTCTAAGATGGAGCACGCTTACCTAGAAGAAACCTATTTACTCTAGATTTGAAGAAACTCATATTGTACCTTACAGGGAACACAGACTCCGGCAAAGAGTTCCACAACCTCGCTGTGCGAATAAAAAAAGTGGAATCAAAACGCTTTGTGTGTACATGGGGAACATCCACTATGTACGGATGACGTTTTGGTCGCGTTTGTCTGGCCGTCCGGTAGTAGAATGGTGCAGGGGGAACCAAATTGTGCAATTCAAGTGCACACTCTCCGAAAAAAATATATATGAAAATATATATATATATAGCTATAAAATATCAGCTGTTATGAACTTTTTTTTTTGTAATTTTATTGTAATTGTTTTTAATATTTTTATGTGTATTTTGCTTTACCTACAAGAGCTCACCGGAAGACCAGCGCTGGTCATACAATGTAGTATGACCAGTATTATACTGAGATGAGTCCCTATTTTGTAACTGTCTGTCTCTGTTTGTTTGTTTTTGTAAGATGTATCATAGAAAAAAAAACTTTTTCTATAAAACAACTTTTTCATGTTTTCAGAGTTATGCCCATAATACAAGTTGTTCTTAATTGATGAGAAGAATGACCTATTTTTGTCTTAATAATCCCTTATAAGCTTATAAGCCCTGTTAGCATATTGTGCTAACAATAATTATAATAAATAAATATCGTAGGATTTTATACACAGCGCCATCTAGCCCTAAACTAAGCAAAGCTTTTACTATGGGAACTAGATAGCTGATAAATTACTTCCATATTTTTTTGTAAATACATACAGAAGACCCAGATACAGTATTAACACATTTATCGTCATATAAATGTTTGTCCTGGTGGGAATCGAATCTACGCCCACAGCTCTCGGACAAGATATTCTACAAATTAGCTAATAGTCATAATAGGGCAGTCAATATGCTTGGTTTAAGGTGATTACAACGTTCTCAATAATATTTTATTGTAATTTTTCTTTATTTTTAACATCGTACTTTCTGCTATTGTAAAGTATATAATTTTTTCAATTGACTTATGATAAAAACAAGTAAAATAAGTCGTGGTCATACTCAAAGTGACATAAACAAAGTCAGAGTCAACTGAGTCAAGCTAAGTATCTTTTATTAAATAAATAATTATAAAACTGACATCTTAAATGAGGCAGCAAACACTTTGAGGATGATTTTTGTTTATTGTTGACATGCTATGTATTTGACCACAGCTCGCCTGATGTTAAGTGATGGTATGGTCGAAGATGTAAACACACCTATCCTGAAATAGAACTGGCTCTCAACTGAGGCTACCGGAACACATCGTTGATGCTTGCGTCAGGTAATTTTTATATTTATGATTGACAAGCTTGATGCTTGACCACTGCTCTCCTAATATTAAGTGACGGTGTAGTTGAAGATGGTAAAGCACACCTAACCTGGAATGGAACTGGCTCTCAAGTGAATCTGCCGGAACACATCGACATCACACATCATCATCTTACGTGGTGGTAGATCTCCTTAGCAGGAAGTCGTCTAGGTAGGTAACACCGCAATACCAGATATTCTGCCGCTAAGCAGTAGTGTGTAAACATTACTGTGTTCCAGTTTGAAGGGTACTGCAGCTAGCGAAATGACTGGACTGTTGGGACTAACCATCGAAAGTCTCAAAGTAGTGAGCGCCAGAGCAGCGATGCACCGGAATTTGTTTTGCTATTCTGTGTATTGCTGCAATGGTCATGGACATGCGTTATCTCTTACCATCAGGAGAGCGAATCGTTCGTTTCATTACTATTACATACCAAAAAAACATCGAATTGAGATCGAATTTTTAACCCCCGACGCAAGTACAACGGGGTTTGTACAAATAAGTTTGACGTGTCTGTTTATGTGTGTATCTGTCTGTGGCATCGTAGCTCCGGACCGGATGAACCGATATATTTTTTTTGTTTGATCGAATGGTGAATTTGTCGGAAGTGTTCTTAGCTACGTATGATTTTGTGTCGGGATTTTTTAAATTTTTAATAATATATTAATATTACAGTCATAAAGTTGTTCTCTTGAATCGTCGTACGACGATGGTAGCAAGTACAATTCTGTGAGCGTATCTAACGGTTGGGTAAAGCTATTATCTGTAATTTTCTGCGTGCGCGCACTGAACATATAATTTAGTATCTAATCAGTGCAGTGGGGCACGCCGCACGCCGGTGCACTGTATCTCATATAAACAACAGTAAAATGTAAATCGGAACGGTTTAAAGTAAGGTGTCAAATTGTTATCAAAAACATAGTGCTTTTTATTTGTATATCGTTATGTAGTTTTTTTAAATAAAACAAAGTCCAGAGCATCTTCAAGTGCTCAATTTTTTTTTCTAGCATACTTTACCTTTAAAGCCGTGGTGGTGCCGGCGTAATAATAGTACCCCACCTTCTCTACCCGTGGTTGCCGTAAGAGTCGGCTAAGGGATCTAATCCGGAAGATAGGCAGCAGCGTCTTCTTTGAATAACCACACCCAACTGCGCTCGCCAACCTGCCTGCCAAGCGTGGCGAGTATTGGCAAAACCCCCCCTATGGGGGAGGCCTATGTCCAGCAGTGGACGTCATACGGCTGATGATGATGATGATGATACTTTACCTACAAAAATTTTTCTTTCTGGGTGGTAGATCCCTATCCAAGGAGGTCGTCTAGGCATATACCGCCGCAGTATTCAGATATGCTGAGAAGCAGTAATGTGTGAATACTACTATTTTATTTTATAGCTAGCAAAATTACAGGGCTAGTCTCTCAAGATGATGAGCATCAAAGGAACAATGCTATCATTGCTTTGACTTTGGATTTAACTTTTTTGTTAATTAATTTTTTAGGTACTTTTACAATGGTCATGAACAGCCTTATTTCTTCCCATCAAGAGAGAAATTTGGTTGTCTCATTACTTCTACATAAAAATCTGTGTATTGAAATTTAATTGCATGTAATTCAATTTTACTTGTCTGTGAGTTAGTAAAATAGGCAGGTTCGAACGTTGTCTTAATGCAGAGTTCCATTAACCATGCGTGGGTGGTCAGGTGGTCATTGTTGCACCCGTTCATGACCTCCCCAGGAGACAACTAACAGACCTTGACGATGTCAGTGCATGTTCCTCAACCTTACTTACTTTAATTTAAGAGCTAAATTAGCTAAAACTAAAAGGAGTTAAAGTTTGTCGACGACTACCCTAAAGCGGCCTGTCCGGTCGTCATTATGTGTCATTAGTTTTGCGACGCTGGCCAAATGACTCGTCTGTGATATCGAATGACTCATTCCATAGGACACGCTCCTGATTATAATCCTAAGAGCAATTTGGCACGTAGAGTATCAAAGTAATTTAGAGAAATCGGTTGTTTAATTTGATACAATTGTAAGCCGGTCTAAATGTTGGTCTAAAAAGATGTTAATACTATAAAGATACCTTTTGAAATTGGTGTAAAATATAATAGATGCCCTTGGAGGGCTTGAACATTTCAATGATACTAAAAATATAACAAAAAATTGATATGTAGATGAATCTTAAAAAATGCTAAAGTTTGATGAAAATCAAAGCGACATGTAACTTTCCAATATTCATTTTGTGTCGGTTATTGATGTATTTTTATAATACTTCTTTTGTGTTTGGTAGGCTAGATGGTTGACTCATCCTTTTCCAATTGACTGTATGGTCGAAGATGGTAAAATTTAATTAGTCACACACTCTATTTGTAACTAATTAGGAAATATTAGTTACTTCCGTTGGTTCACAACTACATCTTTATAACACAAATTTCATTTCCATATACCGAATGGACTAAACTAAGTCTACCTTATGTGATCAGCGGGCGTTGGGCCGCCCTAATATAGCTATAAATTTCACTTAGCGAGATTAATGAGATGTTATTGGAAATTTGCCATTACTTACAGCTAAAATATAGCAGGGCGCAGACCCTCCGGAAAAACAGTTTTCCGAAAATTATAGGGAATAACGGACCTCGTGTCTATTAGTTTGAAAAGTTTTGCAATTAAGGTTCTCTCATAGGAAACAAACACGAATAATATCATTTATTACAAAGTTTTCAATTCATTTATAAGAAGCACCTGATTAATATACTTTAACACGTTTTTAATTTTACGTGTAGGTAGGTGATTCTTACTGTGTGTTATCAAGTGTAAATAATAGAAGAAAGCAAACACAAATCAAAATAAGAACGTGTTTATAGATTAGTATGTCTAATCAAAGCGTTCCCTAAAAACAGTAGGCAATTACACGCACGGCTAACGAGAGGCGGGCGCGGGTGGTCGGCGGAGCTGCCCTGAATTTATACCGGCGAGCCTTCCCCGATGTAAAGTGTATATTCCATCTGAAGGAAAACGCTTCATTCCCGCCGGAATATAATCGTCCGGTCGTAATTTATATTGTCTGCTGCAGAGGCGAGTCCCGCTGCACATTCATTTATTTTATGTGCCATTTACAATTGTCGGTCGATGGTCAAGGGAGGCGAGGGGCGAAGGCTGGGGGCGCCTTCGCATTATAAAACCGTGCGGTCATCTGCGGACCATTCGAAGGTATTTGTAATAGGTCCGCATGTATTGTGACGACCGCGCATGGGTACGGTTAACTAATGGTTTATTTATAAGATTAATTTGGACCACTTCCAATAGGATCCTTGGGTCCTGTGAATGTAAAATAACATTGAAACTGGAGTCCAAAGCAGAGTAAAATATTTTGCTTTATTTTGACCATTTTTAACCACTGAGCTTGCATCGCTACATAAATCGCTAAATGCGTTTATCAACGGAATTTATGCGACTCGTCGAAAGATCACATTCATTTCTCTGAGTTCAATTAAGGAAAAAAAATAGAAGTTGGGAAAAAAGTTATTTCGGAATGTCCTCGTGATCTTTATAGTGAGTGATTTTGTGGTTGAATGTTGTACCTCCGAATTTGTGAAAACATCTTCATCAATACACAATTAGTCTAGAAGTAATAAATTGACCTACTTTATAAACTTCCACAATTAAAGGCAATATGTACAATTGTACATGGTATCGTTTTCCGCCATGATTTTGAAATTATTCTTTATAAAATTACAAAAAACTTTTTAAATAAAACGTGTTATTGATACACAATGAGACTGAAAAACTGTATCTACTCGTGCACTGTTCGAACAAAATAAAATTAACTTCCATTCTTCTTTTGAATTTAATTGTCAGTCGTTGCATTTTTCGTATGAAAGTAGACGAAGAACATCGTCGGGAGGCTGAGTGGCTCTGTATTCTTTTGTTTTTTAATTATAACGCCAGCGCGGGGGTGGTGACCCCCTGCCAAGTTTCTGGTGGAGGTGCTTTCTTGTTAAGCGCGGCGGGCGCTGCCTCCTACGTGCCTCGGCCATTCATTTCGTAGAAACTTATAACCTGACCCGCGTACTTATGAGCGTCGCCAATAAATATAGCGATGACCGGAGGTTGCTGCGTCCCTGTCGGGCGTGCGGCTCTAAGCGTTGAAGGAGAGGGACGGTGCGCGGTAGGTCGCGTCGCTCGCGGCGAGGCATTGTTAGCTAAATATCTAGGTGGTCAGTTGGGCGGGAGAGGGCGCGGGCGGCTACAAGACGGGCGGGGAAGGCGGGCGGCGGACGTGCGGGCCCGGCGCCACCGATGTATTGAGCGCGTATTGCAGACGTGGTCACGCGCTGCAATATTGCGTTCGCTCTGCGATATTGCCCCTCGGTAACTCAATTTGATAAACTGTGCAAAGTTCGCCCGCTCCGCATTGCCATCAGTTCAATCGAGGCATTGCATACCTTTATTGCTGTCTATTTTAGCAACAAATAAGTTTCAGTCATATTAGTTTGAGTGAAAGGCTACAGAACTTTGAATGTTTTATAAAAATGTAAAGTTACGAGATAAACAAAACGCTCCCATGATGGCAAAAGATTACACCAAGACTTGCGGCGATTACCAGAACTTTGAGTAACAAAACATAGTCTGCTTGGCGGCAAAATAACGGAAACTGCGACAGTAGTTGCCTAGACGACCTCTTGCTAAAGCGATCTTCCACCTAGTTCTTAATAGAGAATCTGTATAAAAATTCTTACAGTAAAAGAATACGAGACATACGAGAATAAAAAACGTAATACACTCATTTAACAAAATCTTTTACTCTATACCAAAAAGAAAATTTCAACAGTCTAACTATCACAGTTCATGAGATACAGCCTGGTGACAGACGGACAGACGGACGGATAGCGGAGTTTAGTTTCGACCACACCGTCACTTAACATCAGGTGAGCTGTGGTCAAACACCTAGCCTGTCAGACATAAAAAAAAAAAAATATAAAAAAAAAAAAGTAATTGGGTCCTGTTTTACCCTTTGGGTACGTAACCCTAAAAATGTGCTCGAAATAGGAGTACAAATATTCCCTAAGGCACACCATAAAATAGTGTCTTTCGTATATGAGAAATAAAATACTACAAGTTACATTCAGTTTCTCGCAGAACTAGTAGCTTCTGTAGTACTTATATTTTTTATTCTAACCAATACTTTAACAACGAAAGTGACTCTGTACGGCTAAGGCTCAAGGCTATACGGCTGAATGGATTTTAATTAATATTGAAATATAAAAAATATGTGTTCCTGACGCACGACGTGAATTGCGGGAGAAATGAACTTTAGAAGCACATCGTGTTGTTACTATGAGATGAAAATGGTCCCAGAACAGACATATAAAATAAATCATGACTAAAACGACCCTTCTGAATTAGCCACATCAGCAAAGCCGCGGTTCGTTGGTAACAAATATAAGCTAATAATTATATGAAAAGTTTAGTTTTTTTATACGAAGTCGTTCATTTGGTCGTTAAGTTAATTTTCAATGGAAAGGATATTTTTTCATTATTTTCCAAAAATCAATCAATGACATCAAAGGCGTAACATATCTACTTTATTGTTCCTGGGTTTTCCAATACATTACTGTAATTGGCACTAAATGTCTCGCGTACAAAACAAACAGGAAATTGCAAAAGTAAATCAATTAAGATATCCGTCACAATCATTCTTCTTTATTAAATCCCCTGAAGATAAAGATTTTCATTCATAAATAAGTACAATTCAATGTCGCCTTAATAAAAATAATAAGAGGCAATGGAAAATAGTTTATTTTAATGATATATTCAAGTTGGTATAAAAATATTATTTATAAAACTCAAAACTCAAAACTCAAAGTGCTTTATTTCCTTTAGACCTTACAGGACTCTTGGACACGTCACACGTCACAAATTATAAACATACTTAAAACTAGGATATCCCGCATATATAAAAGTATATTACGCATATTTGTTTTACTTATGCGGGATTACTCACGTTTAATTATATCGGATACTCCGACTATAGTTTCGTACACATCCGGTGGCCTTCTTCATGGAGACAAAGTTGAGTACAAAGCGTGCGCGGCATTGTCTCACGTAAGTTAGTAAAATAATACACAGTAAAACCGTACCAGGATTTCTATTTTTGAAAGGTACGCTCAAAATTTTACATGAAATATACATAGCCGACATTGGAATGATAACTTATACGAAATTTCATTTGAAAGGCCCTATTTATTAATCATACGCTTTAATGTTCGCATACGAATATGTCACAAAACGTCGTTCCACAGGAATACGGAAAACGTATGTCATTAATTGTAGTATTATCTAACTCATTTTTTTTCAAACATTTGTTTTAAAATAATTGTGTTTTAAATATACCTAAAGTACTACCCAGACAGTATGCATATAGTGTGATGCCAAAAGTAAAGAAAAAAAGTAGGCAATATTTTTATGCGATACTATAGGAACTATACAAAAGTAGGACCTCAGGGCAGAAGATCGTGAGCCGGATGCGGATCGCGTGCGGTCGCGCGGTCCACAGCGCCGAGAAAATGATTTATATTGTTTATGTAACGGCGGGCGGCGGTCGCGTGGGGCGGGTGCGGGGAGGGGGACTTCTCAAGCAGATCCAGTCCACTGCAGATATGGCCGAGTATTATTATCGATCCGGCTCGGGCGGTGGTCGGCATTTCCTACCGCTCATACTCGACCCCCGGCCGCCGCCCGACATATTTATTGAGGTCGACGTAAAACCTGTTATGACGACGCTCAACCTTTAGCAACCTAGCGCACTAACCTTTAATGCGTCTCCATGAGGGGAGACGGCCGCCCTGGCCCCTCGCCCAATCGCAGGTCGTTATGATATTATATCATCTCATATCGGCCAATCACCGCTCGTTATGATATTGGGGCGGGCGGCGCACCGCGAGTTTTCCTCGTAGGGCGGGCGGACTTATGATATTCAGTTATGATTATAATGGGGTAAGAGGGGAAACAATGTTTACCTTTATTATGATGTGGTATATAGTATATAACAGATGCCTATCAGTTGTATGTATTATTTGTTGTGTTGTTGTATTTGTAATAGTTATTTTAATCTTTTTTATATTGACCTTTTTTTGTATAAATGACTTATTATTTATGTAACTTATTATTATTTTATTTTTTTTGATTTATTAATGTAACTAGCATTTAACCGTTTTAATTAATTAAATATTAAACAAATTTGTACTTATGGTACTCGAATTTGAACTAAAATTATAAAGCCTAAATTTGTGCAAATTTGGCGATATTTGTTATATTCACGCTGTAACGACTAAACGGATTAGGATAAAATTTAGAATAAAAATAGTTCTATGTTAACACAAAGTAAATGTTAAGTAGATGGATAGATAGATAAACTCTTTATTAAATAATATAATACAAAAAAAAAAACAAGAAAACACTAAGAAGTTGTGGCATTATTGCTAAAAGCGATTCCTTCCAGGCAACCTTAGGATAAATATAGTACTTCTATGTTGTTTCTAGGTATATAGAGATACTTCGTATCTAATTTTAGGAAACTATTTCTTAAACTTAAATCCAAATAAACTCAAATTCTTTTTTATTTTTGGTACACGCACTGGTAGGTTGGATCGTATTTCAACATTTTGTTGCTAAAAATAAAAGCCACCTGAAAGCTACAAAGAACGACTACGTAGCAAAATAACAAATGTGCCCCGATCGAATGGGAGCGTCTTATGATGACATTTGAGCTCTTTTTATCCAATATCACATTTTCCATTTCGGCTGCGAATGGCGGAGCGTTTGATTTTATTTTCGTCGATTTTGCTGAATCGTGACCTGAAACTCAAGGATTTGTTGCGCAACTTTCATCTGTATTTGTCGAACCTACAAAATTTTGATTTACGTCCGACTGTTCCGGCCTTTCATTAGATAGACTATAATTGAGGTGATAAAAGTTGCTCTTAGTATATTATCAGGAATAATTTAGAACTGCACTAAATTCTATTCCGCATTTTCAGTATCGATTTAAAATTAAAAACATATTGAATTTTGAAATTAAATATCTCTACCTGAACGCAGAGGTCGGTGACTTATTAGAAAGGTTGAATGAACCGTCCTAGGGCATCGTATTAACAGAAGCATCCCAAAATAAATGAATAACATAAACATAGCTACAATTAAATGAACGTTTAACGTATTGAATTAAACGGCGTCCTTGTTCGGCGAATGAGTTGATAATAAAAGGATAATAAACAAGGGCCTTTGTAACAAACTATAACAGATCGGTAATTGCTTCCACGATACCTCCTCGCGTTATTACGCCTTTTACGACGCAGTATGGGGCGAATAAAACAATTTTACGAGCGGCCATGGCGATATAATACATACTCGGCGTCTATACATGATATGGGTATGTGATACGTTTACGTATGTCTATAATATTCGACATAGACAGATATGTAGCTACGCATACATGTAAAAATTAAGAATTAGAGCTTGTATTCAGCCTTAGTATAATATTTGTATAGGATCGAAAGAAAAGGTTAGATTACTAGAAATTTTTAGACACACAAGATCTTGTTAGCCAATATTATTATATTGTTACGTTACTGTGTTCCGGTTTGAAGGGAGCTGCATTGAACGAAATTATAGGGCTGTTGAGACTATCAATCGAAAGTATTAAAATAATGAGCGCCAAAGTAGCGATGCTCTGGACTTTGTTTTCATACTTCAAGTTCGGTGTATCGCTGCAATGGTCATGAACAAGCGTTATCTTACTATAAGGAGAGCGTCTCGTTCGTCAAGTTGTTTTTTTTTTTTTTTATCATTACATTATAATTTTGTCATTGTTAATGTTACTTTTGACATATAAATACCAATATCTTAGAACATTTCACGCAGCGCCATCTAGTCACAAAGTAAGCAACGCATGTATTATGGGAACCAAATAACTAATAAAGTACGTACTGAAATATTTTTGTTGTTTATACATACTTGTAATACATACAAAACACCCAGACACAGAACCTATGTTTGTCCTGAGTGGGAATCGAACCCACGCCCTACAGCTTTTACAGTAGAGATACTACGAAAGGTGCCAACAGGGAAGTCAGGGCAGGGCAGTCAGGGTAAGTAGTGCGTTCTAATATGACTTACAACTTTGGTGTTTTATCAATAAAATATTTTGTATTTAGGTTTAGATTTACTTACATGTTATCGGTGTCAAATTAAAATACACCTTGTGGAGTGAAAATACTTTATCAAACATTTAATATATACTGTCAACATTTCAATACCCACATAAGTACTTACCCGTATATCTACTTCCCAGATCTGAAAAGAATCAAACATCAAATACGAACTATTGCTCAAGCAGGGTCACGAATAATGCAATTCCGTTAAAGAAAATAGCAAATGTGGCAGAACTATGAGATTAGGAAGTTTCCTCAAAGTTATTTTATCACAGTCTGATAATTCAATATAGATAGAGTAGGAGGCGGTGGATAGTCCCTCGGAGGATGCAGACACATGGCGCGGGTCACTCAAATAAATTGCGTCATAGAAATGCCTCTCCGTCCTCCCACGGCGCAAAACAATTATACACAAAATGAATAAAGCATCAGTCTTCCTCCTCGACCGATTCGTACTCTTTGTGATCCACCGTACTAACGTAATGTAACATTTGTTGAGCAAAGATACAATTTTATACACATTTTTTGTATTTTTTCACTCTTGGGACACTTTTCGACCCTCGTCCGAGCGGTCTCTTTGAAAAGTGGACATCGGAACGCGGGGGAAGCAGCCCCCGAGGACTCCGGACAGAAAATGCGTTGTAAACATTGCGACTACATTCAATTTCCCGTCATTTTTCAAACTGATAAATAATTCTGTCATCGAACGCTCGGACAGGGGTCGCTATGAAGTGATTGCCGATGGAAGGACGCCGGCACCGTAAAAAATAGTGGCCGATGAGACTGGACCTTCGTGCTCGTGTACTCGCGATAAATTTCTTTTTTATTATCAGATATCGAGGGACTTGGGAATCGAATAAAGCGCTCATATTTAATTCATAAGATACCGGCCATATAGCACCGGTCCGACTATTTTATTTAAGATGTTGAAAGATTACGGACACTGGGTTCATACTTATTTCTGGACTATCTCCTTAAACCTTTTGCTTTGCGAATCCACTTTTGACTTAGGATTGTATTTCAATGTTCTAGATTGTTTATCCTCATCGGTTTGTTTGTTTGTCATAAACTTTTTAAAAAGGTTAACTTGTTCATTAACCAAAGGACTGTGGAATTTATGTTGTTCTACTAACATTATACTTATTGCAATCTACCATGAGATTAATTTCATCAAAATCGCACAACAGACGTGTCTCATCTCCCCGTGTCATGTACAATCGGGATTCATTTAAATTCTCGTATTTATTGCTTTTTCTGTAGTTGCGAGTGTCCGGAGAGTCCGGCAGATGTGCTCAATACATTTACAGCGCAAGAACCGGCCTGGGGTCAGTCGCAGTATTAAATAACTCTGCGACAGCTAAATGAGTAGGGGACGCGGGATGTCCGCGCGTCCCTATTCTAAACGCGCTCCGAATCGGTTATCAGTTTTCTTTTGTTTTTCTTTGTAAATTTTCTTAGTGAGGTAAATTGTTAGCACGGTGTCGGCAGTGACTACGCGTCGTAAACGATTAACTCTAAATGTTATTAGATGGTCACCGGAAGGGTAGACAATGTCATTTTTGTTTTTCTTCATAATGTTTACATTAGTGCATAGACATGATTGGAAATTGATAGTACAGAACATGTTGCTTCTATGAATTGTATCGAATAACATGTCAATGATTATAAATTATTTAGCTGTGAACGGGATAAACTTAGTTAAATAGCGGTTTATTTTATTTAGTTTATTCCGAATTAAAAAATCTATTTTTTTTTCTGAATCTTAATACTTTGAAATTATAGAACTTGGAACCCTTCTACAGACTTTGCTTGTATTTAAAATTGTAAAATGTTTACTATCCTTATTAAAAAAATCATGAAAATCAAAGTACATAAGTTGTCAACATATAAACAACTTCAATTTTCTCAGTTAGGTATCGTTATATTGTTTAAATATATTTTTTTTTAATACATTAAGTGATAACTTTCTATTCTGGTTGATCACATCCAATGACAACAGCTTTACTAATCCCCTACCACAGCTTTCTTACAACTAATTTAACAGAATACCCGTCGAGTTGTTACTACCCGTCGCGGTGAGGCACAATAAAGAAAATTACGATACCCACATACCTATAGCTAGCATACGACTCACCGCCCGTTTATTGGTGGCATGTGCTTTATTGAGGTTATTTTTAGTTTTAGTGCTGACAACACTAACGAGATTTTTGTGAAAAGTATGCTTTTGATGTAGTTTTAGCAGCTAGATTTACGTGGCTGTATCCACTTAGTAATTGGTAGTAGCTACCCGCGACTAGAGTTCCTCGATGTTAGATGTTCCTAACAGTTCAGGTTATAATCGATGATATGTAACACTACATATTATAAAACAAAGTCGTCCGCCGCGTTTGTCTGTCTGTCTATCTGTCTGTTTGCGATAAACTTAAAAACTACTGTACGGATTATCATGCGAATTTCAACAATAGATAGATGGATTCATAAGGAAGGTTTAGGTATATAATTTGTCAAGGTTTTGTGTAAATTGGTTGAAATATGATGACAATTGTTAGAAGTGTCGGAAAAAGTCAAGTCAGCTTTCGTTGAAAACGCTGCCTTAATCCCCTAGAGATATTTCGTTAAATTCCACGCGGACGTAGTCACGGGTACGAGCTAGTAATAGCATAAAAATCACCAAATAAAAATTTCCTTAAAAAAATGAAATTGGACCAGATTCTACTAGGTAACAACTTAATATTTTATTTGACAAGTATTCGAGTTGTTTATACAGAGAAATCCTCAAAAAACCATAGAACGATAGCGCGGAACACGGCTGATAGGATCTCAGTTTATATTTTATTCATACATTGTATTGTTGGAATATCAATTGGCTCGCCCGCCGGTAGGTAAAGGGTACATTTCCAATCCGCACGGGATTCACTTAGATTTGAAGGAAAATAGATTTCGATTTCGAAAGCTGCGACAAAGCAATCCGATATATTTTTCAGACAGATATTGCTAGCGATTTCTTTTGAGCTTTGAAATATAAGGGAGGGAATTTAAAAAGATTCCGTGTATTTTCGTTTCTGCATAGAGCGGATACTTTTGTGGAGTTCGGCTCGGGTGTACTATAAAAGTGTTTTGCTACGTACTTAGGTACGAGTTTTAGATCGTTACGCTACTTAGAAATGTGGAAACTTTTATGGGTTTCTTGGAGTGTCCGCGTCTTTTGTTTTCGGAATGTGTTGATTACCGCGACACCGTCTTTGTTTAATGATTATCCTTATTGTACTTATATTTTTATCAACGAATTATTATATGTGCCCATACAGGAGAGTTTTATTTCTAATCAAAAAAGAGTGTGCAAAACCACTAACAATCTGCGTGTTTGTTCTGTAGATGGTTTGTCATTCATAACAACATATATGAAAAAATAAAACCTAATCATTTACCTGTTGTCTTGATAAAGGAGAATATTTTTTACAAGATAAATGTCATTCAATATCAGATTCCTTTTTCAAACATCATTAATGTTAATAACTATGTACATTTTTTAAATTACATTGGCTTGTTTTTGACCGCTATTTCGCCTGATGTTGTATAATAAGGAACGGTCTAATAAAACCTGTGAAATGACGTAAGAAGATAAGTAAAATTTGCCGCCAAGCACCTAACAGTGTTTTCCGGCAGCCTCACTTGAGAGCCAGTTCAATTCTAGGTTAGGTGTGCTTTACCATCTTCGACCACACCGTCACTTAACATCAGGTGAGCTGTGGGCAAACACCTAGCTTGTCAACCATAAAAAATATTAATAAAAAGTCATAATTTATTGTTTCACACGCACGTGATCTAGTGTTGGAATTTTTACATATTAATTTATTCATATTGGGTCAAAATTTCATATACACTTATATAAATATTTGAATATAAGTGTTTGGTGCACATTAACTTTATGTTCTTCTTTATGGTTTAAAAAAAAACAATAATATCAAAATAAGTGACATTTACTTAAGGTATTACTTGTACTAATCCTAGAATATCTGAAAAAAATTGATGTGTATATACTAACGACAAGGTAATCAAAGTAGGTATTACAGGAAGCGGCGAGTTTCCTCTTTTTAATTTTGGCTGCCAGACAATGCACTAAGGAAAACATTCAAAGGGGAGACCGACCCTTTCTGGGGTGATTAATTTATTATATCCTTTGTTTCTGTTTTGATTTTGGTATCGTAAAAATAATTGGGGATGATAATGGGTGGGAGTATTTTTTTCTCGTGCTTTGATAGTAATTCAAATTCAAATAACGTTATTGTTTAGTTGTCATTAATACTTAAAATATGACCACAAAAAGATTGTGTTTGCAATTAGTGTCTAAAGAATTATCGCAAAGTAACATTGAAAGTTCAATTAGGTGTTGAACTTTTTCCGAAAGTGATTGGCACCGACCTCGTTTCAGAGCCTACCGACCTAGCTATAAAAGCAGACATAAGTTATGTATCAAACCCTAAAAGTATCACTCGTGCAATATAAAAGTTAACGACACAAGAAAACGCGTTTTCCACAACATTAAAGATAACAACAATACGGGGGCGAGCAAGTGTAGAGCCTCCCGCGGGGTGGCGGGAGGGGGTCGAGAAAAATTCAATATTAATATGAAGGAGGTGCGAGGGAGAGGAATCTTCCGTCCCATTCGCGCGGCCAATGGCGAGCCCGCCAGGCGCCGCGATATGATGAATTTATGGATGTAATAAAAGCGAGGTACGCGATTGGAGGAGCGCGGTCAGGGAGAGCTTATTTTCTTTATTTTCATATTTGGAATGTCGGTCTTAAGTCGCTTGCACCAGCTTTGAACGTTGGACGTTTGTTTTCTGAAGGAATAACACCACTCCCTCATCGTTATATGCGTTTATATTATTTTTGATATGATCACCTGGATACATAAGTATGTAGGTAGTTTGATTAAGCTCTGTCTCCTTAACCTTTCGTAAATAAAGGCAGGAGTAGTCGACGTGTAGTTTGGTAGATGGAGTCAACGTTTGTAAATGTGAGTTTGTGTGGTGAGGCCGAGGGCTCTCGGCACAAAGGCCGTAACTGGCTGTTGATTGAGCCGTGAACGACGCTCGACCGCTGGCGGGTTTCTTTCTTGATTTCAGACTCGAGTGGCCGAAAACGACACTTGTATTTGCATGAGCCGCTCTAAGGAATTTTGTTTTACATTTCAAGGAGGTCTAGGCAAGACTTGGATGCGAATGTTTCTACTTTATCTGGGTACCTACGTGGTCTCGGTAGGTACTTGAGCTATTGGAATTTAAAGGAGTTTCTGTAGGAATCTTGAAAATAGAGACGTTATTGTCAATGTTGTGTTCTTTGGCATTAACTTGGGTATTTTTTTGTACCTTGATTTTATTTTTACCAATCCTATGAAATATTTAACTCATTCATAAATTGCGAAAAAATGTTCAGCCACTCCATTTAGCAACAGTCAACGAAGTTTTTCTATGGTTTTTTCGCGATTTCAAACTTGTGCCCATTGTAACAGTTGTTCATAGCGATGATTACAATGACCCCCTTTCGATAAGTATGCTTCAAGCTTATAACCTGTAAATAATGTACTTATTGAAACTCAAGGCGTTCACTCTATGTTGAACCTAGGAAGTAAATTGATGTCTTCAATTCAATATCGCATCAGAAGAAAACGCGGGAAAGCCAGCGCTCTGACAGCGGCAAAGGTACCCCAGACAAAATAAATAAGAAATGGGTTGCCATATGTGATGCCAAAAGTAACCAAGAACGTTACTACTGAATTTAGAAGTTGCTAGGTAGGTAGTTTACGGGTATTAGGTACATACGTAAATATTTTCCTAAATAATTCTGTGGTTGATAGAGTAACTAATTGTAAAATTACCAATCTGTATGCCTTTTCAGGTATAATAAGTTAATTAATTTAGTTATGGACATCATACATTCATACATTCTACTCATATTATTGCAAATAAATATATCTTTATCTTTTAAATATATCGACCGTTATTTTGGCAACATTTTGAACAGTACCTAATGGTTATTATTTTTTTGGGACCTATTTATCTTTACAAATTTGACTTTTAGTAGAAAGCGATTGAGTTATGGCTTTGGCTTACTTTGCAATAACTGGTGAAACTTTGATTAACTATGCAATGATTCAACAAAAATGGTACTAAAATTTAAGTGAACAAACTGGCAATACTGGTAAAGCATCAAGTCAGCGGAGTGGAAGAATTGGGGATCTGCCGCGAGCGCACAGTTTTGAAGTCCAATTATATATCGCAGGTGGCTGGTTCTGCTGCCGACATCTCGCGCACCCTCAGGCGCCATGATACCGAGCTTTACCAGCCTTTTCAATCGCTTACTCGCATGAAATGGCATTCGTGTTCTATTTTTGAAAAGACAATTCGATTTCTGGCAATATTCATGAATATACCTCATAGTAGCAATCTAGAGAAGCCAATAACACCAATAAAACCCACACCTAATAAAAGATAGACAAGAAATTATGGTGCAAATGCAAAAAAAACCGGCCAAGTGCGAGTCGGACTCGCGCACCGAGGGTTCCATACAAACCTGTAGTAAAAATTCTGGTTTTTTTAATGGTTATTTATGCTTTTCGCAATTTTTCCTTTATCTGTGCTATAGACGTTGCTTCGTACCAAATTTCATGATTCTGAGTTCACGGCAAGTACCCTGTAGGTTTTGATTCCCCTGCGAGTGTCGAAAATTTGCAGCATAAACTGCTGTATCTTTTGATTGCGTTGGCTTAGAAGTTTGTTTTTTTCACAGCTCCAAGGTATAGTAGACATGAGTATTTGATATGAATTTCAGTTTTCCTGAGAAAAAGGGTCTTGACAGACAGACAGACGGACAACAAAGTGATCCTATAAGGGTTTCATTTTTTTCTTTTGAGTTACGGAATCCTAAAAAACCTTGTGATTGTGCTTTTTCGAGTGTTTATTTTCATAAAATGTGGTATTTTATTCATAGAGTGCTGAATTGTATGCACAAGGATGGGCAAGTCCTATTAAGTGGTGGTTGTTTCCAAAACTCTGTAGAAGCTTCTAGTAAAATCACCTCTAGGGCAAAGACTGGTCATAAAGTAAATCACAGTCCTGACTGTGAGTGTAACTTTTATACTCTTACACTCCTATTGCAACTAAATACTTATTTTACTTGATTTTATCATATGACACCCGAAAATATGATCTACTTGACATTAGCAGAGCACAAAATGCGATTCCAAAATTAAAAGAAAAAAGCAATGATTTCAGCTGATCTGCATTTAAAATTTTTGATATCAGATTCTAGTTAAAACGCCAGAACAATTTATACATTATGTTTTTTATTTTAAATATATGGTTTGTTAGCTTTGAAAAAATGCGTTTTGGTTGAAGAAACCTTTATTGACACATTTACATAATCTTAGCTTTAAATTTGATATTTCAGAGAACTAAACCTTGTTCTATCTCTTTATTCTCTTCGGCTATAAAGTGACATAATACTATAAATTCTTAATTCTTGTAATTAATAAAATTATCATCTACGTACACGACGCAAATTGTTACGCTAATTAATATATAGCAAAAGGAACCTTTGGCTAGCGACATACAGTCCTAGACTAGTAAATTAATAATAATTATTGTAAATATGTACGAGCTTATGTTAACATAAATGTATTTGTATTTATCTATAAGGCGCGCACTCCGCCGTGGCAGCACAACAAAGGCGAAGTTTCCCCACAGCGAGATTCCTTTTTCTTTGTTTGGTGTATTTATTGTAAATCTACTCATAGCTGCCTCCGCAACGTTAGAAGTATTTCACATAACTTTTGCCTGAAGTACCGTTTCTGTTTGAACTGCGCTCACGGTTCGGTTTTGTTTTTCTTTGTGCGAGTCTGCGGTAAATTAAATGGATATGGGATAATAGGAGCATATCGATTTTTCATACGTTCGCTTATGTTGTACGTAAACACGAACATGTGAACATGATGGTTTTTAGTCGTCGAAAATTTGGTGATACCATGTTAAAAGTAAAAAAGTAAAACGAGTTCGGTAAGTGAGTAAGGCCGAGTACATGAGCTAGCCTGTTAGTCATTTGGTAGTGGGTTCTATTCCCACGCAGGACAAACATTTTTGTAACGAACATAGACGTTTGTTCAATGTGTGGGTATTTTGTATATATTATAAGTATGAACCTAAATACAAATATATATATATATATATATATATATATGTATTCTATCAGTTATCTGAATCCCACAGACCTACAAGCTTTGTTTAGTTCGTGCCTAGATGGCGCTTTATGAAATGTCTTCCCATATTTATTATTTATCGATTAATTATAATTAGTACAAGATATTTTAATCAAAATACTTACGTGTTTGACTTCACCCCTCCTGATGGTAAGCAATGACACGATCTAGGATTCATATTTAATAAATCTTAAATGACAATTCGATTGTAAATTTCATAATTGGGTACAAGTGATTTAAAAAAAAAAAACAGTGAAATGTGCGTTCACCTCTTTGGTACAAGCAACAGAGATTTATAAAAATCGTGGACGGTTCGCATGCCGAAGGGCGTGGGTTCAAACCCCAACAATGAGCTTGAGCTCATTGAGCTCAAGCTCATTGTTGGGGTTGAAGCTCAAATGATCATTGATCATTTGAGCTTTTTTTGGTATACTATTGAATTTCAGAATTCGTCCCCCATTTCTGCAACCTTGCAAGCGACACTCGCTTAGTTAACTAGCCAGTTTACGAATTCGCTGCGAAATAGTGTACGGCGAAGCGGCGGTGCTGCGCTTGTTACAGTGCCACTAATCTACTGGCTCGAGTGGGGGAGCCGCTATCGTATTTTCTGAAGAAAAGTGATTAGCTCTCGTTGAAAATTAGTAGTACCATCATTTGACCGATACGACTAATAATTTGGTGGTACTCTAATATGATTTGTGCGTTCCGCTTGAACGGGGCTTCGCTTCGCTCCGCTCCTAAAAGCCAGCTTAATATACTTTTGTCGTCGAGATCTAATTTCCACTGTGCAAGTCACGTACTTCTATGAAATTGTAAATGGACGATTTTAATATGACGTTTTTATAGCCGGAGTTTCCGCTAAACGTGAGTAATTCCGTATAGGTAAAACAAATATGTGTCAATACTACGTCAGTTTCCACAGTAAAACGTACTTTAGTATTAGTTTAGAGGTTAATTTAAATTTCTATTTCTATCAAGAAAATTTATCGTTGCCATGCTTAAAGAACAATATGCCTCCCAGAAATATAATCAAAATGAATACATATTTGTTTTGCTGCTTTAAAATAAACATATTTTGCTGATTTTTTTTTAATGTTCTTACGGTCATCTAAATTCCCATGCTTAGCTAAAAAGTTATGACGAACCAATTACGAAAACTATTGTTGTAGTACTAACACAAAAGGTATCATATTTGGTGAGGTTTGGTCAAACGAAAAATTATAACCTTACTTGGTAACCCTGCTGGATCATTGGTAATATATCTGCTTTACGAGCTGTAAGGCGTAAGTTCGATTACCAACGAGGACAAACATTTTGTGGGATAATTGGGGTCAGATGGCGCTGTATGTAATGTCCTACGACATTTCTTTATTCTACTTATAGCGCATAGAGCAATAGTGCAGTGATACTATAAAGTTTCTATTATTCTTCAAAGTTCTGACAATGGGTCTAATGGTAACGCCTACCCTTAACTATCGTTAAGGGTGTCGTGTATTTGTTATTATTAGTTTTTATATATTATAAACATAAGTGAGGGTACAATAAAATCTTTAGTCTTGGTCAAAAAAAAAAAAAATTTTGAACCAACTCAATGTATCCTAAGTACCTATATGTAGAACATAATTTAAGTTTATTTTTTTAAGGGGGAAGATGTCGTGTATTTGTTAAATCTTATTAAAATCTTTAGTCTTGGTCGAACTCGTGTTTGATTCACAACAAAGGGTAGGCGTTAGATCTTACTGGCACAAGAATACCCTGGTCTGCTTAAAAACCTTGTATATTTAAGTATAAATCTTGAATTATAAGTATTATGAGGCGTATCCTTACAACATAACATAAAGGCCCATTAGAGTCCGGCGGCCACGGGAAGTGCTACAGAAGACGTGTAGTGGGCAGGGGGTGGGAGTCCAGTCTTCAAGATACTTAAGGGGGAGTTCCCCCTACCCCTAAGGCGCCGGACGACTTGCTTATTCTATCAAGCGTGGACGCACACATACGAGATGACAATAAAGGACGAAAACAGTATGAGGAAAGATAAGTACCTATGTATGTTTGTAAGTTCTACACTTTGTAACGGTTTAAATAATTTGAATACCGAGACAACCGTGTAATCTAGTTTTCTTACGTTATTATAATACAATACAACTATATTATACACCGAACATAATTATAACATAGAAAACAAAAAAGAGAAAGAAAATAACAAAACAAAAACAACATAATAACAAATAAAGGGTGCACAACGGCGGCCTTATCGCCTAGAGCGATTTCTTCCAGACAACCTTAGGATGGAAAGTAACAAAATAAATATTGAAGTTGGTGGAAAAAAAGGAAATAATAATAATTATATAAAATGACAGAGAGAAAAAAAGGCAAATAAAAAATATTAAAAAATTAATAATAGACATTCAGTAATTATTGACATAGTATTATATGGTCACATAATTTGTAATTTTTAATGGTATTTTTGGAATGAATCGGAATATTTTTTGTTTTACTTATGCGGGATTACTCACGTTTAACGTTATAGAAAAATGCGACTATAGTCACATTCGGTGGCCTTTATCATTGAGACAAAGCTAAGTAAAACCTCGTCTTGCTTCGCGGCCGTGCGTGTGGCCACCGGATGTCGCCATAACTATAGTCGGAGTATTAAACGTGAGTAATCCCGCATAACTAAACCAAAAATATGTCAAAATCCCATCAGTTTCTATAGTAAATCGGAATATAACTTATAATTGTAGTGTTGTAATTAAAATATTGTGGAAGCTAAGTTGTTGAGACTTAACCGTCGAAAGTCTCAAAGTAAGGAGCGCCAAAGCAATGATGCCTTGGACTTCGTTTTGCTACTCAAAGTTCTGTGTACTGCTGTTGTGGTCATGGACATGCGTTATCTCTTATCATTAGGAGAGCGTTTCGTTCGTCTCATTAAATCATTTTAATGTTTGATGATCTGATGTTAAGTGATGGTGTGGTTGAAGATGGTAAAGCACACCTAGCCTAGAATGGTACTGGCTCTCAAATAAGGCTGCCGGAACACACCGTTAGGTGCTTGGCGGCAGATTTTCAACTTGAGGGTGGTAGTTACTTAGCCGAGTACTGGAAAATACTCTACCACCACACTATGGTTCCCTCACGATCTTTTTCTTCGCCGACAGCTGAAGTTCAACCAAACACGATCAAAACTACATCCGAACATTGAGGATTTTCGACCATCTTAGACCGCATTACTGCTTCACATCAGGCAGAGTGTGGTCAAACGCGAACCTATTTTAAATAAAAAAATAAAAAGCTTATTGTTGGGGCTTGAACCCACGCTCTTCGGCGCGTGAACCGACCACGCTAACCACTGAGCTATCATCGCCACGAAACATTTACATTAAAAAAATTAAAAAAAACTCCCTGGCGCATGTTTCACACTGTTATAAAAACGAAAGTTTGTGTGTATATCTGTTACTTCTTCACGTTGTAACGGTTACAGGATTAAGATGAAATTTGAAAGCAGATAGCTTATACTTTGGTTAACACATATGCCACATTTTATCATGGAAAACGCAGAAGAAACAAAAGAGCGAAGCTAGTAGCTTATAGCTTACATTTGATAAGCTGCCCTTACTGACTATATGATGTGTCAGCACGGACAATACACACACATAGAGGCCGCATTATACGGCCGGCCACCACTCCACTGTGTCAATACAATACGCTCTCTTCGACTGGACTTAGATTATTTAGAAAGCACTTGTAACGCTCATATAAGACGCGAAGGAAGAAACGTTCGACGTCACAATGGCCGGTACGTGTCGGGGAAGGCCCAGCCCGGATACACGGAAAAGATTACGATCCTAAAAAAACATCTTCCACTCGTGAATATATCTAATATCCTTTCAGCGATTGATTTAGGTTGACGGAGTACTGTTTCATTCCATTATTGTGGAATTGCGGTGTTGATGGTTCAGAGGTATACTTTGGTACGTCAAGGCTGATGCCTATTGTCTTATATCTTAAAATCTTTGATAGATAGAAAATATTGTCTACTCTTTATACTAACAAAGAACCTTATGAGCTAGTGGCACAAGTTGCTGCCTTGTTGCTAAAAGCGATCTCTTCCAAGAAACTTTACTTGGTGGTAGATCTACTTAGCAGGAGGCTGTCTAGATACCACCGCAGTACCTGATATTCTGTCACCAAGCAGTAGTGTGTAAACATTACGGTGTTTAGGTTTGAAGGGTACTGCAGCTAGCGAAGTTACAGGGCTGTTGAAACTAATCATCGATTGTCTTAGTAATTAGTGCCAAAGCAGCGAAGCCCGGGACTTTTTTTACTACTCAAAGTTCTTGTTCGTTTCATTACTTACATAAAAAAAAACCTCACTAGGTGGAAGATCTTCTTTGCAGGATCTCGTTTAGTTAGGTACTACCTCTGTATCAAATATTCTGCCGCCAAACAAAAGTGAGTAAAAATCACTGTGTTTCGGTTTAAAGAGTACTCCAGCTACATCTAACGAAACTACAGAGCTATTGAGACTTATGTGTACATGTTTAATAGTAATGAGCGCCAAAGCAGCGATGACATTGTCTTTTTACTCAATGTTTTGCGTTACGCTGCAATGGTCATGGCCACACACATAAAAATAACCTTCTTGTAAATGTTGGTAGCGAGCAAGCAAGTAAAATATTATTTTCATCGTTCATACCACTAAAGAGAAAACTCGACCAATGACAAAATTTGTTATTTCGTAATATTAAGCACTACTGTACTTGTCATTTGTTTTTTTTTACAAATCTGTAAAGGTTGGCCGATTTCAAACGCTTTAATTGACAAGTCTAAACTTTATGTAAACGTTGCAGTTTTTGTCTAAAATTCACAGACACTCTGACATAGACATAGATAGTTTAGATCTGTCTGTCAACTGATACCTCCAAAATTGGGATCGTTATTACACTAAAACATATTTACATAGTGCAAAGTGGTGGTCAATACACATCTACTTACATGTATATACATATGATAAGAGAGGTCCTCCAAAATATTAGCAGCTGTAAAATAATGGAAGCTAAGGGTGGTCGTGGGATTGTCAGCATTTGGCCGCGGATTATCGCCTACACTGCTACGGCGTAGCGTTTGTGCGGTTACGAGCGTAGCATTCATGCGATACGCCGCTACGAGCTACGGCCTATAATGTATGAAAAATTGACACCATAAAAAGTAAATATTACATTTAATGCAGTGGAGTTTGATAGCATCGGTACCATATCTGCAGTTTAGATAATATTGAAAAAAAAAAAACCGAAACTATTGTTTTCTCAAAGGTTTCCTTTTTTTCGCAAGCGCTCTAGAGGATTTTATTTAACCTTTAGTTACTAGCACTAAAAGTTAAATAAAATGATAATAGTTAAGAATAAGATATGCCTGAGATGTTTTAAAGGCAGTAGTTGTTTTCTTTTTCGTAAGATTTTGCCAATTTACATTTAGTTCAAAGTTTGTATATTTACTAATGTCAAGTATTTCAATATTTTAAGCGCCAGTAAATATAATCGTACTCAGCAATAGTGTGTATCGGTGTAAATACCACAATAAATCTATAAATGTTTTATAAAAGAATATTTCTATCAATTGCAGTTGTTAAGAAATAGTGTAAATAAATTTAATAGTACCTATGTAAATTTTCTTTTCGCTTTCACTATTTCATAACAATTGAAATTGATACTGACTTATAATAAATAACATTGTACGAGTATAAACAAATACAAATATTTTATTGATAACACCAATATTACAAGTCAAATTCCATAATATCATTTAAAAATTTCATATACCTATATCATTAATAAAAGTTTTAAAAGACTGATTACATGATAATAAATAAAAACACAATATCAAAATAAAAATATATTATCAATATAAAAATATTGACACTGTAATAAAATGTCAAATAAAAGCCTAGTTACTTGCTAGTAATGTAATAATCTTTTAGTTTAAAATACTCGTTTATATCATAAAACAAGGTCTCTAGCAGCCAAGATCTTAACTTGGTTCTGAAGCACGCGGTGGAAGTCGCGTCCTGGACGGAAGCGGGTACGCGGTTGTGGGCGGGCCCCAGAATGTATAAACAATATAAATTATGGTAATAAATATAAAACGGTCGTCGGCACCAAAACCAAAATCATTACCGAAACCAAAACTTTACAAAAGCCAGAGTTCGGTTTTAAGCCACCAACTATCTTAGTTGCTCTTAAATTTAATGACCCTTTAAATTAATAAGTGTCGAAGTTTACCGTCGTACCACGTGTTTGTGTGAGTTTATGAAAGCATGTGTTTACACGACACGTGTGTGCGTTCAAGAGACACCTTCACGTGTGTGGGTACTTTCATAAATCTGTTCGGAGATATATGAGAGCGCAATTTCCGGTATCCGGCCATTAGCGCCGAGCTTTTATAAGCTTAAAGCTTAGGTTAAAGATTTTCTGGGTAGTTTAATGCGAATCTTGTAATAGGTACGATAAATTTTCTATAAAGTATGTGATTGCATATTAGGTGTCGATTCGGAAACTTTTAATGTGTGTAACTTGGCCTAATGTCTGTTTGTAGGTGGCGGTGCCGTCGATTGTCGCTGGGTTAATGAAAATGTGTGCTATCGCGATGTTCGACGGATTCAGTTGGATTCTTCATGACGTCAGTAAGAAAAGCTGTGGCAGCCAGACGAGAGCATACTCGAATTACAATCGTATAATAAGGGTTTGATACTATAAGTTGTTTTGGAATTTATGTACGGATTTAAAAACGCCAAATGTTTGTACAAACATAAACAACTCTGATGAAAAGTAACATTGGTAAGGATCTTAAACATGTCCGAAGAAAAAATGCAATCGTGTATAAGCGCAATTTCTAGGTCAAATCGGTAATAACAACTGTGATGTTAATAAATTAATAAACAAAGAAAACGATGTCGGAGCATTGAATTATATTTAAAAAAATGGTGTTTTATTTATTATGTCAAGTGAAAGTAATATGTGGTGGCATGTTTAATATATGGTAGTAATATGTGGTGAATTGTTTAATTAAAATCTGCGGACTCATTTCCAGTGCACAAAGGCAACATGTCTGTTCTATACTGTCAAATGTTAATATTATACTATCACAGTATATATCTATCTATAGAGTTACAAGCTTGAGTTGTCCAAAAAGGGTTTTGGACATTTGGTTTGGTTTGGTTCATTGTACTTATTATTATAAGTACAATGACCAAATACCTTTGGGCACAAATCCGGATTTTATTTTATTTATTTATTAGGCTTCACAATAACAACTACAATACATAAAACACCAACTAACTAAAACTTAAGAATACTATGATATGTGAAAAAAATCAGTTGTTCCATAAAAAAAGTTCGTTGATCCTTGGCCAAATGTATGAAGCATGATTTATGAAAATGTATGATTTTCGCAATTCTATAGTCGCGATTTTAGCAAAACTTATCTGTAACGATGATTATTGTTTTACTTAAAACGACCCCCTTTTGCGTTAGTATGCCCTAAGCGTATAATCCTTTATATCTGTCTGTATATTTGTATATAAATGAAAAGCGTCAGAAAGAAAAAATGAGCGGTGATTCAGGCGTGGGCGGGACGACGGAGGATGTGTGGGGAGAAAGGGGGGAGGGAGTCCAAGCGACTTATTATTTTTATCGACCGTAAAAAGGTGCCGGACCTCGCGTGGTCCCTTCCACTCTTCTGGGGAGATTTCAATTATTTACGGATATTTTGTTCCAAATCCCGAAAAATACTGACCAACAAAAAGGCTTCGTAGCCACTTACTTATGCCATGCTTGGCTAAATCGCCCCCTTTGAAAAATCTTTTACCGTATCCTTAAAAATAAATCTGAGGCTTAGTCTAAAAAAACCTTTATTTTTGCACTTCCGTTTGTGAACTCATGAGCAGCTGCGCCCTGTGGCTTCACCTGCCAGCCTGGCTATAGTGACAGTAATAATCTTAAATAAATTGTAATAAATACTGAAGGACGTTTCATACAGCGTCATCTAGCTCCTAACTAAACAAATACTATGAGAACCAAATAGCAGATGGACTATTTTAGTACATATTTTTTTGGAAGTATATACTTCCGAATCAGCTCTATTTTTATAAACTATCCTGCTGCTGGGCGTGGGCCTTTTCTCATTGCGAGAAGGGTAAGACCGTAGCTCACCATGCTGGTTCTTGGTCATGTAGGTTTCCCCATGATATTTTCCTTCACCGTGTAATTTGAAGTAAAAGACAGAGGTGCATCCCATGAGATTCAACCGAGTACCTCCAGATTGGAAGCCAGACGGTCTTCCAACTAGGCTGCCGAAACTTTGACTATCGAAAAAAATACATAGTTATATAATACTAGCTTGCGGCCGCGACTTCATCCGCGTTGGCTTTAGAATTGGGTTCGAAGAGAAATCAAACATATTGTGTATAAGTATAGAAAAGCAATAGTTTCATCCGTCATAGATCTTGCGCTATTTTATTACTTATGATAAACAATACCTTTTATCCCGGAATAATGTTCCATAAGACACATCTATAAGTACCAAATTTCAAGTGGATTGTTGCTCGTTTTTTCGGGATATAAAGTATCCTATATGTTAATTCAGGTAATAAACTATCTGTGTGCCTATATTATATCCAAATCTATTAAGCCGTTTTTGCGTGATTGAGTGACAAACATTTTTTTAATGTAATAGTAATTAGACGAA
This sequence comes from Biston stratarius, assembly GCA_950106695.1. Taxonomy (NCBI): domain Eukaryota; kingdom Metazoa; phylum Arthropoda; class Insecta; order Lepidoptera; family Geometridae; genus Biston; species Biston stratarius. Next base: position 16,711,383 of record OX467115.1, on the reverse strand, counting down.
CGAAACGCTCTTCTGATGGTAAAAGATAACGTATGTCCATGATCATTGCAGCGAAACACAGAACTTTGAGTAGTAAAACAAAATTCAGGGCATCGCTGCTTTGGCGCTCATTACTTTCGAGATAATCGATGGATAATTTCAACAGCCCAGTTATTACGCTAGCTGCAGCACCCTTCAAACCGGAACACATTAATGTGTAAACATTAATGCTCGGCGGCAGAATATCTGGACCTCCTGCTAAGCAGATCTACCACCAAGTAAACATCCAAACATACAAACTTTCACATTTATAATATTAGTAGGATATATTGATTACACTCAGATACAAAACAAACGTTGTAAATTAGTTAATAAGTTAAGCGTCTATACCAAAATCTCCTGATAAAAATTAGTGTCTGTCCATAATGGTTGCCATTTACGTTTTATTCGTAACTTTGAATTTAATAACTGATTAAGTTAATGACTAAAATTGCAGTCATTTGTTCCGCTTGTACTGTGCAGTATGACAGGGTAATAACGTTGCAGCTGAACTTTTACCCCACTCTCCCCTCCTTGTTTTACCGACGATCTACTCAATAATGCAGTGCTACACTACAGTCTTCGTACTATAAATCAGGACTCAAAACAATCTAATGACTTAGCTAAGTGTTTCACATTTGTAACATAAAATCTTATCTATTATTGGCTTGGTGGTGAACATTGTGCTTCATCTTTCTACTAATATGAACTTTATCATAATTAATATATCTTTGCTCTTCAAAGAAACGTTATTTAGGTTCAGTCAAGTATGGAAAGTGTTTGATCGCAGAATAGTAATTCTTAAACGTGTTGACATCACGCTGAAGGACATGGGTTCAAACCGCCGCGACAGGCAAGTTACTATAACATTGGGAAATTTGCTGGCAAACATTTTAAAATGTACTAAGCTTGTCAACAATAAAAAAATAAAAATATTGTGACTGAAATATTGAAGAAAAAAAACAGCTGTTCTGTATGAAAAGTACATTGACCCTTGACTAAATGGAGCAATTTGTTTTTCGATTTCCAAGTTGTGCCCGTGGAAAAAGGTGTTCATTGACCACCTTTTGGCTTATTCTCCATGCCTAAAACCCTATATTATACAGCAAAAATTTGCAACATAAGTACATTGTAAGATCTACATGAAAAGCTTCCCTCTTATACTTTGTACAATCGAAGAGAAAAATCTTTTTACAATTAAGGCGACAATCTTCATAAATCAATTTCCCCCGAATTGAATGTCAATAAGTAGGGACGTTGTTAAACGACGCGCCGTGAAATAAAACTTTCCGGAGGGTGGAAAAGTTCCAGTAAAAAGAATATTTACATTAATTCTCTTCATTATGTTTTGAAGAATAATCATGGCCACCGTCTCCCATTCTACTCCCTCGATTGAGTTTTTATTTGAATATTTTTTTGTCCGTCCCGAGTTCGTCTCTGCACGACAAAAGGAAGTTTTTATTAGCATCTTAATGATTTTACGGCGAGTCCCGGTTACAACAGCCTTTATGTCCTCAGATTTTCTTAAGTATTTTTTGTCGAGTTTTTTTGCATCTTACATTATTAAAGTTTTCATTCCAGCGCTTAATGAAGCTCATTTCTTCTGTTCGTCCGGGCCTTGATTGCCTTTGTTTTGCATAAATGCAAGATTTCTATAGGTTTCTTTCTACTGAATCGGGTAACTTCGAAGACTTGAAATTTGTTCTCGGAAAAAGGCAATTAATTCTACTTCTTTTTAATTACGTAGTTCCCTCATAATGTTGTTTAAAAAATTTAAAATAAATAGCGCTGAAGCCCAACAAAAGGTTAAATAAACCGTCTTGTTTATAAAAAAAAGAGCCAACAAACCTAAAGAATGAATAAAGTGTTTATCTTACATAAAACCGTTTCCCACTCTAGGCTAGATGTGTGAACCGACACTTATTAGGCTATGGTTAAACCATAAAAAAATAAATAGCTGAAAAGAAAAGCTTTACCCCCGTTTTTACACTAAAAAATAGTCTATGTGTTATGCCATTGATAAAATAGATTCATAAATGTACCAGAGTAACTTTACAACTAAGTCAGTTTAAAGTACAAGCATTGAAATATTTAAAAATAGATTTATAAACCGCTTGAAATTTTTGTATTTATTTTTATTGTACGCAGTGAGAGACAAACAACCTTACTCTGCTCACATAGGTATCATTATTTAAGGAACTTTTCTATAAAATGCTGAGCATGGGTTTAGTCTGGTAACTATAACAAAGTTCTTCTGCATCAAGCTACACCAGAAGTAGCTCGGTAGTTGCGGTTTCGTTGACTTATGATAACGACTGAGTTATCATAAGTCAGTACTGCAATGGCGTGGGTTCAAACCCCAACGATGATATTGAGCTACCGGTGAATGAAAACATCGCGAGTAAACCAAAGCATAGTGCTAATACACTCTAGTAATCGAATGGCTACCACCCTCAAGTTGAAAATCTGCTCCTAACGGTGTTTTCCGGCAACACTTGAGAGCCGGTTCTATTCTAGGGTAGGTGTGCTTACCATCTTCGACCACACCGTCACTTGTTATCATGTGAGCTGTGGTCAAACACCTAGCCTGTCACATTTAAAAAAAAGTTGTAATGGCACAGTAAAAGCGCGTCATACGAGGTCTAACGTAGAGGCACGCCACGCTGCCGCCGCGCTGGCGTCTGATCAGATTTGTCTCGTCGTGCACGGTAATTACATTCATCTCTGCTCCAGACTGATTTATTCCGCCTGCTCTTCGCTCGCCTTCGGTCTCTGTTCTGCCATTAACTGCTTTTCCGGGCCTATCTTACGCACCACAAAATGATAATCGTCCGGAAAATCGACGCAGGCTGTATGTAATGTTATGAGAGGAAGGCCGCCTGTTTTTCTCGGGCCGCAATCGAGTCCGAGATCTTGCTTTCTTTTTAATTTCCCTGCGGTCCCCTAATGAGGTCCCTCCAGTGGCTCGCAGTTATCTATGATATTCTTGAGCTTGATGCTTATTGTGCGTGTCACTGATGGTTTCCCTTTTTATTATCCTCTCGAACACAATTCAGAGGCCCGCCAAATGAGTTCTTCTCATTTGCTTTGCTCTCTTTATTTCTCTAGGCGGCAGTTTGTCTTGTGTCGCGACTTAACTTTCTTTTAATTTTAATGAAACGGCCACAATTTCGTCTGGAATTCTTTTTTATTTAATTTCACTTCGAGATACATAGACCTCGGTGAACAATAGCGTGGAAACGACGTAACTTGTATTAATATTTAGAAAGCGTAGTAGTGTTGGTTAAATAAATAAAATGGGAGCGTCAGCTAACAAATCACCCGACTCCGCCTCCACTTATCTATTAAAATGAGAGATTATAGTGGGCTCAAACGTTTTTCGTGCTCTAAGGCCGGTGTTATTTTCACTGGATTGTCCAATATTGTCACAATCTCCATGGAAGGGCAATTAGAGACGTGTCGCGCGTGGCTGCCACGTGTCGCATGCGGCAGCCGTGCGGCGCACGCGACGGAAAGCTATACCATAAGCCATACTAGTATATGGGGTTATAAGCTTGGGGTATACTAAACCGTAAGGGAATCATTGTTTACATTATAGTGAACAACTTTTACTATGAGCACAAGTCATTTGCTCCATACATTTGGTCAAGAGACAATTAAGTTTTTATATGGTACAGCTAATTTATTTTATACTAGCTGTACCCGCAACTTCTACTTTATTTGCCGGACATTTTTTTTCAATCGATTGACAAAGAAGTGCTTCTCTGCAGTGTTATTTTGAATGTCTATCACATACTTTTGGGGTGGCCCGACTTTGACAATTGGGTTAACCATTTAGCCTGCAATAGATATGCCCCTGCTTAGACTAAGTATTTAGTTTAAGATTTTACCTGTTAATATATATGTTATAATATATTTATATACATATTTAATAGATATAAATAAATAATAATAAGTATTGTGGAACATTTTACACAGCGCCATCTAGCTCCAAACTAAGCAAAGCTTGTACTATGGAAACCAGATAACTGATATAATACTTATTATATACTTTTTTGTAACTACATACTTATAATACACACAGAACATGTTTGTCCAGATGGGAATTCAATCCACGCCCTACAACTCTTGAAGCAGATTTTCTACTAATTGCTAACAGGGCAGTCATATATATATATCTATAAAGTTATACCTGCTTATCAACGAACATCTTTCGATTTATAAATATATATATAATTTATATAAACATATAACTTGAGAACGACAGAATCGACTTAGCTAATTCTTTTTTTTTAATGTTCGTGATATTTCGTGTGAGGAATATAGAGATGCGAAGTCGAAGGCCGAGTGCATCTACATTCAAGTAGTTATCAAAAAACAGTGCAATTGTTTAGAACATGATAAAATTCAGGACAATTGTCATTGTAAAAGTTGTTTCTAATTACGACTAGAATGACCCCCTTACGACAGTATACACCAAGTCTATAACCCTATATATATTATTCGCTGTCATTAAGACCGATGTTTTTACTGCGTACAACACGGCCCGACACGCTTGGGTAACGATATCTTTAAATAAAAATCCGTCGCACTATCTCACTGAATAATCCTACGGTTACTTAAACGGTTAAGTGTGGAATATATAATAATATTTGGACAAATATGATGTTCGTAATTCATTTTAACAATTATGACAATGGAAAATTTATTTCCTTGTTTTTTTTGTTATTATAATTTTTTTAATTGGTGATATTCTTAGCAGAAGGTCGTCTAGGTAGGCACCACCACAGTACCAGATTTTTTGCCGCCAAGCAGTAGTGTGTAAATGTTACTGTGTTCCTGTTTGTTTAACCAGTTAGCGAAATTTCAGGGCTGCTGAGACTAACCATTGAAAGTCTCAAAGTAATAAGCAAAAAGTCAAAACAGCGATGCCCTGAACTTTGTATTGCTACTCAAAGTTCTGTGTACTGCTGCTGTGGTCATGGACATGCATTATCTCTTATCATTAGGAGAGCATCTTGTTCGTCTAAATTACTTTTACAAAAAAAAAAAATACACTCCAATCGCAGTGGCTTTATTCCCTATGAGTATAGCACGTAACATGGCCACGTATAAGTAACACGGTGCAATTGGGGTTAAATTCGCGTGGAATGGAATTCTCTACACAACTGTCAAATTTAAAATTGCAACAAGAAGTGTCAACAAGATGTCAACAACAAGAGCTCGCTTTGAATTGGTAAAACAAATTCTTTTATAAACGTTGTATGTGTTTTGACAAGGAGAGTGACGCGTACTCTGCTTTGATTCCTTGAAAAAGGCCACTTGATGTGGACGAAAATATAGTCGACGTATGCGAAACCTAATCAAACGTGAGTAATCGTGTACTCTGCTTTAACTCCTTGAAAAATATCTTTAGATGTGATGGAACTTATGATCAGAGTATCCGACATAATAACGTGAGTAATCCCGTACAAGTAAAACATAAATGGGTCAAAACCTCGTCAAATTCCATCTAATTTGAGTTAAAGTATCAGGGCCCGGGACGTTTAGCACATATGTACTCACACATATAATAATAAATAAAATAAAATTGTAACAATTTGACAAGCAAACAACTCAGCCACATGAAAAGGTCCTTCTTAGAAGATATCACGTCCACTTTCCAGGAATTAATATACGAAATTGCAACTGAAAAATTTGGGTATTAAGGAAATCCCCGTCGAGGAATTTACTTCATTTAAATATCGCATTTTTCTTGAAGATTATACCTTACGACAGCCATAAAAGAAAACAGGAGTCCCGCCCCTCGATAATGCGACGAGCTCGAGGAATTTTTATTCCGCTCAAATCTCTCCTGACATAGGTATATTTTTGCGAGATCGCCTGGAGATTTTAATACCCGATTTTATTTAAATTCGTTTAGGCGGTGCGGGTGGCTGCTCCCCTAGACATTTATCGTGGAGGCGTGATTGTATTTATAAGCAGAAGAAATTTTCGCACAAGTTTTTTTATATGTTAAGTAATGAAACGAACAAAATGCTCCCCTGATGGTAAGAGATAAAGCCTGCCTATGACCATTGCAGTGGTATCTAGAACTTTAATAAACAAAACAAAATTTCGGACGTCGCTGCTTTAGCTAGCTGCAGTACCCTTCGAACTGGAAGACAGTAATGTTTACACTTACGATACTTATTACTAACGATAGAATAACTGCTAATGCAGTAGCAGTACTACCTCTTGCTAAATAGATCTACCATCTATATTAGTAACATTTCTATTAACATCCTCATCATAATCAGCCAGTCATAGTCCACTGCTGGACACAATCCTCTCCCAGGACTTAACCTGATCTCCGGCTTTGAGAGTAATTCAGCCGATTTGTAGAAAACTCGAATCGGCAAACTATGTGTACGATGCCCTGAGCCTTGATGAAGTGGCGTTTAGCGTCTATATCGTCTATGACAAACGGCAGTCATGCTGAGATATATTTAGCATACGTTTTTTGTATTTTTTATCTCTCTGTTTGTATTGTATCGAATAGATGATTTTCCTTTTTTTTCCTGACTGGAAGTAAAAAACCGAAAACCTCGAATTTATTGCGTGTATATGTGAGATAATCTCTGAAGATGTTGGTTAGAAAAGATCCCCTATAATCACGGGGTATCCCCATATGATTCGATTTTATCGTGTTTTTTCTCTCATCCATCTTTTTGAACCGACAGTCGATAATCTATGGCTGCCCATCTCGAATCATAATGTGTTTTGCTTTAGTGATGCACCTGTTATATTAGAAATTGTTTTGATATTTGTTTTGTTGTCTCAGAACACCTTTAAATTAGTCGCAGTTTTTGTTAGTACCGACTACTTTGAGATGTTTTGATTAATATCATTTGCACGTTATAAGCATTGTATTCATCATTATGAACAACTTTTACTATGGGCACAACTCTGATATCTGGTAAAAAATTAACTGTTGTTGTACGTTGTCCCATGACCATATGTATATACATACGTCTGTCTTTCGTTTATTCTTCTTTAATCATTTGTTATGTTACTGGTACTATGTGTGAACCCTGTTTCCAAAATTTTTCCGTGCCTGGTTTTTATTTTTTAAAATTTATTGCTTATATTCTTTCGTAGTTAAGTCTCTGAGTCTGTTGGAAGTACTATGTTGCGCAGAGTCATCATTCACTTAGTGCGACGTGTCATACCTCCTGGTTGCACCTCCCCCCGCTCATCCCAACCCCCTGCACCCTCAGCCGCCTGCTGCACCGAGGTGATCAGTCTTCATTTGTCCCATCTTCCGTCTCGATCAACCACTTGACCGCAGACGTAGCGACTCCATTAGTATATTAGCTACGTAGCATCTACGCAATCTTGAAGCAGTGAAGTGCCGCTGTAACAATTTATTAATTTGTTGCCGGCTGGTTTTCACGTTTGATGACCTCTTTTATTTTCACTTTCATCACATTCACGAGTCGGAAAAATGACCGCAATTTTTCGTGCCGTTTTTGCTCGAATGAATTTTACCACAAAATTTTCCTTGCCATTTGTTTCCATCGCACAAGATCTTAGTATGAGGCGAGTTCTGAGTTAATATATGTGCCCGGAATACCGTGGCCATATATTACGCCGACCTCTGCCGGACCGGACATAACAATCCTCGATTTGCTATAATATTGGTAGTGCGTCCCTGTCGGGAGTCGGGCGGCGTGGCGGCGCGCGAGCGAGCGAGCGCGTTCGGCCGCGGGGTGGTGGACGTGCTGCGTATAATAAGTATTTCATGCACGGGGCGCGGGGTCCGGAGACTACATACTCGTAGGTACCTATTCCCGTAAGTCGTCTACCTAACCGGACCGTACATTATGAGCCGAGGGTCAGCGAGGCCCGCGCGCTATCTCTCTCCCGCCCGCCCTGAAACGCTCCCCGAGCATAATTTCGTGTGATATATTGTACACGCTTGGGTCGCCGTGATGGACCTCTATGAAAATCCTAACATTTCGCAGCGGCACATACGGGGTGTAATTAGAAGGAAACGGTCTCGCACAGGGAACTATTTTATGTTCCACTTTTATTTCCTACATTTCCATTTCACGGGGGGAATAATAAGTTATTTATACGCAGTAAATAAATATGTAAAGGTATCGCCGACAAAATGTGCGATATAAAAGGAGCGGTCGCTCTAGCACGGAATTCATCTTCTATCTGTACGATTTATACACGAGGAGGCCGTAAAACGGAACAATAAAAACCCAAAACAGCAATAAATTTCAAGCAATAGAGGCAAAGGTTCGAGCGCCTTATCAATTCCCTCCACGCATGGGACTCGAATCGCACAATAAACTTATGACGTAGGCTGTAGCTATACTTAGGTGAAAATAGCGGGCCGTCGTCTGACGGTCAATACCGATTCATAGTTGAAAGGTAGATTCGGGCTCCGTTCCATGTCAGCCAACGTAAGGTTACAGCGACATTAATAACAACATTTCATTAATTCGAGAAATGTAAACTTGCGTCTATCTTCTTATTCAAACAAGACACGCTGTTTACAAGCAATCAACACTTAGCGGACAATTGTGAGAGGGTTTCAGGTAGGCAAAACAAATAGTGGACGAGTCCTCCGCCTCCATGAGGGGAGGGTCATCTTAAAGGACAAGGCAATGCGGTCAGCGTGAACATACCAGGGCTGTCTTTATGCATTAATAATGCCATCTAATTGAAACAGAATTACGACGTTGACCATCGCCTCTGATCTTAAATTCAAAGCACTTTGTAGACTCAATAAGCATAATATAATTGTGACCAGAGTCGCGCGGCGGCGGGCGGGCGTCGCTTCTAATATATATTTAAGATTACGAAACGCGCATTTAATGGCCAAGGCTGTATCGTATGTACGGCTATTAATAATTAGTGAGTGCGGTCCGGCGCTCTTACGACTCCGATTCATTATCGTTAGGGTCTCGGCCCGACGGAGATCTACGATATAGCTCCCTGATTGACCCCGCATTAAAAATTACATACAAACAGAGGAAGCGGACGCTATTAACGGAGCTGTACGCTTTCTTTGTTTCGATTCTTTTCCGAGACCAATAAAAAATTTATAAGCGTAGCGATCGATCGAGATTGCGGCATTCATAACGTGATTGTAAGCAAGAAACGCTCAGGTGTTGTTTAATGGCTCCTTTGATTCGTTAGGTTAATTCGGTGTGGGGTGAGGGCGAGCGTCGCGGCGGTCGCCGGAGGGTCGAATAAATATGTCCCAAAGAGTTAAGTGGGAGCGAAGTGCGGAGCGGAGACCGCGTCCGACGTTTGCTCTTCCACTCGTGTTGTTGCACCACTTATTACACACAAAGTTCTGTTAAAGTTTTCTCCGACACTCGAGCGCGAGTTTAATTTACTCGATAGTGTAAATAAAGCGGGGGAAGTGGGAAGTTTGGCGGTGGCCCCGGCGGCGGCGGTGCTGCGGTCCGCTGATAATAACGTCGCCGCGTGGGCTGCTTTATTAATCGGGAACGACAAATTTTAACGACAAGAATTAATGAATCTCGTTACACGGGTTAATCCCCCGCTCGTAAAGTGTGCGCGCCCTTACCTGAGGTGCCGGGCGGCGATAACCACACATTCTACATTGAAAGTACAATTCAACTGACGAGTCGGCTCATTTTCACTGTTTGTATTTTGTAGATGTAAGGTTACTGATATAATGTATGAAAATGTAAAGGTGATATGACGAACGAAACGCTCTACTGATGGTAAAGACAAATAATTTACTACAAAAATTACAAGCAAATAATGAAATAACTTAACAATTTAGTGTAACAAGTGACATTGCAGTGGTACCCAGCACTTTTATTAACAGAACAAAGAACAAAGTCCAGGGCATCGCAAAAGTTCTTCTGCGATTCTATTAATAAAGTTAATTTATAAGTCTGGCAAACTTTAATTACATAAATGAACAGTTTGTTAGATTTATAAATGAAAATTTTATAATATTGTTCGGTATTTCTGGTACAATACCTACATAAGATTAAATGTCAAAACGCGTGCTTATTTCAAGAATGCAATAAATGAAAATTGTCACTGTGCGGAAAGATGAAACAAGTGCGAACGATGCTTTGACGAGGGAATCCAAGATATATTGTCCAGTTAACGACCATGTGCGAATGGAACTTTATTGTAATTGCCTTTTGTAAGATCGGGTCGGGTCATTACAGACCGTCCTTAGAACGCCGACCTCCCGTTTTGCAAAACTTTCCTGGAGTGTGTTCATTTGCTAGCCTGAGACCCTCCCCACGCTTTGAGGTTTAAAATAAATATATGTCTTTAACTAATACCAAGAAAATAAATCGTACACGCAGCATCGTATGAAAACGTGTGATGGAAATTAATTCGCGTCTATGTTATTGAATTCAATCAACGCTTTATGCGTGTGTGTGTGTCCTATTTATCAGATGAAGAGCACATTAGGGGTTGAGGCGGCCTCAAAGCCAGAAGACTGATTATGTCTATCCGCAATTTCTCTCCGGCCCTATTCTCGCGAACGAAAACTAGCGAGTTTTACACCGCGCTATTAAGCGGTCGCTTTCACATTTGTCCTTATAATGGAAAATGTGCTACTAATTAATTTAGAGCGAAACTCATTTATGTCGAAATGCGTGTCTATTAAGCGATGATGGGAGGAACGTTCAGAAAGCCTCTCGGTTAACACGTAGCTATCTGTTTACACAGCGCTGTTTAATTATTTTTCCTGTTGTGGAAATTATACGATGTCCAGTTACAAGCGTTCACCCCATTAAGTGGAGACGAGCTCATTCTCAGTAAGACTAATCAAATAACAGTCCCCCCTGGTGTCTCCCCGGCCGCCGCACCCCTCGCGGCCAGCGGTCATCTCTCTTATCGATTGTGGTGGAATTCGTACCCAGAATGCGATATTTCCCAGCGATCGCCACACATTGTAAGATACAAACCAAGTCGGAAACATCGTCTTGATTTTTGGTTTTCCTTTTGTGATGTACTAATAGAAATACTGTAACATTGTACCAAAGTATAATATCTCGAGAGTTTTGTATAAATTCTAGCAAAATAAGATACAAATTTGGTAAGTTGGTATAGGTACTTACCTAATAAGAATTCCTAGGTACTTATATCCTTACCAGAGTGTCCTATTATAGCTAGACGTATTCGAGTTATTTAGCCGGCCGTGTCGCTTGGTCGGTCATGAATTTTGATGTGTTTTACTCGAGCCCGGTTTACCCAGACAAGATGGCATACGGACGCATTTTATTAGGTGTTTTCTACGCTAAGAACGTAGTTTTATCTCTGCAGTTAGTAATCAAAATATTTGAAAGAATATACATTTAAATAAATAATGCATCATCGGTTCATTTAATTATCATTAAGGTTAAACATTTACATCTAAGTAAATGCTTATGAGTTGTACCAAATAAAGTTGTATAGAGCCCTAAATCTTTAGGTTGTCGGTGTACTTAGTACATCAATACACACATGTTGATATCAAAATGTTGTTAGTGAGTAATTATGGATGTACCAATAGGTATTCCTAAATTACACTAAATACTTTGTAGCGATGATAGCTCAGTAGTTAGCGCGGTCGGTTCACGCACCGAAGAGCGCGGGTTCAAACTCCAACAACGAGCTTGAACTGCCCGTGAAGGAAAACATCGTGAGGAAACAATAGCATGGTGGTAGGGTATTTTCTAGTACTAGCTGGCTAGCCACTACCCTCAAGTCGAAAATCTGCTGCCAAGCACCTAACGTTGTGTTCCGGTAGTCTCACTTGAAAGCCAATTCCATTCCAGGCTAGTTGTGCTTTACCATCTTCAACCACACCGTCCCTTGACGTCAGGTGAGCTGTGGTCAAACAGCTAGACTGTCAACCATAAAAAAGAACATCATTTAAAAAATGCATATTTTATAAGATTGGTTGGCAAGTCAATCGACACACATACTATTATAGGAATCTTTCTGTATTCCGTGTTCGGTTTATTTCAGTAGTCTGTCTTAGTAGCGAGTTAGGGTGTGGACACATTGTGGCGGCAAGCGGGCAGCGGCCTAGCAAGCGGGTAGCAGTCCCGCATGCGGCTACTGGCCAGGCTCGTTCCGCCATGTAATTCTAATGAATATTAGTATACTGTGCCGGCTCCGTCCACTCTGACGGTACATTGCATCTCCTATTTCAGCGACGATAATACGATTGTGTAAGTGCGGCTTTAAAATGGATAGGTGATTAAGGCTGGATTTGACCTCGACCAAGCAATAGAAATAAGCAGCCAGTTTCGAGCAGAGTAAGGTGATCTCTAAAAAGGTACGCAAAAGTGAACCTTATTGCGTGGGCATGCAATATGCGGGCGCGTAGTGTTTTACGTAAGCGCCCAACTTTAATGGGAATAAAATATCACGAAGCTAACTGCATGATTATTTGAGTTAATACATAGTCTCAGATAATGTCATAAAACTAAACTCGTGAAAAAACAATTTGCTGTTCCATAGAAAAAGTACGTTGATTCTTGACCAAAATATGTATGGAGCTGCTAATTTTTTACTGTCCATAGTAAAAGTTCTTGATAATGATGAGAACAACAACTCCTTTTCGGCTTGGTATACCACAAGCTTATAACCCTGTATAAATATAAGGTTTTTTTTTTAATTTGGTAGGTAAGTATTTTCTTATCTGAATGTTGGTACAAAGTACGTTCATAATCCTCAAATCTTGTGTCAAGTATCATCCGTCTGGCAAGTATACACTTCAAGGCTATAACTTTGTATTGTATGTACTATATATCTACTATTTATTGTTTGTTTGCATTGTATTGTCGCTCTTAGTGATAAGGCTGCCACTTGTGGCACTAGGTCATACGATTCTTTTGTTTTTTGTACTCTTTTTCTATTTTTAGTGTACACTAGAGTTTATATCTAACTATGTGGTTGTAATATAATTTTTATTTTGGTCGGTTTTAATTTTATTTTTGGCAATGAAACGTACTTTTGCCAACATTACGAGGAAAAGGACATAATTAAAATAACAATAAAATGACAATAATAATAATATTTTTACTATTATTATAATTATGTCATTTCCTCGTAAAATAAGGTTAACGAAGAGTGGTACAATGTACATATTTACGAAAACGATTTGTTGAAACGTTGTATTTATATCTTATTTGATGCTTGTTTAGAAAATTCAATCAAATGCGTAATCTACCGCCTATTCGTTTCCTATACTCCACATACAACAGGCCATCAAAATAGTGTGTGTTGTACATATACACACTAAGCGATTGCTCTACTGCTGTCCATTGGACTGTGAAAATGATTTTGATTTGCCCCTTTGAAGGGCGGCTTCACCGCAAAATTACATTTCCATATGTGGATCCACGGTCGTCTATTTGACACCCTATAACGTGTTCGTAATTGAAAGGAGACTAAATTAGTGAGTGTATATCTGCCGTGGTATTTGAAAACAAATATGCTTAGTAGGTAAATACTTGCTAAGTATAATGTTTTTAAACTACTGTCGAAGTAGAAGGGTAACGTTTTCAGTGTGCTCGTTATTATTAGATTTTAAAAAATCTATTACTATTTGTAGCCTAATTTTGTAAAAGTTAGCCTAAAATGTTATTAACTTTTTATATGTAAAAGTCATGAGACGAACGAGACGCTCTCCTGATGTTAAGATATAATGCCTGTCTATGGCCATTGCAGCGGTACTCAGAACTTTGAGTACCTAACAACAAAGTCCAGGGCATCGCTGCTTTGGCGATAATTACCTTGAGACATTCGATGGTTAGTCTTAACAACCCTATAATTTTGTTAGCTGCAGTACCCTTCCAACCGAAACACAGAAATGTTATCAACACTACTGCTTGGAGGTAGAATATCAGGTACTACAGTGGTACCTATCAAGACAAGCTCCTGATAATTTATAACTTTCGATGTTAGATGTATTTAAAAAATAAAAATTGCTTGCTTTTGATTACTGTTGTCATGCCTGATGTTAAGCGAAGATGTGATCTACGACAGAGAATGCTTGTCTAGAAGAAACTGAATCACTCGAGACTTAAAGGCACCCGGTATCGATAAATAATTAATTAAATCATCATCATATAAATAAGAAAGCACGTAAGACAATTATAGGTGAAAGAATGGTGATAAATCTAATGCTGAGCTTATGTACCTATGTATAAAAATTTATAATAACTCACACGATCAGTAGAAACCCCTTAAATTATTACTAAACATTAAAAAAAAAATCTCAATGTCTCTCAAAATTGATGCCAATTTTAAGCACGTTCTGATTATTTCAATACCGTCATAGCAAATATTACTCAATAAATCAACACGTTTTGTAGCTTTGATAATATAGTGGTTAACGCGGTCGGCTCGAACGCCGAAACCAAATGAAAGACATGAGTAACGTTATGTTCTCTCCTGCATAGAATCAGCCGGGAATGTCAACGGATGGCTCTCTAATGTACACACACTAGTGTACGCTGTACTTACTGTGTTATAATAACTGAACCCTCTCAGTATAATAAGATCAAAATTAAATAGTTGATAATTCAATATAAATAATTATATATACTTAAGTTGAGAATTTTCTAATATAAAACAAAATCATTGGTAAATTAAATGTTCTCAAATCTATGAATCTAACACCTAAATACAGTACACTGGTACACTAGTATAGTATAGCTATAATAATAGAGAACACTGGCTTAGGAAAACGTCGTGAGGAAAACATCTATGGTGGTAATACTTTCTAGTACTCGACAGGCCAGCTACAAGGACCACCCTTCATTAAAAATATGCTACCAATCGCTTAATGTGTTTCATTAACGATCATTAAATTAAATTTCATTAAACTTCTAGCCTGTTAAACATAAAAATAATAATAATATCAGTTCGCCACATCCATCTGCTGGTAAAATCTGTATTTTTCATTTGAATAAAGCAGCAGCGGGGCTGGCGGGGCGGCGCGGCGCGGCAGGGCGTCAAAGCGTGGCTCTTTATCTGCAAATGTGGCACCCGTGGTAGATAATTTTATTCTGAGAGTATCTCTCTACTGCTGATATATTCAACGGAATATTCCCATATGTGCGTAATTCTGCGGAATGGCAAAAAAGGTCTGTTTGAGGGGTGAAATATGTAAATTTATTGTCTTGGGCGGCTCTGGGAGTTCGCCCGCGTCATACAGCGACACGTAGGATAAAGGAAATGTTAATGCTCGCCAATTTATGTGCTTTTCTATGATTTCGCTGAATCGAAACTGACTCTCCCCCTTTATGGCAGCGGGTTGAACGGTTCTGTTTGTATCGAGCCCTTCTGCACAACGATGCTCTACCTTGCCTGTCGACGAGTTTCTTATTCTAGTATGTTTACTGCGAGTAAAAGAAGTAAGCGTATATTTGAAACTATCTGATTTGCTACTTCGTCTGTTCTGTTAGCTCCGCTTCGTGAGCTGGAAAGCATGGGTTCGATTCCTAACCAAGACTTTTATACTTTTTCATGACAACTTAAGACGAATAAACAGAACGACGAACTTAGACCTTTGCTCTGTGTCTAGGTATTCTAAAACTGTAATAGTAAATATATATAAAAAGTTTATCAGTATTATATGAGTTATCTGGTTCTTATAGTGCATTATTTGCTTAATTTGACACCAGATGGTGCTGTGTAAATATTTTCCAATGATTATTTATGTAACGAGATTTAAGTTATTAAGTGTTTTATTGATTTTATTTCATTAATACAAGGTTACGCGGAACAGTAGTTAAAAGAAGAAAAGTCAGTTTTTGTCAAAATATTACTCAAAAAAGAATTTTCTTGAAGTTTTAGCGAGAACACGCAAAATCGTGTCGCCGCATTACATAATTTTCCAGTATTTGTGTTTTTTCGAGTGCTTATGTACAAAATAATGGTGTCTCACTGATAAAGTGGCAACTTACGCTCGAGAGTGTGGTAAAGTGATATAGTGCGGTAAACATGACTTTTCGTCTTCGTCAAAAACTCCATCGATGCGTGTAGTAAAAGTCATCACTACTGTATTAGGTAATAACCGGACTTGACCAAGATTTACTTTGTGTGACGTTGACTAGACAGAGTTATCTAACTATATTTTTCATAATATAGAAAATATCGAAACGCAAATTCACAAAGTGCGATGTCAAAAACAAAGAAGATTTTTTTTCTTAATATTCACATCTGGACATTCATTACCTAACTCATCGAGACACTCAAATCCAAATTGCTTTATTATACAGAGTAATAAATCCATACATCGGGCTCACGGGCGAACATCGGCGACAACCACCCCATCGCTACGAAGCGACTAATTCACAAAGGCCAAATGTGATATAATACCGACATAATTCAATGTTTTGCTCACCATATTGTATTTTATTTATGAGTTATGCTCTGTTGACTACATCACTCGTCTCTTTCTAACCGGATGATTTTTTATATTTTTATCCTTGTCTGGTATACCGAGGGTGCATCATAACCAGTGTGAACGGATGGTTAAATAGTACGAGTTAACTTACACCGCATCCGCTACGCGTCATTTGGGGGTGCTGTGGATGGCGTTATGCACGAATGTAGACAAAAATAATGATGAAGTTTTGTATATATAGAATGAAAAAGTTATTAAAATAACCATCTGTTTTATATATGTAGGTGGCTGTATGGTCGTGAGGCTTTTCGCAGCACAATAAACAAAAAAAAGAAGTTTAAAAATATGACGTTCTGACATTAAATGAGTGGTTAATTAATTGTATCATAAAGGCGCGTTTTGTACGCGGAAAGGATGTGTCACCGCAGTATATTTTGTTCCAAAACTTGTGATTTTTTAGTGATTATAAGTAAAAATAGTGGTGTTTCATTTATAAAGTACGAAATTACGTGTATGAGTATGGGAAAATGGTATCTTGTAGTGAAATGTGTTGCTTATAAAATTCCGTCGTAGTTTGTTGTAAAGTTACTTTACTTTTCTAGGGCATAACCGGACTCAACCATGATTTACTTTGTCTGACTTATATATATTTTATTTTATTTTTGATGAAATACTTGAAAATATCGAAACACTTGACATTGGCAAATACGTAAAGTGTGACGCCAAAAACAAAAAAAGAACTTGAGTTTTAGCGGGAATGCAGACTAATCATGTCGCTGCATTGTATTATTTTTTAAACGCTTAACATCAGGTGATCATGGTAATGCAAGCCTAATCAGTAATTTATAAAAAAACCTGTTGCCTATTAAAGTTAATAAATATTTAAAATTCTCTGTCTCGCTGACGTGATATATCACGCGGAAACGAGACATAATACTTTAAGCATAAAATAATTTTGAGCAAACTTTATAACATATAAAAACATTAAAATTATGAAATAAACAAAAAGTCCACCAAATGAACAGTAGAAATAATATATTGTATATGATAGCCACAAACTTGACCTTCTTTGGCATAAAACCGTCTAAACAGACTCTTCAAAACCAAAACATTGTAACTCCAGAGTAACTACTATGGAAAGGAAGCGTTTTTCTTCTCAGCTCTTTTGCAACATTTTTCAGATGTGCGCTCATTTAATTTACGAGGGTAGATCTGTCGATATTTAAATTTTTAAACTTCGCCCAGACAGAGGGCCCGGGACGTTGAACCAATTTGTTTTTACAAATTCGTCTGACTGTATTGTACCTTGTCAATGATTGGTATGATCGAGTCTTTACACTCTTCGCTTCCCTTTTGAATTACTTCTCATATACAATTTTTTATTATTCTCTGTAACAGTTAAAATATATTATGGTTCTTGAAGTATAATTAATAAATAAGTAAATATTACTATCTAAATATATATAAATAAATAATAAGTAAATATATCTATTGTATTATGTAAAATTAATATAAAAGTTGGATGGACGGACAGAACGAACCTACATATAAGGGTTTCATTTATAGACGGAACACCAAACACACATACATACATACTACGTAAAAAGGTTCGTCTTAAGCAGTTTTTTTTAAATTATTTAATTTGTTAAGTCTTTTGCTATTATGAAAAAGAGAAATTGCGGGACTATTGAGACTAACCATATAACTTCTCAAAGTTCAAAAAATACTTCAGAGTTTTAGGTACCGCTGCAAGGGTCATGGACAGGCATTATCTTTTAACAGTAAGATACTTGATGGCAGGAAAGCGTTATTTTGGTCCAAATAAACCATTGTAACTAATAAACATCTTTTAAAATTTATTTATTCAATATTTTATTACAATTTTTAAGCTAACAACACCATTAACCCTCTTCGATGTTTGTCTCGGTGTGACTTTATAATACACACGCGCCACACCACATCCAAAAAGTATGTTGTTTGACAAACAAGCGCTAAATAGACACGGTATCCACATGTCATGTCTGTATTGTATGAAATTAATAAATCTGACAAAACGACGACGCGTGCGCTCAGCTGGAGTCCAATAATGCATCTTGGGGTGCGGTTAGGATTGGCAAACTCACATGATTTTATAAATTTACAAAACACCTGCTATTTTTTTTATTTTATAGTGTTAAATTTTAACATAATGTAACAAAAAAAAAAAAAAATTAAAACCTACGTAGTCGCCTAAGTAGCGTTTTGTATTTTGTGTACGTATCTTTTATTGAAGTATTAAAATGATTTCGCTTGATGAAATATGAAATAAATGATGTAGCTTTGCTGTGAAGCTATAAAAAGCGAAAAAAGTTAAGATTTTTTTACGTTTTTTTCTTGTTTTTAATGTAACGTGTAACTAATATTTCGCATGCCGAAAGGCGTGGTTTCAAACCCTAACAATGAGCTTAAGCTGTCGGTGAAGGAAAACATCGTGAGGAAACCATAGCGTGCGGGTAGGGTACTTTCTAGTACTCGGCTGGCTAGCTACCACCCTCAAGTTGAAAATCTGCCGCGAAGCATCTAACGGTGTGTTCCGGCAGCCTCACTTGAGAGCCAGTTCCATTCCAGGCTAGGTGTGCTTTACCATCTTCGATCACACCGTCACTTAACATCAGTTGAGCTGTGGTCAAACACCTAGCCTGTAATCCATAAAAAAAAGTATGAATATGAATTCATATGAATGAATTTTAAAAAGGTAAATAAGTAAAAAAAAATGTTTTAACTCTCTATAATCACATACTGTAATGATTAGTTGGCATTATGGCAGTAAAACACGCATCACATCAAGGCTGCATATGCAATGTAAATGCATATTATTAAATGCAGCTTAGCTGTAATGTCGATTGCTATCTGCCAACGTCGGCGTCGGTTGGAGTTACTGCCTTATGATTCCAAATGCCCTATATTGTTTTTTGTATCGGGAATCTTTATATAATGTAGGTATGCTTCTCTTAGTACCCAATAGGGTGCGTGAGTGCCAGATTGTGCTGTGTGTACAAAACTTATGTAGCAATACAGCGTCATCAGCCTTTTGCTGTCCACTGTTGAACGCACGTCTCACCTCACCTAATGCACGCCACTGAGCTTGGTCGATAGTTTTCTGTATCCAGTTTTTACCCGCCGCTTTACCATCTGACCGCAGGGTATCTTACAATGCCCTTGCTTACACGTGGTCTCTACTCTAGAACTCGTCTTCCCCACCGGTGTTCGGTAGCAATACACAGTCTCGCATTTGATGCAGTAAAAATATGACAGTTACGCGTCGATGGTTCATTCAATTAATTTATTATCAAATGAACGTGATAAAAAAAAGACAGTACAATTTAATGTGCGTAAGAGCAAGACATATCAATATGTCTTGCTCTATAGTTAATACAGAAAACGTATTTATTTCTCTGTTATGTTTAAGGTTATTTTATTGTTTCTTCTATTAATATAACTATTCAAAGCCGTGTTTTAAAAACAAGGATCCTCTTGGAAAATATTTGCATACATTTCACGAAATATTTCATATGTTGCGAAATCATTTTGGCTATCTAGAATTTAGTAAAATGAAACAGACTGCATATCTTTAAGGTACATTTTTCACCTATTAATTATTTATTATACATTTTTAATATTTTTTAGTGTTCGTTTATCCTTCTGTTACTGTCGTGCTACTTCCGTGAATATCCTCGCTATGGTTGAGTGATGCAACAGGCACCTTGGCAGCGATGTTGATCGATTCCCATTTTTTATATTTCAGTTTGATTTTGGCTTTAATTTTTTTATTGTTATCAGAGTTCCTTTGACATACTTAGATAGAAATTTTAACACTGTGACTGTCATGTTGGTTTATTTGATAGAAGCTTTACTTTATGAACTGTAAGGCGTGGATTCCATTCCAGCTTAGGAAAATAAATTATGCAACGAGCATAGGTATTTGTTCTGTCTGGGTGTTTCAAATGTATCATGAGAGTGTTTTAATAAATAAAAAAAAGGATCATATATAAATTATATCGTTGCCATAATATAAGGTTAGTTTCGTTTGGGGTTACACGCTAATTGTAATGTCCTCTAATATTTATGTATTTAATACAATGCTACCATTATTGTAATTTTTTATCTTAGCTCGAAAGAAAATCAAATTGAATTTGGCAAAGGTCGATAGTCCCATTTTCGGCATTTCACTGGCCATACCAAAAAGAGTGACGAGGTCCGAAAGATAAGCAAGGAAACCCTTTTCAGGCGACGGCCCCAAACTCAGTTCATGCATCCAACAAAATATCAGCAATGTTTTCGCATAAATAAATAATTAAGGAAGTTGGTAAATAAGCGTGCGGCCTCATTTATTATTCTTTATAAGGAAACAAAGGCGAGGGTTAGCCGTAATAAGGCCCCGCCACCTCGCCGGCTTATCTTTATTGCCTCCAACCCACGTAGAATAATAAATCGTTTTCATCAAAAACAAATACTCGACAGTTTTTGTCGGAGTCGAGCGAGCGGGAGGGAGGGTGGCAATTTTCCACCCCCATAATACAATATTTTCCGACATTTTCCACGGGAATACAGCTTCGAATCGCTCGCTCGCAACCGGCAGGTTCCTTTAATGTGTATTTTTCGTCCAATCAGAGGACGGCGAGAGTCTCGATATTACCTCAACTGTCACATATAAAGTGGAAAATATGGTCGGTAGATGTGGGGGGTCGACGGCGGGGTGGTGCGCTTGGCAGTCGCGGCGCGTACTCGGGCTCCGGTACGCCCGCGCCGGAAGAAATGCTCCGAACAGGTTTATAGCTTTTCTTTCAGGTACGGGCCGTATCATAACAGGGAATAGCGGCGCGTGATGTGAACCCGTGATAAAATAAACGTCGAGATAGGCTTATGTATTGTACTGTTTATCTTAATAATGGCCGCCGCGAGATTTTCTTCGGGAAAACTTTCGATTAAACTTTTCGCCCTCGTTTTATTTTGTTATTCTTTTAACATTACTAAAAGGGCGGTGTTAGATGAAATGTCAGATAAAGAGTAATTTTATGATCCTAGTTGTCCTGATCTATAGTTTTTAGTTTATTAAAAATAAAATAAAAAGTAGACAAAGAGCGAGGATGAACTGAATGAATTTCAGTATTAGAACGATGTGTAAGCGTCTTAAGAATATTGGATTTATCATCTCTAAAATAGTATAAAACAAAGTCACAGTTCACGTCAGTCTGTTTCTCAGCTTACTTCTTCTAAACCGCATAACAGATTTGGATACGGTATTCACTGTCATTTAGATATTTTTACGGATGGTTTATGATATAATACATCATAATTAATTGTTTGTCTTTGTTTGTCTGTTTTATTATGTTTCGATTGTGTTACAAAATAAAACATTTTTCTTTCTTTATTTTTATAATTGAACTTTTATGTAAATAGTCGATGTTTTCTAATCAAGTCGCCAAAATAAATTGCTTGTAAAATATTAACATGAATTATTGGTCAAAATTCATCACCAGTTATAAAAGAGTAGATAATATAAGTAGGTAGTTATAAGGCTAGGCTTAAGTCGTGTCTTACAAATTAACATAACTCAACACCTAAATAAATCGCATTGCGAGTCGTCATTGCGGGTAGATCCGTGCCCCCACTGGGGGAGGCTGCGGGAATTGCCGTCGGATATAAATCGCGATTCATTTCTCATCGTAACTTTTTGTAGGTTCTTATCTGTTAGACTTCACTTTTCATCATCCGAGGGGATTTATGTAATGCCTAGTCATTTCTCGGCGTCGAGACGCGGCTTATCGGCGGCGCGCGACTTCGCTTGATTGATGAGCGCGCAAAAATAAATGTTCAGTTAAATTATTCGATAAGTTGGAAACGGAAGTTAAACGGGAATTATCTTTGTCTTGGCCCCGAAGATTTCACGGTTGTAAGTGTTATGCTCACAGTGATTGATTGATTGCAGCTTTACTTTACACTTGCCTGCGCTGAACGCTCCGAATGATTTATTGAACTTAATCTCTGGACATGACGTATAGCCAATCATCGTTAGGAAACTATTAGCGATCTTGTTAAACTTGACATTGCAGACGCGTGGTTACACTGGATACTGGATACAACTTTTACTTTCATTTTTATTGACGCCAGCCCCTCTCTTCAATCAGTTTCTCATTTCTGACGATCGTGGTTTCTGGGTGGACAATCCGCGTCCATCCACTCCGGTTCGCCTGGTCCAAAATTTAACTGACCTCAGGGTTGATCCAGATAGTGTGATTAACTAAACTGTCATGATAGTCACTGGACTACCATAGCTAAATTCCACGCAGTCTGGAACGAAGGAAGAGAGGCATTTGCCCAGCAGAGGCTGAATAAATAAATTTTTTGCAATGAATATTTTACTTTAAGTTATCCATTGTATTTTTTATCTTTAGCGATTTTAATTCATAATAATATTTATCACTACTAATAACATTTAGCGCACAAAATAGTATGAAAAAAGTCAAGTCGTGATTAAGTCTATTTCAACATAACAGTAACGTCGAAGTAAATATTAATTTTTCGATTTTTTTTTAATTCGATTAAGTTCCTACACATACACATAATTATTTAAAATAAATCGATATTTTAAAATATTTTTTTACTTTATATATAACGAGTACACTTCAATACATATAAAAATTATGGCAAGACTCGCGAGCCCTCTGACATATCGGCAGCTCGAATTAATCTACTTCACCACAAGAAAAGGAAGTAATAACCGAAAATACAAAATTAGGCATGAAAGCTAATGCCATAATTGAGGGCAATCAGCACCCTCCCTATGATTTATGGAACCTTCCGCCCTTGGCTGCGCTTCTTGTGTTGTGGTTACATTTATTGGTTTGCCAGTGTTACATATTCCAACAAGTTCAGTTGTGAAAGATCTATAGAGTCATTTGGTGATTACGTAGATAGTGAGAAGTAATCCTGGAGTTTAAGCAGAATTGTGATGTCAGAAGTTGTTGGAAAGAAAATGTAGCTGAATAGGGAAAACAAACGATTGCGTTTTGATTATATCTAGTTGGAAACGTTGTTACAACACCTATTCTTAAAGGCTGTGCTAGTTTAAGTTAGTAGTTTTTCAAACTGATTTCACTACAGTAGGTATCTTGTTATAAACTTATCTTCAGTTAAATGTCACTGCCTTATGTTGTTTTTGTACTGTACAAATAAAATTTATTGTCGATTGTCTATTGTTTTTTGTTTTGTTTTAGATCTACTGCTTAATAATATACATAATCGTATTAGCATTTCTCTATGAAAAAAATAATTATACCTAAATGGTTTGATTAGAAGTTAAAGGAGTCACGAATGTTTCTTGATTGTCTTAACATTTTAGAGACTAAATGTTAGGCGAGTGAGTATTTGTTGAAACTGTTCTCGGTTCTTAAATTGCATGTGGGACTGCAGTTGGTCCACTTAAAAAGAGCATTGCAGCTAATCTCCAGCGACACATGTACAAACAAAGTTTAATTGTGAGCGGCACAGCGCTCCGCGGCCCCGGGAAAAACCGATTACAGTCTTAGCAGCGGACTCACCTTCGATCCCACCCACACATATTCAATTCCAATCAATCCCACTCCACGTATTTATATGTAGCAGCAAGGCGTATGTTTTTATTGCGGCCTGCAACGGATGACGGCTGCAAACATTGCGGCTGCCTCCCTCACTGAAAAAGCTTTTATTTTTAATTTCGATTTTGATTTTTTCCGAGCGCACCGTGCCGTTTCTCTTTTATTTTGTTTCATTTCATAGCGCGGGGTGGGCGCGCGACAGATCGGAATTTCAGATATGTGCAATTTAAAATCGTGTAAGTATGGTCAGCGTGCGGCGGGCGCTCGAGGGCGGCGTTCTGCGTTCTCGCTAGACTGACGCCTGTCGGTCTGTTTTCTTTGCTTTTTTACGAATTCTATTTTCATTTGAATGCATTTGAATTTCCGCCGCCAATATCCGCTAACTAAACACGATTAATGCGGAGCGGAGATGGACAGGCGGGGGAACGGAGCGGGCCGTGACGTTGTCGGGGTTTTGTCGTTTTATATTAGAAGCTAGCTAATTTATTGCAAACTGCGCTACGGGAATCCTCTTAAAACATCGAACGCGACTCGGTATTACTGGCATTATTTACACAGCTCCGAATCGGAATATTAATGTATAAGTAATGGATCTCTCCCCAGAGTGTTCTGATCGCAAGTTATATTCTGACGTGTCGTTTTATTGATCAATATAAACTTACTTATCAGACAAATACAAAGAGCCCAAGCAACAAAAATAATAGTTAAAAAGTCAACATGTATTATGCACAATGGATTTTTTTAAACATTTTATATAATGACATTTAGACCCAAACTTAGCAAAGCTAGTGCAATTAAAACTAGATAAGTGATAGTATACTTATGCACTTTTTAAATTTTAATGCATTTTTGTAATACATAAAAAAACCTAAACCAAGAACAAACTTCTTTCAACAACATACGTATACTGTTAATGTGACCGCGTGCAAATTACAGGCATGTCTCATGTAAAGTGCCACCGAGAGATCGGCCTTGCCAACTTTGAGGCCCACTGCTATGCCATGATTTTGTATTTTATGTAATTCCTTTTTTTGCGTAATGTTTGTTTAATTTTTTGTGTGAAAATGAAGTTATCCTATCTTACATCTTGCCGTGGTGGTGCCAGCGTAAGAGTTGTACCCCACCCTCTCTACCCGTGGTTGCCGTAAGAGTCGGCTAAGGGATGTAATCCAGAAATCCGGAAGATGGACAGCAGCGTCTTCCTTGAACAATCACACCTAACTGTGCTCGCTAACCCGCCTGCTAAGCGTGGCGAGTATTGGCAAACCCCTCCAAGGGAGGAGGCCTATGTCCAGCAGTCCTATGGCTGATGATGATGATATGTACATCTCATCGATGTTGTTATCCTAGTTGGGCATCGAACACACAAAAAGCTATAATATATAAGCTAAGTTAAGCTAAGTTGTAGCGATGGTAGCTTGGTGGTTAGTGCGGTCGGTTCGCGTGCCGAAAGGCGTAGGTTCAAACCCCAACAATGAGCTTGAGCTACCGGTAAAGGAAAACATCGTGAGGAAACTATAACGTGCTGGTAGGGTA
Organism: Biston stratarius; assembly: GCA_950106695.1. NCBI lineage: Eukaryota > Metazoa > Arthropoda > Insecta > Lepidoptera > Geometridae > Biston > Biston stratarius. Next base: position 16,685,805 of record OX467115.1, on the reverse strand, counting down.
CTTTCTAGTACTCGGCTGGCTAGCTACCACCCTCAAGTTGAAAATCTGCCGCCAAGCATCTAACGATATGTCCTCACTTGAGAGCCAGTTTCATTCCAGGCTAGGCGTGCTTTACCATCTTCGACCACACCGTCTCTTAACATCAGGTGAGCTGTGGTCAAACACCTAGCATTAAAAAAAAAAAAAAAACTAACAGCCATAAAAAAACTAACAGAGCAGTCGACAATTGGAGATTTGCGGTAATATTGTCAGTTTAAGCTTGTAAATCTCAATTTAACCCATACCTATACGAGATCAAACTAATCCTTTTTCATGTTAGCTAGCAAGAAATATACGGAGTAATATTTTCTCATAAAGAACAATGTAACATCGGGAGCACCGGACTGTAGCGGGTGTGGATCGATCACGGCGCCCCGGTCCGATATTGAGGAACTTCTCCGCAACAGGCCCCTTGATTAAAAGTATGCAAATTTTATTACATCCACCGGGAGCTCGCCTCCTCTCTATTGGGATCAAATAAATTTCTATAATGTAAATAATTGCTCTCGATCGTGGCTAGTTTCATGGTCGTGATTGCGAGTAAATCTAATAGTGTGCGATGGAAATAATTCCATCGCCTTATATTTTAGAGATTTTTATGGTTGATTACTGCTGGTAGGTTGGACCACAGCTCATTTGATGTTAATAAACGGTGTTGCCGAAAATATTGAGAACAGCCTGAAGCAGAACTGGCTTAATACACCGTTAGGTGCTTGGCGGCAAATTGACGATTTGAAGGTGGTAACTAACCAACTGAGTACTGTTCAAGTGCGTTACCACCCCATGCTATGGTTTCCTCACAGTGGTTTTCTTTACAGGCAGCTGAAGCTCATTATTGGGGTTTGAAACCAAGCCCCTTTGGCGAGAGGTTCAAACGCGCTAACCACTAATCGATGACATTACTACATACGTGAAAAATTTCATTCCTTTTATTTTGACGTTTTTTTTTTGCAGTTTATTTAGTTTTTAGGTTTCCGTACTAAAAGGGTAAAATGGGACCCTATTACTAAGACTCTGCTGTCCGTCCGTCCGTCTGTCACCAGGGCTGTATCTTATGAACCGTGATAGTTAGACTGTTGAAATTTACACAGTATTGTATTTCTGTTGCCGCTATAACAATAAAAATACTAAAAAACAGAATAAAGTAAATGTTTAAGGGGACTTCCATACAACAAACGTGTTTTTTTTTCCGTTTTTATAGATGATGGTACGAAACCCTTCGTACGCGAGTCCGACTCGCACTTGGCTGGTTTTTTGCGTAGGGGCAGTTGTGAGCCCATGTACTTTCCTTATGTTATCTATAAAAATATTCCTAATTCTTTCGATATTTATAGATATTTGTAAGTATCGGTAGAATACAAACAGACTTATTTATCGTGTTTGATGTGTCATAATTAAGTTAAGAAAATGTAATTAATATCGAAGTAATGAATATTTAAAAAACACAATTAGTCAGTTTCATTGATAGTATAGCTGTTTAAAAATTTACACTAGTGCTTGTACTTATTGTTAACTTATGCTAAATAAAGATATGTTGAAATTGAATTAATTGAATTGTTTAAGGTCGTTTAAATAGCAACATTATTTTACTTTGCATGAAAAGCACATTTTAATCAGAAGGTGTCGATTAAACTTAACATTGGTATAAGGAAACGTTTGCGCGTTTAAATAATTTTGTGACGCCATCTATGACGTTCTTGTGGAACTGAATTTACTTTGATCGATTTTGCCACACATTGGGTTTGTACAATAGCTGTGTCGTTTTTATAAAGAGTTATGAATCTATTTAATAACGACAAGATTTCTCAGAATATCTCAAACTTGTGGTATTAAATCTAAGCACCACAACATCAAAAATTCAACGCAAATTACCTAAAACTAGACATTTCCGATATCTAGGGGCTACAACCAATTCGCATTTGTAATAAATAATTCACGAACAACATTGGGGTTTTGTTTTTGTCAAATTGTAATTTATCGGTTGGCCATCCCGGCTAGGATATTGCTGCGTGGCCCCGCCTTCGTCGCTTCACTACTTCGATGAAAATTTTATATCACCCTGTCGTTACGTCACGTCATCCCATTTTTTTCTTCGGCTAAGCGATCTTTTGATTAAATTAAGGGGGAATTTTTACTTGATGGATAGGTTGACATAGCGTTTTAAAGAACAACGCCGGAATTTATATTGGCTATAAGTGATTGAGCGTAAATTTAGCATTGGTATAATTTATACAGTTAATAAATATCGGCTTTGACCTCGTCCCTATCAATCAGGCGGGGAATCTGCTGTTTGAATATCGTTGATTTTATTTTATAGGAGACGATGGATTTAATTGGCGGGTAACTAATGCAACTGTACATGTATTGATACGGTATAGTATTGAACGAGACATTTGTTTACAGTTTTTTTTTAATAAAGATCTGCATTTATGTTGTCTACCTGATGGTAAGCGTTAACTGTTGACTGTGTTTATTTTCAATACTAGACATTTGCAATAGTGGTCCATGTTTCCCGAAACAGGGGTTTTATGATATGGTAGGTAGGATAATAAAAAATATCGTTTAAATTCATTCAACAAAAAATTGTTGTTTGAAAAGCCTATGTTTTGTTTATTTACCTCTAGGTATATATTAAAAAAAAAGGAATAATTGGAGTAGTAAAAAAATATCCTTAGACCACACGATAAAGCTAAATAGAATACAAACCTTACAAATAAGTTAACAATAAATGGTTTTGAAGTATTTCAGAAAAACTGCTCTATAATTACTAAAAAACTCGGCCTGGCAAGAACATCTATACCTAAATAAATTGTTAGAAAGAGTATTCAAAGCAGAATGAGAACACCGGCAATGAAGGTGAGCATTTTTTTTTAAATATTTGATAGGCTATTAGTTTGACCACAGCTCACCTGATGTTTAGTGATGGTGTGGTCGAATATATTAAGCACGCCTAACCTGGAATGGAACTAACTCTCAAATGAGTCTGCCGGAACACACCGTTGGATACTTGGCGACAGATTTTCAATTTGAGCGTGGTAGCTAGCTAGTCAAGTGCTATAAAATTCTCTACCACAACGTTATACTTTCTTCACGATGTCTTCCTTCACGAGCAGCTCAAACTCATTGTTGGATTTTGAACCCACGCCCTTCGGTGTGAGAACCGACCGCGTTAACAAATGAGCTATCATCGCTAATTTTACGTATTTAAACCTACATTTGGGTCGCAAGTCCTAGGCGCTGTACGGGTTCCGAGCCCTGCAACGCGATAGACTCGGTACCTGCACGGTTATACCACTTCATGCTAAAAAGATTGATCTCTTAAAAATAAACTTTCTTTATTTTGAAGTCGGTTAATAAGTTAACAGGACCATTTTGTGCACAACAATTTTTCGGCGAACCGGCAACTGAAACAATGCCCGTGTAAGTGTTTCCCCTATAGATAAAATCTGGCTATCTTCAAGCCGTGAGTAACTCGGTCTCTTCCGGGCACACTCCATCGTAGATCGCATCTTCACTTAACATTTTTTTTACGTGAAAAGTAGTAAGACGGACGTGACGTTCTCCTGATGTTTTTTTTTATCTCTGACGGGCTAGGTGTTTGACCACAACTCACCTGATGTTAAATGACGGCGTGGTCGGAGATGATGAAGCACACCTAGCCTGGAATGGAACTGGCTCTCAAGTGAGGCTGCCGAAACACACCGTTAGATGCTTGGCGGCAGATTTTCAACTTGAGGGCGGTAGCAAGCCAGCCGAGTACTAGAAAGTACCCTACCACCATGCAAAACCATAAAAGATGGTAAGAGATAACGCTTGTCCATGACCATTGCAGCGATAAACAGAATTTTGAGTAGCAAAAAAAAGTCCAGGACTTTGCTGCTTTGGGGCCCGCTACTTTAGATTCTCAACAGCCCAGTAATTTCGCTAGCTGCGGTACCCTTCAAATCGGAACATAGTAATGTTTACACACTAATGCTTGGCGGTAGAATATCTCTTACTGCGTCGGTACCTATCTAGATGACCTCCTGCTAAGGAGATCTACGTCCAAGTAAATCAGATGAAATAATGGTCAAACACAAGCCTTATTACCTTGCCTTACAATTATTACTTTTAAAAATTAGTTATATAAACAATATTTTGATTGTTACATCAACAATGATCATAGTGAATAATAGTGATCATTGTTGCAGGCGCCATCCGCGGTACCCAAATATTTAGACCGAGATCGGGGTCGCAACCCCAAACACACCCCTGCCCTGCGTTAGTGTGAAAATGCACCCCAACTATAATCATTTGCATTTTTTGTTACGCATTTCTTTAACAATAAACCTTTCATACAGTAATTTGTTTTTAGATTTAGATTCTTGTTCGGTTAAGTGCATTTCGCTATTAATTTTGCACAAATTTAATGCTGTAACATGTTTTTGTTTAAGGCGATATTCCGACTATTGACAACGTTTGTCGCTTTTTTATTTACTAAAATATACTCGTAACTTATCTACTTCAAGAGCGTGAGTAGGGCGTGAATTCAATTTCCACCTAAATAAGCATTTATGTGACGATAAATCTTTATCTGGGTGTTCTGTATGTATTTTTAATAAAAGTATATGAGTATTCCATCAGTTATGTGATTCCCATAGCACAAGCTTTGCTTAGTTTGGGGCTAGCTGGTTCTGTGTGAAATGTCCAACGATATTTATTTATTTTAATAAATAAAATTAAAAAAAGTTGATTATATTCGGATCATATTTTTAAGAAATTCGTTAAGTAGACGTAATTTAGAATGACTGAAATTTGAATTAAAGATGACATTAAAATGTGATTAACTCCACTGTAAAAATATGCGATTCTTATAGCAATAGATAAATAAATCTTTATTGTTCAAGAGTTTGTAAAGACAAGTTTGAGGTAAGTTATTTTTCTTTCGAGTAATATGTAAAAAAAAACTCGAAACTTGAAGTTTGACATACACAAACTTACGTAACCGCCATGTTGCTGAATGTTGCCTTATCTGACATAACATTAGACTGATGATCGGCTAATTGAATACCACATTTCGACTCAATAAGACCTGTGGAAGATGCTCACATCTATTCATCTACTAGAGCTGAAACTAGACAAACTAGAAAAGAGCTGAAACTCTAAACGAGTGAACAAATTTTCTTTAATGCAACACTCTAGAGTCTTACAAACGAAAAAAAAAACGAAATCAAAACTAAACTACAGACAGTTCAACGTGTGTATCTACACAAGTTAAATTTATAACACCTCTCTATTTGCGTCGGGGGTTAACAATAACACGATGAAACGCCCATCACCAATCCACGCGAATTTTAGTCTTAAACCATGATCAAATATAATGAAATCAAATACTTGTTGCGCGCTATGTTTTACGGGATAAAAAGTAGGTTGTGATTATCCAGGGTATAAGCTGTCTGCATACCAAATTTCATTCAAATCCATTTGAGCGCTTCCAGTAGCTAATGTGAACGTGTTTTGGTAGCTCAGTTTATCTACAAATTTATTCCGTGCGTGTTAAAACACAGTGTCGCATTTAGCAACAATATGGCAGTTATACGTCGACGTGGTGAATTGTACGATTAATTTATTGGAAAATAATTAATAGTATTACAACTGTTGCGTTATTTAAATGTGCCAGAATAAAGTATTGTGCATAACCTTCAAGTACCTGGATGACCGAACTTTGCTCGGCAAAAACACGGGTAAAACGACGTTTTCTAAAAATGAAACCTAGCTAGATCGATTTATCGTCCCCGAAACCCCCTGCATACTAAATTTCATGAAAATCGTTGGAGCCGTTTCCGAGATTCAGATTATATATGTACATATTTACAAGAATTGCTCATTTAAAGGTATTAGATTAGATTAATAAATCTTGATATAGAACTTTCACAGAAAACGTACTTTTTTATTATTTGAGTGGTTACTGTAGGATTTTTTTCTAAATGATTATTTTAAGTTTATCGTAATCGTGTTTCGAGAACAATGTTTCCCTTAGGTAGGTATATCATCAAGACAAAGTTTATTGTTGCTTAAATTTTTTTTTATGGTTGACAGGCTAGGTGTTCTGGTACAGCTCACCTGATGTTCCGTGACGGGGCGGTTGAAAATGGTTACAACACCAAGGCTGAAATGGAACTGACTGTTTTTTTTTTTTATTGCTTACAGCATTTTGACTACTTACAGCGTCACATGAAGAAATAACAGTTATACATACACAAACTTTCACGTTTAAAATAATCGTGAGCAGAGAAAAGCGAGATATTTTCTAATTGGCATTTTTAGTTAGGATGTTTATTTGAAATCAACTTATTTACAGTATATTAGTAGTAATAAAAATTACGACCAACATTTTTTGTGTTAAAGTAATTTGACGAACGAGACACTTTCCTGATGGTAAGAAATAACGCATGTCAATGACCATTGCAGCGATACACAGAACTTTGAGAAACAAACTCAAGGCAAAGGAAGTCCAGGGCATTGCTGCTTTAGCGCTCATTGCCCTTAGACTTTCGATGGTTAGCCTTTACAGCCCTATAATTTTGCTAGCTGCAAGTACACTTTAAACCGGAACACAGTAATGTTTACGCACTACATGGCGGCAGAATATCTGGTACTGCGGTGGTACCTACCTAGACAAACTGTTTAGGAGATCTACCACCATGTATAACTTACGTTCGTGCGAACAAGGCATGGTCACGTAATCGCGTTGTATATTCACGACGCGAAGAATTGAACGATTCGAGAACGTGTTATTCTTTACCCTAACTGACCCGCGCTTTACTTCGCTGATAAGCAGTAAATTACTTTTCTTTCCATTTCTTAAATAGCCGACGCTTCCCGCCCCCTCGGCCCCGACCCTGAGAGGTACGATCACATCTTACAATATTTTTTAATTCCAAGCAAAGTTTAATTACAAACCTGCTCAAAAGGGAGAAGTCGCGTTATGTTCTAATTATTGTAGCAACAATAAAAATACGCAAACGAGTGTATTATACAATTAGACACTTCTCCCTGATCGTTAAAAGGGAAATTTAAATGGAATTTTTATGTCCAGCAATTAAGGATAACGTCGGCGTACTAGACATTTTTGTAATTACAAAAATAAGATTCTTGAAATGTAGCGTGAAAAAGAATTAGGGTGAAATTCGCGGAAAATGCTTTGGACGCCACCACCGACAGATGGGATAACTAAACAGTGCTTAAATTTGTCAGGCAGGTGAGTATTTACGTTAATGCTGCTATAAACGTCACAGTTTTTGCTACATCTTTCTTTTGTACAGTATTACAATGTACAATGACAATGTACAATGTACAGTAGTACAATGACTGATCTGGCATAAACATTACTTTGACAAAGAAGTACATTCATAGGTTATTTAAAAAAAATATTACATACGTACTACATACATACATACATTTATTGCAATGTTAGTATCCTAGATAGTGTCCTAGCCTAATTTAGTAACCTACCTCTATATTAATCATGTAGCATCAACACTTCTTTTTGCAAGTGCATACATTGATAGGTTATTTTAAAACTTAATTACATACATACATTCTTTAAGTCATTTATTACAGTGTTGATATCCTAGATGGTTTCCCTGCCTAATTTAGTAGCCTTTCATTATATTAATTATGTAGCATTAGGATTTTTTTTAAAATTTTTTGTAACTTTTTCGATTATGTGATTTGGTAATAATGAGTACGTTTCATCTACTTTATCTAAGAATTCTGTTTTGAGTTCAAGGAATGATAGTTCTAGTTGAGGATTGCTGTTTCTGAAATTGGATTCTTGATATCAAAGTGTGAATGCGGCACGAATAGGGCCGTGTGTGTTCGTAGCTCGTTGGTACAGACGGCGTACCTACATGAAGATGGAGAACGGTTAAGAAGCCCGAGGGAGCCGCGGATTTATCGCCCCGCGCTGACGGCGCGCCCGCGTTGCGCCGCGCCTGCCTCGGCCGCGCCGCCCGCGCTGATTTATACAGCGCAATCTCGCAAAACTTACTTCACATTTAAATTTCCAAACTGTCTAAGCTGCTCTTAACGTCGACCATATTATCTCATTCGATCGCCTATAAATTTTATGAGCTGACTCGCCTTTGTCGTATTTTAGCATTGACTTGAATTAATAGTCCTAAGGGACTATATGCTTTTGTTTCTATGGCACATTTTCTATTTCCAGAAAGCAGTTTCGCTTCTATACTCTTATCTGCATTGACGTCATCATGAGCTCCAAAGTTATGGTAGAGCAACAAAAGTTTTCTCATAACCGTTATGCGTGCCAGCAACTGATATTTTTGCTGGGATTTTCGAAATGAGCGGGCCCCCGATGCCTGTTATGAATATCTAATTTGAATTTGGAATTCTCAGAGTGCCACCGATGTTTGTTGAAGTGTCTCGAACAAACATTGACGTCGGTACCACGAAACTTTGTCGCGATCTTGTCGCGCGAAGTCCCGCCGCGAGTTACTGCGAGGGAGCATTCCTGGCGATAACACCCCTTGATTAAATCTTGGTGACAATCTTGGTACGGAGTCCATCGCCGTAACCCTCCCATAATTTAGTTTGAAACTTTTTAATTAGCTTTATATTTGTGTTTGCGGATTGAGACTTCGTCTTTAAGTTAGTCATTCGGAGTGCGGTGCAAAAGTTATATTAATAATAATGTCCTCTTATGACTTTGATGTTTCAACAGTTTATTTGGTGGGCGCCGTTTAATTTCGTTCTGATTTTATTTAAGGGTCTCACTACTTCTTTTTTTTGGCATCGTACTTTGTGCATTTGCCGTTATCAAGTTTTTAAGTATTTAATAATAATTCCAGTTAAACAGGTCAAAGTCGAGTCTCTGGTCATGCTGTAGTAAAGTAATAGTGACTGTACTACAGGTTTCAACGGAGTTTTGGAAGCAACACGATATGTCATGCTTAACCACATTATATTATATCATTTTAAGAATTTTGAAATGTAATTTGGCGAAGTTGATTTTTCCGCGTTCCTGCCAAAAGTCCGTTACAGGTTGCACTTCTTAGTTAGACTACTTATATTGTCACAAGTGAAGCAGTCCCAATAAGGTACATAATGCTGATGATGAAGTGTTCTTTAGTAGTAAATAATTGTATTTAAACTGTTTATGATTTTAAAATTATGTTTTTTTTTTAATAACTAGTTTTTATGTTTGATTATGTATAAAAGTAATGTTAGGACTCAAGAAAACTCAGAAATTCTTAACTCCGTTGCTAACTGTGGTTGGTTCTATAGATAAAATATTGACTTTACTTTAAAGGTACGTAAAGTTCACTCCAAGTTGATTTGTGTGCGTGTAGTTCGTGTATGATAAGGATAATTGTAGGAAAATGGAAAAATCACTCATATTCGACGAAACATGATTGTACTTGCTATTTTTTTACCGGTTATGGTAAAGCGAAAGGGATGCTGCTTGCTTTAGTTGTTTATAATATGTATGTTCCACCAAACCGCCAAAACTATTCAACCGATTTTGATGAATGAGGTGACAATGGATTTGGTATCATGCTCCGAGTAACGTAAATTGCTTTCTTTAATCATAGTTATTTTATCAGAGGTCGAGTTTTTTTTTTTTATTTATTTATATATAAGTATGTTTAAATGAACCAAACCAAATAACCTGATGTGTTTTTTTTTTAATTTATTCATTCAACACACAAAACAAGTCACGTAAGATGTGGTGCCGGCGTAAGAATAGTACCCCACCCTCTCTACCTGTGGTTGCCGTAAGAGTTGGCTAAGGGATGTAATCCGGAAGATGGGCAGCAGCGTCTTCCTTGAACAATCACACCTACCTGCGCTCGCCAACCCGCCTGCCAAGCGTGGCGAGTATTGGCAAAACCCCTCTAGGCCTATGTCCAGTAGTGGACGATCTATGGCTGATGATGTGATACACATAATTAAACTTAAGACCGATTTTGATTTAGTTATAAAACATAAATTAGATAAAACAAAACGTTGCGTAAACACTAAATAATTCAACTCAGAATCAGGAGCCAGTCTGATCCTTATGTTAAGGAATACCCTTTATGATGTTAACATAAAGTTTGAAATTCGGAGAGAAGATTTCAACTATGTTAATTTTTACCATCTCGTTATACCGGCGAGCAAATCAAACTAGACATTTAGGTAACAGATATAAGTATGCTATTCGCACGCAACTTATCTACCTTAGAGATACGTGCCATTGTACCAATTTGTCAACAATCAACTTAAAGAGGCACCTCAACCCAAACACGAGCATGACTTGAATTCCAGTGAAACTAAATTTCATCAATAGACAAACATAACCTGGTCGCTTGTTACGATACGTCCTGCCTTCATACTAATGTAATTTAAGACGCTCTACTCAAATATCTTCACTCTACACAAATATTGGTATACGTCTTGTCGGCTTATCTGGAATCTAATTAGGTAGGCCTGGGCTATCCCACTGAATGGCAATGAAACCAGTCCAATCGTGTTCGTATTAGAGTAACGTTGATCTGATTTGAAAGCCCGTTTCTCATATTGGATCTTAAAATCAATTCTAGGAACTATACGTGCGTGTTAAACCTTTGCCCAGCGCAGGAGCGGACCAGGAGCTTGTGAAGTCCTAGGATAATACTACTTAGAGCTCTGCCTAAATAATAATCAACTAATTGTCAATAAACTGTTTTCGATAATGTGTACTAGGTACACAGTTCAGGAAAAAAAGAGGGCAATCAAATAGTTTATTTATTAAGTATGCTTTAGACACACAAACAGCAACTAAGAGACATTATCACAAAAGAAATCAAGAGGTTATGTGTAGGTACATTTGATAAATTAATTATTTATAAAGCAATATTTTTATACTTTTGCGCCGCAAATTCCTTTATTTGCTCATCGCATTGTAAGTCCTTTGTTAAATCACAATTTACGGAAAGAGCATATAAATGATTTAGTCAATAGTTTGATATTGTTGTCCTATACTATTTGTTTTCTATATACGAAATCCTGGAGAAAGAGCGATCCGCTTTACAGGTAATGGTTTCGTTAAAAACGTTTTTAATAATTAGGGAAAACATGAACAAGTTTATTTTTTGAGTAAAAATTTTACTGCATTTTATTTTCAATGGGGGCCCTTTATATCCACGGGGCCCTGTAGCCCAAAAAACCCTTATATAGATCCGCCTCTGGCCCAGCGGGAGGACGAAACATATCACGTCAATATATCAATATCTAGCGTATCAATTTGTTCTACGCAAATGATAGAAAAATGGATGAAACGTGACAGCGCTTCGGGCGAGTATACAGAAACTGTCTCCTTTCATACACTATTGACTATTGTTAACGTATGTGTTACGCTAACAATGATCAAATGTAGCAAAAGTATGTCATAATTCTTGCAAATTAATATGGCAGAGTTACAGGTTACTCTAAGTTAAAAAATTAATTAACTAGTTCATAACAATAAATTACTTTCATTAGATACTTAAATGACAGTAAAATCACAAAAATAACTGTCTATAGAGATCCTTACCAATTTACTATTTATTACTTTTCAAGTGCGATACACTGCGAGTGAATTAGAGAGGTTAGGATATTTATTTGAGAGATTTGGTACGTAAACGTTACAAAAATGTATGGAAGGGTATAAAGTGCCCGGTACATTAGTATTTTTTTTAAATGTTTGACTAGCTACCACAGCTCACCTGATGTTAAGTGACGGTGTGGCAAACCTAGCCTACTAGTATGCTAGAGCCACTGTATCTTTTATTGAGTATCTAATTTTGATATAACGGTAAACGCAAGCCTTGTTAGACGGCCAATGCTTGACATAAAAAACATTACCTACTTTCATTGTAAAGTGTATGGTATCAATAATTTTATTATGTAAGGGTGTGGCGGTATCATTTGCTATGTGATTTCATGCGCGAGTGGAAGTGTTTGCTCAGTATGGCGTCGAATCATGTATCTGCCGGGGGTGGGAGGGATGCACGTGGAATTGATACTTTTATACTTTTCCTTTGTTTTTGGTATCGCACTTTGTGCATTTTGCCAATGTCGAGCATTTTAATATTTTCTAGTGTAAAATTTAAACGAGTGAAATAAGTTTGGGTCACATCCAAACCACTGAAAGTAAGTCAAGGTCAAGTCCAGTCTTGTCTCAGTTAAGAAATTTGACAATTTTGAACAAGCGGAGTTTAGAAAGCATCACGAAAAATCATGTCTTAGATACTATTATAAATTATATTATTTTGTCACACCTACGTAGATAATACCGCATTTTGTCAAAATAAAAGATAATTATTAAAAAAAAACCCTTGATATAATAGCGTAGGAAAATAATGTAATGGAACATGATTTTTTCGCATTACCACCAAATCTTTTGACACTGTCAGTTAAAGAAGAAATAATAATATTATATTGTTGACATCCCCATTATTTTTAAGGTAAAAGTAATGAGATGAACGAGACGCTCTCCTGATGGTAAAAGGAAACGCCTTTCCACGATCATTGCAGTGATAGGAACACAGAACTTTGAGTAGCAAAACAAAATCTAGGGCATCGCTGCTTTAGCGCTCATTACTTTGAGACATTCGATGGATAGTCTCAACAGCCCAGTAATTTAGCTAGCTGCACTACCCTTCAAACCGGAACACAGTAATGTTTACACACTGTTGCTTGGGGGCAGAATATCTGGTGCTATGGTAGTATCTACCTAGACGATCTCCTGTTAAGGAGATCTACCACCAAGTTTTTCGATTATAGGTACATATTTATATTCGATGTCTTCTGGTACAAATTGTGATTGGCTATTAGGTTTGGCTATGCTGCTTATAAAATATATATCCAGTAGCCTAAATGACTTCATTTCAACAGATCTTAATATAGAAGAGTATTAATCGTCGCAACACAATGCTCCCACGGCGACGACTAGTAATAGAATATTTAGTCTTTAACTGAAGTATTTGTATTCTGAATTACGCGTAAACACGTGTTGAAAACAGAATAAATAATTAAATTCAAATTCAAATTCAAATTCTTTATTGGTAACATCTTTGTTACATGTCATTAATTGGATGTAGTAGGTAATATAATTTGCTAAATTGTACCTTATATTATTTTTTAATTCTTGTTATTCTTGTATTTTTTTGATGCTGCTACTAAAACAAGCGTCATAAAAACATTTACTTATTTGGTTGTAGCTCTGCTTCCTCGGCTGGACGCTGTGGATTCGATTCCTACCCAGAGCAAACATTTATGTGACGAAGATAGATGTTTTGTTTTGTCTTTTAAACCAATGTTTTTCTAAGTATATATTTACAAAAAAAAAAAAATACCTACTATATCAGTTATCCATTTTTTAATGGTTGACAGGCTAGGTGTTCGACCATAACTCACCTGATGTTTGGTTGAAGATGGTAAACACACCTAGCCTGGAATGGACCTAGCTCCCAAGTGAGATTGCCGGAACATACCGTTAGGTTCTCGGAGACACATTTTCAACTTGATGATGATAGCTAGCCGTTACTACAAACCGTGCAAAAAGCTGGTTCCCATATTATATATCTACTTAAATACTTTATTTAGTTTGGGGCTAGATGGTGCTGTGTGAAATATTCTCCAATGTTTATTTATTTATTCAAAATATATTTATTGATACTTTATTATTATGTATAAATACTATCGTATCAGACATTTTGTATAATTATGTTCAAAACATAAATAAATTAAATTACAACAAACAAACTTTACAGGCTTGAAATATATTTTGATACACAATTTAGTTCCTTAGAATCTCATTATTTTAAAATCAAACACTAAACAAAAACGTAATGATATTTGTTTTCTATTTTATTTTGCACCTTCTTTAAAAATGAGAGCAACAAGTAATTCTGTAAATGTGGTGAACAAATGATACTGTTTGCAATGTCTAAAGTAAAAACATCTAACAAACGTTCATTACAAGCAGTTACAGTACCTATAAGTGTTTTTTTTTTATTTCTGTTCCACTGACACCAGTATCCGTAATCTTTGTCAACTTAACACATTTTTTAAACTTTAAACAAAGTTAAACTATATCCAATACAGGGAGGGTAATCTATTACTGGTTTTGTTTGCATACCGTAAACAGACCAGCGACCCGCAAGTAGCACCCGATTACGAGTATGACGCATGTGCCAGCCATCGCCCTCCTCAACCATATCTGAGGGAACAGATCAACCCGACACACCACTGCGCCGCAAGAAGGAGCCTTCGATGGTGAGTATCAATTCTCGAGGCATACACACAATCCTCATTTCTAAACTCTTACACAATATAAACCCATAGGTATTTGATAAGCAAGGAAATATGTACAAGCTAGAAAATATTACAAGGTGGGAGATTTCTTTAGCAGGTACCAGATATTCGCCCGTTAAGCTGTAGAGTGTAAACATTATTGTGTTCCCGTTAAGGGAACTGCAGTTAGCGAAATTACAGCGCTGTTAAGACTAACCATCGAATGTCTCAAAGTAAACATGAAAAAAGTGCAACACCTTTATTAATATTTCATAATTAATAACTTTATCGCTAAAAGCGATCTCTTTCAGGAAACTAGGATGAAAAGTATAGGACGGAATATGGATTACTTGACACTGTTAGAGAGTATAGAGTGCGAAGCCAAAAAAAAGTAAAGAATGAAACGCTTTACCCCTCAATGGGCTGTCAAGACCTAGGTCTTTTTCAATGCAACCTTTATAAATAACAATTTACACTACGAACAATTAAGCATTCCCTGAGTAAGTACCTATTGGATGAAATTAATCGAAGTTCGGATTACGGCACCGGCTTAATCTGCTCAGACGGTATCTGCGCGGACTTGTTATCTGCTTAATGTCTGGTAAACAACGGGATCAAGGGATAAGGAACGTCCTTTCATACGACTGGCCCTCCGGCTAGGATTACGCCGAGTTCCAAGGAAGATTGCAGCTCACGTACGTCCGTTGTTCCGCTGATGGATTCTGGTCTTGTCTATCATATGGGATTTGCACTTGAATGTACTGGCATTAGGGGTCTGCTTATCTTAATAATTGAGGAAAAACAATACATGTAAGATAATTAATTTTCTTTGAGTATTCAAATCATCATTCTAATTAAACGGAAGATACTGGATTTTGCAATACAGGTTTTCCTAATATTAAATCCAGGGTAGGTACTTGTTTGCTTTTTGTAATTTTATATTTAGGACTCATATTTATAAAAAAAGAAAAAAATAATATTAAATTAAAGTACGTAAAGAGGTTACAAGTACATAAAGTAACGTTCAGAATTTATAATTGGTTATCCAAATTAGATTGTAGGTATACAAATAGAGAAAAAAAACATTTAAAAAGTAGCCTACTATTCGTCAAATACTAATTTACTTTTAATTCCTCATTTAATTTAAGTCCACTGTATTCATTTGTTTTTTGGTTTGTAAAATAGTCACTTACAAAGGTTTCATAACTAAATATATGCAGAGTTTTACAATTAATATACAATCCAAAATTCCAAAGCAAAAGGTATTTAACCTTTTGCTTCACAGTATATTACTAACGAAAAAGGCAGAAGCCACACAATTAATTGTTAATACAAAAAAATTCAAAGAAATATACCAAGGAAATCTCGATGTCTGAGAGTATTAATAGTTAGCGAAGTTGTGTTAAGTCCGTGAACTATGGGTGGACTACGGCTCTACTCATCACACGATTAGAAGACGCCCTCGGCCTGCAGTCGAACAGTTTATATTTAAAAAAAACGTGGTTAAACCGAAAACCAGAAGTTCAAAGAAAGAGCCCGTTTGTATACTGAACCAGTATGGAGGTGAAATGGTAAGCGTGTTTCATCAAATCGCGTCATTGCTTAACATCAGATGTGTGGACTGTGGTCAAATGCAGACCTATTTTATGAGTAAAAAGAACATGTGTAATATTGTGTTTCTAGATTAAAAAATAAGTAATGAAAAAAAATATTAAAATGTACATAAGTGTACACTGGACACTGTTTTAAAATTTGGAAATTCCTATTCGTGTGCTTGGCTTTATTGAAACCGTTGGTGTCACAAATATGAAGCGGATCTGCATATCAACATGATATGAAGATAATTGCTTTAAAGTATCTCAAATGCAACAGTTTGTAAAGCTATTACCGTCCACCGAATGAGTCGAGAGAGCGCACCGCGCCTCAATCGTCGCCGACTTAAGACGCCATGCAAATTCAATTTCGTGCCCAAGCAATCCCACACGTAAGGCCAACTGAACATATTATTGCTGGATTTATCTTTATTGCCAACGTAGAGCACTCGAACTAACTTCGACTGTCGAACTTACGCCATTAGTGAAGACACCGAGATACAGGATTGTTTTGCTAGGGGCGGAGTTGTAAGTCTTATTGCTTTTAGTACTGTAGGGCTGCTTGCTTAATCTAAGGTGGTTTGGGTTTCAATTATTTATTTTTCAGCTGGATCGGGATCTTGAGCTTTGAACTTGTCTGATCCATGTCAACCCGGATGAATACAATA
This sequence comes from Biston stratarius, assembly GCA_950106695.1. Classification (NCBI taxonomy): domain Eukaryota; kingdom Metazoa; phylum Arthropoda; class Insecta; order Lepidoptera; family Geometridae; genus Biston; species Biston stratarius. The sequence goes on along the minus strand of OX467115.1, from coordinate 16,669,208 downwards.
TCACAAGAACTCACATGCGGCCAATCTCCTAAGAAAGTATGCGTGTTATTTCTATGTATAGGTACATAGAAAACGAACATTATAACACGAAGTAAATAAGTAAGAAATAGAAGAAGAATTCTAAATAAAGAAGTGTGTGCAAAACGTCTAAGCAAACTGCATGATTGTTCTGCAGATGACTATCAATTATTATGATCGAAAAAATAAATTTATTGAACAAAATTCATACAAAATTTTAATGTAGGTAATCACTAAACTAATTAATGTGTGGAGTAGTGAATAACACGAATATACTATTCTGCAGTTAAATTGAATTTTTTTATGAATGGTTTCATGATATAGTCACTTACAAGGCCTTCGATTAGCTAACGACCTCTTAAGATCAAATTCTGTATCAAATAATTGCTACTTTATGATTTTTATAATTTGGTAGTCATTGACTTTCGGGAACTGTTGATTTTATTTTCTTATAAATTTTAGAAGTGTAGATAAAAAAATATTTGCTAAGAAGAGACCGTTAGTTATGTATCAATGCCGTATATTTTATATTGATAACTTTATTTACCTACTACAAAATAGTTAAGTAAAGTGAAAGAAAGTTAAGTAAGTGTATGCTCTTAAATTCCAAGCAAGAGCGCTTTCAAATACCCGTATTATTAAATGTTGCACAAAAGACAGGATGTTTATAGGAATTGTCAACGTAGGATTCAATTTAAAAATAAAATGGGAGTACAAAAAGGAGACGAGTGCTTGTCTGTTATGACATAATACGCGCAATATCGACCATAATACGCGAACCGGATAAAAAGACATCGCTGCCGGCTCCTTCACAAAAGTAGATGTCACGCGTTAATCCTACCGTAAAATGTCCCAAAATCAGCACAAAAAGCCTCCGACAAAAGTGTTGTTGTATAAACGTAAAATGAAATTTAATAAACATTGAACAATGGCGTTCACATTACCTTAGATAAAATAACCAATTGATACGTCATCCAGCTAAATTCACAAGCGATATCTACTGACTGGCCCGGGTCAGGGGGTTAGGTCAGTACTTTTACCTATCATTGGCAGGATAACATTCATTTAGGCTCCGATGTCTGTGATTAGCGTGTAATTTTTTTATTGTTAAACAAAAATATGAACTGACATGTACTTAGATACTTGTATGGAGTTGCTTCAACTATATGAAGCTTATGTTTGGCGTAATGAGAGGAAAGGTATCATCGGTCAATAAGTTTTCTTGTTATTGGTTGTTGCAGATTCGAAGGAGATAAGCAGGCAAAAGGTTTGCTGTGCCGCGCGTTTGTTTGATGTCGCCTCTTGTCGCCGAACCGTAAGCGGTGAAGAGCAAAATTACTCTAACGTTAGTGGCATCTGTTAAATGCATTCAGCATTGATAGATACTAGATACATTTAATTTTCATAAGGAATGTCATTGAGCGATGCTGTAAATATATGGTGAGCATAAAAAGAGAGCTTTGAATGGGAACTGTTATTTTGATGCACGAACAGATGTTTGAAGTTGTGTTGTGTAAAATGGGTATGTTATTTGGCGAGGTTTCAACGCAAAACTTTTATAAGTATATGTTTGTTACTTCTTCAGGCGGAGGACGAATATAGATAAAATTGATATGGATGGAACAGCTTTTACTTATTTTGGCACAAAAGGCGTTTTTCCAGGCAATTTTTCGATAATAACTTTAGACATTTTATTTTGGTCGAAAAAAAAAACGATAATACGGATCAAGGAATTAGTAATTTTTAAATATCTATAATCGTTCTGCACTATACATACATACATACTATTCCCATCCCTAAAATCCCTACTTCCTATTTGTACCTAGCTAACAATATACACTTTCAAAACCAGCTATATAATTATTTAGATAGATGCGAATAAATAATTAATTTAGTTTAAATCGTGCGATCATCCCAGAAGTTATTAGGAGATAAGTATCAAACGTTTCTATTTAACTTCTCTCTGAGGCGGAAATTCCCCAAGCTCTATATTGAAATGTTTATAATTAAATTACATAAAGACGAAGAAAATTAATTTCTCTGTGCGAAAGTGGCGAGCGTTCTCTCGCGAACAAAAGCGGAAGCTCGCCTCAAAGAGGGCGCCAGCTCCACTCTGCGAATTTAATTTTCTGGATGTTTTTGGAAATTGCGAGTAGAAGTTGAATAATCACGTTATAACTTAACAGTATAAAATTTTATACGCTAAAGTGTTAATATTTCATTTTCAAGTTTAATTTAATTAATTCCAAAGTTAAGGCTGGAGGAATGAGAAGCACGTAGATAGGTTTCGGGGACTTGTCGTAAGATTTCACTTAAAGAGCCCATGATTTAGCTGAAGATCTAAGATATCGTGAAGTGATCTTCCTTATATCTTAGATCTTCAGGGTAGTTTTTGTTATACTTTACAGACTTTTTCTATATTTTATTTTGTAGGTGCAAAAACTTCGGGCGAGCTCCGCGCTCCACCTCATTTAAGGATAAAAATGGTCCTTGAAAATCTGATGCGAATTAGTTGAATTTATTGGCGATGTAGTCTGACAGCTAAATTTGAGAGCCAGCTCACATTCAGGCCAGATGTTGTTACCATCTTCGACTACACCGTCGTTTAATATCAGAGGGTCTATATAGTATTAGAATTTGCGTTTTAGAAGTTTTCGATATCGAAATGTATTAAAAATTACAACACTTTGTTATTTTCAGTTTTACTTTACACCTGACGCCTATCAATTTTTCATATATTGTGGTATCGAAAAGTTGTTATTTTTTTTTGTTGAAATAAGTTTATCCGCTTTTTTATCATACTTATCTTATCAGGATCTTTAGTATAGTATATATAGAACCTATCGATAACAGAGAATTTCATAGTACATCAATCTTATAGAAATGTGTGAAAAAGGCAGTTTCCATGTACCCACTCACGTCAGCGACGCTGCCCAGTTTCTATCGTCTGTCGTTTATGTATTAGAAAATCTCGCAAATTGATGGTCTCGAACCGTTAGAGAGTTGTGGTTACTAAGTAACTGTGTAAATTTTTCTAGGATTGTTTAATCCTAGAAAAATTTACACATACAAAATATCTCGCCACAAATCTTCTCGATTCGCACCTCGTGCGCTTCAATCTCTCGAAGGCGGCAGCTAGAGCGACGAAACAAATTGATGTACCCAAATAATTATTAATGCCTCACGAAATTTAATTGGAAAAGTTGAATTTGTATCGCGCTCACGGCGTAGGTGAGCGATTTGAGCGAGCGCTCTCGCTCCGAATGTTTACGAGATAATTAATCTCAAAGTATTTACTGCTTTAATCGAGTCCCAGTCCCGGGAGCGGAGGGAATAACTCTCGTATGTAATATTGTCGCCTCGCTCGCTAATGTCGATACGCGACAATTTAGCGCGTTGCTATGAGTAAGCGTAATGAGTAGGTTTGTTGTGTGCCTGGGAACTCTGACGTCAGAAATACCTTCAAACTTTTATAAGTGTTTTCTTCTTTGTTTTCGGCGTTGCACTTGTGCATTTGCCATTATCCAGCGTTTAGTAATTTTAGGTTTTTTTTATTTTAAAAAATCAATATAATATGTAAGGTTAAGTTAGAACCACACAAATTAAGTTATGGTCGAGTCTGGTCATGCCATAGTAAAGTAGTGGTGACTTTACTATAAGCTTCGATGGAGTTTTTGAAGCGACAAAAAGTCATGTTTCTCTATATTATATAATTTTCGACGCTAGCGCACGTAACTCAGCACGATATGAATAAAATATAACTATAAAAATAAAAAAACCTATTTAAAAAACACAGGTATTGAAATATAATAGAATGCGGTGACATGCTTTTTCTGCGTTCCCGCCAAAACCTACAAATAATTCAAACTTTTATAAGTCTTCTTCTTTTTTGTTTTTGGCTTTTTTGCGCTTTGTGTATTTGCCAGTGTCAAAGTGTTTCATATTTCCTAGTAATTAAAAAAAACCACAATATAAAGTAAATCACAGTCCAGTCCATGGCCAAGTAGTAGTGAATTTACTCAGTAACTTCACTACTACTTGTATTATTGTATTATAACTTCTAAATCTCAGTATAAACTTTTTCATTTTTGTTTTAGCCTTATGTGGAATTGATAAAGAAAGAAAAAAAAAACATTTGTGAGATAAAATACAGACTGACAAAAAAAGACAAAATTAAAAAAAACTTATATACCGAATGGTGGTCCTGGTCTTGGCATGGCATTTTCATATTGGATTTTTATGGACACCTAAGATATATTTAAAAAACTGGTAAAAACTTGGATCAGTGGCTCTAACCTAGCATATTAATTTGCGAGAATTATGAGTAAACCAAAATTCAAATATAGTTCCGAGTAAAAAAGCGGTTTGCATTCATCCCCTTCAAGGTTGCTGTCCCATTTTCCAGACATTTTATTTATTGTTTACCCTTAGGTAACCAAAATAAAAACGAGTCTGCTCTTTTATTTTTGCGGTAATCTACCCATCAAGAGATGTCGCCACAAGTATTTGATACAACAACCGCTACGTTCTTGTTTATAGTTCCGCTACTTGCCGTTAGGATATTTAAAGCGCCACTTCCACTTTAATTTCAATGGTAAGTTCTGATAATAAAACAAGAAACTAAATCATGAACTAACAAGCATAGCAAGCATTTATTTTTTTGTAAAAGAAACAAACGTGTAGTTTACACTATTCGCCGGTATCTAGATGGGACGGTAGCTAGCTGGTTCAGTCCACATGGCCCGTTTAAGCTAATTAACAATAGATCGAACAGAGTGCAGCAACAATGAAAAACGAAGAATAAAATGTCAATTTCACAAACGACGAGGAGGGTTCGGCTTAAATCGAATTCAGTTTAATAATAGTAGCGTTTGAGTTGAACGCACTCAATAAGTACTGCAATAGTTTATTGTACAAGCCAGTGGATGTTTTATGATGTCTGTGTTAAAGCTAGATAATATAATACCCATATACTTGAATATAAAAAAATCTGCCAAATTGATATTCATTATTGGAAGTGGAACTTTTTGAGTGAAAACTTTTTTAGCCTCTTTGAGCGATTTTTGGTACAGTTACAATCTATAGGCCGTCTATGTCACCGAAATGCTAAAGTGATTTCTGTCGGCAGTCCTCATGACAGTCAATTTTTTTTTTATTAGGGTTAGGCTAGGTTTTGCTTGGTGGTAGGGTACTTTCTAGTACTCGGCTGGCTAGCTACCACCCTCAAGATGAAAATCTGCCGTCAAGCATCTAATGGTGTGTTCCGGCAGCCTCACTTGAGAGCCAGTTCCTTTCTAGGTGTGCTTTACCATCTTCGACCACACTGTCACTTAACATCAGGTGAGTTGTGGTCAAATACCTAGCCTGTCAAACATAAAAAAAAAGGTTTTTGTCAGCTTACCTAATGTTTAGAGACGGCGTGGGCGAAAATGCATAGAGTTCCAGGGAAACGCGGAAACGCGGAAAAGTTATGACGCCACATTGAACTTTTTTCCAAAACTTGTGTCGTTTCGTTGTTGTGTCTAATAGCATAGTTGATGTATAAAAACAAAAGTGTTTTATTCATAAAGTGCCAAATTATGCGCGTGAGCGTAAGAACGTGATATAATGTGGTGAAAAATTACATTTTATGTTATTTTTAAAACTCAATCAAATCTTTTTAGTAAAATCACTTTAATTAAGCACGACCGGACTCGACTATAACTTACTTTGTGTGACTTAGATTTATTTAAAATAATTTATCATAAAATACTTAAAAATACCGAAACACTTGACATTGGAAAATTGAAGCTTCGGCGGCCTTGGGAGGCCGTCTGCCTTCCAATCTGGAGGTCCTGGGTTCGAATCGCGATGCATGTACGTACCTTTGTCTTTTGTTGTACGTATGCGTATTGCCGTTGATTTTAACGGTGAAGTAAAGCATCGTGAGTAAAGCTCGAAAAACCGACATCGTTTCATGGTTGAAATTCCAAAAACCCGTACGAAACGATTTGAATCTACTTTCATTTTTCGAACGGCTAAAGCGTGGAATGCGTTACCTGAGTGGGTGTTCCCTGATGGATACAATCTGGGTGTCTTCAAGTCGAGAGTGAATCGGTATCTTCTAGGCAAGCGTGCTCCATCGTAGATCGCATCTTCACTTAACATCAGGTGAGATGGCGATAAAAAGTAAGCATATTCATCATAAAAACAGCTACACGTCCGAGAGAGTTTAAAAAAAGGAAAGTCGTCGAAGATGTGTGAAGTCTGCTAACCCGCTCATGTCCAGGTTGGTGGACTTTGGGCTTTCCCTTCTCAAAATAAGATGAGCGCCCAGCTGTGGGAGAGTTGATCAAACAAGGTTGATTCGGAATTACCGAATTAATTCTATGTGCATAGAATTCATTGTTAAATAGTAACCTATCTTATAACCACAACAAGGGTCTATAAGTCTGAATAACTCCATTACTCCTTCACATCTATCTTATTTCCGAGCTCGAAGCAAAGGCGAGACATATAAGAAACATTAAACTTAACACGTTCTGTACGAGAATAATTATCAGGACCGAGGGGTATGTGGCTCGCTCGAATGACCTCAGTATGAGGAACGGCTACCCTCAACCCCCCCTCCCACCTCCCACGGCTGACCACTGCCACCCCGTTGCCTAGCGACGACCCGCCACCTAATCATCATAAACAGATAACCGGCCATCTTTGCTAATGTTACAATGAAAATACGTTCATTCATTACATTTTAGAATGGTAAGTTATGCTAAGGACTTAACTATTTAGTGTAAATAGTAACTTAGGTCTTAGAGGTAACACGCTAGTTGAAAAAGGTGGTGATAGAGACCCACAAAAAATATTCCTTGCTGAGTTTCTTGCCGGAGTCTTCTCAGTTGAAGTGTAATTACGAGCCGGTGGTAGATTCAAAAATGTAACTTAACGTTCATAAGTGCCTTACCAGGGCCTAAACTGAACATAATTAAATGACTTTTTGATTTTGATTTTGATTCTGAAGTGTATAAAATGGACGAATGTCATATGGGTTTTAATAAAATTAATCATGTTATTAAGTAACAGTATACAAAATTACTAGGGCGACTCTGTTGCTACTTAACTAGGGCGTAGACTGGATTTGACCGTGACTAAAATTCACATGATTCATATTTAAAAAAAACTTGATACTGGAAGAAGGCACAAAGTGCAAAGACAAAAAAGAAATTAACGAGTGAAGAATGAAGTGAATGTCAGTCAACAAATCAATGTCTAAAAACACAGTACTAGTTTGAGAATTACGTTAACACGTTAACGACATTCAAATGTGTGGTAAAAGCAGTTACTGTTTCTATTCACTAGGGGCGCTGTCCCACTTTTCATACATTCTTATATCTTTACGTAGTACCCACAGAAATATCACAAATTCATATGCTACTTCCTCTGGTGTTCCTTATATCGAAGAACAAAATTACTAAGGCGTGATAGGATTTACCGCATATCTATATATTTACAGATTTAAATATTATTTGTAAAAGTAATGAGACGTACGAGACGTTCTCCTAATAGTAAGGGATAACGCATGTCCATGACCATTGCAGCGATATATATATAACTTTGAGTAATAAAGCATCATATAGCTACATGTGTATATGCAACCATTTCTTGCACTTGGTTTAAATAAAGCAATGTTTATGCTCTTTTAAATTGTTTTGTTTTGATTCGCAAGATAATCGAAAGGCATTTTATGATATAAGGCAATCCTTTCACTTGATCCTTTAACCCCACGTTTAAAGTTAAAGCCGGCTGAATATTTAATACATTTCAAAGAGATGTCAATCGGGTGTTTTATTTTGCATAGAGCTTAGCACAGGGGTGTGCAAGTACATTTCTATGTTAGTCATTTGTTGCCTCCCTCTGTTTGGAGCATGGAGAGTACTTGCATCGAAATATTGCACTTAAAAGTAATTGCCAGAAATTATAGTTAACGCATCTTTGTTTTACTAATGCGTTGTTACTCACGTTTTATTCCGGTCGTGGTATAGAACGTAGAAACTATAGTCGGAGAGTCTGTCGTAATTAAACGTGAGTAATCCCGCAATAAACAAAAATGTGTCAAAATTACGTCAGTTTTCCATAGTCACATCACGTTAATATTATAAAGGTGAAAGTTTTGTGAGTGTGTTTGTATGTTTATTACTTCTTTACGCTCAAACGGCTGGTTCAATATTGATGAAATTTGGTATGGAGGTAGCTGACACCCTGGATTAACACATACTTTATATCCCGAAAAAATGTAGTGGCAACACCGCAGGGCGCAGCTAGTATAATATAATTAAGACACTGTCGGTAACCAATTTTTTTAAAGAAAATGTATGTAATTTAAAGCAGCAATATAGATATGTATGTAAATATATATTTAATCTTAATTATATTTCTGAGGGGACTGCTGTTCTCGAAATAAAATTACGACAAATTTATTCAATTGAAAAACAAAATGTTACGTAATACCTTTATATACCCTTTTTTGTGTACATTTTATAACAAGAGATTAATTAAACTATAAAAAGTTACCTACAATATTTTATTTAATGGTACTATTGTCTTCTTTTTAAATAATGCAACAGTTTTAATACAATTAATTACTTTCTAATAAATGAATTGTGGTAGACTAAGACCTTACTCTTCTCACAGTGAGAAGAAACTTGCGCCCAGCATAAAAAAACAGGGCTGATTTGTTATGAATTGTACAAATCATAATGTAGACGCGTAACTATCATATTTTTGCTCCGCTAAACGTAACCCTAAGTATTGCAAAATAAGTTTAGTAATCAAATGAGCTATAAAACACGCTGACATTAGCTACTAGGAGCGCCTTAAGATATAAAATTTTGCGAATAGATGAGTAAGTACCTGAATACTCAACTACATTCAGCATGTTGGCCCAGATAGGCTCATTGAGACTAACCATCGAATGTCTCAAAATAATGAGCGGCAAAGCAGAGATAGCCAACGGCCATACCGTAAGTTCCTATTAACATTTAAGTTGGGTGACCACAAAAAAATTACACGACTGGGAACCTTATTGCGTGAGCATACGGTATACAGTGTAGCTTATGGCAATAAGAGCTAGGCACGGCTCTGGGACTTAGTTTTGTTACTCAAAGTTCTAGGTACCGCTGCAATGATAAAAGTCAGGCGATATCTCTTACCATCAGAAGAGAGCAGCGTATAAAAAAGTCTGTTGTTAATACAAATGCTCGTGAAATTCGTAAATTAACAAATGATTGAAAGAAGAACTGTAACTAAAAAAAGAAAAAACGTCTGAAATTAGTTTAAAAGAGTTGTCACATTTTTTGCAACTAATAGAATCGATTATTGCACTGATTTAACAGCAGTAAATAGTGTAAAACGAAGGCGCTATCCGCGTCTGTCTATTTTTCCGTTTACTTAGAATAAGTAAGAACCACGCAACTAGTTTTCATTGTCATTTAGATATTTTTAAACGGAAGGGTTGTATAATTATACATCCTAAACATGTGATAAGATAAAGACGATGTCCTTGTCTCTTTCTGTTTCTCCGTCTTGTAAATCATGCATCAGATTTTGGTTTTTCATGTATAGGCTACTCTCTTGTTATGCCATCGGTCTTGTGCCAATCTGGTCCAGGTTCGACCCGCGACGGTAACGATATCGACCACAACAATACATAACTAAAAATAAACTTTTGTACTAGCAGATAAATTCAATGTTTTGTAATCAAGGTGCCAAAATGTATTGCATCCGTGCGAAACCGGGGCGGGCATATCACTCCGACAGCACAAAGTACTGAGCAATTCCAAGCTTTACAGTTAAAGTTGTAGGTAATTAGAAATAGTACACGACATGGCGTATTGACGTGATCGTAATACAAAACACAATGTTTACGCGTCGATCGGACCCTTATCGTTCATTATCCAGTTACTCAAAGGGCATCAGTCAGTTACAAGCTTAAAAAGGGTAATAGATGCATGTCTTGTCGGCTATTGTCTTAGCTGGGGTAATCGCTTCCGTGAGACCATCGGCCCTCGCCGATCGTCGATCGGCCAATCTGACAGTTCCAATTTGTATGCTCACCATACCACCCACGCCTGATCAGTGCCCACCCTTCACGTTCTCACGGCTTATACATTTTGACTAATTATTATTTTATCTTTTTAACTACTACGGCTTTTGTACTTGTAGTTAACCATCAGGAGGCGTGATTGGCGTACAGAAAAGGTCGTGATGCCTTTCTAATGTCGCACTAACATTCAAGTTCTGTCCTGGCATGTCATGTATTGGTTAATTAATGAAATGATGTTACCTACCTCAACATGCATTACTCGATGTTGACATATTTTCGTAATGTTAGGGTGTGCCTATCATATTAATTCGTTTTTACGGCAAAGCCTTTTCAAGGGGAATAACTCCGTTATGAAGATTTGAAGTTACTTTTTATCTAATTACTAGCGACCTACTTCGCACGGATAGTATAATTACAACAAAAAAAGTATAATTATATAGTTATTTGCTAGATATGTTTGAAATTCATTATTTGTTAATTATTTGACATTATATTACATTATTATTCACTATTAGGACGTTATTTTTGTTGAATTTGCTAAGACATTGTGATACCAAAATAAAATAAACTGTAAAGCTCTGTTTTATCAGTCAAGTAGTTAGTTTTCTAAGGCTCTATAGAAGTTACTTGAAATTCAAAAGATGAATGAACGAATATTGCAAGAAGAAAAGACCAAGGCACGCTTCGCCGCCTGCCTTTCCGGATGCGTAGTTATGGCGTTCGTCTAATGACAACCTCCCGATGTGGAAGTTTAGAGCCACTGCTTTTTGCCACCTTTCTTGCGAGACATGATGCCTGCAACAAACGGTATGTCATATAACGGACGTGCTGCTTTGTGATCCTAATCTATTTAACTTTTTGCTAGTTTTCGATTTGCTATATCTGATTGTGATTGATAAATTTGACTGGCCTGTTAGTTCATTTATAAGTAGTTCTGCTTCATGAGCTGTATGCGCATGCCACTCAGAAACATTAATGAAATTTTTAAACTTTCCGATTTGAATACTTCATTTTGTTTATCATCTGCACAAAATACTATTTGTTTTTTGTTTATTTACCTAGACGCTTCAGCTATGTTACAATAGTATTGGACACGAGTTGACTGAAGAATGTCTGGTTGTGTAAGCAAAAAAGTAAGAGGGGGTTTTGATCTCTTACCATACTTTTCACCCACATCGTTTCATTTCATTTATTTTATATTTCGTGTATTTTTTTACTCTATTAAGTAACAGTGTTCCTTTATGGTTGACATGCTAGGTGGTTTGACCACACCTGATGTCGTGTGGTCAAAGGTGGTAAACATACCTAGCCAGGCATGGAACTAGCTCTTAAGTGAGGCCGCCGGAAAACATTGTTAGGTGCTCAGCAACAGATTTTCAACTGCGATAAACATAATTTAATATATACATATGTGACGAACATAGATGTTTGTTCTGTGCCTGGATACTCTGATAGTGCAAAGCAAGACGCACGTTGTACTCCACTTTGTCTTCATGAAAAAGGCCACTGGAGGTAGCCAAAGCTATAGTCGGAGAATCCGATATAATTCGACCTGAGTAATTCCGTAGCATCATCATCATCATCTCAGCCGTAGGACGTCTACTGCTGGACATAGGCCTCCCCCATTGATTTCCATAAAGACCGGTTGGAAGCGGCTCGCGTCCAGCGCGTTTCTGCATTCATCCCGCATCCCGCATAAGTAAAACAAAAAAGTGTTGGTTTATATGTGTTTGTAAAGAAATAAATAAATATTTTTTATTTTGTAACACGAATGTAAAGATCCACCAACACACTAAGGCAAACACTGAAACAGCTGGGCCGATTTGGATGAAATGTATAATGTATAATAAATATCTTGGGATAAAATAGAGTATACTTTTTATTCTTGAATAAGCAGAGGAAATAGCGGGGCGAAACTAGTATATTTATAAGATTCCATCATGCGTGCATCATATTAATATGGCTAAACTTTAAGTAAGTTATAATTATAAATATAAATATGTGTACACCGTCCGTCGGTTTTCCTTCATGGTAATAACGTTTCATCGGTCTCTATACAAGTGTTTGGTAATTAATTAAATATCAATTAGTTAGTGCTCAAACTACACGAGTAATGTACGATGGATGATAAATATTGAAATGAAACTGGCACATATGCATATATGTACGTGTAACTCATTAAAATATTCCGCTTACTTATGCAAACATAAACGGGAATACATAAACGTATATTGCAAGAATCACATTAGCAGCATTAAAATCTTTCTTGCATTCGCCTCTGGTGTCTTTGTATGGCAAAATATGCGCCGACTGGCTCGGAGCGAGCTCCGTATGATTTTCAGAAAAGGTTGTGGTTATAGCCAAGGATACAATATTTTTATGCACAACGTTTTTCCTTAGTGGTTGTTTTTACGACCATTAACGCGTCTAAAGTAGGAAAATCGTTCAAACTACATTCTAATGATGGCTCGCGGGTGAGCGCGTGCGCCGGTATTGCCATGTATGTAGGGTTGACGCACGATATTACATTTTTATTGACAAAAATTATATTTATACGGGCTGACAGTTTGAACATTAGCAATTTTTAAAGACATCATAGTTAATGGTCATATGAAACGTTTAAAGAAATAAAATCGAAAAGAATACAAAAAGAAACCAAGAAAACCTTGGGTAAAGTTTTTCCCAAGACTCCAGAATGTATGGAGTTACGCTCCAAGCTAGCGCAAGACATAACAATTATTATTTATACGTAATACTAATACTACGTTGTAACTGTTACTGCTACGTTATATCTGGTACTGCGATGGTGCCACCTGCTCTAACCACTAGCATAGCTACAAATATGCTTAGAATAAATGAGTTATTATTTTATGCAATAATGAGACATTCGATGGTTAGCCATCTAATGTCAATGTCATCATCATCTCAAAGTAATGAACGCCAAAACATCGATGCCTTAGACTTTGTTTTGCTAATCAAAGTTGTGTAAGTGCTGCGATGGTCATGGACAAGCGTTATAACTTAACATAGTCTCATTACTTTTACATTTAAAAAAAATGCGAGAAATAAGTAATACGCAAACGATGAAAACTAACAGTGTCTATTAACGTGCTATTTCTTGTAAAAAGTATATATATATATAATATCACAGAAAAATAATATGTAGTTAACTTCTATTGTCATACAAATGTACGAGTACAAGCAAAATTGCATTTGTGTTGTACTTATGCGGGATTACTCATGTTAATTATATCGGGTACTCTGACTATAGTTTTGGCTGCACCCGGTGGCTTTCTTCATGGAGACAAAGCAAAGTGTAAATCTTGCTTCATGTGCGAAATATCCGATATAATTAAACGTTAGTAATCTCTTACAAGTAAAACAAAAATGTGTCAAAACCATGTCAGTTTCCATAGTTAAGTAAAATTGCTTTAAAAAATGCTATAAAAGAAAGTAGAGAGCGTTTAGCGCGCTAATTTGAAAGAGTTTGCTGTAGTGTCGAGGCGCGATGGCATCTTCACGGGTTACAACAGTAAACAAATGTGTCGCGCGGGCGCAATTACATCAACCGGCAGCCGGGCCCGAAGCGCACGCCGCGCGCCGCGCCGCCGCCAGATCGCGCGCGCATCACGCTCGTTCCGGACTTATGCTAATGGCCACCTTGCCGCGTAAATTGAACTGAGCTTGCTGCACAACAAAATGGGTCCGCCTCTTTATCTCATTACCCTTTGGAAGTTTTCTTCCACTGAAATGTACCTTATCCGACTGTCTCATAGCGCACTTTGCTCTGCCTCCGAACCCATAGTCCCGGTCCACAGTGAACCCGCAGATTGGCGACGTGAAATCCGAATACAAAAACTAGCGCGGGAACGAACGTGAAACCGATTAAAAGACCACATCACGATTTTGTATGCACTTTGCACTCATTTTATCCCGACTGGAAAGCACTGGCCTCTCCACAAATACTTTGATTTCTGTGTTTTGTATAGATTAGTTCAAAGCGCCTTATAATTAACGTGCTTTTGTTCTGTGATTAATCCCTCTTTTATGCGATTTAAAGCAAACATTAAAGTTTTTGTTCGGACATAGTTACGAATGGAGTTCGATTTAATTCCAATTGGAGTTTCCTCGTTACGAGTCCGAGATATTCCAATCAAACGGTCATAATGTTATAACTAGGTTTGAAATGGTGTGACGAATGTAAGTTTTTGTTGACGGAGGGCATCCATTAGAGGAAGTGAGGTAGCAAGATGATTGAATATTCATCCGTGGATCAACAATAATAGATCCCATCAGAGGCCGGTATGTGGTATCACATTTAATATAATAAGAGTTCAATACGTTGCACCGTGAAATGTCGATACAAAAACTTAACTAACTATAACCGCTAACGTGTGAATCGTATTAAAAAGCTGCTAAGTCATTTGATTCGTAAATACTTGGCATTCGATTTGTCGTGATTAAATTTCATCCATTAGGACACCGTTATATTGATCGGTGAATGTGGACGGATAATGTGACTGATAATTCAACGAATATAATTTCGACAGCCGTGTAATCTAATTAGTGGTATCAGATTTTATTTTTGTTTATGTTCCTATCAATCAGAACTTCTAAATGGTTGAATGTGCCATCTGTTCTGTTTATACAAAGGTTGTCTGGAAGAAATCGCTCTAGGCGAAAAGGCCACCGTTGTGCTACCGCAAATTTATATTGGTGTTGTTTTATTTGATTTTTCTTTTTTAAAGATACGTAGTATATTATTGTCAATTGTTGGTGAACATCTCTCTCCTTAGCAGGAGGTTGTTTAGGTAAGTACCACCGCAGTACCAGATAAAGAGCGTCTCGTTCGTCTCATCACTTTTACATTAAAAAATCTAAATAAAGTTATATTCTATTATATAATAGTTTATTCTATTCTATGACTTTAAACCCAATAAACACTCACATAAATACTGACTTCATCAGAAATATAAATCTAGTAGTGGTTGGCTATCTATAGATAGGAAGGTATGATTCACAATTCGCAGTTAGTTGTACAAAAGCAAGAAAACAGATGGTCCCGTTAAACTGTCAAGCAATTTAGTCGATTGTCTTGCAAAACAGACTGAGCCAATGAACAATAGCTAATATTGAATGGACGGAAATGTCCGTCTGGAAATTAGCTCGGAAACAAGGGAAAAGCTTTTAAAACTACGCCGTTTATAATATTAAAGTGTTTTAAATTGAAGAAAGGCAACAGTGCATTAACTAATGTGTTTCCCATGTTCTGTTTAAAGATTGTAAGAACGTGTTCTGATAATTATGAATCTTTATTGTTTAAAAGACAATAATGTCGGACGTGCAATAGACATAGTTTTTTTGTTTTGTAATTTCATAAATTTCTTGAGAGATGTTTGCAGGTTATTTATTTACAGATGCCTTATATATAGATGCTATACAATCAACTATCGTCAGGAACAATTTAGTAATAAAATTCTTCTGTCTTCTACTTTGTTTAGCGTCGGACTTTGTACATTAGCCGCTGTCAAGCATTTTCAAATTTTCAAGCACATAATAAAAATGTAGTCTTAAATAGTAAGTCAGTGTCAAGTCAACTAGTAAGCTTCTGTATAGTTTGGAAAACAATTATTGTTTTTTAAACACGTGTCTTCTTCTATTATAGAAGAAGACATGTGTTTATAGTGTCATGTGTGACCACATCACTTGCTAATACTCGAATGTAGGTATAATTCAAGGATCAAGGTATCAAGGTTTTTTCGAGATCGAATCAGAAATGAGGAGATCCGTAGACGAACTAAAGTAACCGACATAGCCCAGCGGATTAGCAAGTTGAAGTGGCAGTGGGCAGGGCACATAGCACGCAGAACTGATGGCCGATGGGGCTGCAAAGTTCTGGAGTGGAGACCACGGACCGGCAAGCGCAGCGTAGGACGTCCACCCACAAGGTGGACAGACGACCTCATAAAGACCGCAGAAACGCGCTGGATGCGAGCCGCTTCCAACCGGTCTTTATGGAAGTCAATGGGGGAGGGGCCTATGTCCAGCAGTGGACGTCCTACGGCTGAGATAAGGATGATGATGAGGTATAATTCGGCACTTTATGAACAAAACACGACTATATATTGTTCACGTTTTGGTAAATAGTACAATGCATTGCATGCATGATACATGATTGTTTCGCGTTCTCATCAAATCTCTTTATTGTCTACCTACTTTATTACTTAACTATCTACGAGTACTTACTTTAATGATTTGCTTTGGAAAACAACCACTACTCTACAAATACTTCAACAATGGCAATGGTCACTGGCATGTTATAAAATTAGAAATAGAAAAAAAAAGATTATCGGCCGCGGAATCTCCGCATGCAAGAAAATAAAATTCAACATCGAATCCTATTTCAAAACGCATTTCACATACAAATACCTAATTTCGAAGTAAAGTGAGCACATTATACAGGCGGGTTCGCATTTAAATTATTCCAGTAGATCGTTTATAGGCCATAACCGAATTTGGGAATTAGCTATAAAACAACATTTGATACGGGCGGGCGCGGGCTTGCAATTTGAATGTTGGGGCCGTATCGACCTCATTGGCTTGCGGGGCACGCGCTGCGTTATCTATCCTCGTCGTAATGCTAACATCAACTCCTGGTGCCAGGTGGGCGACACCTGAACACTCTCATTTGGCAAAATCAACCTGAATGATGACAAATTATTTTTAAAAATTTTGGCCAAAGTTTGTGTAAATATATTTGTGTATGTTTGATACTTTTTCGCCCCGAAATGGCTGGACGGATTTGAGTGAAATTTGGAATGCCGATAGCCTGGATTAGTACATGGGAATCTTTTGAAGCCAATAGTTACGAAACTTAAATTCATTTGCAGTAAAAATTGGTCAGCTACATCATCAGCCATAGGACGCCCACTGCTGGACACTGCCTCCTCCTGTGGGGGTTTTTCCAATACTCGCCACGCTTGGCAGGCGGGTTTGCGAGCGCAGTTAGGTGTGATTGTTCAAGGAAGACGCCGCTGCCCATCTTCCAGATTACATCCCTTAGCCGATTCTTATGGCAACCACGGGTAGAGAGTATGGGGTACTATTTTTACGCCGGCACCACCACGGCAAGTCAGGCGGTGAGGTTGGCAGTGGAAAATACCGTCGACTATAATTCTATCAAGTTGCGTAAAGATAATACATGCGGATTAACGACATTAAGAAAATGAGCTAATCGCACGTGTCCAGTGTTGATAACACAACATTGCTGTATACCGAATAAATATAAAGACACTTCAATATCAAGATGTTTATCTTTGCCTGCGCAATACACATCTACAGGGTTACAAGCTTAGTGTGAAAACCGAAAGGCCACTTTAATCATCGTTATAAATAACTCTAACAGTGTGTTCCGGCAGCCTCACTCGAGAGGCAGTTCCATTCCATGTTAGGTGTGTTTACTATCTTCGACCATACCGTCATTTAACATCAGATGAGCTGTGGTCAAACACCTAGCCTGATAACCATAAAAAAACTTTTGATATGAGCACAATTTTGTAATCGCGAAAAAAAAATGTTACGTTCTGTCACGTGTAAAAAAAAATGTTTTATATAACTTCTGATATTTTTCACGATTTGTGTTTGCCCATAGTAAAAGTTTTTCATAATCTTGACTAAAATAACTCCCTTTCAACATAGCATCCTGTACATATAATCTCGTATATCCAAGTAAACATTTCTTTTACAGATAATATTTCTAGATTGTGTTTCAATAACGTTTGACCTACTTATTGTTTCATAACTTTGATAGGTATAAAAGTGAGCATAGAAAACTCTTTCCTAATAGTATCTATCAGTTAGCTAAAATTACAGTACCTAAAATTACAGTTAATTAAATAAATATGTTTAAATTCTTGACTATTGCGATGTTGGTGGGGTTGAATTTTCAACAAAATTTCGCTGCAATAATTACTAACGATAATGTCTTGCACTATTCAGAAATTCGAGTTGATACACCAGCAGCACTAAGTATATCATCAATATGGGAACAACATATAATGGATTTTGTTAAACTTATTGATGTTGAGAAGGTTATAGCGGTGGTTCTGGGATATGTGTCAGATCCTGAGGTTATGAACTTCGCGAATTTCGTTTTAAGCGATGATTTCAAGAAGCTTGTTTGGGATTTCGAATCTATGGCTGAATTTAAAGAGGTAAGATGTGTCATTTTAAGTTATGGCGGGAACGTAGAAAGGCCGGACGCCGCATTATATTATTTTCAAAACTTGAGTATTTTTTCAGTGTTCATATGTTAAAAAATAGTGGTGTTTTATTTATAAAGTGGCGAATTATAAACGCAAGTGTGGGAAAGTGATATAATGTGATGAAACATGGCTTTTAGTGTTGCTTCCGAAACTACTATGAGGCTTTTAGTAGGTATAGTCACTACTACTATACTAGGGCATGACCAGACTTGACCCTAATTTACATTGTGTGACTTTCACTTATATTACTATATTTAATTTTATCTTGAAAATAACTTCTTGACACTGGCAAATAAACAAAGTGCGATGCCTAAAACAAAGAAGAAGAAAGAGTGTCAATTACTGTAAAATCTCTATCTTTTTTTGGCGGGAACGCGGTTAGAGTCGTTTCGCTCCATTGTATTTTTTTCCAAAACTTTTGGGCTAGACTTTGACAGTAACTATAGATGTAAGACATGAATTGCAAAAACCGAAGACGAGGCAGTATCGTTTTACAACTTTAGCCATCCCGACAGGGCAAATTGAAATTAAAAAAACATAAAACTCTAGAAGTTTTGCGGTAACGCGGAAAGAGTCGTGTCGCCCCATAGTATTTTCTTCAAAAACTTGTGTTTTTCCAGTGTTTATGTATAAAAATAGTGGTGTTTATTCATAAGGTGCCTAATTACCAGCGCAAGTGTGGGAAAGTGATATAATTTGGAGAGACATGACTCTTCGTGTTGCTTCTAAAATTCTATCGAAGCTTATAGTAAAATCGTCACTACTTTACTAAGGCATGACTGGATTTGACTGGCAGGGACTGGACTTGACCAAGACTGGACTTTGACTGTCACTATAGATGTTAGACATGAATTGCAAGAACCGAAGACGGGGCAGTATAGCTTTACAGCTTTAGCCGACGCTTTAGCTTTTAAATAAAAGTTAAGTTTCTATAAAAGTTTTTAGGGGTGTTGTTTAAGAAAAATGTGTGTAGGTTCTTCCTAACGTGCTCCAGCAATATCGTCACTTTGCATCAGGTGAGATCGTGGACAAACGCATGCCTAGTCATTTGTTCAGTAGCACCTTCAACAGCCTATATGTATGCAACATAGACACGAAATGTTGTATACAATAATTAATGTTGCTCTTTACGAATTGCACCATTATTTGGCTGTGGCATTGTTTTTTTTTTTCATCGTCAGGCTCTTACTTTTACATATTTGTTTCAGGCAATTAATTTCTTAGCTGATAAAGGTTATGAAATTGATTCTATTATTGATCTAATTAACTCTGTACTTGAGTTACCTCCTTTTGAAAAAACAAAAGTGAAAATAGCCATGAAGGAAAGGAAAGGAATTAACGGTCTTATTGAAGATTTACTAGCTGCATTACCGATGGATGAATTTAAAAAACTATTTGAAAGTAAACTTGAAAGCAGCCCTGAAGTGGCAGAACTGGTTGAACTCGTTAATACTCCCGAATTTATAGGTATCATGAAAAGAATGTTAAAGAATCCTGAATTTGATCGGATTATGAAAATTTTTGAAGGGTATGGATTTGACTTTAAATATTTATGTCAAGTAGTTAAAGAAATATTTAAAAAATATTAACAGGGAGTGCATAATGATTTTTCTTTTTATATTTTGAGTTTAGTTTTTGCTGTAAGTTTATACAGGGTATTTCGGAGAAGTATAGTAAAACTGAAGGTGAACTGAAGTAAAACCTTTTACTGTGTAATGTTATTGAAATAGCAAGAAAATTATTGTTCGTTTTTCGTGGACTAGCTGATTTTTCAGCAATTTTGTGGTCGGTTCCATAGTAAGAGTTATTCACATTGCTGGGGTTAGTGCAGTTATTCACATCAACGCCCTTAAGTGTAGCTATATCTCTCCGAAAAACTCTGTAGATGTAACCTAATTCAAATAAGTTTTTAATTTAATATTTAAGATATTGTACTTTACTTTTACACTGTACATTTTGATTACAAAACTGAAAAAATATGTAATTTTTACTTTCCCTTATAACATTTAAAAATCTATGCTCTATTATACTACTCCATCTGATATCGTGTTATGTCATGTAGATGTACAATGTAATTTCGCATAACATCATAACTGATAGAACACTTATTTAATAAATATATATATATATACCTATATTAAGAAGATTATAGATATAAGATTATGTACACGCCGAAGGGCGTGGGTTCAAACCCCAATAATGAACAAATAAAACAAAAAATCAACTATATATATATATGCCTAATAACTATATAACTATATATATATATATATATATATACGAACCGGCCACGCTAACCACTGAGCTATCATCGCAAAAAAATATTTTATTTTATTTGATAAATACACCGTCTAAAAATTCTAAAAGTGGCAAAGTATTGCCGTAATAATATTAGCGTGATTCCCTTCCTTTTATGCGCATCACGGAGCACGAGCAGCAAATTTGTTACCTACGAGTACCTATGTCGTCGGTAGTTAGGTAAACTTATTACATAAGTAGTTTATATAACACAGGAGTGCACTCAACGCTGCTCTGCGCTGGCATGAAATCAGTTATGTTCACACGAATTTATTTTAAAGGTTTGCTCTAGAAGTTTGTCTATTTAGACTTGCAATCCTATACTTTTCTTTCATTAAGTAATACAACGCAAGCCGCGTTTGACCGTCATCTCGACAAAGATGTGGACTGAGACACGCTTGTCTAAAAGAAACCAATTCACTCGCGATTTATAGATACCCAGATTGTATCCTTTAGGAAATACCCACTCGGGCAGTGCATCGCACTGTTTGGTGGTTCGTGTGATGAACCGAACATCGATAATTGAACCGTTTTTGGAAAGTGCACCATGAAACGACGCCTGATACGACCATATCTATCTTTGTTTCGTTGTGAATCTTAATTCAATTCTTGATAAATGGCCTTTGCGAAGATACTTTACAATTCTGCCAATGTCACGTATGAATCTTAATTGTTCTTAATTTTAACATTAATGTACCCATCTAAAATTAAACGTCATAATGATACACATAAATTCTAAATTAATAAATTGTGTTAAAAATTAAACATAACTGTCAAATGTTACTTTTTGTTTATACACAATACATTAATTTTTTTTACATAATAAAACTATCTTCAAATTATATCCTAGTAGTGTTTTTAATACTACAAAGGAACTAAATAATTTAAAATAAAATTAACTAATCTAAAAGGCAGCTATCAATAGATTCTCAAAACGCTAGCCCCATTGCCGCGTTGTATGGCCATACTCAAACGTTGAACAAAATACATAGGTAAAGGCCAGTATTTTATTCAAATGTAATAATTAATCATAGAACCTATTCCTTGCACCTATCTATAATATAAGTTATGTACTGTAGCTTGAATTGTTCTAAATTACGAATAAAAATACATTGGAGCTTAAGCCCATTTTTCACGTAGACTACGGAACGACTTTGAAGTTTTGGTGGGAACGCGGAAAAATGTGTCACCGCATTGTATTATTTTCCAAAACTTCGTAGAAACTTCTAGTAAAGTCAGCACTACTTTACTAGGACACATCTATGGTCAAATAATTGATACTCTTCATTGACTTTGTGGTAGGCTTATTTTACTTAATTTTAACTTGACACTTGAAAATATCGACAATATCGATTTCATAACGATGATAGCTCAGTGGTTAGCGCGGTCGGTTCGCATGCCGAAGGGCGTGGGTTCAAACCCAACAATGAGCTTGAGCTGTCGGTGAAGGAAAACATCGTGAGGAAACCATAGCATGGTGGTAGAGTACTTTCTAGTACTCGGCTGGCTAGCTACCACCCTTAAGTTGAAAATCTGCCGCCAAGCATCTAACGGTGTGTTCCGGCAGCCTCACACTAGAGCCAGTTCCATTCCAGGCTAGGTGTGCTTTACCATATTCGACCACAACGTCACTTAACATCAGGTGAGTTGTGGTCAAACACCAAGCATGTTAGCTATAAAAAAAAAAACGAATATACTGGCAGAATGCACAACGTTCAATGTCGGAAATAAAGCTAAATAAAGTTTTTGTCAAAAAGTACTTTAGTTATAACACTCGATGATACAACTGTCAGGGACTATAAAAGTTTATTGCCTTGCTATAACAACCCCAAGATAGTTTGGGTTGAAATTAATTTCCAAAACACGCGATGCAACCACTACTTCGGTTCAAAATGACTTGTTAACCACAATTCGAATCATAACAACTTGTGGTTATTTGTCAGTTTTCATTATTTGATATGTTATCGCTTGGTTTAGATTTTAATCTATAATTTGAACTAACGGTAAAAACAAATGGTGGATTTTGTAAACTGTTGAATGGTTTCAGTCATTTCCACATCGGCATTGATTTATTTTTCTGGATACAAGTATAACATTAGGTTAGAACTATAACTTTCTCTACAACTTTTGAAATAATCTATAAATATTCAATATTTTTTTAATTGCTTGACGTAAATGCAGGAAAAAGCAGATAGAGTTTTTACATTAATTGCAAGTGACGTCACTCGGCCAGCTATGTGTGCGTGCCACCCCACATAGATATCCGTCACACTCTTTTTGCACAGTAGGAACTCTCGTACGTCTGTGAGAGTTATTATGTCGGCCGATAGTGTTAAGGTTTTGTGTTGCAGCACCAGATATCCTGCCGCCAAACAATAGTGTGTAAACATTGCTGTGTTTCGGTTTGAAGGGTACTGCAGATAGCGAAATTATAGGGCTGTTGAGACTAACCATCAAAAGTTTCAACGTAATTAGCTATTAAAGCAGGGATACCCTGGACTTTGTTATGCTATTCAAAGTTCTGAGTGTCACTGCGATGGTCATGGACAGGCGTCATATCTTACCATCATTATAGTCTCATTCGTCTCATTACTTTTTACATTAAAAAAAATGTAACCATTTTTGATCAAACCATTCGTAAGGTCATAATATCTATGTATCTTTATCGTGAGGTCTTTAGGCATATTTGTGTCCCATGGTACAATAAATTCTACAAGGTACTAGACTACACGTAGGAGTTTTCTTGAGAAAAGTAATATGTCTAGTTTGGACGACGAAAACGCCAAGTCCCCGGGGATTTTGTAATGTTTTTTATGCGTATTCATCACAAGAGTTTAGTCAGGCGCAGTACTTACGATTGAGTAGGTCATATTTACGAAATGCGTACGTAAATATGACGTACCGTTGGGCAATTTTTGCGCCCCCTGCTGATATAAGTGAAGGCGCCCCGTAAACGGGAAGTGGGCTCGTCCGGCGCCGTGCATTGCTTCCGACTGTCGTCACTTCCGGTTCCGCTCACCCGTCTTACACTCTCACGGCTCGCATGACGTATGTCCGCCCCCTAAGCGATATATTACTAGCCTGTATGAGCTTTGATCACGCGATTTATTTGCTTGTCAAATTCAGGAAGAGGCCACGCGACTTCCAATGCCAGCAGGGTTGAAACGGCTCAATAAGTCGAGTTGTTATCGATATTGATGTATAATATACGTATCGGGGCTTCTCCGAAGATATAGGGAAAATGTTATAAGATGTCAAATCAAATCAGACTAATATTTATACCACTGGATATGGAATATCTGTAATTTTAAAACTATCGGTATTTGAAGAGATATGTTTATCACCGGGACTTATTCGCGCCAAAATACTATTAGGTTCATAGTTTTTCAATCAAGAAAATATATCGTAATCACGTTTCGAGAACAAAGGTCTCAGAAATGTCATCAAGAATAATATTTTTACTGGTTTAAAATAATACATTTTATAAAGTGATACATTTTATACATCGTACATTATTTTGTATTTTATACATTATGCTAAAAATAAATTGCAAAACCTTTTGTTCTTGTATAAAGAAATGGAAGCATTCTCTTTTTTAGTCACCAAAATAATTACTCAATCCGGTTTATGAAAACACAGTTGCACTCTAGTTGTTTGACCACAGTTCACAAAATTCAAACATTGGCTGCAAATTAAAATATAATCTTAAAGTGATTTAAGTAACGTTAAAATAATAAATAATAATAAGAATAGTGGATTTGTATTTACGATCAGTATCTAATAAGTATGTAAGTTGATGCATTAAAGGTGGAGCGGAAACGACAGACAAAATCGGGTGATTTGATCCGCTCGCCGATAAGCTGATCGCGCTGACTGCTCTGCGCATCGCGCTGCGGGGCTGAACATGTGGACAATCTTTCACGCTCATGTGTGGACTCACCCTTTTATTGTCACGGGGATGCTGTGGACTAGTGTGGATATTCCATTATCCTGATATAACCAACTTTGAACTTGAACTTTGAACTAGATATATCCTATGGGCACAATTAAATAAGCTGCTCTATGCATTTGGACCAAACAAACACATATTTTTCTTATAGAAAAAATTGTGCCCTTAGGTGATGTTGTTCATACTTATATAACGATGTTTATAACCCTGTATTAAGCCTAATTTAGACTACACTGGGCTTTAATTGTATCTGGAGGGGCTATATGTAGATATATATTCTGTTTATTGTTTACATCAAAGATCCAATACAAAGTAAAAATCTAGCAATCTAGCAATTTCAGCACAATTTATGTGATACTGATTACTAATTATTATGTATGTTAAGATTTCTATTTTTAAAGTTGAAGTTTTCATGCCCTACAAAGAGCGCAATATAATTTGTACTAAACCCAACTAAGCATCAAGCATTAGAGTTCTAGCATAAAAGGACAATAACTTTCCCCTAGCATTTTTTACTTCTTAGAGGAGTTATATGTCTCATCAAAGATTAACTTATTTTAGTTTTTTTAGCTATTTTGCACGACATATTTCCTAACTACCCTCATTTGGTAGTAGTTCTGCTTAGATAGCTGAATAGGTGTTCGTCGATTTCCGCTCAGGATAACCATTTGTGTGATACATAAATGACACATGTTTGTTCTGTGTTGGGTGTTCTAAATATATGTATTATTGCAAAGAATTAATTTAAAAAAGTATCTTAGAAATAGAGTAGAAATGGACGTTGGTTGGTTAGAATACTGTAGTACATTCTCCTTTATGTTATAGATAGATAAAAAATCTTTATTGTGCACACCAAAAAACGGAAAAGAATAAATACAGAAAACAAAAGAATCTTATGAGCGAGCGCCTTTTGTCATATCCATAATAACCAAACGTCTCGTTGATTAGTCCATAGTGTGGGGGTCCGGGGAAGAGACCGTGAAATTGTCTGCTCACTTCTGTAAATATAATTTCGACGACAAAAGGACTATAAATGATATACTCGGGTCGCAGTGCAAGTGCGCCTTGTTACACGAGTTTTAAAAATTATCCCCTCTGTGTGTTCTTGCCTTAGGGTGACAAAATACCATCTTGCTTGTAAATTAATGCCATGTTTCTAATAAGTACACCCTGTTCAATACATTCAGTTTTTGACTAGGGATAATTTAAGTAAGCATATATTTAGTACCCAAGTAAGTCAGAGGATTAATTATGAATAAAATTATCATTGCGAAATGAAATAATACTTTTGTCCATTGTTGTTATTTTTGGATGTTTCTAAAGTTTATTTAGTTTATTTGGAAAATGTTAAATATAATTTTTGGTATCAGCTTGTTTTTGTTTGAACATTTTCATTTCAAAGTTATACATACATATTTTAGGTATATCTGTAGTAATTTTAGTTTTCGAGAATAAAAGAGCTCTCGTTTGATTAATGACAGCTTCTCATAGCACGTATGTCACCGTCCATTAGAAAATTCGCATACTCAATCGGTCACGAGTTAATGCCGTAATTATTGAATTAATGCATTAGCTCGTGACTAATGGAATCACGGAACAAATAAAATTTAAATGTAAATAGTGGAACGGCGAAATGCTAATAATAAATTTCTCCATTTTAATAACTGTAACTGTTCGCGAGGGGAGCCTCTGGCCTGTTAAGTCAATATAACACTTCCATTACTCCAAATTAAATTCCTCGGGGAGAGAGATGAAGTTTTTATTCAGAGCAGACAACGGCGCGGAATACTGGCCATGCAGTAGAGAAATAGTACCGTCCATAAGATATCGTACTGTACTTACACAGTTAATTAAACACAAAACAATTATGTTTTACTTCTGTACAGATTTAGATTTAGTTTTAATTCTATGTCTACTTAATAAACAGAGGCAATCCTTTTAGAGTAAAAGCTTCTCAGTAATAAAGAGGCATTTTGCCCGCCCGGGTGCATTTCAATGAGCACAACAAGCCGACAAATCGCCGTAAACAAAAGCGCACTTGCGCTAAAATTTCAATAAGCCCTTCATAAAAGAATTGCAAGTGTGCAGCGCGGGTGTGATGCGTATTAATATTTTACGGAATTAATCATTATAATCCTTCTGGCAAACAAGTCGCCCTCGGGACTGAGAACAATATAATGAAGTTGTCATTTTTTAGGCTACACGGGGGAGGCTGGAGGAAATCCAAATTGAATCATGCGGCGAGGGAATTGTGCTATTATGTTATTAAACAGGCGAGGGCAGGACCCCGAGCTTGCTATTTTTTGCGAGGAGGGCGTCACGGAGACAGTTAACAGTTTTCACAATAGAATTATGATATAATTTGACACAACGGGCAATGTGAGGCAAGGTAATCGAATTACTTCGTCTGCTGTTGTCGTACTGGAGTTAGTATTAATTATGGCTTGTTACAAAATATTTGGTTGAAAAATATTTAAATTAGAGGAATTATTACAATCGGTAAAAATGCACATTTTTTTAATTTTAGAACTTATTATACTAATGTATTGTTATTATATTGACATGTTTTGATATTTTGACATTTTTACTGTTATTTTTTAGACATGTATTCAAATATGACTTGTAACTTTAGTATTATAAATGAAATATCGTATTGTATTGTAAAAAAGAAGCATGCTTGTAAATCCTATTGTATCACTGTCTACTGTCAGAGTGATTGATTTAACTACACCCATGAAACAGTTATGCTAGGTCATACATTTATAAATAAATAAAAAAACAGATGTTACAAATACAAATGATTTGTTTTTGACATCCTACTAATATTATAAATGTATGGATGATTGGATGTTTGTTACTCAATCACGCAAAAACGGCTGAATGGATTTAGATAAAATTTGACACATATAAAGTTTATTACCTTGATTAACATATATAATACTTCATATCCAGGGAAAATGTTAGGTTCCTATAGGATTATCAAAAAACTAAATACAGGACGTATCCACTTGAAATTTGGTATAGATTGAGCTGTCGGTGAAGGAAAACATCGTGAGTAAACCATAGCGTGGTGGTAGAGTACTTTCTAGTACTCGGCTGGCTAGCTACCACCCTTAAGTTGAAAATCTGCCGCCAAGCATCTAACGGTGTGTTCCGGCAGCCACACTTGAGAGCCAGTTCCATTCCAGGCTAGGTGTGCTTTACAATCTTCGACCACACCGTCACTTAACATCAGGTGAGTTGTGGTCAAACACCAAGCCTGTCAGCTATAAAAAAAAAATATATACACACAGTATACATAAATCTCTACATAGTATAAAACAAACTCACTTCGCGCTAGATCTTTTAAAATACGTAACGGATTTTAATGCAGTTTCCATCAATAGACAGAGTGGTTCAATATAAAGATTTGTATGTATAATACATGCATATTATCGTAGAGAAAATTCGAAAATTTCAAAGATTTGTAATGTGATACTTTTTATACCGCAAACTGAACCAACTTTTGTTAAATTCCACGCAGACGAAGTCGCGGGCAACAGCTAGTAATTTTATAATTGTCAAAAATCATCATAATCATTTTTTTTTATGGACTGACAGGCTTGGTGTTTGACCACAACTCACCTGATGTTAAGTGGCGGTGTGGTCGAAGATGGTAAAGCACACCTAGCCTGGAATGGAACTAGCTCTCCAGTGCCGGAACACACCGTTAGATGCTTGGCGGCAGATTTTCGACTTGAGAGTGGTAGCCGAGTACTAGAAAGTACTCTACCACCACGCTATTATTATAAACTAATTTTTATAAACCTAATTTATTTTGACATTTGAATATATATATATATTTTTTAATTGTGAGATAGATATAATTGGTTAGAATAGTCGTTTTTATCTCAATAAATAAATAAGTAAAATAAAATAAATAAATGGTTTCTTCACGATGTTTTCCTTCACCGACAGCTCAAGTTCATTGTTGGGGTTTGAACCCACGCCCTTCGGCATGCGAACCGACCACGCTAACCACTGAGCTATCATCGCTAAAAAAAGTTATTGGTAAAATAGGTCATTACAAGTCATTCAGATTTAGAATACAATTATAATAACAAAAACACAATGTTAATATAATTGGCATTGGTAATGTGTTTTTTTATTGTACTATGTATACACATTATAGTACAATAAGAAAAAACCAAGTAATTAAGGAAAATTAACAAAGTAACAAACAAAATTTTCGTCGGTACAAATGTGTCTCGAATTAGGTGAGAGCCTTTCATTTTCTTGAAATTAGATAAACAATATTTCCTACTAGATAATTTTATTTACTTGCATATTTTAATTTTGTAGTATTTTATTTAAGCACGCGTTTTCATGAAAAATGCGAGTAATACGTGATGTAACTCCTAAGACTCCTAACGCAGGCAAAATTATTTTAATCAAACAAAATGAATGCGTACTGCGGACATTATTTCATTTATATACCTCATCTGCTAAGTACTTCACACTCAAAAGAGCCGAGAGTGAAATGAAAGCTTTTATCCATATGTCAGAGAGAGTACTTACAGCGGCTTATTGTCACCCCCGCTGGAGAATTTGATAAAGCGTGTGCGAATATTAACAAAAGGAATATCTTGTTAAATTGATATTGCGCGAGTCCCACACGAATTTAGACCTTACGTTCACGAAATTACAGCCTCATTAAAGCTATAATTGATTGAGTCAAGCATTGCGCTTAGCACGTTTCGATGAAGCCGGCGTGAAATTGTCTCCGTTGGAAAGTGTATAATTCAAAGGGGAAGATTAAAATATTATCCATGTTAAGTAAATATTCAAATGAATATTTTCCGTGTTAGACAACAATGCCGGCGGAGGGGAGGCGTCGTAATTTGATAGATACCTATCTACAAAACGGTATATTCGTTAAGGGACCTCCCTGTTATTATAAATTATAAGCGCGATTTGGGAATTCTCCAGAATTAAACGGTTCTTTGAGAAAAGGAGAGGAGAAGAGGAGAAAGGGGAGGAGTTATAATTACGCTTTGTGAAAATTGTCAGGTAAAACTACTAAGTTCTGTTATTATAGCAATTTTTGATTGTTGTCTACAGATTGTCGCCCGTCCTTCTTGATGCTTCGATGTCACGTTTCCGCGCGAGAAAAGACAATCCTGCCCTTAGTGCGTGCTAGCCCCCTAGAACTATACTATAGTAAGCTCTATCAATGCTAGATTTGCGTTCATCGTCTAAACTATTCATTTTGTGGGAAAACGGAAAAATGATGTAATTATAACGCTTTGAATTATTTTTCAAAGTTTGTGTTTTTGTTTTATTCATTAAATGCACGTGTTTCAGAAAGTAATATATTGCAGTAAAAGATATTTTTTAAGTTGATGCCAAAACATAAAATTAAGCTTTTAGTAAAGTTGCCACTAGGTACCTACTTTACTGGGGCATGATTTGACTTGACCCTAACTTAGTTTTTAAACTTTTGTAAACTTATTTTACTTAATTTTTCATTATTTCATCTCAGCTGTAAACCGTCCACTGCTGGACATTGGCCTCCCCTATTGACTTCCATACTTGTCATATAGAGGGGGTTTTGCTAACACTCGCCACGCTAGCCAAACGAGTTGGTGAGCGCAGTTGGGTGTAGTAATACGCGGAAGATGCTGCTGCCCATCTACCGGATGACATCCCTTAGCCGACTCTTACGGCAACCACGGGTAGAAAGGGTGCAGTATTATTCTTACGCCGGCACCACCACGGCGAAATTATCATTTGTATACTTTTAAATATCAAATTATTTGACACTGGCAAAATGCACAAAGTGACCAAAAACAAAAAAGAAGAAATGAAAAGTTGGATTTTGATCAATCAGTTAACAAGTCTCTTCACTGTGATTAATCGATTCAGAAAATAATAGATGTAGCGACAGGGCCGGAGTGCATTTGCGACAATGTGTCATGTAAATTACACACTTGCCCCGACCCTGCCTCGCGGGACTTGAGCTATTGTTATAATAAAATGACATCTCAGTAGAGACGCAGGTTAAACTGGATCACTGACAAAAATATACAAAAGTAACTAAACTTACGCACTTGACATTTTTTATTACTAGTAGCCTATGTTCTTTTCAAGGGTTACTGCTTTATATCTGTGCCGAATTTCATCAGTCAGACACAGCTGTTTTCTGTCATTTGCGGTTATAGTTCCACAGGGACCGTTTGGTTTTACGGGATAAGAATTAGCTTACACTCTTTGTCTCACTAGCCAAAATCACGTTGATCCGTTGCTGTTTTTTTTTGTTAAATGTAAAAGTAATGAGACAAACGATACGTTCTCATGATGGTAAGAGATAACGTCTGCCTATGACCATTGCAGCGATACATAGAACTTTAAGTAGTAAAAGAAAGTTCAGGTCATCGGTGCTTTGGCTCTCAATACTTTGAGACTTTCGATGGTTAGTCTCTACAGCCTTATAATTTCGCTAGCTGTAGTACCCTTCAAACGGGAACACAGTAATGTTGACATAATACTTGGCGACAGAATATCTGGTACTGCAGTGGCACCTACCTAGACGATCTACCACCAAGTAAAAAAAGTGTGTGAGCAGAAGCAGATTTTTACATTTTTAATAGGTACCTAAGAATAATAAAATAAATATGACATGTACACTACGTACAATAAATAGTACAGACGTTCCAGTATAGACAGCGGCGGGTCTGCGAGGGTGTAGCATGTTTATATGTTTATTTTAATACGCGTGTCGCGCGTATAATACGGAATTTATTACGGACCTACCCCCGTGCGGATTAATGTGATACGGAAGATTTGAATCCGGAGCATTAACTTGGATTGATACGAGAACGGAGGGGCCTCTCGGGATAAAGGTGTTTGTTTACATATTTATTGTGTATTCACTAATTATGAGCATTTTTGGTTCGCATTAAGGCCTGTTTATTTTTGATTTCTAGGTCTCCGTAAGGGTGTTCACAGGATTTCTTTTACAGAACTTAAGCTGCTATCTGTCTGGTATAAAACAAAAACTTATTACAGTGTGGTAATCTATAATGTTCAATAACAATAAGACATTTTAATATACTTTGAGCTTGAGCTACCGGTAAAGGAAAACATCGTGAGGAAACTATAGCATGGTGGTAGGGTATTTTCTAGTAAGTACACAGCTGGCTAGCTACCGCCAAATTAGAATTGGAAATCTGCCGCCAAGCATCTAACGGTGTGTTCTGGCAGCCTCACTTGAGAGCCAGTTCCATTCCAGGCTAGGTGCGTTAACCATCTTCGATCACATCATCACTTAAAAGGCGAGCTGTGGTCAAACACCAAGCCTGCTAACCATAAAAAAACTGTAATGATCATTAGTTCAAGACAAATGTTGTAAAGACAATGGTTATTTCACTTCAGATCTTATTTTAAGGATCAGTCGGTACGGATGCGCAATGATTTATAGCTACTAATAACGGGAAAAACTGGCTATAATCTATTTTCATTTGTATACAAATCGGTTGAACAGAAAACCATTAAACTCCCCACACAAAGAATCTTTATGTAAACATAAGAAACATAAAGTACGTTATATCTGTTGTTTTAACTCATTTCGAAAGTCATTCATTACCATGCATTCGTATTCTAGTTACAAATTTTATGTTATTTATCTTTATGTAACGTAAATCGTAAGTACAGAATACCTATGTATGTTTTTTTTTTAAATTTCGATGTGTACAGAAATATTGAACATAATTAGTTTTTATTATTCTCGATGTACTTGTAAAGTCCAATATTAGTACCTTTTTTTTCATTTTGACATCGTACTTTATGCATTCCGTCAGTATCAAGTATTTCATATCTTCAAGTTTGTCACTATTAATATTAAATGAAATAAAACCTTTTCACGGTAACATTAAATAAGTGACGGTTAAAACCCAGTCCTTAGTAAAGTAGTTGTGACTATGCTAGAAGCTTCAATGGAGTTTTAGAAACACAAAAAGGCATCCTTCACCATATTAACTAATGCTGAGAACTAACCTTTTTTATCGCACTGGATACTACTTTTTTTTTTTACATTCGAAAAGCTCGAAAAGTCTTATATATCTAATCTAATAATATAATCTTATATTTTTAAATGAGCAATTCTTGTATATATATATATATATATATATATATATATATATATATATAATCTGAATCTCAGAAAAGGCTCTAACGATTTTCATGAAATTTAGTATACAGGGGGTTTCGGGGGCGATAAATCGATCTAGCTAGGTTTAATTTTTAGAAAACGTCGTTTTCCAAACATCCAAGTGCTTTTATTTATGCCCGTGATTTGGCACAGTTTGAATATGGAAAATAATATATGTTACGACATATTTTTCCGAAACTCCCTACTAACTAGGTAAATATCGTTTTCAGTTGTAACTTGAAACGGGTTTGTCTATACATAGGTAATAGATATCAACCTACTTCAAATAAAAGATTTAGGAGAACTGTTTACATAAAATTTAAGGACAAAGGGAAGAACCAACGCCTGTCATACGAAAAGCTTCCGATCGATTGTATTATATCAGTATGGTTCAATCTATTTTTTTTAATGATTTTCAGGCTAGGTGTTTGACCACAACTCACTTGATGAAAAGTGACAGTGTGGTCGAAGATGGTAAACGCACATAGCCTGAAATGGAACTGGCTCTCTAGTGAGGCTGCCGGAACACACTGTTAGACGCTTGGCGCAGTTTTTCAACTTGGTGGTAGCTGGCCAGCAGAGTAATTATATATTTAACTATGAAATTCAAAGTTCTGGGTACCGCTACAACGGTCAGGCGCAATGAAACTATATACTATTCAAATTATAATAAAATAAATAAATGTCGTAGGACATTACACACTTTGCCATCTGACCCCAAACTAAGCAAAGCTTGTACTATGGAAGTCAAATAACTGATAGTTTTTTTTTTTTTTTGTAAATACATACTTATAATACAAACAGAACACTCAGACACAACAAACATTTGTTTATACCACTAAAATGTTTGTCCTGGTTGGGAATCGAACCCACGCCCTACAGCTTTTGAAGCAGATATACTACCAAAGAGCCAATTTGGTAATAATTAATAATAATTATTATTAATATTTAATAATGAGCTCTATAATCTTTCGTGATTCGTAAAAACGATACTGCAGATAGATAGAGCTTTGCCGTGGTGGTGCCGGCGTAAGAATAGTACCCCACCCTCTCTATCCGTGGTTGCCGTAAGAGTCGGCTAAGGGATGTATTTCGGAAGATGGGCAGCAGCGTCTTCCTTGAACAATCACACCCAACTGCGCCCGCCATCCCGCCTGCCAAGCGTGGCGAGTATTGGCAAAACCCCCCCAGGAGAAGGCCTATGTCCAGCAGTAGACGTCGTATGGCTAATGATGTGAATAATGAGCTGTCAATTTGGTAGGTTAGATAGCTTAGGTTACCTTTTATCATGAGCACGTCTCGATTCCACCTTCATCGTACGAACCGCTAAAGAATAGAATTTGCTGCCAGAGTGAGTGTTCCCCAATAGATACATAATGGGTGCCTTCAAGTCGCGATTGAATCGGTTTTTTCTAGGCGTGCTTCATCGTTGACTGCATCTTCGCTTCACATCAGGTGAGATGGCGGCTAAAAGAAAGCCTGTATAAAATTTAAATAAAAAAAATTATACCAGTATTGTTTTCTACGATATTATTTTGTTTAAACGTAAGTTGGTACCTCCAAAAACTTATCTACCTATCGCTTTTATCGAAACTCTTATGTACAATGGTCCTACCTATAAACAAACAAAATGAACGAAATAAAAACAATTAAAAGCCAGTTGGCGACTTTGTTTCGGACAGCAAATTTAATTAACATTCGCTTATTTCCCGCCTGATCCGAGAGAGACAAATAGTCTAAGTAAAATTTATGTATCGGAATCAAATTCAATTTCGTCTTTGCATTTTTTACACGATTTTTAGGACCGTTTTACTTTGCCGTGCTATAGATAGCTTAGTGTGGATATACCGGTGTTTAATATTGTTTCTTTTTTCCAATCACAGTATTAGAATATTTCTCTAAAACAAACAAATTTCAGTCAGACAGTATAGAAAAAAATATGACCTTTCTCTTGATTGATTTTTATGTTTTGTATGTTAATCATCTAAAATTGAATGCTTTGGCTAATATCTATATTCAATAGAGACATAACTGTCGAGTTTTGTACAGAAAAACTCAAACATCTTTGGTAAATTTGATGACCTAAGGCGGACAAGCGTTCATTTATACATTACATGCTGAATAATTATATTGAAATGTTATCACGGGGTCTCAATTGTGCACAAAATACTATAAAATTAGTTTTATTTAATTATGAGTTCATTATATTATTTGTATATAATCTGTTTCATTTACAAATGTTACATTTCGTATATTTTTTATTGTTTTGTCTTTTTAAATTTATTACTTTACTTTATTAGCCTGTATAGAAAAATGTTTTACAGAATCACGGTATAAATAGGTTTTGATTATATTGAAATTAAAAAATGTTAACGATTACTGTTTCTACTGACCATCATTAATTGTCATTAGAACATATTTCGTTATGTAGGTATATCTTAATAGATAAAATAAACGCTAAATCACAGTAGTGTAGCCGTTGTTTTTGGAAATCAGTCAGGCGTAAGGCGTAGTTATTTTTCGTTTCCTTGTTTTTGGTTTCACAGTTTGTGCATTTGCCAATGTCAAGTATTTCGATATTTTAAAGTAATTGCAAAAATCAAGTAAAATAAGTCTAAGTCATACAAAGTAGGTTTAAGCGAAGTTCGGTCATTCCTTAGTAAAAAAGTAGCAAAACTACTAAAAGTTTGCAAGTAGCACGAAAAGACATATTTCACTCACGTAATTTGTTACTTTTTGAATTCAACAAGTATTTAATAAATAAACATTTGAAAGAAAAAAAACACGTGTTTTGAAAAATATTAAGATTTTTCTGTGTCCCCGCTAAAACTCTCATGCGTAGTTAGATAGTTATGAAAAAGAATTTGCACATGACAATACTATAACGGCCACGCAGTAGATCATGCATCATCATCAACAACCGTGATGGTGAACGTCGTATCTGACGGTACGTAGGCTACACCATATCCTCGATTGCAGACGATTTGCGACCAAATCAGGATCAGTCTGATGTGGAAACGAGCCGCGGGCCAGCGAGAGTAAAAGAGAGGAATGTATATTCTTCAACTTTCTCTCTCTTTGTTTAGACGACACCTCACGACTGTCAGTGCCAAACAAAACCGCAGGTCTGCTACTACAGTAACTGAATAACGTCTGCACACAAGGATTGATTTCGAAAATGTCTGTGCAATTGAATACGCACCTACTTATTTATTTCAAATCTGATGTCATCGACGCTTTCTGTATCCGGTGTGGAGCAGTTTCCCGCTTTAGAAATTCATATAAAAAGTGATTGTTATTCAAGAATAACAGTAACGATAGAAAACATAAACGTGAACAAAATTAACTCCGCGACACACTTCCATTCCTTTCGATCTTGTGAAATTTGTTTTCTTACAGGATTTTTCTAATCTTCTTTAGCATCGTTTATATTGATTATGGCGCTCCTCCTGCCTAATTTATATTCAGCTAGTGTTTTTTCATCACGCCCTGTGCTTAATATCGCAATTTGTACCGTAGTTGGCGTAAGCCGAGGGGACCTGTCACCTTTACTCTCGGACTCGACGTCTCTTCTGAATGCCTATTTTATTACTTGCTTACACATAAACAAGTAAAGTTTACGACCGTTTTTACATTCGACAGTGGGCAATAAACTAATTATTAAATGAAGATTGAATACTGACGGCTCTGGTAAGTAAGGCTGATTATGAATCAGGCTCCTTGTCTGATATATGGGTCGGGTGATGTCCGATGACAGAATTATGTCTCCGTCATAAATGTTGGCCGTATCGGATGGCATCCATGATAATGGTGTGTTTTTTCTGGGCGATGTCGCCTGCTGTCTGTCGGCGGTCGGCGGTGGCGGTGGCGGCCAGACGGCCGCGGGCCGATCAGCATTCAGGTCGGTTATCGGCGCAACTATGCTGCACATAATAAAACGTTTACGGTAATAACAATTATGGAAGTACTCACACTTGCACGGCCACGTGAAAGATATACTTTTTATCGGAAATAAATCAACATTTGGCCAACCACTAGTGTGGTAAGTGACGGCAGATACGGATGATAGAGTACGCCTATATATATAATAGCAATCTTTTGAATGAATAAAGTTTTACAAAATTTATGCGTAGCGTTTATAGCTAAGTTAGTGCGGTCGAGTCATTTGCCCGAGAGCGTGAGTTCAAACTCAACAATGAGCTAGAGCTGCAGTTGAAGGATAACATAAGGAAACCATGGTCACCGGACAGCCTTACTTGAAAGGCAATTCCCATTCCAGGATAAGTCTGTTTACCATCTTCGGGTGGGTGAGCTGGGGCCATAAACCTAGCCATGAAAAATACTTGCATAAATAAAATCATTATTATCAATCATGAGGATTGTGGATTAGGGAGTAGCTATATAATGCGATATCGCATTATATGATAAGTTTTTTTAGATCGTATACGAGGTCATTTTAATGAACAGGCTCGTTGGCAGATTAGGACATCGTACATAACAATTTTTAACCAATCCTTTTTCATAATTAATTCTTAAAATGTTAATTCAGTAATCCTACAAATGTTATGCTGATTTCACCAGGCGGACTGCGTGTAAGATACAACTTCGTTACTATCAAAAGTATCTTATATTTTTTAGGATTACTAAAAATGTGAAGTTCGATTGTAACGAAGTTGTATCGTACAAAGTAAGAAAGAAACATATTTATATAATAACCTATGTCTCAATTTCGTCTACAAAATTCCGATCAGATCGACGACCAAAAACCATGGCGCCGAAGATCAATTAGTTCCAAGTAATAAACAAAGCAAATACGTCCGTTATGAAAAGAATTCGTCTGCCGGCAGATTTCTTTTGCTGCATCAATCAAAATCATACTGATAATGAAATCATCATTTGGGTGGCCATAGAGAACTGGCTTCTCAGAATCCTGTCTCGGGGCCTTTCAAATGTGCATCGTCTCATTAACACATTCCTGATTTATTAATTAGATGTCAGAGGATTTAGTAAATAACAATCGGTAATGCGACAAAGAGATAAGTTACATATTGCCATCTATCTATATAAATAACAATCAAATTTAGATTGTTGGTAAGCGCATAACTTGAGAACGGTAGAACTGGTATAGCAATTTTTTTTTTTAAATATGCCAAGGGCCACCGCACGTTTTACGAACTACCGGGCATTCACCTAGTAGGTAGATAAAGATGATTTTTGCTTTGATTTCACGGTTTTCATACAAACGGCGAGGATGTGGAACTCTCTGTCGGCGTCTGTATTTCCCGGTAAATATAATTTGAGGGTCTTTAAATCCAAAGCAAAATACATTTCTTCTAGGTAAATAT
Source organism: Biston stratarius (assembly GCA_950106695.1). NCBI lineage: Eukaryota > Metazoa > Arthropoda > Insecta > Lepidoptera > Geometridae > Biston > Biston stratarius. Next base: position 16,631,065 of record OX467115.1, on the reverse strand, counting down.
GCTCCATCTAAGACTACGTCACTGCTTAACATCAGTGTGTAGTCCTATAACCATTTTGAATTAAAAAAAATATGATAAATGTCGAAGAAATAATATGTATATTCAAACTAGAAGCGACATCTCGAATAGTCATAGTTCAACGTGGTATGACAGACCGCGTCGCACTCGCTTTCATTGCGAGCAAAAAAATTACCGGTACAACACGCCTTCGCACATTATGGTCACTCGTAATTTAACAGGCTATTTTAATATAATATATATGTTAACTTTAAGCAATGTTTATGTGTGAAACTCTTGAGGGAGACGTGTAGACGCTGCATAATTCTGTTATTGACATGTTTAAATAGTTTAAGATCTTTTCTTTTAAATCAGCGTGCTCCATTATCGGCTATACCATGCAATACGGAGATCTTCATTAAACGGTATAAATAGGTGCCTATTTATGTACATTTTCATTTCATTGCAAGTAATAAAATGTAGAAAATGATAATTAAAATTTTATGTTCACAATGTAATAAAAAGTGGTTGTAGCTTGGCAGAAATACAATGTATTTCATAAAGCTTATTTCATTCTTTTTAATAATTTCTACGTTTGTTATTGCCGAAGGTCTGTATAAATATGTATTATAAAAGTAATGCCTAGTAGTGGTTATTGAACGGTAGGGGAAAACTTGGTCATGTTATATGTTTCTAGATATATATATTAGAGGATATTATAAACAGCGCCACCTAGCATAAAGCTAAGAAAAACTTGTACTAACGGAACTAGATAGGTGATATACTTAAAACATACATAATACATATATACTTTTTTGGATATATATATATACTTTTTTGGATATATATCTAGAGTTTAAACTAGCTCCATTTCAAATTGTATCTAAATCCTTCCAGCCACAAGAAGTAATAAACATAGACAAAAACATACAGACACACTATAACTTTTACAGTATTAGTGTGATTTAATAACACCCAAACACAGAACAAACATCTATGTTTACTAACCCATGCCCTACAGTTCATGAATCAGAGTAGTACTAATCAATGAGCTAAGAGGGAAGATAAAAAAAATCTATTTTTCTTTTAATTTATGACAGATATAAGTTGATCTCGTTTGTAGGTGATGTTTTTTTAAATCTAATATCTAATTTTTTGTTTAACTTATGCGGGATTACTCACGTTTAATTGTATCGGATACTCCGACTATAGTTTCGGCCACATCCGCTTGTCTGATGTGACTGAAACTATAGTCGGAGTATCCGATACAATAAAACGTGAGTAATCCCGTATAAGTTAAACAAAAAATGTGTCAAATCCACGTCAGTTTCTATCGTATTTCTATCGTCTAATTCATTATTTTGGTTTTTAGACAAAAACGACACTGAAAAGTACAGAAAACATTACGGCATAAGTCTAAACGACGGATGCTCAGAATATATCAAGGTCTTCAAATGTATGTCTACATGTAAAAGTTTATCTTACAAGATATATAGAATGGATTTCCTGTGTAAATGCTCTTGTCACGTAAAGAAAACATCTACTATTTTGCCGTTTTTTAAGTGGAGAACAAACGGTACCAAAAAAGTACCTCCAAAAACCCAAAGCCCAAGGCAGTACGATATCGTCGGTACTCTGTCGCCATCACCCGCTGATACTACTACGACGGGTACTACTATAGATCTGTGTGCTGGTCGTTTCCCACCAGGTTGGGTCTCAGATGGTGGTGGTAACAGCACAGGAAGTGGCACAGACGGAACCGGAGCTACTGGAGATGCAAGTGGAGCTGAAAAAGTATCTACTACTCCCGAAGGAGGAGCCAAAGATGAACCAGCAGCACCAAAAAATGAGGCTGCTGCACCAGAGGCTGCCAAAGGTGAAGAAGCACCAGCGGAAGCCGAAACTCCATAAAATAAAAATATATGAATTTCTAGAACTATAACTGCATTAGAGTTTTGACTTCCCATGGGTGGGTATAAGTCTACCCTTGAAAGGTGTTTGGAAGAGATTCCATTATTCTGGTCTGGTTGCCATATTTTTTTTTTCTCTAGATCTATGTTTTGTCACTATGTTTTTCTTCACGAAAGTCAGTTGAAAAGTCAATGCCATTATGTTGTTTTTAAATCAGTACTTAAACTCTTCGGTTTATGACTATGAATTCATAATAATAAGGGTTACATTTAAAAAAAAAACCAGCCAAGTGCTAGTCGGACTCGCGCACGAAAGGTTCCGTACCATTTGCTACAAAAAACGGCAAAAAAATCACGTTTGCTGTATGGAAGCCCCCTTAAATATTTATTTTATTCTGTTTTTTAGTATTTATTATTATAGTGGCAACAGAAAATACATCATCTGTGAAAATTTCAACTGTCTAACTATCACGGTTCATGAGATACAGCCTGGTGACATATGGCCTGTCGGTATGTTTCTTGACTGTTAGGCGATACGAAGTTCGCCAGGTCAGCTAGTATAGTATAATATCTATTATATAGATTATATAGTTCTATCTATTATATAGTTTATCAATATTGTAAATTCATTTTCCTAGCTTCGCTAAAAGTAGCTCTGATGGAAAAGAGCTAACAAAACGAGGTATTTCTACATACAGAAAAGTGAGAAATTTTTGCTGTGTAGATTTTGTGCTAAGCTGTATAGAGAGCTAAAGATACTGGACTACATACAAGTCAATAGACTATTATTCTCCACTTGCATATGCAACTCTCCGTTTCTTTGCACAGTTAAAAAGAGTCCGCTACGCATATTTGCATATCTCAGCTACACACCGTTCCACACCTTTGCCACACATCCTTATACCGCTCAAACTTCTTGCACACCTTTGGTGGATACGCAGTCTAGGAGTTATTTTTAATCATCTGCGTACTAAACCCTACAAAACTACCTACCTACTTCAATGACTGTTTGCAGTAAAAATAAATTCAATAGATTTGTGTAGTGTTCTTCTTAAATTGATTCAAGTCTGGCATACTTAGACAAAACCTAAATAATAAAAACGAAATTGAATTCTCTACGATAAAAACTTATATCATAAACACGTGGTTAATTAAATTATTTATTAATGTTTGTCAAATCTCATTAAAATCGTTAACAACCATCCATATCAGCTTAAATTAACCTGTGAAACGAATACTTCTGGGTATACGAATAGACCAATCGTATATAAAGACAGAAAATGGTGAATCGATTGGGATTGAGTATTTTAGTTTCATTAATGAGTCCTCTTTTTACGGACGGAAGTAAACTTACTGCAGAAGGTTGGTATTTTCACAGCCACGGTAACTAGATAAAGTACCAACATTTATAGCACCGAGATCAGTAGCTTAGTATAACTTCGTTTGTTGATCGAATGACTGTAGGAATTAACAATTAATTTTTCAGATATCGATTCCATCAAGATATCTCTTTTACCGGAGTCCGGGAAGCCTTTGCAGCGTAAGTATATCTTTAAACCGTTAGGAATATGGCGAGCCGCAATGGGGCTCAAGTTTTGAATTGTTTTTGCAAACTAATAATGGAACAATAATGATAACATTAAGCTATGCAATGGAACATTTATTGAAAAACTAGCTGAGCCCCAAGGTTTTAGACACGGTTTCCGAGATACAAGGAACACAATGAACGAATCTGTTGAATAAGTTTAACGCGAAGAAGTAACAAAACAAACTGTCGCATATATAATACTAGTGTTATAATTTTATGCAAAAAACTAACGCAAACGCATCAACCTTACCCATATCTACCATTATCACCATCTAAAGAGTTTTTGAAATTAATTGTTGAAAATAAGCAATAAGCCTCGATTTCGATGTGCTAGAAGTCTAGGCCCCTCTAATAGTAAAAAATTATAATTTAGTTGCAGATAAAGACAAACCAATTTTACGATATGGATTTCACAGAACACACGACTGTCAAGACTTTGAAAAAGCTTTTATTTGCGTCAGAAAATGTTTAGATCTAAACTTCCATATTGCACATGCAAACAAAAATTGCATTTGCACTTGCTATAAAAATAGAATTTTAGCTAAATACAAAACACCGTTGGACACGGCCTCAACAAAGTGGAAACTTGGAGCTCCCACAACAAGCCGGCCTGGAGGAGCAGGGCAAAATAAACCTAATGATTACGAAATAAATGCTAACTATTCAGAATTTATCGAGGATCTTGATGCTTCAACCGTTGCACCATTAAGCGATACCGCTGACAATAATGAAGACAGTGTTACTCCTGAAGTTGACGGGCTCACTGGTGATGGTGAAGGGTCTGGTGATGGTGACGGAGAAAATCCTGGAGAGGTTGAAGAACACCCTGACGGTGACGCTGAAGAAGATGCAGAAGCTGATCCAGAGGCAGAGCCGGAAGCTGAGGCGGAAGCTGCAGCAGAAAAATAAATGTTGTACATAACCTATAACTCTTTATTTAACATTTACGTTAATTAGAGTTAAAACCAATTTTGAACTGTGTAGATTTGACAAAGCTGGCTTTAATTAGCGAGATATTCTGGCTTTTAAAAACAGTTTTTACAAACAAGATTTCTACCTGCCATCATATTAATAAACAAAATTCAAATTCAAACTCGATGTAGCCATTAGAAATTTCCGATGACCACTTTCAGGCTGGTGAGAATCAGCCATAAATGTTTGCTATATTGTATTAAAAACTCTTTATAATACGAAAACAACCGACTTGAGTCGACTTGTAGTAAAGATTTCCCAAGCTGGAACATAAATTTGGAATGCGTACTGAATATCTACCAACTTTATCGGTAATCATTATGGATATGTTTTGGTAACGGCTACATTAGGGAAATAACTGCCTCCTTCTTATTAACAATTTATACCAATGTCGGGATGCTTACATAAGTATATTTTACCGTTATTTGGTTACTTTTTTCTTTATTGCAATGTAAGATTGTAATGTGATTTTGTATTTAGACACTATCATACGGTGACATTCGAGTTAGAATCACCAAATTAAATAAATTTATAAAATTATTCTTCCGTGGACTTTTTTTTTTTCTTAATAGTTTTGTGTTTGTCCACATCTAGCCTGATGTTAAGTAACACTGGCCGTATACTACCGTCTAGAAATAGAGTCCGGTAAAGAGTATCTTCGCCATTCAAAAAAAGTTGAAGGGCCTATTGTGCACGTAGGGAATATCCACCATGTCGATGTTCGCAGTGACGCTTTGGTCACCGTCGTCTAGACGTCCGATATCGGACCTGTTCGCGTATTATGGTCGATGTTGCGCGTAATATGTAATAACAGACAAGCACTCGTTTCCTTTTTGTACTTCCATTTACTTTTAAATTAAATCCCACGGAGAAAATCCCTGTAAACATCTTGTCTTTTGTGCAATTTCGATGAAATTTGCTATACGGGCGTTCTTGGGGGTGAAAAATCGATTTATCTAGGTCTCATAACGGGGAAAACGCGTTTTTTGAAATGAACATTTTTGCGTACACCGCTCGAAGCTCAGTCACTTGGCTAAGTAGTCACTATTTGATAGTAAGAGCAGTTAAAATTGGTCTAGTTTGAAATTACAAAGCACAAAAATTTTCATGTATGCCTAATTATTTATTTCATTGTAATTAAATACGGTTATGAATATAAAATAGACGTACACATAAAGAAACATTTGTTTGATATGCTGTACAAAAATCGGTCCAAAGAGTGTCATCGTGCACATTTTCAAAATAAACTATACAAAGGGAATATTCCAAAATCCGCGTTTGTGAATATTTTATTGTCACCACATTTTTTACTTACCACGTCTGTGTCCGGTTCGAGAAAATAATATGTGATAGCTTCTGTTTTCCTTGGAATTCATGCGCCCAAGGGATATGGCGTCTATACTCATATTCGTTGTGACGACACTTGATCGAGCACTGGTGCGAGTACATATATTGAGGCGGGAAACGCGGATAAGTTAGACTATAGTCTGTATTGCAAATGTTGCCAGAGTACTTGCTTGCTAGAAAGCCGTTGGTTCGGACGTTGCGAGCACTAAATTGAGTTGCAGAGAAATCGACAAATTTATCTGCTGCGTTCCAGATTTTGAAAAAATAAGTATTATTTACTTGTTTTTTCCAATATAATAAATAATCAATTTATTATATGACACATTTTAAATATATTGTCTACGCTATAACAATAATGGAACAATAATTGTAAAATGAATTAAATATAAAGTAACTCATGTCAATCACATAACACAATGACAAAATCAAAGGCATCACATTTTAGAAGATGTTACGGACAATGGACATGCTCCCAAAAACGAAGATATGTTCTTTGATAACGAATCGATTAAAAAAAATGCAATTTCTCTTTCATTATATTATTAGGTAATGTATTATTGTTTAGGTCAATTTGAAGAATATTTATGTTTAAAAAAATAAGTTACAAACATATTTATAAGCTCAAACCATTTTCATACTGTCGTGTGTTTATAGTCACTTAATTGAGTCTTAGACTTTTGTCGATGCATGGCTTAAAGAACGCAACTTTTACTGATTCGTGGCTAAAACAATATAATTTTTGCCCATCTGTGGCTAAAAAGTCTACAAAAAAACATTCCTTTTCTTATTCTCACTACATTCTTACTGGAGTGGTTTGCTGCTCTACTAAGTAAATCACAATATTTTAAATAATAGCGTTTATTTTTTAACTTGCTTTTTTAACTCTAGTGTGCACGTATACAGAAACTTTTTACGCAACACCCTTGGGGCTATCCGCTAGATTGACGGCTATGATGTATCGGAAAGATTTTTTTACCAACTATACGCTCGGAACATATTTTTGCTTTTACATCAATATCAATTTCTTTTATGCTAATACAATGAAGACATTTTTGTGATATGGGTAAATTAAACTGCATTTTTGTAGAAAATGTGTGAATAATCATGATGTCAGGCAAGTACACACTAATACGTAAACTGACTTATAAACGATTTTATAAGTAGTTTTTTTGTACAGTTAATCTGTGAGAAGTTGAAAGAACATTATCAATGGCGATAAGGCCGCCGTTGTACGCCATATATATTGTTTTTGGACTTCTATGTTGTTTTTGTTTTGTTATTTCCTTTTTTAGTTTTGTATGTTATAATTTATGTATGGTTGGTGTATAATTAAGTTGTATTCTATTATATCATCATCATCATCATCATCATCTCAGCCGTAAGACGTTCACTGCTTCAAATTCAAAATAGGCCTCCCCCATTGACTTCCATAAAGACCGGTTGGAAGCGGCCTGCGTCCAGCGCGTGCCTGCGATTTTATGCGGTCGTCTAAGGTTGTCGTATTCTATCAGCATTGGCTAAAATTGACCAATATAATATTTATTAGTGCCTAAGGCTCTTACTCATAGTACTTCAACGCTCAGAACAAAATTAAAAAATTTAACGTATAAAAAAAAACAAGGTTTCTTAACTACTGCTGGTACTGCTAGTCTTATTGTATTGGTAACGAATCGTCAGAATGTATGAAACAATAGAATACCCATCTTCCAAACCAGGTATCATCAAGATATAACTTAGTAGCAGTAATGTACATATGTAGGTAGTAGCTATTCTTATTGCCTCTAATCCGCAAAGTTTTCAATCGGTATCCTGATTTCCTTAGCAATACATAGATATGGAAGTGTGTTTTACTTGTTTGACGCAGCTAATAGACGACGTGCTAATTTTATCAAGAGAGAAACACGTGTGGTTATGGCATTGTGACACATATGAAACAAAAATAATGGATATTCTAGAATAAGATTGTTTTCTCGCATTGTATGCGCTGCGATTTCATACGTAACGAAAAATTACCTACTACGAGTATTATAGTTATCCAAAACAAAATATGGCGGCAAGTTAATAATATATCGATATTAATATTCGCGATTGATCGAAACGTCAGATTTTATAGCAAGACCTTTCCATCAAAGAAGGGTCGTGGTATAGATCACGATGACCCTTCGCTTGAGAGAAATCAGATGGTTTCAAACGACAGATGGGAATGAGTATCGCAAAACTTAAACAGACGATGCAACTATATTTTTATATGCCGTTTATTTATTAATATATAATTAGCCGTATTTCATGATTAGTTTTTTCCCCAAATTTAATTTTAAAAAATATGTTTTTACTTAAGTGTAAATAAATAGAGAGATATTATGTGATGAGATGGTATTTAGTGAAAGCTTTCTGAGCTTTTTACAGATTAAATAATACAGATATGTCGAGTGGCTTACGTTATGTTTATATTACCTATAGATGCTGTCAGCGAAAAAAATGGCTTAACGGTATAATTAGTTATGAAAAACATTTTCGCAATTTGTTCCGTTTGCTGAGTCCCAATATAAACTCAGAAAGTATAATAGAAATAGATATTTTTTCCTGCAATAATTCTGTAATCCTTGAATCAACTTTGATCAAAGATTGATTTATTTGTAATAAAGCGCTTCTGGGGTATCTTTATCTGTCTACGCACAATCGAGGGCGAAACAAAAGAGAAAAGCAAACAATAAATCCACCTACATAAAAATTGCAGCAACTTTGTTCATAATGCCGATAGAGGCATCATCAAAAGTTGGTTCGGTTCGCACCCTCGCGCCCATTCGTGCAGAGATTACCAATAAATCCAATACGGGATAATTGGCCGGCTTAATTCTGTTCTATCTTTCTACTTAGTTCAGTCGTCAGAATGTGCCAGATCAGGTCTCGAGGGAGCGTCCAGTCGAGAGAACAAACACTAGCCTCTTGCCAAACGATTCTGACCTTTTACACGTTAATCTAGAACATAATTCCATTTGCTAGCTTGGAGTGTAGAAGCTTCAACGGCAAATGAAGAAAATGGCACAGTTAATGAGGAATTTTTGTTTTCTGTACTTAGCGATAATGTAGTTGAGTAGGGCGAGCTGAAGTTACGAGGTATGTTATCTTATGAGCTTTGACAGTGTTTTGACAGGTCGTGTTGACGAGTGAGCGACGCAGTGTCGCTCTCCCTGACGCATAATGGATGCGAATGAAGTCAAGGGGTGGCGGCGATTTGATATTCGCATCAGTGGCAGCCCTGGGGACCTGCGTGACGTGATTCAATAGCAATGCCCTTAGATCGACGTTTTTATAAGCACCCAGATATAGAAAATGCTCTCTGATAAATCGATTATTCGTTTTTATAATACTCATCAAAAAGATATTTCTCAGATATAGTAGAAAAGTGAGCTAAATTGGAATTTCTAGATTTTTTATGGTTGAAAGACTGCTCGGGCTAGGTATTTCACAATAGTTCAAAGTATTTAATGGCATTAGTTGGTCAAATACTCCGTTAGATGCTTGGTCACACAGCAACGTGTGTCTCTAAAGACGAACTATTGACTTCAGGATATCAGCTAGTAAGTAGGTACTATACAATACAAAGAATGAAGGGTCTGTTTGTCTGTCATCAGACTGTATCTCAAGAACCGCGATAGCTAGACAGTTGAAATTTTCACCAATTATGTATTTCTGTTGCCGCTATAACAAATAATACTAAAAACAAAACAAAATAAATATTTAAGGGGGATACAACAAATGCGATTTTTTTTGCCTTTTTCGTAGATAATGATACGGAACCCTTCGTGCGCGAGTCCTCTCGCAATTGGCCGGTTTTTTGTTTTATTTTCAAATTTCAATTGTACACAGTAATCTATCAATCTATGTTTTTAAAATGTTTTATGTATTTTTCAAATGTCTGTCTTGGGTAGGAATCGAACCCACGCCAAGTATCAAAGCTGAATTAACAGGCCACTTTACCTAGATATACAGCACATCTTTCAAATAATTACCCAACCGGCGGGATAAGTTAGAATTAAAACGTCAGTCAAAGCGAAAAAATCCCGTTCCGAAAAATTAGCCAACAGAATCCCAACAAATAATTAATCTGGAATAATCATACAAAACGATGCGAGCGGGATTCCCGTCCATTATTACCATTCATTTCAAATCAGCCGTACTGGGTCGGGGGGAAGGGGGACTGCCCGACCTGAATAAGCATACATTTTCCAATCAGCGCACGTATCATTTAACTCGCTATTAAATTCGACTTCTTCCCCTCGAATTATCATCAAGTCAAAAAGAACCATACACTGGTTCTTTCCTATCTATAAGTAGATTTTGTACTTTTTATTTATTTGTGCTTACATGTAATTTAAGATCCAGGTACTTATTAGCTATGATTTGAAACTTATTTTTTTTGGGTTTGTGACTTTATGTTTATTAAGGATGTAGTTGAAGTACCTAGCTAATATATTTATATATTTTAAGTGAAGATGTTAAAATAAACCGTAAAGTGCTAGGCCATAGATTTTCATTTTGTTGGTGCTACCTATCTATCTAATCAACGGAGCACTTTAAAGTGACTTATCCCTATGGTTTGCCTACTTTTTAGGGTTCCGAACCAAAAGGGTAAAAACGGGACCCTATAACTAAGTCTTCGCTGTTACGAAAAAAAATTGTTTTTATTTTTGTTATGTAGGTACCAAACATATTATCATACTAAACTAGAACCGCACTGTTGTAATACCTGTCTAATATTTTTTTTGGAACATACTCTTGTTTTCCCGAAACATTAAGGATAACTAAAAGAGAAAAAAGTACGACTGAAACTGTAAGTATAACAATTTTTTTCAAGAATCACCGATTTATTGTGTGGTAAGCAACGAGAGAGCGTGAAAGAAAATTCGCCTTCAAAAGTACTTTTCATAAACGCCGTCATAACATTCATGCTTAAGACCTTTTAAGGTAATTACTTGGCCGGCAGCCGCGAGGGGTGAATTAGAGAATTAAATTTTTATGAAAGAAGTCTTGCTTGTATCTTACATTTATGCAGATCAGAATAATTCTAATGGCAACATACTTTAAAGGCGCACCTCTGTATTTTGAATGTTCATTTTTGAAACAGGAAAGCTATTCACGCACCTACATTTTAGGCTTTTCATTAAAGCGTCCAGGTTTTATTAAACGATTACTTGATTTGTATCGTTTAATATTGATATACTTTCTAAAGGTTAGTTGTGAAAATCAGTGTTGCTGAGAAATCGGCAGCATCCCCCCCCCTCCCCCCCCCTCTCCCCTTTCTTTTTCTCGCTTTCTTTCCCTTTTCTTTTATTTTTTTCCCTCTCTTTTTTGTGTTTGCACATAGGCATAAAAAAATACTATGATATCATTAATTATGACTTCAACTTTAACGGTTTAAATCCCACTAATATCATAAATGTGAAAGTTTAGATGGACGGATGAATGGATGGATGTTTGTTACTCAATCACGCCAGAACAGCTGAACAGATCTGGATGAAATTTTGCATGTATCCCACTAATATCATAAATGTGAAAGTTTGGATAGATGGATGGATGGATGGATGGATGGATGGATGGATGGATGGATGGATGAATGGATGGATGGTTGGATGGATTGATGGATGGATGTTTGTTACTTAATCACGCCAGAACAGCTGAACGGATCTGGATGAAATTTTGCTCTGGAATAAAACATAGGATACTTTCATCATCATCATCCATCACCACGCGGGTAAAACCGCGGGGCGCAGCTAGTGCATAAATGTGTTTATTACTACGACCTAAGTACGTAACGGGATTGCTTGTTTAGTTCCGGGCGATTAAGACAATGTGTTGTGATTTCTTAGAAAAAATACCTAATTGGTGCATCTATAACATCTCTACTAAAACTAAGTCCCCGACTAAAAATGAAACGTAATGGTGTGCTCGAAGCATAGCTAACTGTCAATCATCGCTCGACGGCACGCGACTTGCCACCTGACACCGTGCCCCTTATTAAATTAATAACTCGAACACAGTCATTACGCTTCTAATTGGAGGGGTGATGAGCGCCTCCGTAGCTTAAGCATTTAACTCGAGTTTTATGAACTGGATAATTAATATTTTCTTAACGCGGCACACGTGAAAGTGAATCAAACGGTACACTAACTTTACTTACTCATATGTTCGAACCATGACGGGGACGCGCGCGCCGCCCGTGTTCTACTTTCAATCCTTGAAATAGATCACCGGATTTTTTTGGCAAGTATTAGAGACGAATATGACGTGACTGACCATTGTGTCTGTCCATGACCATTGGTAGCGGTATCCAGAAATATGAGTAGCACAACAAAATCTAAAACATCGCCTTTCATGATGGCTCAGTGGTTAGCACGGTCGGTTTGCATGTCGAAGGGTGTGGTTTCAAACCCCAACAATGAGCTTGAGCTGCCGGTGAAGTAATAACATCGTGAGGAAACCATAGCGTGGTGGGTACTTTCTAGTACTCGGCTGGCTAGCTACCCAAGCATCTAACGGTGAGTTCCGACAGCCTCACTTGAGAGCCAGTTCCATTCCAGGATAGGTGTACTTTACCATCTTAGACCACACCGTCACTTAACATCAGGTAAGCTGTGGTCAAACACCTAGCCTGCCAGCCATAAAACAAAACGCTGCTTTAGCGCTTATTACTTTGAGACATTTGATGGTGAGTCTTAGCCCTGTAGTTTATCCAGCCAGCTCTTCAAACCGGAACACTATAACGTTTACACACTACTGATTAGTAGCAGAATATTTGATACTACAATAGTATCTACTAAAATGACCTCCTATCTAAGAAGAACTACCACCTGATGATGAGATTGAAACTATAGTTTGGGGTTTGACCTTCAGTAAAGTTAATTTTTACATAAATAAAAATAAAATATGTGTAATTTCTATGTTTTGTGATAAGCAGAGTAGTATGGTAGTTGTTAATCATAAGAGATAAGAAAATCTGTTAATAAAATAAGTGTTTCTATAATTTGACAAAAAGTTTCGTTGTCTTAATAGTTTAAGAACATTTTATTATGTTTCACAATAACAACTATAATAATTAAAACACCAATTATTTATAACTTAAGTAATGCAAAATGTGTTGCTTATTTAGGAAGCACAACATGCAAGTTTTAAATTCAAGATAATAAATTAAATTAAAATCAAAACCAAAATAAAAATCTTAAACAAAATTAAAATCAAATTGAAGTCAAAATTAAAACAATAATCAAGATTAAAACAATAATCAAAATTAAAGCAATAATCAAAATTAAAGAAATAATCAAAATTAAAACATAATACGAATCCTTCAATATCATGTTTATAATTGTAATATATGAGAACGGATACTTTGACATCCACTGCTACTTAATTCGGGCATTTAATAACTATCAATATAATGAACCTGTAACGGTAAATATTTTCTTGTTTACAAACATATCATTTTGTTGCCTCGTCGGCGCTTTAGGCTAAATTTTACTGAGAAATTCAAGAGATATAATTAAGAATTTTGCTGAGCGCCAATAATTTAGGGATTTGCTAATGAATGATATCAAGTTTCACGTAATTATCGCCAAGGGCTGATTCCGTATTTTTGTTATTGAAAATAAATATTTAGATGAGTATAAATACCGTTATTTAACCCTTGCCTTCACTTACCTATTTGATCTGATTTTAGCACTTTTCACATTTTGGGTATATTTAAGTTTGTTCTTGTGAGTTTATGAGATTTTACTTTGTTCCCGTTCGAAGGATTGAATATTGCATATAGCATAATTACAGGACTATTGCGGTTGACCATTGAGAGATTCAAACCAATGGTTTTGGATACGCATCTCTTACCATAGTACAAGCTTTGCTTAGTTTGAGGCTAAATGGCGTTTGCCACAAAATGTGTGAAATCTCCTATATTTATGTATACCTACATAAATATGATATTATATTTTTGTCGCCATAATAGCTAATATAATAGTTAGCGCGGTTGGTCCATACGTCGAAGGGCGTGGGTTCAAATCCCAATAATGAGCTTGAGTTGTCGGTGAAGAAAACATCGTGAGGAAACCATCGCATGGTGGTAGAGTACTTTCTAGTACTCGGCTGGTTAGCTACCAACCAAGCACCTAACACTGTGTTCCGACAGCCTCACTTGAGACTCATTTTCATTCCAGGCTAGATGTGTTTACCTTCTTCGACCACACCGTTACTAAACATTAGGTGAGCTGTGATCAAACACCTAGCTTGTCAACTATAACAAATAAAAAAATAAGACAAGTCCGTCGAATAACCGAACAGTCGGTATAAAAATGCTTAACTTTATTGTAAGTAAGCAGTATATAATATGATGTTCGTACAGTGAAGACCTTGGTGATCGGTGTATGTTTCGCTGTCGATATCGGTACTACGAAGGCAATAGTAGAGGCCTTACAATCGCGAGCCTGATACAAATGTATTATTTTAATGCCGGGGTGAAGCATTAAAAGTCAGGGATCAAATGCCTACTATACTTGTATCTACTAAGGAAACTATTGAGGCATTTATCGAGTTTATTTTCAAAACACACAGTCTAGCAACTTCATTAAGTATGTTACAATTTTAATAGTTTTTTGTATGAGATATTTAACATGAATAGTGGCTTTTGTATTTTGAAATTCTAGATCTTGGTTTTGGAATTGTTAAGTGCAAGAACGACGCTTACCACCACGAGAATGACTTTTATACACTAAAAGAGAGTTTGATTTGTATTTTTTGATCTTAAATCCGATATTTATTATAGATATCGGTTGTTTTTGCCATCTTTGCTATCGTTATATGAATCGTACAACCTATAAGATACATTTGATTTGAATACTAATTTGACGCCTCCATTGGATACTTAGATTCTCCTTTATCTGGGCAGTAGTCGACGCCTTAATCTCTTCTCTTAATAATTTAATACGTTTACATACAAGATCGTCAACTTCGAAGCTAAATTATGTTCTGGTCTGGTCGACGTCATACTTGACCAAGACGATAAAAATACCTAGCATGATTATATTTATTATAGATATCGGTTGTTTTTGCCATCTTTGTTATCGTTATATGAATCGTACAACCTATAAGATACATTTGATTTGAATACTAATTTGACGCCTCCATTGGATACTTAGATTCTCCTTTATCTGGGCAGTAGTCGACGCCTTAATCTCTTCTCTTAATAATTTAATACGTTTACATACAAGATCGTCAACTTCGAAGCTAAACTATGTTCTGGTCTGGTTGACGTCATACGTGACCAAGACGATAAAAATACCTAGCATGATTACTATACTACTTAGATATAATTATTTATCTAGTTTGGTATACAGCCTGTCTATAGACGTAAATAAATACATAAAGCCACGGCAAGGCTTGCTTAAACTATTGCGACCTGTGGTAGCGGTCACGGCTACAAAAAGTGGTACTTGCTTGCGATAGCGTCTAAATCCACAATCGTCGCAACAATCGCTATCGCAGGCCGCGTGAATGTGGTGCAAGCTACAATCAAAAGTTAAGCATAGGAATGCACTGTGAATATACCTACAGTTAATTCCTGGGGAATGCTAAACACAATCAAACATTCAGGCTCAATCCACTCGCATATTACGCATCCGTCAATAGGGCACGACCCGTCACCCTTTTAATTTAGACTTGGACGAGGGGTCATTAAACAATAAAGTGTTGATTAAAAGCCCCTATGCGCGGGTTGCGAATAATGCGGCTGCGCTTCCTGCGGAGGAACCATTATTTTATCACCGATGATTGGCACGGGTCGGCACTTGACACTAGGCTACCGAGAACAAATCCAGCGGCTCGGCCTTCAATAAAGGACAATTTGACGCTTCTTGATTGAATAGTTGCCTACTTCCTATCTTAGTGCCATGAGTAGGTATGACTTGCATCATCTGAATGAAGAGTATGGAGACTGATGTGATTTTGACACATTATACTGTTTTATTTATACAGGATTACTCACGTTTGATCAGGTCGGATAGTCTTGGACTCTTAGAATTACACTAGCTCGTTGAGTGACTTTGATCTTGTAGACCATTCCCACTGTGAGTGCATGTTTCAGCTCCGTAGGTCATGACAGGTAGTATGCACTGGTTAAAGACTTTTGTCTTGAGACTATGCGGAATGGGTGACGAGAAAACTCGACGTAGTTCTTCGAAAGTATATTCATTCACCATATAAAAATACCAAACTCAAAAGACAAAATAATCATAACAATGACGCAGACCGTTTTGTACACACTTACTGGGCGGTGCTGCAAGCTTGAGATACGACTTGTTATTAAAAAAATATTTTGGCGTCGGACTACCCAATTTATTTATAACAAAATTTTATTGGATATTTTAATTGTATTTTATATATTTACGATGAAGTCACTGAACCTCACGACACAGGGCACAGGAGTGTAAGATTCAGGGTAACCACACATCATCACATCACATCATCAGCCATAGGACGTCCACTACTGGACATAGGCCTCCTGAGGGGGTTTTGCCAATACTCGCCACGCTTGGCAGGCGGGTTGGCGAGCGCAGTTAGGTGTGATTGTTCAAAAAAGACGCTGCTGCCCATTTTCCGGATTACATCCCTTAGCCGACTCTTACGGCAACCACGGGTAGAGAGGGTGGGGTACTATTCTTACGCCGGCACCACCACGGCAAAGGGTATTAACATACCCACGCACCACGAAGTATTAACATTGTTATTTTAGTCTATAGTTAGTTCTATGATATTTTAGTATATACTCTTGTATCTTAACTATTATTACACTTTTTGTACTCTTTCAATGAAATAGAACGTTTCTTAAAATTGTTGCTGTTCCATCCAAGTTGATTATTGGAAGAGATCAGCCTCATGTCAACATTGTACCTGATTATATGGAATGTATTCTGAATATCTATAATCTGGAAAACCATTTATGGAAATTGTATACCAATCGTTAAAAAGAGAACCGTCCTGTTAACAGATTTTAAATCATTGCCGTCAATGGCCGCCATTGTAACGTCAAGTTAGTTCAAAAGCGGTCGTTCCAGTCGAACAAAATGATCTTCGTTGGATCGGATTGCGAGTTCCACACCTCGCGGATCGATAGATCTCGCTCAAATAATAATAAGGAGTTATAGATCAGCGGCGTGAGTGGCGGACCTGTCGAAGCGCTGCGCGGTGACGCGCTGTGCCTGCGCACCTCTTTGTGTTCGAATCTCTGGGGGCTCTATTTTTGAATCGGTCCCCACGATTCGCATTCGCTTTTTATTCGCATACGAGTATATAAGATATAATTCGAATGATCCTGATTTTACGCATTTTTGCACTATTTGAAAGCTATCTTATCATTTCCCATAATACAACGTTCCACACAGCAAACAATTACAATATTTTTTTTGTATAAAATAAATACTGGTAAAGCAGGTTATGCCAGGTAAAAAGTATATTTTGCCATTTAATAAGTTGTAAGAATTTCGGCGCCAATTTTGAAAACACGGGCAAATGTACTATACTACTACATCCACATATAATTTGTTCATGGAAATCGCACACTATGCGATTCACGCGATCTTTTTTGCAAATTGTGGAATGATCTTGCTTCTTCCGTATTCCCGCGGAGTTGCAACATTAGGTTCTTCAAAAGGCGTGTTAATAGAATCTTAAAAGGTCGGCAAAGTATTTGTAGTGCCCTTGGTATTTGAGATATCCATAGGCGACGGTGATTGCTTACCGTCAAGAAACCTGTCAGCTTCACATCACACATCACATCATCAGCCATAGGACGCCCACTGCTGTACATAGGCCTCCTCCTGGGGGGGTTTTGCCAATACTCGCCACGCTTGGCAGGCGGGTTGGCGAGCGATTGTTTAAGGAAGACGCTGCTGCCCATCTTCCGGATTTCATCCCTTAGCCGACTCTTACGGCAATCACGGGTAGAGAGGGTGGGGTACAATTCTTACGCCGGCACCACCACAGCTGTCAGCTTCATTGCCACAAAAAAAAAACTATGGCGCAATTCACTTCGTAAAAGATGAAAAACAAATCTACGTTTTGGATACGTTAAACTCTTGAATGATAAAATTGAAATTAGCTTGACTTGTCTTCATTTGTTTGGCGTCACACTTTATGCATTAAATAAAATTTCACATTATGATTTAAAAAAAACAAGTTAAACAGGTACAGTAAGTCAGGGTCGAGTCCAGTCGTGTCCTAGTAAAGCAGTAGCGATTTTACTGCAACCTCCGTTGGAGTTTTGGAAGCAACACGAAAAGTCATGTTCACCACATGATAACATTTTCAAACACTCACACGTACTTCGGCTTTTTATAAATGAAACAACTATTTTTTACATAAATATTTGAAAACATAAGTTTTGCCAAAAACTCATCTGCGTTGTTGATACCCTTCAACGTGAAAGCGCATTTGAATATTTCAATTTATTTGTATTTTGTTCTAAAAATCTTTTTTTATACGAATATATGAAAAATAATGTGTCCGATTTAATAATGGGGCCCCTGAATGTATTTGAGTATGGAAATGGATATTTATTTCATGTCTTGGTCTGGCGAGCTGTCCACGGTGATCGCCGAAGATGATAACGCCTCGATTTATATATTTCTCTCGATGATCGGCAGCGCTGCTGCTTACCATACAACTGACAAAGCCGAACGTTACCGCTCATACAATATACAGAATGTTAAGCGTCCTTGCTCATATTTTGGATATCCAATACGGCGTTATGCAAAATGCAAAAATATAAAAAGTAAACTTACCAATTTCTAAAAATAAATATTGGAAGCCATTTTTCACAATGCCATCTAGCCCCAAACTGTGCAAAGATTGCACGTACCATGGGAACCAGCGTCTTCCCTGGACAATCACACCTAACTGCGCTCGCCAACCCGCCTGCCAAGCGAGGCGAGTATTGGCAAAACCCCCCCAGGAGGAGGCCTATGTCCAGCAGTGGACGTCCTATGGCTGATGATGTGATGTGAATCAGACACATTACGGACACCTATGTTCGTCACACAAAAGTTTGCCCTGAGTGTCAATAAGACCCACGAGCGAACGCGGCAAAAAAATATAGGTGAAAAGTTTTATTACAAACTGCATCAGCTTTTTACATCTGCTGTTTATTTTTAAAGAGAGTTGGGATCTTAATTTCATCGTGATGGTGAATTGCTGACAGACGTATTCATATAAGTTATAAGCCATTGAATTTATTCTCCAAACATAGACATATTTTATCACGATGTTATCCTTTGCCAAAAAACCAGTAGTATCGATAAGTTTTTAACAATTCAAATATACTTATACATTTCTATGTTTCGGTTTGAAGGGTACTACAGCTAGCGAAATTACAGGGCTATTGAAGTTAACAATTGAGTGTACTCAAAGTACGCAATGACGCCAAAGCAACGATGTTTTGGACTTTATCGATACAATGGTCATGTACCTACAGATTTTCTTACCATCAGGAGAACGTTTCGTTCGTTTTATTACATTTACAATTTAAAAAAACTAAAATTACGAAGTACTCATTCAGGGGATTATTGAGGAAGATGACGACAGAAAACACTAAGACTATTCCTTCAAGTACCTAACGAAACATTGTTCGTTACAGAGAGATGATTTTCGATTAGAATAGTAACCGAACGACTACGGACACCCATAGCAAAACGATCTCAAATATAAGTAATGTCTATAAAACAAGTAAATACAGTTTTGGAATAATTACGTTTACTAAGTCTCTTGAGTATATTTAATTGCAGCCTTAACCGTCCTGCTGAGCTCCATTTTTGGACATTAGTTCGATGAATAAGTGTTTATTTTTCAAGTGAAGGCAAAAAAAAACTTATACTTTTGCATCGATTAATATGCATGGAAATTATGGATGTGAAAGTTATTAATCACAACAATAATACCTATAAGTTGAAGAGGATATATACCACCTTCTGGTTTAATGTGTTCGCCTCTAGCGGGAAAGACGGCCGCTTGAGGAGACTTACCATTTAAACAGACTAGACGTTGGTAGATACAACAGGCTGCTGTCCGAGCTCTGATCAGACTGATCCGCAGCCAGAGAGCTGTTTAGTTGTGTGAGTTGCCTCAAGTGACCCACCTTTATTATTACTAGTGTGAATGCGGAGAGTACCTTACATAGGTTATAAGAGAGTGTGTATAAGCATATGTTGTATGTAGGTACGCACTATTTTATTTTAGTTTAAAAAAGAATGTTAGATAATACGATAAGACTGCCATTTGGCTGTCACGAAAGTCCCATAAATTAATGGGAATAAAAAAACCGGCTAAGTGCGAGTCGTGCGAGAGTATATAGGTAAGTAGAAGTTATGGTATATTTTTTAATGGTAATTTATGCTTTTCGCAGTATTTCCTTTATCTGTGCTATAAGACGTTGCTTCGTACCAAATTTCAAGATTCTGAGTTCACGGGAAATACTCTGTAGGTTTTGATTCCCTTGCGAGTGTCGAAAATTTACCGCGTAAACGGCTGTATCTTTTGATTGCGTTGGCTTCGAAGTTTGATTTTTTCACAGCTCTAAGGGACAGTATATAGACCTGAGTATTTGATATGAATTTCAGCTTGATACCTCCACGCGTTCCTGAAAAAAGGGTCTTGACAGACATTCAGACGGGCAACAAAGTGATCCTATAAGGGTTCCGTTTTTTCCTTTTGAGATACGGAACCCTAAAAACTATAATATAAATGTGAACATTGTATTTATGTCTTTTTGTTACTTCGTCTCGTTGTTTCCAATGTTTAATGGCGGTGTAGTCAAAGGTGGTAAACGCTAGCCTAAAATCGGAAATGGCTCAAGTGAGACTGACAGAACACACTTTTAGGTGCTTAGCGGTAGCAGATTAAGATGAAATTTGAAATGAAGATAGCTTACAAACGTAACCATTTTTATCACGGGAAACGTCTGTAAAACCGCGGAGCGATGCTGGTATTTAATATAAGCTATTTAATCTACTAAAATTAATAACATTACTAGGTTACAATGAGGTTGCTTTTACCAATTTAACGTTTATAGGATGTTTTCTTAATCCTACTTCTTTAATTGGTATGCTATTGTCGGCCTGCTATAAAATGCTTCGGATAAATAAGGCGTCTTGTTCGTTTTGTTCTCACTTGCAATATTTATTTTTGTTCGTGGCTACGTTAAGAGATTTAAAATTTATAATGCGGGGTCGTCACGTCTTCAGTTAATTAGGTGCTGGTCGGGGCTCGGGCCAGGCATGCATTCGCCTCTATTATTTTCACCTTTGCATACTCTGGACTCATCCCATCCTATGCGAGAGGAATCGAGCTCAATACAAATAGAACTTTTACACACACACATGAAAAACTAGTCAGGTTACTTTGTTTTTTTCTTTCAAGATGCTGCATGAGACAATATGAATAGAAATACATATTGTGTGATCATGTAATCAAATACTTTACGCTATAACGTTGTTAAATATGATTGCTAATATTTCTGTTTAGCCTGGCTGAATAGGAAACAATTTTAGTTTGTAGTTTTAGTGTAATATAGTTTTGGTTGTACAGTAAAGGCGTTACAAAACTATAACAAAAAAAAAACTTCATTTGTTTCTGAACTTAATTATTACAGCGACTCCCTCGCGAATGGTTTACTATCAAGTAATTTAATTGAGTTTTTATTAAAGTGTGCTATAGGAAAAAAGATAAAAACAACACGTACATACATATGTATTAACACACGAACCATTGTACATATATGTAGTTCTTATAGTGTTCTTTTTTATAGATTTTCGTTGGTCACACTACGGGCATGAAACTTACCTAAATAACTTTATAGCGACATCACTATAGTGTCAGTATATTTTGCAAGAAGAATTTTAAGTATATTTAGTAGAGTTGTAACGGACGCTACTTTAGCGAAGGCGAAGGGAGTGGCGGGCGTGAAAAGTTGCAAAATGGTTGTTTAAAATGCATCACCAATTTAAGGTCAAAGTTTAAGGAGACATGAGCTGCAGGTGAAAGATAACATCGTGAGGAAACCATAGCATGATGGTAGAGTACTTTTTAGTAGCTACCGCGGTCATAATTTGAAAACTGGTTTCACTTCAAAACTAGTCTTTGTTCCAGGCTAGATGTGTTTAGAGTCTTTGAACACACTTCGAACTATGGTGAAACACTTAGCCTGTCACACATAAATAAAAGTATTCGTAATTTACTTCTCCACAAACCATTTCACACAAATAGTGCACATTATCCAAGCAAAATGTGAGCCTGATTTTTTATTGAAGTTTATTCACTGCGGTCCAGTAACGCAGGCCGAGGTATAAAATTATGGAGCCTCTTTGCCGGCTTTACACACATTTTGCATACTTACTTCTCAGATAAAAGTAGATATTTTATTGAAATGTCTGTAATGCTCCGCGTTAAGATTTTTAATGAGAGTTTAGTGTTGGTTTCAGATTTAGAATCGATTGTTGAAACTGTAGTTATCAGATTTCAATACTTAAATTTATTCCTGGGTTTGCTCTTTGAATTCTGACGCAAATCAATTAACAACTGTTTAAGATGTCTTTGTCCATATAATCGTATGACAAATAACTATTGAAGTATCCTATTGTATTGTACTGCGCTGCACTCTGTGCTGTGTTGTGCTATGCTCAGGGCCGGATTTGGAGGTTTGAAGGCCCTGAGACAACGAAGGAGCGGAGGCCCCTAATTATTTTTTAAATAAAAATTTAAAATCAAAATCGCTTATTGCGAGTATGGGTTATATTATACAGTTGTTATAACAATGTTAAACGCTCTTCTATATTCTACCATCTGGTATTCAAATTGGTAGTTTATTGGTATTGGTCCAACAATAATAAACTAACTAGCTAGGTCCTAATATATTCACAAAACATTGATATAATTATCTATATTTATTTTTATTTACTTATTTTCCGTCAAGACTTTCAAACAATTATTGCTAACAAATAAAATAATTTTAACAAAGATTGTAGTAATTAGTTCCCTCTCTTGTGGAGGCCCAAGGCCGTAGCCCCGCCTGCTCTTCCCCAAATCCGGCCTTGGCTGTGCTTGTAAGCATACCTTTATTTCCCAATTATAAAAAAAAACTAATGTAAAAATATCCACTCAATATATTCTAACTTTATCTAAATACAACAACTTTTCAGATATTCTGCCGCTTAGCAGTAGTGTGTAAACATTAGGTACTGTGTTCCGATTTTAAGGGTCAGTAGCAAGCGAAATTACAGGGCTGTTGACACTAACCATCGAAAATCTCTAAGTAATAAGCGTCAAACCAGCGATGCCCTGGACTTTGTTTTGCTACTCAAAGTTATGTATATCGCTGAAATTAATACGAACATGCGTTATCTCTTACCACCAGGAGAGCGTCTCGAAGGTTGCATTAATTTTACAATAAATAAAACCTCGTTCGGGTAATAAGGGGAATAAATAAAAATATTGATAAGACAAGTTCAGACGGTCGCTCGGCTTGGCTGTAATTAATAACTTAAATTAAAGTCTTGAGTTAGAAAAATTGTCTAGTTAAATTAAAAGATAATAGATAAATTGAGTTAATTTTAGTTCATGACCTCATTTATGAAAGAACATTCACTGGGAACGAGCTGCCCTTTTCTACGTGCAAGCAGCCCCCACTATACGAAAATTTACCGAATTAGTGCCGCCTGTACATTCTGCACAACCAAAATACCGACCAGACATATTACACCTACACCAAAAACCTCTTGATAATAAATAACCAAACAGTACGCTATAACACCCTACTTCAAATCACAACATCCTACACTGATAAATTTAACTTCCAATTTACCTACTTAGTTCTGTATATAGTTTACCATCAAGAGAGAGGCTCGTTCATCCTATTACTTGAAAAAAAAAAACGGTTGTCTTTTTACACTGTACATCAAAATATAATTTACTGAAAAATTTACTTCCCAATTCATTGATTTCGGAAATGTACTGTTTACACATCATAACAGGGATTGTTTTTAAGTAGGTACTTATTATTATTATATATAGAACTGCACGCGGTCACTTACGTGTGGGATAAAGGACACCATTGGTATACTGTAACAATCAAACAAAACACTGTAAGCAAAGCGCAAGAGATGCAGAATACAATAAATCACACTATTTTCGAAATATATGCAAAAAAAGTTTTGCTTTTCACTATTTTCGAAATATTGTCAAAAAAAAGTTTTACTGTTTGCTGTGCTGTGCTGTCACAAAAGTATTATAGTACTACCCTAGATTTAGAGCTTATATTCCAGTCCTATTCCAGGTTTGTTGTAGGTTTCTATCATCAACGTCACTTAATATTAGGTTGCTTATGGTCAAACACCTAGCTTGACGTAGGTAAAAAAAAATCTCACTATTCACGCTCCCGTGCACTAAGAGTTAAAGAAAAGTCAAAACACTGCTTCTGACTTTAATACGTCGTTGTAATAATCACATTTTGACTTAAAAGCTGTCTTATCTCGAACACATCCCCGCGATTAAAGCGAAACTTATAAAATATGCTTTACAACTGTTACACATTAAAGTTGATTTAACTCAGAAGATAAACGCCGCATTATGAAAGGTTAATAAAACACAGCGCGCACGCATATTTCCACCATTAATTGGAATATAGCGATAAGTGCTGAGGTGGGTCTTCATCATTAAGATAATATGTAAATGTATGGGGAAGATGCAATAAATTGTTGGATGGTGGAACTTGATTGATACTTTGAGGATAAGTGGATTAGAACTAACAAAGTCTATGTACCTAGAAAAAAACTTCAGAACAAAAAAGAGTGTGTAAAACGGGCAACCAATCTATAGACAGGTAAATAGATAGATAAAGATTCTTTATTGTACACACCAAAAATAGAAAAAAAAAACCACCGACAAGTGCAAGTCAGACTCGCCCGCCGACGGTTTTGTATAAGTAGGTTTCATGAAATAATTCCGGAATCGAGTGTTGAAGTTTATGGTTTTAATTTTGACCCTATTTTTTAAGTGATTATATTAAAAATGTATAATTTTCGGATTTTGTTCCTTTATGTGTACTATAAGACAATGCTTCTTGCCATATTCTTAGTTGTAGGTCAACGGGTAGTACCATATAGGTTTTGATTCCCTTGTGAGTGTCAAAATATGCTATTTTTTGCGACATAAACGGCTGTAACATTTTTTTACGATAACCGAGTTTTTTTTTTCACTTCTGCAAGAGACTAAAGATCTGCATTATATATTATAGTTTTAATTTCATCTCGATACCTCCTCATGTCCTCGAGTTTTATTTTTTAATGGCTGACAGGCTGGCTGTTTGACCATAGCTCACCTGATGTTAAATGACGGTGAGGTCGAAAATGGTAAAGCACACCTAACCTAGAATGGAACTGGCTCTCAAGTGAGGCTGCCGGAACACACCGTTAGATGCTTGGCGGAAAATTTTCAACTTAAGGGTGGTAGCTAGCCAGCCGAGTATTAGAAAGTATCCTACCACCACGCAAAGAGACCACCACGACACGAGAAGGTCTTGAAAGACGGACAACAAAGTGTTCCATTAAGGGTTCCGTTTTTTCCTTTTGAGGTCCGGAACCCTAAAAAAGTACAGAAAACAAAAGAATCTTAAAAGCTACCAAACTAATACTGCTACTGCCAAAAGTGGCGGTCTATGTGACTGTTATGTAGGTGACTTTATAATTCGGTACAATGTTTATGAAAATGATAACAATCTGTATTATTAAAGTTCATCTATTATACCTTCCTTATTGTGTGCGAAGCAAGACGACGCCGCACGCACGTTTTACACTGCTTGGACTCTTAAAGGAAGGCAATCGTAGCAACCGATATAATTAAACGCGATTAATACCGCATAGTAAAACAAAAGTTTATAGCAATGATAGCTCAGTGGTTAGCGCGGTTGGTTCACACACCGAAGGGCGTGGGTTGAAATCCCAACAATGAATTTGAGCTACCGGTGAAGTAAAAGACTATAAGGAAACCATAGCATGGTAGTAAGATACTTTCTACTCGGCTGGCTAACTGTTACCCTCAAGTTGAAAATCTGTCGCAAGCACTTAATAGTGTGTTTCGGCAGTCTCATTTGAGAGCCAGTTCCATTCCAGGCTAAATGTGTTTACCATCTTCTATCAATTAACATCAGGTGAGCTGTGGTCAAACACTTAGCCTGTTATCCATAAAAAAAGAGTTAAAACCACGTTGTTAGTGTGATGACAAATAAACAGCTTTAATGCAAATTTGTTGAGTATCAAAAAGGTACCAGTGAAACGGACCGATTCGCACACAAATAAATTAAGGCCTAAAATTAGTATTGCCGCTATTTCGCTTGCACGTTTAACCGGACTTTTATTTTATGGTGTCATTTCATAAGAAATTATTACGAACGTTATAAAAATCGACAAAATATTATCAATATAGTACAAAAACTTGTTTGGATCTTATTGATAATTTTATTGCAATTTTTTAATATTGTTTTGACACATTTTTCTTTCACTTATTACGTTTAATACTAATAGTAACAAGCATAATGAATCCAGATAAGCAAGGATCTCATTACACTCATACATAATTTTGAACGACTATGAAAATTCGAAAAATGGAAACGGAATAATTGATATGAAAAATCAATTATTCCATACATTTTATTGGCAACTGTTGATGAGTACAATTACCCCCTTTCGCTTCACTGCTAACGTTTCATGTAACCTTAGATATGACTGATAAATTACTCTAACTTTTTTATTACTGAATAGGCTTTTGACCACCAATTCGCCTTTTTTATGTAATAGTAATGAGACGAACAAGACGCTCTCCTGATGGTAAGAGATAACGCCTGTTCAGCGATACACAGAACTTTGAGTAGCAATACTAAGTCCAGGGCATCGCCACTTTGGCGTTCATTACTTTGAGACTTTCGATGATTAGTCTCAACAGCCCTGTGATTCGCTAGCTGTCTTCAAACTGGAGCACAGGCAAAAAAAACTGGTGTCAAGCTAAGATGCGCTCTACCACGTAGCACTCACCTGGAAGAAATCGGCGATTTGAAGGCACCCAAATCATAACTATCTTACTTCTCCAAATAATTCAGCTTCTTTGGAGTAGGGCTCACTGACAGCTCCGTTGGCTCATTGGTAGTATACTTGCTTTAAGAGCTGTAGGGCGTGGGTTCGATTCTCAAATGATAAAACAAATGTTTGTTCTGTGTCTGGGTATTCTGTATGTATTACAAATATAAGTATGTAGTTCCTGGATGTCCGAGCTTTGCTCGGCTGAAAACACGGATAAAACGACGTTTTCTAAAAATGAAACCTAGCTAGATTGATTTATCGCCCCCAAAATCCCATGCATACTAAATTTCATGAAAATCGTTGGTGCCGTTTCCGAGATTCAGATTATATATATATACTCGTATATATGGTATTAGATTTAAAAAAAAAAGTATTTAAGTATTCTATCAGTTATCTGACTTCCATAATACAAGCTTTGCTTGGGTCAGATGGCGCTGTGTCTAATGTCCTACAACATTCATTTATTTGTTTAAATTATAAGAACAAAAAATCAAACTCAATCGTCAATTGTTTATTGTAATAACTATAGCCAATTTTTACATCGTGCCCCAAAATATGCACATTGCACAGGGACTGTAACTCGAGGTTCGAGAATTACCACATAAAGAATATCAACAAGTAGATAAATAATATTATCCTCACGAATATGTTGAAATATATGAGCAAGAAAGTTACACGTTAATTTCTGGGCCTTAAGCATATGTTTTGCGGCCGCAATCACAGCTCACTGTCATAATAAGTTATGCAAAACGCGTGTCGATGAATAAACCATGAACCAAACTGTTTGGAACGGTCATGCGCTGCTCTAGATCTACCTGAGTATTGTTCAACACGATTGCAATCGCGTTATTCTTATTGATTCATATTGAGGATGCTTTTTGAGGATGATTGCCGCTCTCTTCTCCTTCTTTATCTTTATTCAGCTTATAATATAATACTAAAAGTCGTGTACAACTCCCATTAAATAATGTTTTTTTCACCCCTGCTAAGAGATTAAACTGTAAATAAATACGAATTTCATGGCAGTAAATAAATAAATATAGTAGGACATTACACACGGCGCCATCTGACCCCAAACTAAGCAAAGCTTGTATCATGGAAGTCAGATAACTGATAGAATACTTCAATACTTTTTTTTTAAATACATACGAAACACCCTTTTGCAGAACAAACATATGTTTATACCACAAAATATAATATTTGTCCTGGGTGGGAATCGAACCCACACAAAACAGCTCTTAAAGCAGATATACTGCAAATGAGGCATCAGGGCCTGTCATACAGCAGTAGATAGCGCTTTTTATTTTTAGGGTTTCCTGAGACAGAGTTGAAAATGGCAATACCTTTATTGCTATGCGGAGCAACCAATATATATTGTTGTTCTTACAACTATATAATTATATTAGTTGCCTTACTAGGCAACTCCTGTATCAAAGCAACCTGTATTCCTTGGACCACTATTCATTTCAATACATACTTAATCCTTGTTACTTCAGTTCTCTTTTTGTAAATGCTGAATACAACTCCTTAAACGTTATGTTCTACGTTAGGTTAAGATTTTGCCTTGGCGACTAATTTTATCACGGAAACGAGTGAAATCACGAAGCTTGCATAAATAATACTTTTAAAACAAAATAGAAAAGTCAATATTATTACAGAAGAACTCTAAAAATGTACAGAAAAGAAAATATCACAGAGTTTTGCAAAGTTAGCCCCGAGGCGCCTTCGTAACGGGGGTTCGTAATTGAAAAATAAAAGGCCGTAATAATAGAATTTACATCACGTGCTTTCCAATGACAAAATTTGCTGTCTGTTTCTGTCAGGAGAGCGACGTCGTTTCACATGTAGGTACAATTTTGTACACCCTCTGTTTAATTTTCTAATAATCATTTGCAGACATCGATCTGTACTAACGAAAATTGATGCGAATATTAACTTTATTTGACACTTACAAAAATTGTTACTCGATCATGGATTATAATAAATATTTTTATACTTATGTTTGATACGGTGAGTACAATATTTCTTACAGAATAGGTTTTCATAGTAACGAACGAGAGATGTCTTCTTGAACATTGCCACGGGTACAAAATTTTGAAGTATCAATACATATTTTGGGCCGCTCATGTGTGCCAAAATGTGAACGAAGAAGACGCTATCCTGATGATAAGACGTAATGCATGTTCATAACCATAACCACTGCTTTGGCACTCATTACTTTGATACTTTCGATGGTTAGTCTTAACAGCCCTATAATTTCGCTAGCTGCAGTACCTTTCAAACCGGAATACAGTAATGTTTACACATTACTGCTTGGCGGCAGAATATCCGGTACCTGCCTAGACGACCTCCTGCTAAGGAGATCTATCACCAAATGAAAAGTTATCTGTATTTATATGTGTATTTATTTATTTAAAAATACTGAAACAAATAAAAAGCTTTTCTGATAGTAGTTAAGAGATAACACCTGTCCATAACGCAGAACTGTGAATAACAAAACAAAGCCTAGGGAATCGCTGCTAAGTCATTATCAGAGGCGTATTAAATTTTCGCTATTATCATACTTCTTTTTGTGTCCAGGTAAAATCCATTACGGATACCTACCGGCCCTGGGTTGGGCAGGGTTATTATGTGGGACTCTCCATCCTAATAACGGCCTTTCTACTAAAAACCTGGAGTGTTCCACCTCAGCGCTTTGTGTAGAGGCTGCAGGCACGCTTTCGCACTCTTCCACGGCCTCAACAGCGCTTGTCTTCGCGCACCCGCCTCGGGGAGCCAAGCTCACCCCGTAATGATGACGATGTGTCGGAACACCAGACACGATCCACCTCGGAGACTAAACCAGCAAATGGGCGACGGACGGTCCCACGTCCGCACGCCTGGTCTCCATGCGACTGATCATTATTATCATACCTACTGACTTAAATCAATTTAACATCATCAATAAGGTAACGACAGATATAATACGGAATAACTTTTTAAAACACTTCCAAATGATGCAAACAATACAAATTTCTATGTTAGCATAAATCTGCGTTCCAGATAAAATACGTAGCTTTGTTTATTGCCACATACCATTTACTGTTAGTGTATGCAGTGTCCCCAAACATTTGTATGCAGATATTACAGTAAATAGATACGGCAGAATTGTTTCGTGCGATACATTTCCGTACAATAGATTGGCTTTGGCGCGAATGGCCAGTTAAAGTTGTTAGTACACCACAGTAGCAGCTATGGTGTGATCTGTGGCGCGAGTGAAATGTAAATATGCGCAGGAGCAAGGGTCGGTAGAAGCTGCCGCATTTTGCAGATAAATGTTCAAACGCCGAGGAAAGTTATGGTAAGGCCATTCTATATATAAACATATTTTTTATAGCCATGATAGCTCAGTGATTAGCACGGCCGGATCATACGTAGTAGGGCGTGGGTTCAAACCCAACAATGAGCTTCAACAACATTGTGAGTCTGTCAACAGCTGTCTGCACTCCAAAATTCATCCAAATTCGTTAATCCGTTAAGTGTGAAGAAGTAACAAAATTGCATAGATACGTATATAGGTCTTAATGTGATTATGATGTTCATAGAATTTCAAAATTGATTTAAGTTTCCTAGCCTAGAAGCGTTATATATTCCTAGTGAACACAAAGCTTTTATCTAGAATTTCCCATTTTTATAATAAGCGTAAGCGTAAGCGTAAGCTCTTTAGCAAACAATTTATCATTTTCCTATCATCTTTTACATACTTTGTATTACCTATATACATGCAAAGTAGCCAACCACATAACGACTTTTACCTGATGGAATATATCGAAATACGCTATTTCCTTATAAATTCAGGAGACACAACTTTTTGCACCACAGGAAATATCACATTACCCACTGTGAATGCGATACTAATTCAATACACAGGTATCTACTAATTAATCATTTGACATAAAGTTGTCGGTATGTCGATAATGCTATACAACTGTACATATTGCCAAGTGTAAAAATCAACTATCACACTAAAGGCAAAAGTTTGTGAGTTTGTATGTTGTTGCTTCTTCACGCTCAAACGGCTGGACCAATTTTGATGAAATTTGGTATGGAGGTAGTTGACACCTTGGAGATATATATATATATAAAAATGGCACTTTTATCCCGAAAAAATGTAGCGAGTAATACCGCGGGGCGCAGCTAGTTGATACATAAATTAGTATTTTCTGGTGCATAATCTAAGTGCCATATCTATAAAGTCGACTTGATGCCCTAGTTTGTGTAATAAATCATAAGTGTAATAACAAGCTACGCTTTGAATTTGTTCGGTAGCACTCCATTAAGTCAACAGGGGAGGTCACGCGATGCCATACGATGACAAACGATGGATGTGCCGAAACAAAGAATAAGTAATAGTTTCTCCCGCTGTTAGTACACGTCGTTGACGCCACGGCAAGAGTTCCCTGTGAACCACTCGTCAACAAAATTACGTAAAGGGAGAATTTTATAGAGAACTGGCACGCTTGTGAAAGGGATGAATAGAAAATACCTTACATTTATTCCGTGCGGATTTTACAGTTTAATACGTAACAATTATTCACCATTACAATACAATAGATTCAGATTAGAGGAGGGCAGGATAAGACCAATTTAAAGCATAGGCACTGAAATATGTATTCAAAAAAGGTTTACAATGTTTTAATGCCGTAAAAAAGGGTTGAGGCAAACAATTGTTTCATTACACTCAATAAGTAATGTATTATTTCTAATATTGTTTACTCTTATGTAAAAGCATAATATGTTTTGAATATGCCGTGGTGGTGCGGGCGTAAGAATAGTACCCCACCCTCTCTACCCGTGGTTGCTGTAAGAGTCGGCTAAGGGATGTAATCCGTAAGATGGGCAGCAGCGTCTTCCTTGAACAATTACACCTAACTGCGCTCGCCAACCGGCCTGGCAAGCGTGGCAAGTTGGCAAAACCCCCCCAGGAGAAGGCCTATGTCCAGCAGTGGACGTCCTATGGCTGATGATGTGATGTGAAGAGCATAAGTTCATACCGCTTACACAAGTAGGTATATTATTATTTAAGGAGCCCTTCTATAGATCCTATGTCTATGACAAAATTAAATCATTTCATTTTGTCTGTGATTGTACACACGCGATATATTCATAAAGTTAATGTGGATACGCTTTTTAGAATTTCTTTAATAATACTGATGTGCAAGTAGTCAGTCGGTATGATTTATTACAAATTGATAACCGATAAATAATTGATTTATTATAAGTAGGTACTTATTTCGTGTTAAATTGGATTTTAAATGAATGAATATATGTATTTGTATTTGTACTTAGGTATTTAACGTATGTTCAGCTTACAGCTAATGCACGTGACTATGTTGGCAAAACTAAAAATTAACGGCATGTACTACTAAGTTTATAACTTGTCAAACAGTATTTAGGGTTCAGTATCAAACTAGGAACCCAAAGCGCGTCTGTCTATCTGTGTGTTTATATGTCACGGTAGATAACTCTATGCGCGCTTATTATAGAGGTAGCTTATTTACGATTTTTACTTTTTACGACTATCGATTTTTTTTCTGTTCAAACTGAAGTGTGTGTGTGAGTCACACACACTGCCTGAGAATAATTTCAGATATAACAAGTGATACACTAATTAATCGCTAAAGCAGCAACCCTGGAGTTTGTTACTCAGAATTCTGTGTATCGCTGTAATATTCATTAATAGTCGTTATCTCTTACTATCATAAGAGGTATTTTGTATTAAAAAAAACACACTAAAATCTTATTTATTTCCAACATAGCTACGGAACCCAGATAAACGTGCTACGACTCACACTTGATATATTTTTAAGCTACTAGAAATGTTTATAGGCCCAGCTAGCGCCATGCGAGTCGTTTACCTCGCGTTATTTCTGCTTGAGTTAGATGCATCTAACATTGATTTATCTTTTAATCATCAGCTTTTATTTATAGCTTCCAGCGTTAGGGCCATTAAGATTTATGATGTATGCTTTATTTTTTGTCTTACATACATCCAATGACAAAATGAGACATATCCTCTATCACCTCTACAGAAATGCCAATATTTTGATATGAAGCAATAGCGCCATAATTCATGACCCACGGAACTCATCAACCTGTCGTGTTTGATAGCAATAAAGTTATAAACGGTGTTCCCACTCCACGTAATAAACTACAACACACCAACTCATGTTTTGACTGCTATAACTTTAGTGATACGACTGTGCTTCAATTTTGTTTTAATTATTTTACGTGATTCGGCTACTCCTGGCGGCGGACGATAGCCGCACTGCTGTAAGATAGAGAGAAATAGATCAAGTGATCTGTCCTGTATCGAGCATAAATCTAAACACAGCGAGAACATAAAATTTTATTCGAAACGACCACTTGTTAACGTATGTTATCCGTGTGTCGCACAATTTCACAACGAGCCGCCTCGTCGGATCACGTACTCTGAAATCCACGATCAGAACATAAACTATTTACCAACTATTCAATATTCAATACGCGATTGCAAAATACGCCAAATTATTGCATTAGTAGCGAACAGGGATTCCCGATATTGTGGTTCAGCGATCGGCAGTCGGCGCACCGTGTTATGCGGCATAAATAATTTAATAATTCGCAATACGGAATTTACCATACGATGTGTCGTACCGTTCATCTGATTCGTATTCAATATGAGTATTTGATTCTCATACTACTGTCGCATTGGGCAACATACTACAGTTGAGTCCTAAGCGAGCGAAACGCGGGCTTGTGTCGATCGTTCAAGGTTGCTTTTATCGGGATGATTGTCCTTTCGCTGGGATCTTTTCAAACATGTGTTGATATGTAGGTGAATAAAGCACGTCTGCACATTTAAATATCGGGAACATCCGTGTTATACGCGTGACCTTGCAAATCACAGCCTGCTTTCCAAACGACTTCACAGAATCATCGATCGGCGTCTGTATTGCGCGACAATCAACATGTTTATAGAATATTTTATTAGCTCGTTACTTGTACAGACATTTAAGTGATGACATGTCGACCGCAATGGAATTATTAAAGCATATTTTTATTCAGAATACGTTTTGTTTGCAATATGCGAAGCTATTTATAACTTAAGGTCATGGGAAAACTATGCAGCCTTATTAACTGGTCGGTTGGTTTTTAATAGGTATATTGACATCATTAAATGTATATTTTTTTAATGAGTACCGCAACATTGAAATACAAAATATACATATATTATTAATAACTTGTTAAATGTTACTGAAATATTAATAATTAATTATTTAAATTTGTAATTGTTTCAACCATTTGAGTTTTACTTTTTTGTTGTAGACTAGTCAAAAAATATCGGTAAATACAGGTTCACTTCTCAGTTGGACAGCTCATTTACGTTCGGGCATATTAGTGTGCAATAATAGACGCAAGCCTTAGAAAAGTTGCAAGAACCAATGCTGGCTAAACTTAGTTGCCGACAATTATTTTTTTATCGTAATAAAATTTAGTGCAATTTTAGTAATCAAGTACTTTTTGTAAAAAAAATTGTTCTTAGATATGGGGACCATTCAAATATTACGTAAGCAAAAGTTTAGTAATTATTAACCCCTCCCTCCCCCTTGTCAGCAAATGTAAGCAAAGATCTTACTTCCCTCTCCTATGCGTGCTATGCTAGCTATGCTTACGTAATATTTGAAAGGCCCCATAGGAACTTAATTGAATTTCAGAAATGATAATAAGGTTATGTTAGGTCGTCATTATCATCATCATCAGCTCATCTTATCACTACTGGACATAGCCCTTTCCCAAGACACGTCTTGAGACTATCATGGAAAGTTTGTGTCCATAGTTCTCAAGCGATAATAGCTAGGGTTAGCGCGGTTCACACGCCGCGGAGCGTTGGTTCATCAAACCCCAACAATGAGTTTGAGGTGCCGGTTAAGGAAAACATCGTGAGGAAACTATAGCATGGTGTTAGGATACTTTCTAGTACCTACTCTGCTGGCTAGCTACCACCCTCAAGTAGAAAATCTGTTCCCCGAGCACCTAACAGTGTGTTCCGACAGGCTCACTTGAGAGCCAGTTCTATTCCAGGTTAAATATGTTTAACATCTTCGACTTCGTCACTTAAAAACATTGAACTGTAGTCAAACACCTAGTCAGTCAAGCATAAAAAAAATATCGTCTCGCTGGGCATGTGACAGGACAGGCGTTATCTCTTACCACCAGGAGAGCGTCTCGTGCGTTTCAATACTTTTAAATAAAATAAATAAAACATATGTCACTTAAAATCAGATCAGGTTCAGTTGTGATCAAATGCCTAGCTTGTAAAAAGAAACGAAAAAAATATATAGTGGCCTATCCATCTATACAAATGTAGTAAAAGGTTCCCAGGGCCGTAAAATAAATCGTGATTTTAATATGGCGTGTGTGCCAGATTTGTCAACTGATCAATGCTGATTATTTCATCACCTGCATATTGATTTGTTACATACTACGTGGTTGCTTCAAAAAGAAGACATATTTTTGCTAAATAAAAGACAGTCTAAGAGACTGTGTTGTATATGTATTGATACATATACTACATATATATTGTGTTGCTATCTTTTTACACCGCCTATCATATTAGCAGTAACCTCTGTCATGTTCATCCAAAGAATCATCATCGAAATCGGTCCATCCGTTTGAGAGCTACGAAGCCACACACACAGACATCGACGTCAAACTTAAATAGCCCTCTTTTTGCGTCGGGGGTTAAAAATGGCACCGTAAAACCCATCTTGAAGGTTTTAGTTGACACGTCTAGCCTCATTAAAAATGTTATATTTCTCGACTAATAGATCTGTCTGTCTGTCCTTCAAAATGGGTGTTAAAATTCTATTAAAATCAATCGACTACATTATTTTTTTTATATTTGACAGGCCTGGTGTTTGACCACAGCTGACCGGATGTTAAGTGACGGTGTGGTCGGGAACGAGCTCTCAAGTGAGGCTGCCGGAACACACCGTTATGTGCTTAGCGGCAGATTTTCAACTTTTCGGCTAAGTAATACTTTAAAGATTGAACACCCTTTGATAAAATCTAAACAAACTTAAAAAAATATGGCATGGTATAATGAATTTCGAAACACAAAAATAATGTCCAAAAAAGGAAATTTTACAAGCTAAACTTCATGAGTGATATTTAGCTATTTATTATCCAGATAAAGCGGGACTTCGTTAAAAGCTTTTATATGAAATCATATCTTAATTACTGCAATAAAAATATACTTCTCTAAAAACCTCATAACTTCTCCAATATAAGTAAAATAGGAAAACAAAAAACTATCATAAAGGATAGGAGACAAATTAACCAATGCTTATGACTCTCGAAGGTTACGGCCAATAGAGGCCGCACCAACAGACAGGTTTACATATACTTAGATAGCGTAAACCTTTAATAAATTATGCACTTTAATACATTTTTTAAGTTTCGTCCTTCGTTACTTAACTCAGGCCACAATTTTGGAGATAAACTGAACGCAGAAAAAATATTTTAATGGTTCGAGAAGTGCATTCCTTCCTCAGGAATCGAATGAAGCAACTTGTAGTACCAACTCTACGTTCCCTAGTAAGCCTTAGTAGAATTAATCACAGGAATATTATAACGGCGAAAATTTGTGAGTATGATTGTGTGTTTGTTACTTCTTGACGCTCAAACGGCCAGAACAATATTGATGAAATTTGGCATTTAGGTAGCTGACACTTTGGATTAACACAAAGGCTGCTTTTTATCCTGAATTTTTTTTGTGTTCACGTGGGAACAGTTGGTAACATTGCGTGGCGCAGCTAGTATAATTATAACAGTGGTACGAATTCTGCGTAATTATATGGATAAATCTTTGAAACTATACGATACTAGTGCGGATGCAATCCGGCAGCAGGTACTTAGCAGGCTGCCCTGTAGCGCAGGTTCAGGTCGCAGCCGATCGCCGCTGTTCCCTAATGAGGCCGCTTGCTTCTTTTATTTATGTGACAAATGTAAATTGTCGAATGAATCTTTCGCGAATATTTAGTGCGAGAACGCCCTGCTACACGCCGCCCATCTTCAATTAGCAGACACTTTTCTAATCGCAAATACATTGTTGCGTATGCGCAATAAACTTGTCATAGATACATTTGGCGAATACTTAAAATGTATTTATCTGTGCCATTACATCTAGTTTCGTGACTGTTTCATATAATTTGCGAATATCGGTAACGGTCACGTGTTTCAAACGGTGGGATTATAAATTTTCTTTTACGGAGCGCGTACCTGCATGGCTAGACGTGCATAGAGTTTACAAGTTTAGATCGTGTACACTAAAATTTATGTTTGAAAGATTTGTTTGCCACAAATAAGGTTGTCAGCGTGCGTTATCTAAGGGATCGTTAATTAATTAGAGAAATTGAACGAGCGCTGCGGCGCAGGGGACCAATAACTCCACCGGCTCGTATCATAGCTTCGCTTGCTTTTATTTATTTTTACCACTCACGTGAGCAAAATTGAATTTGAATTCGACGAGGACACATTCATGCAAACTGCAGTAACTGTAGCGCTCGTTCAGACTAGTTTCGGAAAAAATTCAGAGCTTACTATTGGTGAATCGAAAATAATATAGGTACTTGTACTTGTATATTAAAATTACGATTTTATCTAAACTGCAATTCACCTATTCCAGATTGTTCTACGTATTATTTACTTTGTCATACATACTGATATAGGCCTACTCTAGAAAACTGAATGGACTTCTTAGGTTACCTTCAAACAATCGGCCTTTATCTATACGTTAAAACAATCGTCTTTAAAGTTGATTTTTGGTATTAAAATTTGTACCATATTTGGAGTAAACTATTATATAAAGAGTTTATCTATATTCATAGTGGCTTAGTGAAAATTTATATAATTCGACTGTTATTAGTTCATTTGGTAGTAGTGTTCCTTCGAGAGCCGAATCGCGTGGGTTCGATTCCCAATATTTATGTGAAGAACATACTTGTTTATATTGTATCTGGGTGTTCTTAATGTATGCATTATGTAAGAGCGTATTCATGAAAAGTATTCTATCAGTTTTCCCATTATACAAATTTTACTTAGTTTGAGGCTACATGGCGTTGTGTGCATATATCCTTTAAAAATAATCTCTTCCTGACATTAATATGCAGGCCTACGACGGTTTTGTTTGAGTGAAGTTATTTCGAATAAAAAAAAAAAAAAAGAAAAGGATGAAGATGACTTTGACAGATTTAAACATTTATGGAATTGAAAAAAAAATCTTCATTCTATTTCTTAATTGACTCAAAAAATGCCAAGTTCTCCTTATTATTTTATTAATTTTTCATTTCATCAATTTACCTATGATTCTGGAGATATTTATGAATTAAGTTTATTTTCTTATTATGCAGCAAAACCTTTAGAGGTGCTTTTGCAAAAAACTTATTAATCCATTAATTATTGTCAATATTTGGAGGGGAATTATGGGGGAGGCCTATGTCCACCAGTGGACGTCATACGGCTGATGATGATGATGATGATTATCGACAATAATTTTGTTCGAGAACAAACTTAAATTAAGTCGATTATTTAAAAAAAAAAGCACTCGGTTATTTAATTATTTTTCTTATTTAAATAAATCTTGGTCTTCTGGTAAACTTTTTTTTGATGGTTCTTTATGATTGGCCTCCGTCTCCACCCCAGTAGGGCCGGCACACACTGACGAGGCGTAACATTGTGAACATACCGTTATCACTACAATCGGGCACAATTAAAATGCTAACTAACTTGTTTTGTCCAGAGAAATTTATCGCATCGTCACTTTACACGTACATTATGCACTTTGACGAATAGTCCCAACACGAACTAAATAACAGTATGGCGAAACAAAACAAATGAAATTACAACAAAAAATGAACATATTAGAAAAGGCTACATTTCGTCAGAGGCTAAAATAAAGATATTTTGGTATTAAAGATTCGGTCCTATAGTAGTAAATAGGCAGATAAAGCACGCAGACTTAAAAGATACCTATTCACTCTGGCCTTGAAAAGATCTAGATAATATATCTCAGGAAACAAGAAAGCCGGTAGCTTGTTCCATTCTTTGGCCGTACGGATGAGAAACGTAGAGTCAAAACGTTTGGTACATACCCAAGGAAAACCAGATACCAGAACTCCGATTACTCCGATTATTGTAACAAAAACGTGTCACATAACCAACGAAAGTCTCAAAGTAATGACGCCAAAGCAGCGATGGCCCGGACTTTGTTTTGCTACTCAAAGTTCTGCGTATTGCTGCAATGGTCATCGACATGTGTTTTCTCTTACCATCAGGAGAGCGAAACGTTCATCTCATAACTTTCACATAAAAAATATATACATTGCCATAGTAAAATAGTAAACATTTAGCGGTACTCAGAGTTTGAAGTAGGTACTAAAATAAATTCGAAAGAATGATGTGTCGGTGTAAATTACTTTGAAATATTTGGCGGATAGTCTAATTTGACCTTTAACTTGTGGCCTATTTGCGAAAATTTTGTATTGACTTTTCATAGCATCTCCAACTTTATTAAACTTGGACCGCTTGATTTAAGAAATGTCCCATAACTACTAAGTGGGTCCGGACTTGGCAGCTCGCTTTATAAGAAGTGGTCATCCCCATCTATGGCCTGATACACATTGGGACATTACCGAATGCGATGGCCAAGCGGCACGTGTGCCATGTCGTTAAGTGATAATAAACAGGTTTCTTTGACCTTGATCGTACCATTTAAATGACTGTAGGGTATCAGCATCTTGCGATGGTGGGCCTAGTTACAAGTACCTAAATATTTAGGTGGCTACTTCTACATAAAAAAGTGACGTAATGGCTACTACGTCTTCTAATCATATTAATTATCATTAGTAAACTCAAGAAAACTATGAAATCTTCATGTGGTTTTGACATATTTTTAGCGGCGACGAGGCACGTGTCTTATTTTGCTTTGGTTCTTTGAAAATCTTCACCGGATCTAATCGAAACTAGAGTATATTATAATAACGGATACTCCGACCAAATTATACGTCACTAACTTTGTACTAGTGAAAAGAAACTCGAGATTTTTTTTGTATAACTTTTTTCAAGAAAATTGTACGTGCTATCCATCAACGGAACTGCTGTCCTTTCTGTTTCCTAGTTTTCAGGAATCTATCTAGGCATTTTTATGCTTAGAGAGAATATTTTTATTCTAGATCGACGTGTTTGATTTCATGTTCACTGTCGTTTATCATCGTACGAGTTAATGTTGAATCGTATTTTGTTTTCTAATAAAAATAAAATTATGAAATATTTAGCATTAAAATTATATGTAATTATATAAAGTACAAATATAGTAAAAAATACAAATATATATCCTCAGTTTAAATCATTTTAACGCCGCACTGTTGATACCTTCCAGTCGTCAATGGGTAATCAAAGCGTCTTAGATCTAATTGCGACCCGACAATCGACATTACACCGTCACTTATTTACGAAGATATAAGCAGAGATGTTTCTCGATCGAAGAGTTCGTCACAGAGACAACAAAATGGCTCAATAAAATGGCGGAGCATAGACAAAACGCTACAATAACATCAGAACGGGAACGAATCGCACAGTTTACGACACGGGCACAACAACCGAGTGCTCTACAAATGAATAAGCCATCTGTTCTAATGGGCACAATTAAACATGGTCGTCCGAGCGATCGTGTGGACCTTGCTCAACATTCGGCTTTAAGATCAATAATAATCTAATCTGGCTATAACCAAGTTGCATTGTTCCGGAACTATACAAGGCATGTTACTAATGTAGGGCCTTAAACGCAGGGAAGGCATCGCGAAGATACCGAATGAGTGAGATTGTTGAATTAACAATTTTATTTAAATGACAATTTTGGCCTAGTAGATAATAAGTATATGACTATCTAAAAGTTTTACAACTAGACACCTTGCTCATTGGAAATATATTTTAGCAACTAAGTTACTAAGGAGATATTTGTGTTTCTTTGAAAACTATGGTGAGATGGTTTGAAGGGTTGAATTGCTAATATTTCCCGTAATTTAAGAATCAATCTCATAGCAAAAGTATTAGTCAGTATTCTTGATATAGAAAGAGAATAAAGTAAATCATCTCATTCACGTATCAATTTCTTTAGCATTACCGTGTCTCAGATAATATTCAATAAAGCTTATTTTCTTTTATAAAGTCGCTCCATATAAAGGGACTTAAGACTAAGAATGCTTGTTTTTTTGAGTCCGCTGACCGCGAGCGACGCAAACCATTCTTATAAGGCAAACTGTCATAATTAAAGAGGAACGCATCGATAGTTTTTTAGTGAAACGAGCTGTCATAGCTTTGTCAAATTTAAATATTTCTTCCCCAGAGGAATATAGTGTCAAACATGTGCAATGGCCACTGTTATCTTTAAAATGATATCGTTGATGGCAAGTGAAGTGGTTAAACATCTAACTTTTTAGCACCGGTGTGTTCTGGTAGCCTCTCTTGAGAGTTAGTTCTATTTCTAGCCTGAAATATCCTGTTAGTTCTATTTCTAGCATAGCATGCTTTACCATCTTCGATCACACCGTCACTTAAGATCAGGTGAGCTGTGGACAAACACCAAGCTCGTCAGCCATAAAAAAGAGGGGAAAGGGAACTTCATGTACCAATTTTTCTTACCTTGTGGGATAAGGTAGGAAGATGATAATTGAGTTATTTTGTATAAGTAATAATCAAATAAATCCCAGTTATGGGAAGAAAGACACTATAGAGTTCAAGCTTTGTTTTGTTACTCTTTCCATATGGTAATTTTAAATTGTTGTAGAGTATTTGTGGTATTGGTGGTAGAGTACTTTCTAGTACTCGGCTGGCTAGCTACCAGCCTCAAGTTGAAAATCTGCCGCCAAGCATCTAACGGTGTGTTCCACCGTTCTCACTTGTGAGCCAGTTCTATTCCAGCCTAGGTATGCTTTACCATCTTTGACCACACCGTCACTTAACATCAGGTGAGTTGTGGTCAAACAACAAGCCTGTAAGATATAAAATAAAAAAAATGGCCGTGACATGCGTTATCTCTTTCCGCAAGGAGAGCGTTTCGTCCGTCTCAAAAATTACCTAGTGTGCAGCTATTAAAAAGGTAAACAATACATTTAGTATCAATCTTTCAATCAAAGACCGAAAATGACTTTT
Source organism: Biston stratarius (assembly GCA_950106695.1). NCBI lineage: Eukaryota > Metazoa > Arthropoda > Insecta > Lepidoptera > Geometridae > Biston > Biston stratarius. The sequence goes on along the minus strand of OX467115.1, from coordinate 16,588,862 downwards.
AAAAGATTACCAAAAGTTCTATTTACGAGTGAAAAATAATTAGTAGAACCATTTTGTTGCGGTTTAGCGTTCAGGTACCTTTGAAGAAATTTTATCCGATGCAATACAATCGGCTCCGACAGTGCACCGTAATTGTCAAGTATTTTATTACACTATCTCAGAAGTTTTATGTCATTCAATTCGCGACTGTTAACTGAATAAGCGAGATTAAATTTACAATCGTCATACTTTAACCTATCCCGGTTGAACGTGCCTGATGCATTTGCAATGCACTATAAAACGAGCTGCATAATTAATTTAGAAGTATATTGACTAAATCTTAGATGTTGTTATAAAGAGAGCTACACAAAAAAGTGAACTTATTGTTTTTTAATAATCCCGCCCATCATCACGTGAATGTAATGTCAAGATTAGATTGCTAAACAAAAAAAGGTAAACACCCTAAATCACAAAGAATTGTGTTTTAGGGTGTTTGAAGATAGTAGTTTCGCTAATCCGGCACTATTATAAACCGTTTTGACTTCACTTTCATTGTTCGAATGGCTAAAGCGTGGAATACGTTACCCGAGTGTTCCTTGATAGATACAATATGGGTGTCTTCAAGTCGAGAGTGAATCGATATGTTCTAAGTAAGCCTGTTCATCGTAAAAACATATATCAATATGTATATATAAGGGATCATTACTAACTAGCCACAGATCTACATGAGTATAAGGTAATCTTATAATTTTATAGATAGACTACAAGTAACATAACCTCTTGGTAATGATGATTGATATGGATGGATAGCTGACGTCTGTATGTCAGCGAGAAAAATGTCCAATGCACTTTTATTTTTCTTCTAATAAACTCTTATAAATATTGATGTTAATTATAGGTCAGAATAAATGAAACTATCAGCTGCAAAAATGGAAGTGAATTGAAATGAAACTCAATTATAGTATGCCCTGCCCTGGACTGCCCTGTTGGCCCATTCGCTAGAATATTTGCTTCAAGAGCTGTAGGGTGTGGGTTCGATTCCCACCAAGACAAACATTTATGTAACGATAAATATTTGTTCTGTGTCTGGGTGTCCTGTATGTATTTACAAAAAAAAGTATCTATGTACTCTATCAGTTATTCGCCTTCTATAGTACAAGTTTTGCTTAGTTTGAGGACAGATGGCGTTATATGTAATGTCCTACGATATTTTTTATTAATTTATTTAAGATTTCTAAATAACTAGAAAAAATTGTTTACTTATATTAAATGAAATAAAATAATATTGATTGATATCCATAAAAACTTAGTTTTTTTTTTCATAATTAATTCTTCTGTAGGTTCATGTGTATGTCACTGAACTTCTCCTAAATGGCTGATATCGAAGATTTTTGTGTATGTTGTGTGGGTTCCTGGATGATTATTATTATTTATAATCAACTTGTACTGTCCCACTGCAGGGCTAAAGCCCTTTCTCCTTCTATTTTTATCTATTTTTTGCACCCTGAGTCCAGTCGTTCGTTCCTCCATCTCCGTCTGGGCCGTCTAGGAGTTAGCTTTCCATCTTGAGAACCAATTCGTGATTTTGGTCCAACGATCTCCCGAAATGCGGCTAACGTGGCCGGCCCGGTTCCATTTTAGGAAGGTTTTCTCAGCTACATCGGCTATATCAGTCCTGGACCGCAGTACTGTGTTTCTTAATTTGTTTATAAGTGTGAGGAAGAGAAAACACAATTTGACTCGATATGTGGCGCTGTAATCGCGCAGGACAACATCTGCCAGTCCCGCTAGTATCAAATACATATATATAAAGTCAAATTTATATGTGTAATACAATTTGTGACCTTATTTATAAATGTACGTTAAAAACGTTTTGCCTTCATCTCATCGGCTTGAAATATCAAAACGAGACAACCTACTTCAAGATTAAATTAACTTTAGGCAAAGTAGTATATAACGAATGCCCATAAAATCATAAAATATACAAATTATATTGTAGGTCTTAGACAGATCTAGTGCAACTGTGGATAAGTATTCATTTAAAATGTAAAACTTGTTCATAATGCAGTGTAGGTATGACCTCCATTCTGCTTAGTGCACCGTTCAACGTGACTCGTATCTTTAATTTTTTTTAATTCTCGACAGGCTAGTTGTTTGTCCACAGCTCACCTGATGTTAAGTGACGGTGTGGTCGAAGATGGTAAAGCACACCCAGCCCGGAATGGTACTGGCTCTCAAGTGAGGCTGCCGGAACACACCGTTAGATGCTTGTTGAAGTTTTAAGATTTAAAGTTTTAAAATGCCTGTAACAAAACTATTCTAATTAATACCTACGACATATTTAATTCTAATCTCTGATCTAACCGCAAATGTATGACAGTTCTACCTAACTTCCCTTAATAAAAGGCCGAAGTCGAAAGAAGCTGCGCTCGACCCGGTTCACCCAATTAAAGATGAATCTCCCGCGGATCATGTGACAACAAGTCTTGATGAAATATAACCGAGGTACGCATACTGCTCCCAAACAATTTTGGTACACTAGGCATTGGAAATGGTAACCTAATTGTATTATTTTTTACGGATAAAAAACTAATTAAAGAATAATAATGATTAAAAAAAACACCGTTGTAAATACTATCGCATATTAACCGATGTTGTTTTGTTGTGTTTTTTTCTTTATCCCTTTTTTATTTTTTTATGTTATAATGTATCGATTCTTGGTGTACAATAAGGTTATATTCTATTTTATTGTATGCTAAAAAATGCACCGCTTGATTTGATTTGGTACATTAAAATACATTTTAAAGTAAAATCGGTCCTTAAAAAGGCTGGATAAGGCAAAAGTAATTTTTGTTATAAGTATCAAAATTGTTTAAAGCTAAATAACAGTGCCAACATCCAAAATGAGGCTGACACACGAATGAAGGCTACATGTGGATGCCTACGTAACTTTACAACGTATTTCAGTATGAACTATCGTATTTTTATTATAATGAACATTTAGAGTGGCTTCTGCGTCCTAAAAAGGCTGCATATTTGATGGGTCGTCTCATATTTTACTCGGATCCCGGGGCAGAGACATATAAATCAAAGGCGTGCTTGCAAAGAAGGCGACCGCTCGGCACGTAGTCGTAATTGCAGCAAAAACACGTATTGTGTGATTTTGGTAGACGATGCCAAATTAAAAAAAAAAGAATCCAAATTAGTTGCTAAGATTTCCATTGGATATAAAAATAAATATTTACTATTAACGATCTAAAAGTAATACCTTTTTCAAATGGTATTATTTTCCACGAGCGTTACAATAAAGAAATGTCAAAGATAAGTTACCTTTGTTGTCCGGGGACTGATTAGCCAGGCCTGCGGATCTCTCAATGGCACTGTAGCCCGTTCGCTTCTCGGGTGCGTCATAAATTTCCATTGATTGGATTAATCTGATTTGGATGTCAATTTTGCATGGAAAGTACAGGTTCTTTATAAGAAAATACTCGTACGATCACGGACCGTCTTGAGTTTATTCCTTTCTTGGTGCATAATCTCAAACTTTTTGTAACTTTGTCTGAATAAAAATAGAATAAGTTTAGTATAATGTACTAACTGCAATCGTAAGTTACCTGACGATTTACATATTTTGTCTTATTTTCAGGATGCAATCATTAGTAGAGCTTAGCATTTCTTTTCCGTCTTATTAACATCGTGACAAAAATGAGTACAAATAAAAATTTTGTATATGCAGAAGTTGCTCAGTAACATGAGTATTAACTGCCCTTTGAGTTTAAATGGGAATTAAAGAAAAAGTAGTAAAGATACGGATTATAAACCAGTTCGCCGTTTTGTTCTTTGCCTATAAAAATATGAAACATTTCCTTAACAAATGATATACACTTGTAATTATTCTAGACAAGTAAGTACTCGTATTATAAGAGGCAAAGAACTAAGTGAATGCGGCTCATGGAGTTTATAAAAAGTGGGTATTAAAACAGGAAGGTAGGGCCGTACGGTTCACATCCCGTATGCGCACCCGGACACTGCATACTGAGGCTACCTGTTTGCTTCAGCCTTTCCACTTATTATGACACGTTCATTACCATTTTTGAACCGTTTTTTACCGTCAACCTACCTTATGATTTATCGCTGGTGCTCCGCCGGTCGTACCCAAATAAAGTGAACGTCACTCAGCGAGCGCGTGTTTTGATATGATTGCATTATGCATAGTCCTTCGATAGAGCAGCTCTATAATTCATTGGAAAATTTATAGACATCAGTCGCAAACGAGCATATTTCCCATGTCAAGTTTGATTGCGATATCATAGTGAACGATGACATTTGAGTACGCACTAATTTAATCCTGCTCGAGCGCTCGCAAGGTGCGCTATCTGAACCTAGATACAGGACCGATATCGTGGCGCGAGGAATTTCTCTTTATGATTCCATGCACTAGAGTCCATATTCCAATCGATGAGTAAAAAGAGGTAATCAAGTGAAACAAGCCTCTTAGTGCTGAGTAAACAAATCTTCGGCATTGTATCTACGCCTTAACTCGCTTTATTCAAAGAAACATTGTCAAGAGAAATGTACGATTATTGTAGTGTTTTCTTATGGATTGTGTTACGAAAATACATAACTCGTCTACGCTAAGGAGGGCCGCACTATCTTTGATTCCATGCAGTTTATCAATGCGAACAGAGCAATAGACATATTCGCGCTGTATGTCTAATCTATGTCTGAGGTTACTAGATTAACAATTACTGTCTTGTAAATACTGTAGGTGTAGACAGAAGTTGATTTTGATCTAGGGCTGTGCTGTAGTTTTTTTTGACAGATTTTATGACCACAGCTCAACTGATGTTAGTTAGGTCGCGGCGTGATTGAAGATGGTAAATTCATTTAGACTGGAATTAAGCTGGCTCTTAAGTGAGATTGCTGGAACACGCCGTTAGGTGTTTACGGCAGATTTTCAACTTGAGGGTGGTAGCTAGCTAGCCTAGTCCTAGAGTACCCTACCACGATGCTGTGGTTTCCTCACGATGTTTTCCTTCACCCGTAGCATAAGCTCACTGTTGTCATTGGAACCCATTCCCTTCAGCATGTGAACCGACAGCGTTAACCACTGAGCTAAAATCGTTAAAAAAATTCTTATTGTAAAAGGATTATCACTGCAGTTAAAAAAATCTGCCAACAAGCACCTAACGGTGTGTTCCGGTAGCCTTACTTGAGATTCAATTCCATACTAGGTTAGGTGTGCTTCACCATCTTCGACCACACCGTCACTTAACAGCATGAGTTGTAGTCAAACACGTAGCTTGTCAACCATAAAAAGTACCCTAGTACCCTTTAAACAAGAATACATTTTCGAAACGATTTCCTGCAAAATGTTCTAAAATATGCAAAACAAAGACAAATAACAGTCAATTCTAATGCTGCGGTTCTCACAGGCCTTATAGCCAGACGGCAATAAATCAGCACAATCATACAGTCAGTCATCTTTCTTTGTTATCATATTAAGGGACGGCATTCCATCGATCGAAGTAATTATGCAAAAAGCTGGACTGTGCCCGAGCCGCGCGGCTGCCCTTTGACAACCACATCATTATTGTTGACATAATATAAGATTTATACGATTCACTTATTAAGAATTACTATGACTGTCTTAAAAGTCCCCTTTTTAATAAATGGAGGAAAGTGCACCAGAGTGCGAATTGTAAATAATCAGTAGGAAAAAAAATATATTTTTATGCCTGCATTAAAGATATTATTATTATTGTATTTTTTACGTAAAAGTAATAATAAACAAAATGTTCTCCTGATGGTAAGAGATAACACCTTGGCATGACCAACAGCAAAATCCAGGATATCGTTGCGTTGGTGTTCGTTATTTTAAGACGTTCGATGGTTAGTCTTAATAGCTTTGTAATTTCGTTGCTGCAGAAACCATCCAAATTGAAACATAGTAATGTTTACATACTGTTGCTTGGCGGTAGAATATCTGGAACTATCGGAGTAGTAGAATATCGTAGACCACCAACGATCAAGAAATGTATGTTCTATGACATAACAAAGTTGATATTTCGCTATACTATAAAGCATATGTTCAATATTCAAGATTGAACATATCTTGAATATTGATGCTGATATAAGATAGACTTTTGTAGTGACAAAAATCTCGTCCAAGCGAACGTGAAAAGCGATGTTGGTGAACATTGGTTATATTAGCGGCGATGCGGGCGTCTTTATATTCTTTAAATTGGCAAAAAATCGAGACAAGTCTCGACTGACACCGATCGCGGAGGCATCGACAAAACAGGTGTTATCATAAACATACATTTTGAGATAAAAACAAAATAATTTTCATGAGTGGCCGGTAGGCGCGAACTGCCTGCCGTGTCGCCGACACAATGGCGATTTCATACTTTTTTTTAATTCGGTTCGTCGTCGGCATAAAAGCCGACGATATTAAATTTAGTAAGCGGAGAGGTGTCCGAAATCTCACGCAGACGTGCGATCCGCCACACATATTTCCATCCACACAAAAAGCGGAACTATAGCCATAAATATGTCCAAATAAACATTAGTTGAAGACGGCGGAATGAAGTTTCGTAGGGTTCTGTCTCAACGACAATTAAATAGCGAATGTTATTTGTCATACGGTGTAATATGGTATACAAAATATTATTATCGTCATATTAAATGTTGCAATATCCTTCATCAGCTTATCTGCGGTTCGTGCTTTTTTGGCGTCAGCAGTCGCCCTAAGTGGTGATAACTTTCTGTTTATGTCGTCGCGATAGGTGGAAAACAAACTGAAATATCATGTTGCACATTATTGTATGCGAGGTCGTTCATATTCTTTCTTTATTATTGTAGCACGCGTTTAAAATATAAATGGAAATATAAAAAGGTGTGAAGTGGTGCGGATAATGGTGAAGGGTTAAAGACGAGTTTGCATTGTGTGCGCTAACAACCCGCGTTGTCTCGCGGACGAGATGACAGCCGCGGGCCGGACGCGATAATATGTGTACATATGTAACATTAAACTGCAAAAATAAAGGACACTTTCACACTACATGGGTTCAAGAACAAGTTTTTCCATAACACAAAAGACGGCACTGAATAGTTATAGCTGCTCCGCGGCCTCGTCGCATAATCCAATAAAACAATCCGAGGAATGTAGCGTCAGGTCACTCATTCTGCGTCTCGATTTAACTGCTCGCTGATAAGTTGTTTCTGCCTCGATATTCAATATTAAATACATCTAATTAATTAAACGCGTATACGTGTATGTTGAAATATTTATTTTAAGATTGGTAACAAGCAATAAAAAGTTCTAAAAACTATGATGAAATTGAAAAATAAATTACACTTCAATAAATAATTTATGTTTCTTTCCAGTAACCAAAACAACCAACATCCAATTTCTGTTTCAATACATTTCAGCCGAACTAAAAAAACTTTTAGGAAAAAAGTTTGTTTATTAAGAGTTCGTACTCTTCCGTAACGTAGAAACATATTTGATTTAAAGTCTCTCTCTCAGAGTGAGCTATGTGTGTGTGGGACGAAAACAGCACAAATATCTCGATGCATTTGTGTAATATAAGACTGTGGTGTGTTTGTGCGAGTGTAATTCGTGTAAGCAAGTAAAACTTGTAAGGCACAAGGAGTATTCACTCATTTTTACACGGTTGCTTAAAAAAAGAAGTATTTCTTTATTCCACCATACCTACATACTTTTAAATGTCCGAAGAGATTTGGTTGTATAGGTTATTGTTAGAATCCTTGCATCGACCTGAGTGACGTCGCCATCTTTTTATGTTCCAGTTTGTATTCTATCGGTAAGTAGTGAACATGATTCACTATTTGCAGATTTTTTTAAATATTAATATTTTGATATTTTTTTCGTAGCTATTTATATATCGGACATCCACATCATTCCTAGTTTCGATATATTAGGTACAATATGCCTATGAGGTTTGTATATCATAAGTTCGTAAAAAACATCTAAATTACAATGAAAAACGTATCAAACCCGTTGCGTGGTTTAGAAGAAGTAAGCCGACATACAGACAGCGACTTTATTTCATACTATTTAGAAAAGAGATTTATTTTGCTATCCATACTCGTGAAATTGCCGACTGAATCTCAAAATATATGAATTTGATTCAATGGAAAGGCAAGCGGCCCTTGTGTTCTCTCAAGGGCTACCACCAGCACACGGACGCTGCATTTATTTATTTTAATATTTCATGCATAATGCAAATCTTTCCAATATTATGCATTCATATCTAAAAATATATTTTATTGTGAAATATTATTAATCTAAGTATTTTTTAATGTAAAAATAATGAGACTAACGAGGCTCTCCTGATGGCAAGAGATAATGTTTGTCCATGACCATTGCAGCGATACACAGTACTTTGAGCAGTAAAACAAGGTCTAGCGCATCGTTGCTTTGGCGTTCATTGTTTTGAGATTTTCGATGGTTAGTCTCAACAGCCCTGTAATTTCGCTAGCTGTAGTACCCTTCAAACCGGAACACAGTAATGTTTACACACTACTGCTTAGCGATGCAATGTCCGGTACTGCAGTGGTACCTATTTAGTTGACATCCTGCTAAGGATATCTACCACCAAGTAAACTGAGTATGCATGACTTCCAATAAACTAAAATTGGAAGGAATCTCAACCCGATAATTGGGGATAATTATGCACTGATCATATAAATTTTAACATTATAAGTATGTCTATGCTGCAGATGTTTACTAATAGATTACTCAAATACTGACTTATTTTTCGGACAAAGAAAAGTAAATGAGTCCGACAATTAAAATTTTATATTGATACTTTTAAGCAAGTTTTGTCGAAATCGTTAAAGCAGTTTTCGAAATCTTAAAATATATATACAAATATTGCTCGTTTGATAGTATTAGATATAATTATGTAATAGGCTTGAGTTTGACCATCATACGCCGTCTCCCCTAGATCCGCGAAGAACCATATCTTTGGCGGCTCATCGACGAAACGGCGCACTTGTCTGGAAGAATCTAAATTCACTCGAAACTTCAAGACACCAAAACTGTATCCGTAAAAAGTTACACGAGCACATATTCCTTCAGCCCACACTTACCTTTATACTTGTTGTAGTTCAGTCTTACAGATAAATTCATATAATGACATTGTTCTCTCCAGTTGCAATATAATTTAGGAACAGTAGCTAGCCCTGTTCCAATACACGAGTACGTGATAACACGTGTTGCCGCCGTTGGCGACACCTCGCTAGCTTTGTTCATAATTGTTTGGATATTATATCCACACTTATCTATATTGTTAACCGTTTACTGTACCGAGAGCTTTTACATCGGTAATTCTACATACGTTTGTGTGTGATGTTTTTTTGTTTTATAGTTATATTTGTGGGATATAATTATGTTTATTATGATTTATATCATCACTATTTATTAACTTTATGTTCACATTAACTTATTGTTTTCTATCCAACATTCAGTTTTTCGTAAAGATTAACAACTCACTGTCACAACTGGATTACTTACTCTTTATATCGATTAATATTATTTTAAATATTACAGATGTATTATTCTTCGATATATAATATTGAAAAATAATTACCATGTTAAACGTATAATCCCATTAAAATATGCATATAGTGTTATATAGAAAGTTTTAGAGAGTAGTCATACGTAAGAGTACTGATCTACTCATCAATGTGAACAAATGTTACTATAACCGGCTTAAGGCCGTGTTATAGTAAATGTTATATTAACATTCGCCAAAAAATCAATCAAATCTTCCATAGAAAAAATGTCATGAATTTCAGGAAATGTTTGGAATAACTTTTTTCACGATATCAAAGTCTTTTTTATATATCGTAGAACTTTTCGCACAACGCTAGCCCCAAACTAAACAAAGCTTGTAGTATGGGAACGAGATAACTGGGATACCTATATACTTTTTTGTGAATTCATGCTTATAATACATACATTACACTCACGCACAGAACAAACATTTATTGTCACAAATGTTTGTCCTGGTGGACACACCTGCGCCTACAGCTCTTGAGCCTACCAAATGAGCAAACAAGGCAGTCAAAAGCAGGCAGGGTTGGTCTTATAAAGATTTTACTCATTGATCGCTTGATCGGTACCCTTTCGGAACACGAATTACCCGCAACAACCTGTATATGTATTACGAACACTACGCTATTCAGTAATATGATGATCTTATAATCATTATTTGTGTTTATCTATTCTATTATTACTTACTTAAATATATTATATATAGTTTTATCTGAATTATAATATGCTCAGTTTTGGCGTTTCGAAATACATCAAACTAGCTTCGAAATATTGTATTCCCGCCTCGAATCTTCGCAGGTTGCTGGGATTTGTCTCGTTGGTTCTTTTATTTTATTTCACACCATTCCACAACGTTTGCCCTTTCCTTTTGTCAAACATAAGTTTGCATTGTAAGAGCTGTCGTTGTTATGCCACCTCGGCGAGACACCGCCCGATATTCCTTCAAAATCTTGTTTGTGAACTTTATTTTTACGTGGGGAAAACACTTTTATATAGTTCAGTGGAAAAACGAGAAGAATATATACAAGGTTTCATTCTTTCCTCATGACATGATTTTCCTATTACAAATGTTGCATGGAAATCTTACAAATTGAAATCATGCAAAACCCCTTTGTAGTGTATTAGATAAGAACTAACTCATGAGTTATCTATTATTATTTTTTTTAGATTCCATAACAAATAAAGCTGTTATTGCATTAAAAATCTACTTCATAATGAAAAATATGTCATATAATGCAAAAAGAAACAGCAGAATTTCCAATTTACAATGGACTGAGATGTTTTCTCGAATACAAATTCTCAAACACAATCGCACAAGATCGCGTGTTACATCAACAGTACAAAAAATCTCAGCAAGCACAATTCCCGCTCCTGTCTCAAGATGGCAATTAACGAGTTCAATTAACAATTTCTGTGTTGAGGTATTTTCACGGTTGTTCCCTGAATAAAGACGAGACTCCTCAGAAGCACTCGGTCCTGCGGAGATTCCGCATGAATGCTGGTAGGGAGAAAGATGACTGGTTAATTGGCCCGTACGCAACGCACGTACCGCCGCTGACATGTCACAAGACGTCTGCCACCGGCAGCGGCGATCCCTCAACGAATTCCGATAGGGAAAAGCGAAAAAGACACGAGCCGAGCATGCAGCGGTAAAAAGTTGCGCAGCCGGAGCATCTCCGCGGGAGGCTGCGCCCGCGCCGCCGCCCGCCTGCGCCACCGCGACTAATGCCCACGCAACTGAATCGCGCGATTAAAACGTTCACTGCCCACTATGCAATACATCTCATAGCTTTTATCAATCTTGCAAACGAACGTCATTCATGAGCAGTTCTTTATAAGGCTTATCGATCTTATGATCTCTAAGTCGATCCGTCATACGCTTGTATATCATGTTTAATCAACCGCTTATCTGATTCAGCGAGCATTAGCAGTTTACGCAAGTACTTAATTACTGGTTTTTGCGATCGATTTTATTTTGCATGAAGCGGTGGGTAGGTATACATAACCGGTGAAATGTTTTAGTTCCCAGTATTGTATCGTCGGGTTTAAAGAATGATCGGCGAAGGGTCGACGGCATGTGCAAAAACAAAACCGTCTGGTCTCCGGGCCTGCGCACGCGTCGCCTTCATCGAACACATTGGCAAAAGTCTCCGAGTGCGCGCGTAATAACGCCATATCATCACTACGTGTCGTCCAAACGCCATCGTACGTGCCGAACCTATTGTACTACAAACCGAATAAACATGAGATATAAAACGGTAGCTCTCCGAATTTCGTATAATTTGTCAATCATGTATCTGCGTAACGTCGTCGTGTTGGTCGAATAAGGTAAATGCCCCAGTAACAGAGTGGTGGTGGCGTGGCATAGCAATGTGTTACTGTAGGTACAGCGTCTCCAGACGTCCGCATCATACGAATGATGCGATATAACGGATCGACCCGATTATTTCTGTCCATTTCACGACTGTTTAATAGCAATGTTAAACTCGGCGAAAGCAAACATACACGCCCTGTTTATCGAATATTTTACGATGTTCACGGATTCATTTTAAAATGCTAAGCCTCGTGGAAGCGGCTGAAAGATCGTTCCATTCCACCCGATGCTAGTTTTACTATTTCTGATATTTATATTACAGTTACTCATTTACCATTCTGATTTACCTGCGAGTATGTTTATTCAGATTCGTATATTTATGATACTCTAATAGTGTATCAAATAAGATTTACCGTTTGTGAATAACTTGGCGTTGAAATATCTGGGTCTGCCTGTTCTTTCTTACCTATGTACTGGCCACATAATAACAACTCCACGTGTGAGATTATTCATTAGCTAACTTTCTGGGAATCTATGACTATTATGAACACGAATAGTCTTAAGAAATCCAGAAGCTTGATTGTTTGAGCGTGTAACAATAAACAACAACTTTCAAACAACACATTTCATATGATGATGAATAAAGTTTCTTTAGTCTCAATGCTTCAATAGATATTGAAATACTATCGAATGGATAAATTTCAGAGACGGCTACTGGATAAGTGACGTCTTTATAAATAAAATATAATGTCTATAATTAATTATAGCTTCCATATATGGTGGAGAATCTAAAGCGACAAACCATTATCATTACATGCAAGCTTCTAACTTTGTTCATAGTTTTCATATCGTAATTTCTGGCTCACATATGAGTAATTTTTTATCACATAACCAACGGGAATGCTCGTAATAATGCCCTCCTAATGTAATTTCTGTGTTGACGCAACGCGCTTCCGTGCAGGTGTTGAGTAGATTGTATCTACCTAATACCGTCCATATTTTGACACTTTTTGTTTTTACCTTTAATGTAAGAATAATTAAAATTTTGTGAACATAATTATCCCCAGCATAATGTTAAATAATAAATAAATAATTATCGTAAAAAAATTGCAGACATTGCCATCTGACCCTAAACTAAGCAGAGCTTGTGTGATGGAAGTCAGTTTACTGATAGAATACATAATTATTTTTTTAAAACATACAGAACACCCAGACACAGAACAAATAATTGTGTATACCATAAAATATTTGTCCTGGGCGGGAATCGAACCCACGCCCTACAGCTTTCAAGGCAGATAAACTACAAATGAGCCAACAGGGCTGTCAATTGTCACGATAAATGGTCTTATAGGAAAAAGCCTCAATCAACATCTTAAGAGGCTCTCGGTAGGCGGTTAGGTCAAAGGTCAGATTCAAACGCATTTTTAGGAGGTTCTTCAGGCTCTCCCATCTACAGTTAAAATATATAAATATACATGAATTATGATTAGTCACATATTTATAACGTTGCGTGCTGAGTTATACTCGGATACGTACTTAACAATTTAATAGTAAAACAGAATATTTTTGTAATAGGTACCTACATATTTTAATGTAGTTTTTTTTTCCACTTAAAACTATATTATAAAACAGCTGACATAAGGATAAAATAAAAATAATATGGAATCATAGATAGGAGGCAGTCAGAGGGTGTTAAAACTGTACCTGCCATTTGTAAAATTAGCATAAGGTTACGGATATCGTTAGTGTGTAAATAATTAATTTGTTTTATTTTTTATCTTATCTTGGCAGTGAATATGAAATTAAGCTAAGCATATGGCCGTAAAATTACGGTTATTGCACCAACACTCATAAAAACCGCCCTTTCTACGAAAATAAAAAGCAGGTGTAGTGCAAAAAAAATATTTTAGAAAGCTTTGTACGAGATCGATACAATTCAAAATTGTTTCGTAGCGATGATAGCTTAGTGGTTAGCGCGGTCGGTTCACACGCCGATGGGCTTGGGTTCAAGTTCCAACAATGAGCTGGAGCTGCCAGTGAAGTAAAACATCATGAGGAAACCATAGCATGGTGGTAAGGTATTTCCTAGTACCTGGCTGGCTATCAAGTTGAAAATTTGCCGCTAAGCAGTGTACGATTCCAGGGTGTGTTTACCATCCTCGATCCACTGTTATTTAACATTAGGTGACCTGTGGTCAAACACCATTTTTTTTGTGTGAAAGTAATGAGGCGTACGAAAAGCTCCCCTGATGGTCTGGATCTGAAAAGATACCACATGTCCATGACCATGACCAGCGAAACACAGAACTTTAAGTAGCAAAACAAAGTCAAGGCATCGCCGCTTTGAAACTCGTTACTACTTTGACCTAGCATAGGTATTAACCGTAAAAAAAAATATGGATTTGAAAGACTGAGTCATAGTGAAAAATAAGTTATAGCTAACAATTGCATTAGGCATAATAGTACGGTCGTCCATCCTCAATTCAACCAATTGTAATGTAAATTTGTACCGACAGTCATCCCGCCATTTATTCACCGCATTTATAATATTCAGTAATTATCGTCGGGCTTTGATTATGGGACGATTTGATTAAATTTTATGAATAATTTAGTTTGCATTTGTTCCGGAAATTCTAACAATGGCTTGTCATCCGTTTTATAAACGACCTGCTTTTATTAGATCTCACTGTTATTATAAAAAAAATATGCAAATCAATAGTGGGACAGGATGTTCGTTTTATTTTGTAATAACGTTGTATTTGCATGTAAATTTTATTGTGATGGTTTCCGTGAATGATATTATTTAAATGAATGACATACCTACCTAGTCGATGTTAAACAAATGAATTATTTTTGACATTCTAATAATAGGTAGGTACATATCTACACAAATGTACCAGTTAGCACTTATACATGTATCTATATTATTGGCAGAGCTGGTTTCATAAAGAAAAGTTTAAGAAAATATGCAATTTAAATATTATATTGGTAACAAAAAAAGATACAAGTCATATAATACATATATTTCCAAAATCAAAACAACAACGTCAAAATACATGACACATGTCAATATAATGATGTGTCAAACTAAGAAAATGTCAATAAGTGTTTATAATTATGATTACCTTTATAATAAAAAACTTACTATACCTACATCGAATGTATCTAAAGGTAACAATATCAGTGGCAAAGCATATCTAACGTAGGATTAATAAGCAGAAATAGGTACTTATCAATGGACTGATCTCTGTCACAGAACATATCCATTTGGAAAAGTAAATTAAAGTAGATCATAACGTACGTAAAAAAAAATTAAGAGTACTCCATAGACACTATTAAGTTTAAACAAAACTCTAAAATTAAATATGGAAAGTTCCGCTACCAGCTCATAGATGGCGCTAAAAGTCCATCTCCATTGCCATCTTAAATTGAAAATCGTTTCAGAGATTTTTAATAAATTTAAATATACTATAGGTTAATTTGAGGTTATAAACAGGTTGAAGACAACGGTAGAAGCGTTTTTTTTTTAAATGTATGTATAATATGAATTGAAAAGTTTAAAGAAAGCTTTGAACAACGAGTTGTGGCAATGGTTTACGTTTGACGTCTAATGTAGCAGTAAATATGAAGCTTAGTGGTCATAATCGGCTTGAAATGCATCGGTTGCAGTTGCAAGGCGGGGGGCACGCGTGCAACTGCACGCCCCTAACCCGCCTTACGCCCCTCGCCCCGGCCCGCGCCACCTCCTCACGGATGTCTCGCTTATGACCCAAGCCGCTAGCAGACCAGCAGAAAATAGCTAAAGGAAACAAGTAGAGGGACTAAATGTTACAATTACCCCAACACTATTCTTATACACAGCTCCTATAACAACAATTGTGAAATGAATAAGTAAAATGAATCGAAATATATCAATAGAAGAAATAAACAAATGATAGGCAATGTAGATAAAGCTTCTCAAAATGTGTTTGTTTTTTTTTTTATGAAATCGATCTTTTTTCTTATCTACTAAGATAAATAAAATTAAACGCTAAGACTTGCCTCCATATAAAAAAAAAAAACTTTTCAAATACAAAAAGTACCTCCCTGTTAACGATAATACGTTTACAAATTTTCTTTCGTAACATAAATATATTTAGTTCTGGTCCGCCCGCGACTCCGTCCTTGATTCCGTGAAAGAGACAGCCTTACTTGTTTTGATGTAAGGTGTCCACTTTATGCAAAGTCCTTCGCACTTGGACCGCGTTAGTCGATGCTCATGTTTAATGTAGGTACATCTAGGTATTCGTTCTGTTTAGTGTCATGCCTTTCACATTCATACGAAAAATAAAATACAGGTAGATAGGTACTTAATGAAAGTTTATTAATAGACTCACTTACAAAGAACGTTTAAAAATCAATTGTAGAAAGAGTACACGTATTATTATACAATTAGCTTCCAGCCACTGCGAACTATTTTACGCATATTTTATCGCCTCTCATCAATTCTCAGGACTTGAACTCTGAGACTGAAGACTTGACTTGACACCCGCGTGGTGATGGATGATGATGATGAAAAGTAAAAGTAGTAAGTAGTAATCCGATAGGTTTAAAATTGACAAAGTTTCATACAAACTTTCATCCCCTATTTTATCCCCTTGGGGGTAGAATTAATCAAAATCCTTTCTTAGTGGATGCCTACGTCATAACATGCTAAATTTCAGCCCGATCCGTCCAGTGGTTTGGGCTGTGCGTTGATAGATCACTATATCAGTCAGTCAGTCAGTCACCTTTGAGTTATATATATTTAGATAGATAGAAGATATGAACTATGGGCTCACTGTGATCCAGTGTATCATTGTGAGAAGGAAAAGTCCACCACGCAGGCCAAGCGCGTGTTGGTAGACTTTACATATTTTATAGAACTTTTTCTTAAAACTCCGACATGTGTAGGTTTCCTCACGATGTTTTCCTTCACCGTTAAATGTTATAGGCAATATGCACATAACCTAGAAAAGACAGAGGTGCGTGCTATGGGATTTGAACCCAGTACCTCCAGGTTGGAAGTCAGACGGTCTCCCAACTAAGCTACTGAAACTTACTGGGTCTTACTAGAAAAATATATTTGAATTTGGTAAAAAAATTGTAGATTAATTTACTTTGTAATGATACAGTGGGGTTTATTAGAAAACTAGCGACCTGCCCCGGCTTCGCACGGGTGCATTGTAGATACTAATGTGGTGCATATGCATGTTTTATACACATAAACTTTCCTCTTGAATCACTCTGTTTATTGATGGACACCGCATTAATAGTTTAAAAGATCAGAGTGTACAGACAGCGGGAAGCGATTTTGCTTTATACTATGTAGGTATGTCTTATAATTTAAGCTATAACAACATGTGTTAAACAACAGGATTATGCTTACTTAATTGAGCCCGTTTTATTAATGTTTTTTTTTTGTGTTGGATGTTCTTTTGTGCAACAAATTAAAAAAAAACATGCTATTTCATTATTTCTAAAAAAATATTACGCGCGTGATGTTCGACAATGTTTAAATAGACAGATCCGGCGACCCATCACGTATAGCTTTTTCTTACTAACGGTAACCACGGTTTAGATTTATGTATTTCTCTTTAAAATAACTGGATAACTTCGTGATGCCTGACAAAAACTGTGCTCTAATTTTTCACGAACACCCTCTATAATTGATTTTATTGGTTTTTATGACATTTTTGATCTCGATTATCTTAGTGATAGAGATCCAGTGCTTAAGTGTTCAAGTACTAAGTTAGAAACAAATCACATTTCAGCTCATCTCACTTATAAAATTATAATGTAAAATTTCCATGTGCGTACTTGTCTGTTACTTCTCAACGTTGTTACGATTTGTTACATGTTTACGTTGTAAAGGCTTTACAGATTTTAATGAAATCTAGAATACTGATAGCTTTTAGGTATCCCGGATTACAATCCCACGAATTAAATGAAATCGCAGAACATAGCTTTTGTTACAAATTAAAAAGTTTGTAAACATAGTATATAGCTTATATCCTGGATTAATACAAAGTTTAGTTTTATTTGTTTCTAGACTGCTCATCTGATAGTATCTCTACTTTAAGAGCTGTAGGGCATGGGTTCGATTCCTATTCCAGAAAATCATTTGTGTGACAAATATAGATGTTTGTTATGTTTGGGTGTTACGTTTGAATTATTAAATTGGATGTTCTCAGAGAAAAAAAAAAGTATTCTATTAGTTATCTGGTTCTCATAATAGGTACAAAGCTTTGCTCACTTTGGGGATAGATGGCGCTGTGTGAAATGTCCGACGATATTTATTTACATTTATTAATAACTGAAAACGCGAGTGTATCTGCATATATAAAAATCGGTCGATAACAGTATAAAATCGTAATTGAAATATGGGCCAATAAAATTACATTCATTAAATAGAATCTTAGTTTTGAAAAAAATTTAAGTAGTGGCATCTATTGCAGTACCTATCTACTGAAATAAATGCCATGTATGTACCTACGTGTCACCTTAAATTCCCTGTAACTCGAATCCCTCATTGAGATGGACATGAAGAAATAAAACAATATCGAATGCTTCAGAATTGCCGGGCTGAAAGATCGCGAATTCTGGGAGGACAAATATTCCCACGTCTTTAAATTATATGAATCCGACCATAAAATTTAGTAAAACTCTAAAATGGTCGCGAACCTCACAAACGAATTCAAAAGAAAACGCAAATGTATTCGAGTATGTAGAAATGACAATGTAAACTCATGTTTTTGATGCATTAATTACCCATTTAAATGACGCGGTATTGCATTGTCTGATAGCCACGCGCTCAGCTCTGTCACGTCCGAATTGCAATACAGGATCGTTTGCAGTAAGTTATCTATAGTTTTTGGAAAAATGTCGATAGTTGAGAATGCGATAGATGACTTCCTCGTCGTACCTGAATGACAAACGTGGCAACGTGACGCGATGCAGATAGACTCTACCTACTCTCATTATATTTATTTTTATAGTTGTCAAACTGGGTGATTGACCATAACTCAAAAAATAAAATTGGAGAAAAATAACTAATAATTATATATGAAGAATTGAAGATGTATGTAGAATATGAAGTGGTTACATTGAGGCACAAATTAGATTATGCGTTTTTTTGTAGCTTAGGAGAACACTAAGTAAAAATAAGGTCTAATATGCTAAAAAATACTCACCCTTCTCATGCAAAGAGATGTATCAATTTTGCTATAGGGCTGTTGTTACCCTGATTTCTTTGCAGGTACGAATGATGTTTGTAGACAAAAATTTTGAACAATAGGTATACGTGTACTTATATATCTACTGTTAGGAAATTCGTCTTAAGTTTATGGACAAGTTCAAATAATGTTTATATCATTAAAACAATGGAACTGGGTGGAGATTTAACAACAAAACAATTTGAATATCGAAAAACTGTCTATCACTACTTTAACGATTGTGATACACTAGTTTTTTTTTAAAAATTATCTAATAAATATAAAACGCTCGCTTGATGGTCAGAGATAACCGTTGCAGCAGTACCCAGAACTTGAGTAAGGAAACAAAGTCCAGGGCATAGCTGTTTTGGGGCTCCTTACTTTGAGATATTCAATGGTTAGTCTCAATAGCCCTGTAATTTCGTTAGCTGCAGATCCACTATGTAGAATACGATAAGGTCTAAACTAATTTTTTTTTAGCTGTAGTTGCTTTAAGTCACTACATTTTTAAAGATAAGTAACTGGCATAGTGAACCCTAACTGCGTTGAAATCCTGGAACGACCTTCTACAAAACCTGTTGAGTGCAAAAAATTGCTTAATTGATTTCGTTAGTTTTGTAGCCATACTAATTTGCTGATAAATATTAAACAACTGGCGTTTTTGAGCCTTTGTTGCAGATGGCTTTGCATTGTCAAATTTTATGGTTCCGGTTTAACCACATAAAGCTCAATAAAAAACATATTATACGTAGGTAACTGCCTAATTTTTATAGAAACATTTGTATATAGTGAACTCTAGTTAGTTGGATATAATAGAACAAAAGAGGATGTTTCTTTTTTTTTGCAATTTGAAAAGCTGTTTGTAGGGTTAACATTAAAGAAGGTCTTGCAATATAAATACCTACAGTGGACAAATGAATAATCCATGAAATTAAAATTGCCTCATAGGACAATGTAGTATCAATGCAGGTACAAAACCAAAGCATTTGCGATGTGGCAGTAGCGAGCATTCCGTTACAGTACATGATTAATTTAATAAACGAGTAAATCCGGTGTAGAAATTAGTTTTTACTGTAGTGCAGCCGCGAGCGGCGTGCGCGGCGGGTGGCGCAAAGAGATGGCGCATCCATGTTTCATAATTAGCTTCACTGTTATGAATTTTATAAATGTTTCATGCGACTACATGTCACTGCACGGGTAGCCGACAATTAATTAACTCCTGCACAACTCTTACATTAATTAGCCGGAGACTTGTCATGTACGAAACATACGCAGCGCGTCCATCCAGAAAATTTATTAATATGACGTTACATTTCAATAATTCAAGTCAAATATGTTAAATTAGACCACCCTCGAGATGTTTTATTTCCAATAATTTGCGTGGCTGTTATCTAATTAATGCTTATGATTATTTTATACCGACGTCTAGGCGGTTTGATGAAGGTATAAATTGGTCAGTCCAGGGAATTCATTATTGTTCAGTTATTATCTCGATTATTGCTTTAATGATGCTTAATTTGAGTTTGGAGTCTAGTGATTGAAAATTATCTTTTATTTGAATAAACTATATTGTGATTTCTGAGTGTTTATGATCTAAGTCTTGTTAATGGCTCGCTACCGCCTCGTAAACGTATAGCGGTGAGTCCAAGTGAAACCCGGACTGGTCTAGACATCTAATTAATTACCTACCCACTCAGATTCATGGATTGGACAGGTTTTTTTACACCTTCATTAAGCATCTGATGAAAATGGATTCAGATTCAATTTACAGCCTCTATATTCATTTGATCGGGTATCTATCTATGAATGGATTATTTTATCAAACATCCAATTAGTGAGTTCAACTTACGGCCTGTTCTTCTCCAGTTATAAGGTGTTTACAGTTGGTTTACTTAAATAGGCTCTAATACTATTTATTTTTATGACGTTTTTAAATAAGGTTTACCAGCCATACAGTTTGGTATGTAATAAGCTGGATAAATACATTCTATATGTATTATAAGTATATATGTAATTACAAATAAAAAGTATTCTATCAGTTATATGGTTCTCATAGTACCTACAAGCATTGCTTAGTTTGGGGTTAGATGGCGCTGTGTGAAAATGTTCTAAGACATTTATAATTATTATAATAATAATAATTATCTATTACTACGTACGTTTATTATACGTATCTACTTATAATAAATATATTATAAGTAGATACGTACTAATACAAATGTTTAATTAATATAACATTACTACTTCAAAGAAATCATATATAAACCATCTCTTGGCATAAACCTGGAGACAGATAAACAACGAAATATTTATTTTATGCTCATTATATTGCGGACCAATAAATGGCAGACATTAATAAATAATCAAAGTGGAATATTTCATTAAGACAGTAGAGACCCACTAAGTTTTACAGCTTATTTTTTAAGTTTTATGACTTAATTGCCATCGCAAACTATACCGTGATCTGCTTTTATGGTGCATCCATGAAAGGGCCAAGCCAGAGATTTGATACTCATATTTTTTATTAGCGTTATAATTTCATGGGTTTAATGATTTGAGAATACGAATTTTATTTTGCTCTTTGAGGATCTACTTATACAGGGTAGTCTTAGAGGTACCAAACTGAGAGAAAATTATTATACTTGGACATATCTTTAAGTAATGAGCGCCAAAGCAACAATACCCTGGACTTTGTTTTGGTATTCAAAGTTCTGGGTACTTACTGCTGCAACTATCATGGACAGGTGTGTTATCTGTTACAACCAGGAGAGCGTTTCGTTTGTTTCATTCATCATCATGTCAGCCGTAGGACGTCCACTGCTGGACATAGGCCTCCCCCATTGACTTCCATAAAGACAGATTGGAAGCGGCTCGCATCCAGCGCGTTCCTGCGGTCACGTCTGTCCACCTTGTGGGTGGACTTCCTACGCTGCGCTTGCCGGTCCGTGGTCTGCACTCCAGAACTTTCATTTATTGTTCATTATTGCTTGTTTCATTATATTTACATAAACAAAAAATAAAACATTATAAAAAAACAACTTTGATCACAATTGAAATCGTGACAAAAATTTACTGTTTTATAGAAAAAGTACGTTGACCCTGAATCAAATATATAAAATAACTTTTATAAGTACTTTTACAATATTATAAAGTAAAAATTTTAGATTAGGAAAAAAATATACCTATATGGTATTGTAAAAGTAACTTGTCATTAAACTGTGTAGATTGACGTAATTCCGACAAATTTTCATTTAAAATGATACGAACGTTTCACGTGCGTGGCGCCTAACGGCTCGTACTGCTATACAAGACAAGGCCGCACGCGCGTCGTACCCTGCTTTAACTCCTTGTAAAAGGTCACCGGATACAACCGAAACTATAGTCGGTAGTATCCGACCGAATCAAACGTGAGGAATTCCGTATAAATAAAACCATAAAGAATCATGTTACAAATATACGTCGTGCAAAAAGGACTACACATAAAATCGTAAGCCAAAGGCAAACTTGTAATTCTATATTATTTCTGAAGCCTCAACTTAGAATTGATGTTTCTACGTTATTTCTAATCAGTCAAATCTGCGAGGTCTATGAACATTCAATATTGTCGACGAGAGACGAGACAATAGGCCTGTACCTTGATAACGTGACCCCGTGGCGAGCGTCTGGTTCTATTCGCCCACCATTGGGGCTACCATTATATAACAGCTTTTCCTAGGATTATATGGGACAATTGCCTATTATTTACTTTTAAATTGTTCTACCTTTTTATGTAAAAGTATTGAAGCGAATGAAACGCGTTCCTTATGGTAATATAGATATCGCCTGTCTATGATCATTGCAGCGATACCCAAAACTTTGTGTAACACAATTATAAAACAATTTAAAAAAAACTTTCTTCATGACCTTTAGGCCAACTAAACGCACTACTCCAATGAAAAAGCCAGGTTTCACAGTAAACGAAAATATCATCGAAGTATACAATTTTTAGATTTTTGTTTTCTCATGAATTCCATTGTCCGAACAGGACTTGAAACCTTGAGACCACACGGGAAGCACCAGCTATCAAATAAAAATAGAATCATTAAAATCGATGCATCCAGTCGAAAGTTCTGAAGTAAAAATATTTAAAAAAAATACTGTCGAATTGAGAACTTCCTCCTTTTTTGAAGTCGGTTAAAAACAAAGTAAAGGGCCTCGTTTTTCTTGGCACTTATTAAGTTTTGAGACATTTAAACTGGAATACAGTAATAAGTTTCTGCTCCACATACACCGGGGTCCGTGACCTTTGTCAATTGAATACAATAATATAGTAATGCTTATACACTACTGCTTTGCAGAATATCCGGTGGAACCTACCTCGAAGACCTCTAGCTAAGAAGATCTATCACCAAATATGTATGAAGATGTATAAAACCAACCAAACTGTACGTATCACGATTCTCAGTGTTACACACTTTATTTAAATATATTATACACTTTATCTAAACATGAAACAGTTTTTTTAAATTGTCAATGGTAAATGTACCTATACTTATGCTAATACTAAGTTCAGCCCTGTGTCCTGGATCCATAGAAATTAATATACGCCCTACTCATTGGATCTTTCCCATGATCGGGAATGCCACCACTGCATAAAGGCATGCTTTAACTTCCAGGTAGAATATCGGAAGAAGTTGTAAAGAACTGATGAAGTTCGCAATCAAACTAGCTACAGTCTTACTGAATTAGGGTTAAGGATCTCTAAAAACAATTGAAGCGCCCGGTAAAGTTAGAATTCTACTTAGCAATTAAAAAGTGGAAAAGCTATTCCGTCGTCAGATAATAGAACTTCAAACAAAGTCATTAGGGTTCAAAATAGCGTTATAACGAAGCTGTTTGTTCGAAAGATATATTTGTTTTGTAAGTAAGAAAGGCTTCCACCTATTCACTGAAAATAAAATGAGAGAAAAAAAAAGGCGGATGTTTTAAAGAAAATTAAAAACAAGGAAGTTTTGCCGATCGCGCCTGGTACCTAATCTACTCCGTGTAAAGAAGAAATTAAAACAACTTTCTTGGATATTTATTACGCTACTTTTATTACCTTCTTGCCTTTGTTTAACGGAGGCGAATTTAAAAATAAGAAACGCTCAACATTAATGAATTTACGCAAATAGGATGGCGTTAAGACTTTAAGATATGGACCTACTCGGAGTAGAAAGATGGAATAAAGTGCTTTATGGTGAATGCATCATTGTGTTGAGATAAAATCTATACAGCCACTTAATAAAAAAAAAATACTTAAGTCTAAAGTTATAATACTTCTGCGGAGCTTAGATTGCGTGAAAAGATTTTCGCCAAAATCTTTTCTAGTGAATCTATCTGATCAATTTTGATTTCACCAGAAATTCAATAGGCTCAATATGACTGTCAACAGTTTTCTTAGCGTAGTCATCATTGTGGTCTTTATTGGGCAATTCTTCTTGAATCACTTGAGTCAAAAGTCAAAGATTTCATAAAATTAGAAACGTCATGTTATAAATATGAATAGCTCGATTTAATTGATAACACCAATGTTACAAGTCAAATACCGTAATATCATTTCAAATATTGTATAACATTAAAAAAGTTTTAAAAGATTGATTACACGTCAACGAATAATAAAACAAAATGTCAAACAAACAAATTGTCCAATGAGTAGGGTGTCATCAAAGTAAACATAAATAAACATGTCAATATAAAAATAAAAATAAAACATGACAAGAAAACATTGTCTTTCTGATACCTCGTAAGAGGTTCCACTGTATATCTATATCTTTAAACGAGCAATTATTGTATATATATATATATATATTCTGAATCTCGGAAATGGCTCTAACGATTTTCATGAAATTTTGTATCCAGGGGGTTTTGGGGGCGAAAAATCGATCTAGCTAGGTTTCATTTTCAGAAAACGTCGTTTTATCCGTGTTTTTAGCCGAGCAATACTCGGTCAACCAGGTACTGTTATTTATACTCGTAGTAATGGGTCATTTTTTGTACTGTTCATAACTTCGTTAGACATAATTATTTTTAGTATTGATTTAGTGAGGAAAATCTCAAAGAATTGAATACTTTACCTTATACAAACATAACCTTATTGACCTTGCGTATCCGCCATATTTTTTCTCAGCTAATTGTAGCCTTATCGTCCACAAATTTAGACTTGTGATTGACTGCAGTAATAAACATGATACAAACGTTATTATAATTATTTATTATTATAATTAGGTACATACAGCGCGTTAAATAGATCCTAACCTAATAAAACACCAGCATTTTGGTCACACGTCATGTAATTTGATAACAATTAGGAACGGCAAAAAAAAAAACAAAATATGCTAAAAGAGTAATTATATTATTAAGTAGGGGTTTCAAACAGTGTTTCTTAAACATTTACCAGAACAAATAAATAAAATATATGTCTAAGGTACCATGTTGCATAGTTATTATCGTAAGTTAATTAAAAATTCAATTAGGTACCTACTAAACTTATCCAAAATTAAATAGTGTATAAATTATACTACCCAACAAAATAAGTTTCAAAACGCAAATAAAAATTGTATTAATTCGAAACGTCTGCGTGAATCCAAAGTTAATTAATTGTAATTACTACATCGGCTCATTATGTAGCTGAATTGCAAATGAAACCAGAATAATGTGCTTAAATTTACTTACCACAATTATATTCTGCATACAAAGTTTTGTTATCCATTACGCATCCAAGGCCAGAAAAGGAGAAGAACATGATGTCAATTGATAGATGGATTGACAGTTAGATGACAGAAGATCGTAAAAACGCCAAACCGAACATCTTGACGAAACAGCTGTTTCAAGAAATTAGACCCTTCTTTACTGAAAAAAACATGGAATAGCCCTAGATTTAGACGGCAGGGATTTGCTGTGCTCACTGGGTAATAAGCTAGAATGTCACAGAATGTATTTTTTTCTACAGTTATGACAATGCACTTTGTGGATTCGGCCAGTGTCAAACATTTCATATTAACAATAAGTCTTCGTCACAATCAAAATCACATAAAAACAGTCACAGTTAAATCTAATTCACCATATTTTATTACAAGTACCTACAAATACTTTACAATCATAAATACTCGAAAAAAAAACACCAGTTTTGGAAAATCATACAATGCAGTGACATGTTTTATAGTGGTCCGGCCAAATCTCCCTTTCCAGAGTAGCGAGAACGCGTTGTCGAATTTACCAGAAAATTTGATGTGATTTTGTGTTACAACTCGCGGCCTTGTAAGGTTTCGAAGTGTTTTACCCTTATGTTTTTTTCACTCACCAGTATAAATAATTTGGAGAGTACCTACCTACACCGTAATTAACGGCGTATTCCAGCAGTTCACTTAAGAGCCAGTTCCATTCCAGCATATGCTTATCATCTTCGACTATCCCTTCACATATGATCAGGTAAGCTCTGGTCAAACACTTAGCCTGTCAAACTAAGGAAAAACTAGTACGCAATTCATATGCATTAAAAAGTAAACGTCCACATATTAAAGGCGTGTTGACATCTGTTGGTAAATGTAATTAATTTATTTGTAAACGAGGATGGCCGTCAGACCATTTTTGGTGTTTATAAAGCTGATACAATTTATGCCTCCTTGTCGAGCCGTCGATTTTATGATTACAATCTAAAGATCGAAATGAAAGCTGTATAAGATCAATGAATACGCGGTTTGTTAATAAAATAGACATAAGACCGCCCACGGTGATTTTGACATAGCATTTTGTGTGTTTTGCCAGAAGACACAATGTCAAGAAGCACATATTTTAAAGTGTCTCATGGTAAACTACAGTTAACTAAAACTTAATCACAATTCAAGCCACGTAAAGTAAGTCACGGTCATGTTCAAGCTGTGCTGTGGTAAAATAATTGTAATTTAGCTGTGGTAACATAATTGTAATTTTACTACTCCTACGAAATATTAAAAAAAACATCTTCCACCACATCATATTAGGTACTTGCCACAGTCATGTTTGAAAAAAAAAAGAGAAATTTTGCATCTCAATTTTTTTTTTTTTTAGGTACTTAAACATGTCGTTTTGGATATTAAATATAAACGTTTAATAAATATATTCCACAACTTTTTAGTAAAACTAGATTGTACTGTTTTATCGGTGAGCAAGTTTAACTCGGACTTACCAGTTTATTATTAATTGCCTATAACGGTTTTTTTGTATGTTTGGCAGGCTATGCGTTTTGTTTACAACGCATTTGATCAGTGACTGTGTGTTCGAAGAATGTAAGTACACCTAGCCTGGAAAGTAATTAGCTCTCAAATGAGGCTGTCAGGACGCACAGATAGATTATACGTGTACATGTAGTCTTATAATATAATATAATGTAATATAATATAATGCACACAATCATAATAGAAAATCAACATCTTTAGATTTATTTAAAATAAGTAATTAATAAATTAAAAAAAGTTAAAAAGGCACAGAGCTCGGAGGCTGTGGAGTAAAAAAAAGATAGAAAACTATAACGGCTGGCGACAGTAAAATGTTAGCGTACTAATAAACTTACGCTAGAGTTTTAACGGAAACGCAGAAAATCATGTCAACGTTTTATAAAAATAATTGTATTTATTTTTATTAGAATTACGTGCGTAAGTGTGCGAAAGAGATATAATGTGGTGCAACATGACCTCATGTTGCTTCCAAAACTCCATCGAAGCTATAGTTGCCGCTACTTTATTTAAGGCATAACTGGATTTGACTGGCACGGACTGGACTTGACCAAGACTGGACTTTGACTGTGACTAAAGATGTTAGATTTAAATTGCAGAAACTGATGACGGGGCATTAAAGATAAAGAAGCTGAAGACTGCACACAAAATACAGAAACATTAAAACTGGCAGAATGCATAGAGTGCGATGACAAGAAGAAAGAGAAAAAAAAACTTACGCCATAACAGGGTTTAATCAAGGTTTTATCATAACGAGGCAGCCTCATAGCCTGTACTAGTAAAATTTTTAGCACGTTCTTTAAAATGCTATTAAACTTTCAAATTATTTAGCTACCATATTAGCATGTTAATTACGATTGATATCATGTCATAAACGGCTGGCGAGGCGTCGTCGGTTTACTGCTTGTTTCCTGCCATGTTTACTGTAAGTACCTACTAGATTTAGTCATAATATCACGAACAGTACAAAACCTGATACGTTTTCAAAACTTTTACTGGTTTGACACGATAGATCACATCTAGCTTAAATTAGGGGATCATCGGATAACCATAAAACATACAACATAATTTTTTTATGAGAATTGGCGTTGGTATATTTTCCAATAATTTTTCTAAATACTTCCTTAGATATTTTTACTAGTAAGAATCTACGATCGTTTAATAACAAATAAGCTTTTGTCTGGCGATAGATGACTTAACAATTTTGAGGTTAAGCTTGACGAGAGCTGGATATGCGGACGTGAGCTAACGTTTCATGTGTTTTTATGTAATTTTAATATTTTTATTTTATTATTTGTGGATTTGGTATGTAGCGCCTCAACAACAAGGTAGGTATTGATTAAATTACATCTATGATCGACGTAAATATTGTAAGAGAGTTACCTAAATGTTCAAATCGGTAAAACTGATTATTGATTTGTAACCACAGAAAATCCGTATAAACATTTCTAAAAAGTTTATCATAACTCGAAAAAGTAACGCGATTGCGGACCTTAATGCACCAACATACGATATCGAATAGATTTTTCATTTCTTCAAGTTAAGGTGAACTTGCTTGGAAATAAAAGCTCACGGTAACTTCTCTAGAGCGTTTAGCGCGTTGCTGTATTAAAGCTGTAATGTAACAAGATAGTTTAAAATTATCTTTATAATGCAACGAGATTTACAATCGAATATCTCAAAGCTATGAGCAATTTATCGTGTCAGATGATGTGTAAAACGCCTGTGTGTTACTTAAAGTTCTGGGTACCGCTGTAAAGGTTATGAGGTGCGTTGTGTCCAGAGAGCCCACATACCTATTACTTATTCTTGTGATATCAAATTTTAATCTATTGCTCGTCTTATATAAACGGTAGTGCTAAGAAAATGTATGGATAGTCGCAGATGTTCACTAGTGGCATCGCACGATCTATCAATATTCCACATGCATTTGTTCAACATCGATCACATCGCATCGCGTTATACGTAACTCCATAAGAAAGTTCCAAAATCACATCTTCAAAATTATACTTTTAAACCTTCTCTCCCCATCGACACTGATCGTATAGATTTATATCAGCAACGTTATTTCATTGAGGCACACATTTAAAACAGATTTTCGTTATGGGGCCGTGTCGACGTTTTTGATTATTTATCAAGCCGGGTAGTACCATAAAACTTAAGATGCCTTTAAAAATCAGATTATAAAACGAGTTCTTTGTTTCTATGGAAAAAATCGAGATGACGGTCCTTTGAAAAGCTTTAATGAGTATTGATTTAAATTATTTGGATTAAAAAATTTGGGAAATATTATAACTAGAGGATACCGCCTTGTGATAGAATGCGATGGGTGTAATATGGATGGGACCCTATTTTATTACTATGAATTTAAAGAAAATATTTAAGAATTTCATGGTAAACTAGAACCTTTATAATTGTGTCAGTAATAGTTTAATTCAGTATACTTAAATTTGAAGGTGTTTTTGGAATAACAACTTTTTCGGTACCAAATGAAAGGACACAAAGAGCACGGTCTCTAGGAACTTAAGATGTTGGTCTAAAATGTTATTAAAGGAAGTATACCAATTCTAGGTTTCCATCTTATATCTTAAACGTGATATGTGCATATTAAAAAAAAAAAACCAGACAAAAATTAAAGGTCGTATCAACAACATGACTATCTAATTTTTTTCTCATTCAAAGAATAATGAAGCAGACATTTTTATAACAAAGGTCCTTGGCCGTGCATCTTGATCTTAATGTTATCTCTAATAGGACAATAAATAAGGAGTAACGTGCGAGCTTCGGCGACACATACACGGCAGAGCTTATTAAAATAAAAAATAATGAATACGATCGCTGTTCCCAACACAACACTGTCTCCTATATTCATATTTTAATGGCAGACCTGACTCATTAAATTCTTACTCTTATATGGACATAAAATATTACGCCGACGACGTCGTCGCCCTTCATGTAGGCGTAAAAATGCAAAATATGTCCCAACACATCAATTTGCAGAAATTGTGAGATTTTCGCGAGCAGATCAAAACTGTTATTGCGGTAGTGGGTTTCGAAAGCTTAGAAAATAAACGTCGCGGTCGATAGCGGAGAATCGAAGGAAATTACAAAAGCAATATAAAGTTACGTTTTACGATAGGACAATCGGGCTTATGAATGAAATGTAAACAGCCGCAATGAAATGATATAAATGATAGTGGTCCCCGAGTCCGGGGCGCAGCGGGCGCAATCTTCTCGCGGCATCTCGAACCACCGCGCCGCGGACGGGACGAGCCCGCTTTATGATGTTCCACTCTTTTATTTAGATATTTTGTACGGATCCCCTCATTTTTATTCATCCAAAAACATTATTATGCATAAATAAGTACTCTTTTATTTTATTCCCATCGTTAGTTTAGTAAGTCGAGTTTCAGTTTGCTTCGTCACCTCGTGCGCTTGAGATGTGGCGACAATATTTAACAGATGTAGAGATAAGCTGCTTTTAAAGCGGGTTGATGTAACTCGATACTTCGTTAGGTAGTATATCTATTATATTTTATGTACTAGGATGTAATGAGAATATTTCTGATACTTTCTTGAAATTAATTTAAATTTTAGCATGTTACTTCTTGTTATGTTACTTTTCCTGCGTTGCAAATTATAGTACTCAATGCGTAACGTCTTTTGTTATAGTTTAATGTATAGCGTCTTTGCTTTTCTTTAATTCACGTTGCTCATACATACATACAATCAGGTCTTTTTTCCGTAGGGGTAAACAAAACTATATCTTTCCACTTGCTACGCTTCTGACAAACACACATATTTCGATTCTTCTTCTCTCTTTAGCGTTTTCATACATACTCATCATTTGCGTATACTTTGGACCTGGTATTTATTTAAAAGTCTTCAAATAGATTATGACATGCTCGCCTACGTAAATCCTTATGAGCTTGCCCACTTGCTTTTAAATCAGTTTCGTCAATCTTCAACATGTTCAAACAAATCTTAGCGTTTTTTTCTCTCTAGTTATTCTTATTTGTGTAAGTAATAAATGAATTAATGAATTTTCCTACTTTAATCACACAAATGTTATCTTTTGTTTACCCCTGGAATTTGGTAGTTTTCGTAGCACGGGGCATGCTGTTAAACATTTGTCATAGTGTTGCAAGGTGTCAGCCACGACGGCGAGGTCGACCATAACAATTAGTCGGCACGACGCGCACGGGCCGGCCCGCGGCCCGACGGCCAGTCAGGACGGTAGCGCTCCCCGCTGTGCCCCCCGTCGACACACGCACCGCTTCGCCTCTAAAAAGTAATATTTAAGATCTTAATAACCATTTAGAGTATTTATTTATATATGGAATTATTAACTTTATTCATATAAAATTAATGAGACGTAAGAAACGCACTCCTCTTAATGGTGGATCTTCATGGTCATTGCAGCGGTACGAAAAACTTAAAGTTTAACAAAGTCTAGACATCGTTGTTTTGGCGCTCACTATTTTGAGACATTCGATGGTTATTCTCAATTGTCCTATAATTTTGCTTTCTTCTGTACTCTTCAAATTGGAACATATTAAATTTAAACACTAATACTTACTGCTTGGCGTCATAATATCTTATATTGCGGTGGATTATTGTTATACTACAACCAAAGAAAAAATTGTAAAATATAATTGTTTTTGTGCACATAATTCCGAGTACCTACTACTTTGATGGATGTGACAACATGATTTGTGCATTCAATTTTAGTAAATGAATTTTGCTTTATACATATTTATTGGGTTCACAATTCTATAACACATAGACCGTAATCTAATTAATTACATAGTACCTAACAATCTATTAAACTAAATAGATAAATTAATTACACATCCATAGATGACCTACCTCTAAGATTGTAATGCACAATCTTAAGATGCTCAACTTACCTATTCAAGATTTTACACTGATATAATGACATGACCCCGAAATGATAAATGGTGGTCGTAAGGGGTCGTTAATGGTTGAAAAGTTCTGCATTACACGACACTCTAGGAGGGTTGCCAATAATTTGTCTAAGAAGTTTGTTGTTGTCTAAGAAGTAGATAAACCGGTGGGTTTGCATTATTTTAATATATTACTACTTTCGTCAAAATAAACGCTCTTACTATTAGAATAAACCTGAAAACGCTAAAATATTCAATGTTACATAGAAACATATCATAACGCTTTCAACACAACATACGGAAAGTTATTTTCTTTCAAAAATTCCATAGTAAAAGTTTTGACTTAATACAAAAATTATTTATAGTAGGTATTTATTGCATCTACGCGATAAAGTATTGATGATAATCATAATTATGCTTTATAATTACTTAATAAAAGTTTCACAATTACTTAGTAACCTTTAACCTAACCTAACATACATTGGGTTTCTAGAATATGTCTAACATCTAATCAAAGGAGTACCTATACGTAAAGGATGTTTAGGGTCCATCCTATCAGTCACTTTTGAATGTTAATTAACAGTTTATTTTCGTGCTTTTGATAGTGTAATTATTGACCATTGCTAATTGTAGCAGGAAGTTGATAGGTATCAGCCCTGCTGCTAGCACAACCAAGCCGCGGGCGCGCTCTTCGTGGCATCGGTTATTGAGCGCGATTTGGGCAAGCGCTCTCAATGCGACTGATTTACGAGAGGAACGTGTGCCCTTTGTCCTCGCTGACTAATGGACAGACGCTCACGGACATTTATGTAGATTGATTGTATGAATTTTATTCACAATGTTAATACACTAACAGATTTAGATGTCATTTAGAAATGGCGCTCTAAAGTTGTGCAATTTAGGCCGTGAATAATGGATGACGAATAGATGGTTTCTATAGGCTCGTGCCGAGGTGGGGCCGATTGTACCCCGCTCTACACACGACATGTTGGTCAATACGTTCTGAAATAGATATCGGCGGCAATAAATCAGGCACCATCCCAATGGCCATGATTCATTTAAACCTAAATAGCTAACTATATCAAAACAGACTCGTTTGATGCTACCGTATCGAATAGATAGAGTAGCCAAGTTCTCATAATTTTAACTTATCTTCGATCATTTTATCATGACAAGATGCATTTCTTTCAAAGTCGTTATTGTGTTTAAAGAAATTCCTCATTAAAAAAACTTATTAGTTGCAGAGCCGTTGAAAGTAAAAGGAACTGCGGCCACATTCCTGATAATACTCAGGATAATATCTATACCTAATAACTACGGGGGGTCAATAAAAAATACCTACACAAAACGTTTAGTAACGCCTCGAAGGAAAAGGACAATATAAAACGGACTTGCAAGTCATCTTATCGACACGGATCAAACGTTGTTAATCAAAAATTTTAATGACCATAGTTCGGAAAATAATAACTTCTCTGCAGCTACCGATACACTAACGGCGACTGAACGAAGTTGATACTTGACTGCTTTTTCAGACACTCGTAGGGGTTAAGCCTGTCATATACCGCCTAAAACAGCGGAACAAGCTTCACTGTTTGTTGACATGTTTGTGGTCGCAAGCCACGGCATTTTAACAAATTAAGCCGCTTTTTTGCCGCGTGTTTGAGCTGACCGTAATTTAGGCTGCACTTGTCTGGATCTGGCTTTACACCACTGTTTATTACTTGGATATAAGATCACGTACATCACATAATTACTAGTACCTGGTTGACCGAGCATTGCTCGGCTGAAAACATGGATAAAACGACGTTTTCTGAAAATGAAACCTAGCTAGATCGATTTTTCGCCCCCGAAACCCCCTGGATACAAAATTTAATGAAAATCGTTGGAGCCGTTTCCGAGATTCAGAATATATATACAAGAATTGCTCCTTTAAAGATATAGATTAAAATATTTAAAATGTACTAAAAATAAAATATCTGAGATATTAGATACGAAATCACTCGTTTCTCTTGCAGAATAGAATTTTAATGTTGAACAGGAAACACAATTTAGAACGTTAAGAATTCTCAGACATGCACATTTCTTGACGATCTTTTTCTTTACTGTCTGAAGCTATAGCCAAAGCGTATATAACTTAGAAAAGACATAGGTACGTGCTATAGGATTTGACTACAGGACCTCCAAATTGGCATACAAACGTCCTCCCCACTAGGCTGCTGTACCTTTGAAAATTTTGCTACCACATTAAAATTAGGTAAAACTGAGTATACTTTTTACTACATTGATTAGTTAATTTATCCCTGAAGACAAAATAAACTACACGAAAATGACATGAAAAACTATTAACTAAAACAACCTGTTGGATATCACACTAATATTATGAGAAGGTATGTTTGTATGTATGTATTTTACTTCTTCACGCTGAAATAACTCTAAGGGCTTAAATAAAATTTCGAGTACAGATAGATTATGCCCTAAATTAACTCATAAGTCCCATTTATATCGAAAACCACGGGAGCAACAAGTTTTTTAATGCAGTAAGGGCCTACGGTCATTACGGGTCAGTAAAATATTTATATATGTTTTTTTAGATATGTAAGTATCAAGTTTGTTTCGTAGCGCTTCCGGTACCGGTCACGCATCGTGGCGACGCGAGACATTTCGGCATTCAGTCATTGTGATGATGTTATTGACTGGTTCCGATCATCAAGCCATCTTTCGATACGTGCTTCTGTTTGACATCACTACTCAGCTCTAGTGGTATTCTGCTTTGTAATCAAGCTAACAATTTAGTACATACTCGTATTATCCCTACGTTCACACATACCCTCTTTTAGTTTGTATTTGTGTGTTTGTTTGTGTTTGCTTGTATATTTTTTTTTTAATGGCTGACAGGCTAGGTGTTTGATCACAGCTCACCTGATGTTAAGCGACGGTGTGGTCGAAGATGGTAAAGCACACCTAGCCTGGAATGGAACTGGCTCTCAAGTGAGGCTGCCGGAACACACCGTTGGTCTAACGGTTTGCTTGCTTGGTTTGTATATGTGTTTCTATTTTGCATGTTTAGATAAAATATACATAATTATATTTTAAATTAGAGTATGTAAATGTGTTAGTAATATGTGATGTATTATATTACACTAATGTGTTAAAAAAAAAAAAGAAAAAAATCATTGACTCTTGACCAAATGTATGAAGCAGTTGATTTTTTTATGGATTTAGAGTTATGTGCATAGCTAAAGTTGTTCATATGATAAGTCTCTCTTCTTCTTCTTAGTCGGACACTCTTGGCAGATTGGTCGTGGCTGTAGATGGACAGGGTTGCTGGTTCACAGGGCTGCTGATATGACAAGTACTCTAAATTTATAACCGTGCTTAGGGTTACGCGGAACGAGAGTACTAAGCCGAGAGGAAATCTATTTTACGCGTCATTATGTACAACCACAGAATACATAATAGTACATACAATGTTAATTATGGGACCAATTCCGAAACCTGTTTGAATTTTGAATCTTGAATTTGAATTTGTTTCTTACATTTCAATGATGGAATTTAGGAAGTTTTGGGACATTTTATATGGGACAGCTGATTTTGTTGACTTTCTTTCGGCTTAAATCTATGGTTCCAGTAAAATGGTATTAGTCATAGTCACCGTTCCTTCACGGATAGGAAATCACACAAAACATAAGAAAGTTTGTTTGTATGTATGGTCTTCATCATGCTTTAACGGCTCACGTACTTAGATATATAGGATGATAGTCTAGATTAGTTTAGATTAACATATTTAGCTACTTTTTATTCTGAAAAAACGAGGGTAGAACCATGCGGCGACACTAGTATTTACTATGTCCATCTAAGTATCTATCTCGGTCATATACCTACGATGATTGTGTGTGTCAAATTTATTCGAACTGCACAAAACACAGAAAATATGTTTGCAATGTTTAAACAGGTTTAGTACGCTGTTTCTTAATATATTATTCGAAAATATTAATAAATCTTACAAATCGCCGAGCTATAAATTTCGAAATCCGGGTGGGTGACCAATAAAACAAAACAAAATGAAATGAAAAGTGTCAGAAATACATATATTTTAATCATAGCCCACGCGGAATAATATATAGGTACTTATTAAAAATAATGAGAAAAAGAACAGCAATGGTAATTTAATCATGTGCTTATAACAAAAGGGATGTTAAGTTCGAAATCGAAAGATTCCAATGCGTCAGGTATGGCGATAAGTAATTGTTCGAATCGATATTAAATTTTTAAGTATCGATAGCTGAAGAACATTCTTCTGCATAACTACTGCATTAGTTGATAAACCAATTTGAATTCTAAGGCAAAAGGGATAAAGCAAATTATTCTTAGTGATTTTGAAAACGTTGGTACAGACGCTGGAAATGCACAGTAGCGCGCTGTAATCGATTAGGTACGGATTAATATCGACTTCGTTTCGATTATGTGTGGATAGCAGAAACTCGATAAGTTAATTTAAAACTGTATAACTTACATCGATAGTGCATATTTGACATGGTACAGTTCAGTCAGTCTCAGTCCCATCCCTACAGAGTCTTTAGTAGTAAACATCTCATTAAGAAACTGATAACTATGACTAGATTAAAATAATATTTATTTAATAACAATACTTTTTTAACACAAACATTTAACCTCTCTTTACCCGACTGACAAGAAAGGGTTATGTTTTTCGTGCGTATATTTACTACCTCGTATCTTCCAAACGACCTGGTTTACGACAATTAAGGTATCGTTAGATTCGTCTTAATAACCCAAGTGTCTTTGAGAGTGGTTTAAAAAAAATTAAGATGGTGGATTTTTGGCGTGAAATAGAAAAAAGTTAATTAAAAAAAAAAAAAAAACTAAACTATCAAGTAGGGTATCTATTTAAAGGCCACCAAAAAAGGATTATATATGTTTAAATTTAATTAGAAATAATATATTTGATAAAATGTTTTTTCTTTTAATTATAGCTATTTTAATCACAGTCGGGTTTTATCGGTCGCTATTTTTTAAACTCTTCATAATTAATGCTAAAGCATTTTCTACCAGACATCGCCGTAAAGTAACTCAATTGGTAAAAATTTATATTATATAAAACTAAAAAACGTAAGTATACTAAACTATAAATTATATCCAGTTATTCCTGGATATAAGTTACCTAGCCCTTATCCAAATTGAATTTTTTTCATAATTTAAGATCTAACCATCAAAAACGTGATGCTGATAGCTTCATTCTTCTTCAATAGTCAACCTGTTTTGAGAGAATATCATCACGCAGACTTTGTAGCCGTCCAAATACTATTTGAAAAAACAATGTCACGTACCCCACGAATTTATAGAGCAAGTCAATGGATCACTTCAGAAAAATTGTAAAAAGTTGCTCATCTAGGGTAAGACATCTTTAGTCGATCGTGAGACGGCTTTTTATTTTTGAAACTTATT
Source organism: Biston stratarius (assembly GCA_950106695.1). Classification (NCBI taxonomy): domain Eukaryota; kingdom Metazoa; phylum Arthropoda; class Insecta; order Lepidoptera; family Geometridae; genus Biston; species Biston stratarius. Next base: position 16,551,150 of record OX467115.1, on the reverse strand, counting down.
CATCCAATAAATGAATGTAAAATTAAGCACGCTCTTCGTTTACGACAGTTAGTGAAATTTGAGAATGATGACTAGCACGTTTCGTATTGTATTAAAATTAGATTTGTAGCCCATCATTAAGGTTATGGGTATGATCGAATGTGAATGTTTCCAATTATTTCAGTAAGTAGTTGATTTAGTTTTTTTTTCTTTATTTTTGGCATCGCTGTTTTTCTATTATCTGTTATTGTTAAGTACGATTTTCAAGTCTTATATTAAAATCATATAGAGTAAGTATTAGCCAAATCCAAGTTAATTTATACATACTAGAGGCGACTTTGCAAGAAGGTTATACGATGTTATAGAAACAACACAAATAGTTTTTTTTTTACTTTGAACTAGATCTCACCTGATGGAAAGCGACGATGTGGCCGAAGATGGAGCACGCTTGCCTAGAAAATAGGTACCTATTCACATTTTTCTTGTTATAGTTATGTTTCACGACCGTTTAAATAAAAGAATTAGCTAAATTGGTTCAGCCGTTCTTAAGTTATGCGCTTACCAATGAACATCATTTGATTTTTTATTTATATAGAAGATATATAGGAAGATAAATACTCGAATAGGCATGCCTTTTGGCATATAATAATGCAGCGATATGATTTTTCCGTGTTCCCGTCACAACTCTAGTTTTGGTTTTGACGGGAACGAAGGCGCGGCCGCTGGCCGCCGCGCTCGACTGCCGCTCGCATTGTGTTCTACAATAAATGGCAACAACAGGTGAATAACTAATTTCACTCATAAAATTAGCTCTCCATGGGTGGAGTGCAATATTTATCTGTCGACAGCATCCGCTGGTTATTATGTAGGTATGGAGTATCTCCGTGACGAATCCATTCTAATTCTATTGTGAACATGACTCAACGTTTTGTTACAGTAATGTTTGCATTGATATTGATAAAAAATGGAGCTACCTACAAAACAGTTATTCATTTTATTTCAAATGAAATAAAATATGCTGCGGTAGACGACACTCCAATTATATTCGAATAACTGTTAAAATATTCTGAAACATTTTATTTGAGTCGCTATTAAATATGCAAAACTGGGAATGAAATATTTGATGCGGTCGGTGCAATTATATAAATGGAATCATTCATGGAGTCAGGCGCTGGAAAAAGCCAGTAAATTCGACGATTCATTTGTTTATGCGACTGTTGTGGCTTGAACGCCATTTGATGCGACTCGATATTAAATATTTCTGACCATTTTTGGAGCGCGATAATTGGGTCTACGATAGATATGTGTCAGCCACTTTGCGAATTCATTCTACCCGATTCTACCCCACTATCCATTGCTCTGCTATTTTGTGAGGGACAAATACACCGCACAGCTTTACTTTTAAACAGGGTTATTATATAATCTTAGGGTGTATGAACCAACATTTTATGGTCTAAAATCTGAAATCACGAAAGAAATCACCTGTTCCATACATTTGGCCAAAGGTCAATTAACTTTTTCTATGGAACAGCTGATTTTTTCACGATATGAGAGTTTTATCCATGGTAAAATTAGTTTATGTTTTTTTTTAAATGTAATAGTAAAGAATCTGAGGAGAAGCTCTCCTGATAGTAAAAACGCCTGTCCATGACCATTGCAGCGATACATAGAGCTTTGAGTAGTAAAAAAGTCCAGGGCATCGCTGCTTTAACGTACATTATTTTGAGACTTTCGATGATTAGACTCAACAGCTCTGTAATTTCGCTAGCTGCAGTACCCTTCAAACCGGAACACAGTAATGTTTACATACTACTACTTGGCGGCAGAATATCTGGTACATATTGAATTGAAATGAAATACAAAAGACCAATCATTAGAATGATTGAGTCATAGTTTCATCACGCAGGTCTAGTGCTAGGTGGTGAATTCACATAAGCACGCCATTGAATTATGACCATTGGTAATTATAACTTCTTTATACCTGTCTAGTAGGTACTACTAAACAAATAGTATTGTATGTGATTTGGAAGATGGCTCTAACGATTTCTATGAAATTTACTATAAGTACGGGGGTTTTTGGGGGCGAAAAATCGATCTAACTTGGTCTCATCTCTGGTTTTCCGGGTTTTCGCTCACATCGTACACCAAGTTAAGCTCGGCCGCCCCATACTGATTCCTGATAAGAGATTGTCTAATCATGAAAATATAACATACACAAAAATAATATTAAGGTAAATCAATACGAGTATGAATTATATAATAATCAATGCTTAAAATGCTCTGTCAAATTCTGGCTGACATGAACGTTTTACTATTGATTAATTTTATACAATGATTATAAGTAAATTCATTACGAGATTTTAACTGATTCAGTGATGCTTATGAAATTAGCTACAAACGTATGCTAATATTTCTCCACTGCCGATGTCAGTTCCTCGTATGCAAAACGGGTGGCCCTGCGCCCCCACAAGTGTTCAAAGCGGGCGGAACGACTAGTCAACCCTTTGCCGCGCACTCGCTCGTGAAATCACTCAAATACTGAATATTTTAATCTGAACAGATAACGAGCTCGCAATTCTATTAGATGAAACATAGCTGTGTGAGGTTAAACACGAGAGGAGTTCGGACGGGACCCTTCTTGCAGCTCTTTCATGTGATGCAATCACTGCCATTCTATATCAGCGTTCGTAATATCGTGCGTACTTAAAATTACACATAGTTTTTAATAGGTAACTTGGTGGTTTATCTTCTTAGCAGGTCGTTTAGTTACTAGGTACCACCGTAGTACCAAAAATTCTGCCGCCAAACAGTAGTGTGTTAACATTACTGTATTTCGATTTGAAAAGTACTTACTGCAGCTAGCTGTTGTGTCTAACCATCGAAAGTCACAAAGTAATGGACCCCAAAGTAACAATATCCTGGACTTTGTTTTGTTGCACGCTGCAATGGTCATGGACATACGAATATCTCTTACCATCAGGAAAACGTCTCGTTTGTCTCATTACTTTTACATTTAAAACGAGATAGAAATAGTCCATAATCTAATTAAAAATGAGTTCAGCAAAATGCAATAAACGTATGTATGTCACATTTTTGTTTTATTTATGCGCATTACACACGTTTAATTACGTTACACATTCCGACAGTAAAAAAACAGAAATGTGTCAATATCACGCCAGTTTCCATGGCAAAATATTTATGCCAGTTTTGATGAGTAACATTGAATTCTTTACACTTTGTGCATTATTTACGTACCTACACAGTTATGTTAAATTATTTGAGTTTAAAACTATGAAAAAAATCTTACCTATCTCACGACAGTTTTTAACACAGATTCGTAACATTGAAAAGAGATTTCAACCCTAAGTCTGACTTCTCACTTCACTTTATTTTAAAAGCATGTATAAATATATCACGCCGAGCAATAAAGCTATCAAATATTTACTAATCTGAAGCGGTGAGACTCGCGTACCCCTTCTGTGCGAGGGGCTCATAAAATAAATTGAAATAGTCGCGCCTCCCCCCAAATTAAAATATTCAAATGGGACGCACGCGCAAGAAAATTGAAAATTGTCGTCTATCGTCCGCAAATGAAACCTATAACTCGTCACGTACAGCGTTGGCCATAAAAAGTGACACGTATTGTTGAGTTAATATCGAATTATAATTCGACGTGTCATTTTGATATAATCAATGTATGTACGTGATACAAATTTAGTTTTATGGACTGTTTGTTGTAAGTGCTAATCTATAAGGATATACTTTTTTATATTGTAAATACATAAGGTTAAAATAATTCCGTTTTATAATCGTAATTACTAATTTATTGATATTATGGTTTATTGGTTTACGAAAATCGAAACTAATTATTTATTATTATAAAAATGTGACATGTAACTTTTTGTTATTAAAAAAAAGTAGGTATAAGGTATACAATAAATATAAAATAAGATAAATGAGTGGTAGTTATCCTATACCACGACGTTTTAGTTTTTACTCTAATAAATAATTGTTTTCAAGTCTTTTACACGAAAAAATTGACAAATTGTGTTTAGCCTACGTCAATAAAGTAACTTTAAGATAAACAAAATATGTTTGATTATTACCGGGAATGAAACACACAGAAAACTATAAAATAGTTTTTTTGCTATGGAAGAATGTGATCAAATCGTGAAAGCTTATAAATTAAAACAATATACGTATAATAGGACGTTGGTACTTATGTATCTTATTCAAATATTGAAAATTTATGTAGTTTGATTAACAGTAATGTTATTTTTTTATTATTATTATTAAAAGACTGTTTTCCTACAGCTCACCTGATGTTAAGTGACGGTGTGGTCGAAGATGGTAAAGCATATTTAGCCTAGAATGGAACTGGCTTTCTAGTGAAGCTGCCTGAACACACCGTTAAGTGCTTGGCGGCAGATTTTCAACTTGAGGGTGGTAACTAGCCAGCCGAGTACTATAACATACTCTACCACCACGCTATGGTTTCCTCACGATATTTTACTTTATCGGCAGCTCAACCTCATTATTAAGGTTTGAACTCGCCCCCTTTGGCGTGTGAACCGACCGCGCTAACCAATCATCGCTACAAAATTAAAACATACCCATAGAATTTAGGCACATTTGTAATAATAAGACTCATTTCTTTATTTTGATTGGTATACTATATGACTTTTAAGTTAAAAGAATGACAAGCCTAAAAGGCTACTGAAAATAATGGTAACCTCAAGAGTTGCGGCCAAACCACTAAGTTCTTATTGTGCCCACAGATAGCAACAATGTGCATTTAATTCTGAACGACACTGTATACACCAAAGTACAGTAACACAAATTTCGATATGCCTTCAAATAATGTCATAAATGGCATGTCATTTTTATGACTGCAATTTGGTTTCGATACAAAATTAGTGTTTGTTTTATGCAAGACTGCATTTACCTAATAGATAGACTGTAATAAAAGATTTATGACGTAATTAAAATTTTATTGTATGCAAAGTTGAAGGAACGGTTATTAAGTTATAAATGTGGTTATAGCATAAAAAGGTTTTGAGTTATAAATTATGATATGACTCATTACTTCAAAGGGATATTCGAGCTGACAACTTTTTGTAAGATTCAATTGTTAAATTTGAAAATGTATAGCGTATTTTTTTTTAAATTTTAAATATTATTATGTGTGTTGTAATATATCGGTGTACAATAAAGTGATATTTAATCTCTTATTAAATAATGCTAAGTACAAGTCAACCATTTTTACTCAAATACAATAAAAACCTGAACGTCGGACAATTAAAGTAATTTATAGTATGACATGTGAGTGTAAAACAAACATAGGTAATTATGAGTAAAATATTATAACTGTTTTTTTTCGGCTGATGTGCCGGTGTTTGTCCACAACTCACCTGATGTTAAGTGACGCTGTGGTCGAAGATGGTAAAGTACACCTAGCCTGGAATAGAACTGGCTCTCAAGTGAAGCTGCCGGAACACACCGTTAGATGATTGACGGCAGATTTTTAACTTGCTAGCCTTGGTAGCTAGCCAGCCGAGTACTATAAAGTACTCTACCACCACGTTATGGTTTCCTCACGATGTTTTCCTTCACCGGCAGCATCTGAGACTGCGGTGGTAGGTACTTACCCAGACGACCCCCTGCTAAGGAGATCTACCACCTATATGTAATTGTTTTTCGATGATAGGTCAGTGGTTGGCGCAGTCGGTTCGTATGCAGAAGGGCATGGGTTCAAACCCCAATAATGAGCTTGAGCTGCCGGTGAAGGAAAAACATCGTGAGGAAACCATAGCGTGGTGGTAGGGTACTTTTTAGTACTCGGCTGGCTAGCTACCATCAAGTTAGAAATTTGCCGCCACGCATCTATCGGTGTGTTCCGGCAGCCTCACTTGAGAGCCAGTTCTATTCCAGGCTAGGTGTGCTTTACCATCTTCGACCACACAGTCACTTAACATCAGATGAGTTGTGGTCAAGCACATAGATTGTCAGCGATAAAAAAAACTGTTACCATCAGGAAAGCGGTTCGTCCGTCTTATAGGTACATACAAAATATATGACAATAAGTCACAGTTCGTGAGAGCGTCGAGCCCTTCGCAGTGGCTTCCGTCGTTTTGCGGCCGCGCTGATTTTGTGGTTTCATTTCGCGTAACCCGATAGAGATATGGTCTTGCACATCCTTGGTTACCTAGTAACTATTATTTAATCTGGGTCATAAACACTGCTAGTGTTGTGATGGGGTGTCGATTATAAATTAAACTAATCGATGCTTACAACGGTTTCGATACAATATACGGAAACCATTAATAATAATAATAATAATACATTTATTTCACCATAGGCATACACACATTAGCATAAAGCAGTCAGATTATTTAATTAAAGAATTCACAAAAACATATTACATTTAAATACTTGCTCATTAGTCAGTATATGAACCATACAGCAATGGTTCATGTACTGACAGTCAAACCTATTGGCAAACATATTTAGGATGCTGTTACGGCTGCCCCGGACCCTACGATACAGGGATGTGCACCGTTTTCGCATTGTTGAGTGAAAACAGTCGACTCGCGACTCAGCGAACATCCCAGAGGCGCTGCAGTGCCGGGGCAGCCCCATCAGCACCCTAAATGCATTATTGTACTGAACACGAAGGGCGCTGTACCGCTTCTGCGTATACGACACCCACAAGCCGCCCGTGTAGAAAGACGTACAGAATGCTCGGAAAAGAGTCACCTTGACGTTCTCCGAGCAACGAACAAACCTGCGGGCAATCATATTGGCCCTCACAGACAACGCCCTTCGCTCCCTCTCTATGTCTGCGTCATCCTTCAGGTCCGAGGTCACAAAGTGCCCGAGATATTTGAACTCTTGCACCCAGCTTAATACAGTTCCATTCAGCTTAATAGCCGGAACAGTATCAGGACACTTTCGGCCCCTGGCCTGAAAGACCATGCATTCACTCTTCCTAACATTATAAACCAGACCATGGCTAAGCACGTACCGTTCACAAATCTTCAGTAATGTAGACAAACCACACACGGAGGCGCTCAGCAGCACCATGTCGTCAGCATAACTAATGTTATTGACACAGATGCCGTCAATATGGCAGCCGACATGTGTGCTGCTAAGCTCCTCCAGCAGGGCATTCACGTACAGGTTGAAGAGCTTCGGAGAAGTTAACCCCCCCTGCCTCACCCCGCACTCCAACCTGTACGGATCCGACAGCGCACTTGACCACCGAACCACATTAACCTGGTTTAGATACCAGTATTTGAAAATTTGCACTACTTCTTCAGGCATAGATATGTCATTTAATTTTTGCCACAGGACGTCGTAACAAACCAAATCAAATGCTCTCGAGAGGTCAAGGAAACACGCATAAATAGGCGTGCTTCTGTCGGTGTAGTACTTGACAGTTTGCTTCAAAGATAAAATAGCTGACTCTGTCGATAGTCCCGATTTAAAACCAAACTGGTTGTCATGGATTTTCAAGTATTTATCAAGCTGAGTGTTAAGCAAACTATCAAGCACTTTTGCCATGACAGTGGCCAATGAGATAGGTCTATAATTGTTTTTATCACTAATATCGCCCGTTTTGCTTTTCACAATTGGTACCACCAGGGTCCTCATCATGTCTGCCGGCAAGTATGAGTGTCCCAAGCATAAATTAAAAAACATAGCAAGAACTCCCGGCAGATGGACACCAGCATGCTTCAGATGCTCAATACTTAAGCTATCATGGCCAGGAGACTTCCCTCGAGACATTAAGTTAATAATTTTTCTAACATCTTTTGCTGCAAACCTGGTATTCATCTCCTGCCCATGTGTACCGCACACGCCGACAGAACGTGATGGGCCCAATGACGATGATACAGCAAAATGGTCTTTAAACATGTCTGCTATACACTTATTATCATTTACACCGTTGACACTCACGGGTAAGCCAGGTTTGCTATTTAATTTCCTAGTGGATTTCCAAAAACTGCGAAAATCATGTTTCGAATGTTGTGAGGCGAGCATGTCCATCTTAATCTGTTCACTGTTATTCTGACACCACTTCAGTCTTGATTTAAAGATTCTACGACTCTCTCTCATTTGTTCCCAGACATGACCTACTCTCGGTTTCCCACTTAGAATCCACAATTTGTACTTAGACCTGGCCACCCCGTGAGCATCCCTAACATGCTTATTCCACCCAAGTACAGGTTTTTTCTTTCTAGATTGGCCACTAGAATGACTATCGCAGGCCGCCTTAGTTAGACTATCGATAATATATTGGTACATTGTATCTATTACATGCCTGTGGTCTGAGTTACTGCATTGTTTGTCACAACACATACATAGTTCAGCTGGGAAGTCGATTAGTTTTAATTGCTCATAACATAACTTACTATACAATTTAATTTGTTCAGGGTTTCTTTCACCCCACCGTACTTTATTACAAATTATACTTAAATTATTCTCCATTATTTTTGGTTTGATTACGTCCAGGTTACATTGTATTATGAGAGGTAGATGGTCAGACCACACGGGGTCATACTTTATATATGCCTTGGCGACAGTTTGTAATGCTGACTTAGTAACGACGCAGTGGTCCAACCAGCTTACCGACCCATTCGAATCACTAATAAAACTATACGTATCAGACGAACTACCTAATTTGTTTACATCAGCGCACGTCCATTCTAACTCATCATCGCTACAGAAGTTTAATAATTCATAGTAAAATTGCTGACCTGGTTGAGCGTTGTAATCCCCAAGCATGTACACACATTCCACGCCTTCATTGGTAATAATAGCACTAAGCGCCCCGAGACAATCCGTAAACTCGGCTACGTTCACGGACTTATCAGTCGGCATATACACACTGAACACTAGAAACGACCTCAGGCCGAGCACCACCCTAATAGCACATATTCGTGTGTTATCACACCTAACCACCGATACATTTTGAAAAACATTCTTGTTCCACAGTAGTGCAACCCCGCCCCAGTTTCTACCAGCAATCATCCCCTTAGTCGGGTCCATCGGAGACACCCCCGTATAGGCAAACTTATCGTTTATACAGCTCAGGAAGTCAATGTCGTGTGGAAGCAGCCAATGTTCCTGCAGCGCGATTATGTGTGAAGTACGACACAGCTGCCGTACATCTTCCACTGAACGCTTTACGTTTTTACAGTTGAAGCTTACAAAATTGTATAAGTTATTCTTTTCCATGATTAGTATTATGTAAAGCCGGTACGGCGCTATTACCGTTCGTATTTCTATGCTTAAAGTGAACAAACCGTCTAAATATAATGCCCTGTGGCCACAGTTTGTCATCTAAAAACATTGACACTTTTTGTTCAGACACAAAAAACTTAAAAGCTTTATGGTCTCTTTCCTTTTTAAATGAGATTTTCTTCAAACTTATCGTTTCATTCGTTTTTCTGCACACGTAATCTACAATATCTTTATCCGTCGTGTCTTTATGTATTTTCGAAATAAAAATTGGAACTTTTTTATCAGCGGCTTTAAAGTTTCCCTCCATATCCTTAGAGATTCCAGCCATGCCATGATACCGGTAGTGTGAACTTTTACGCTTGGATACAGTTACCCAGTTTTCATCATCTTTCGCATCAGTAGAGGGCTCAGGTTGTCCCACTGTATTAACCGTACTGTGACGAGCGCCGGCGGCGGCCGACTCCGTAGGTAAAGCGCCGACAGCCACGCCTTTCTTAGCGCACGGGCGTGGCCCGCTCCCAGATGCCAGCTGAACTCGTTCATTGCCGGCGATGATAGCGGCGCCGCCACTCACCTCCGTTACATCTTCACGTTGCTTTCCATCGCGATCCAAATCTGTGAATTTTTGGTATGACACATCTGTCATACTCGGGCTTGGTTTATTTAAATCTACCCTCAATATATCTCTGAATTCAGGGCTAGTGTGCCCTTTCATTACATCACTTACATTATTTTCCAATGATTCATCTAACGTCGAATTGTTTATATGCGATAGGCCCATAGGTCCACTGTTGCAAAGCCAGGCACCCCGTTTTAAATTTATGTTTTGTGCCGCAACCGGCGGTAATGAATCATTAGCAAACAGTAATGATGCGTTCCTCAAATTATGCAGGTCAGATCGTAGTTCTTCAACCTGTTTCAACGTAGCATAGGTGTTTCTGATTTCTTCCAGTTCCGCTTTGAGCTTGGTTAGGTCCTTCAGTAACTTTGTGCAGTCCAGGTGATCAAAAAGGACAGGGGGTAGTTTCTCGAGCTCCCTCGCGACAAAAATTGGCACCAAATCCGAGTCTATTGTCTTAAAAAGACTAATAATATCATCGAGTTCTCTCTCTTCTTTACCTCCCCCTTTTCGTTTTGTTTTTCGTAAATTTGTCGGCAACGATTCTAACAACAATGTTTTAGATTGACGTATTTCGTCGCTTGAAAATGCCGATATACAAATCCGTTTCAGAGTAACTTCGTCAATTACTGATATTTTATTTTGCACGTACGACAATAATTCGTTTATAACAATATTGCATACAATGCATTTAACTAATTTCGCCATAATTTACACTCGTGCGTCAACACGCACTTCGAGATAACACAAACACACCCGACCTTGACCGCGGCGTGCGACTGACTGTAAGCATTGTAAGTTTCTAATAATAATAATTTCTATCCTATAGTAATTATAAGTATTTTTGTGATAAAAAAATAGCTTGTGTTAATCTAGAGCTTACAGCGGTGGCAAAATGTAATACTAGTAGGTATATACCGTAGTCCATTAAAATAGCTGTAAATAGTATCGTAAAGGATTGCATTTTAGAGAGAAAAAAAATTATGGTTACGCATGGTCTCTCTATTTTAATTAAGTCACTATCCGTTTAGTTTTTGTATGCAGTTGAGTGGAGTTTTTTTCAGTTGACGGGTTTTATATGTTTGACGTTTGACCACAGCTCACTTTAGATTTTACATATGAACATCACATCAAGTCAACCTATGTTTAAAGTAGCTTGTCTCATGATCACACGTGATATTTCATGACAATTGAATATGATGACTATCATTTTTAGGATTCGTTAACATAATGTAAAGTCATAAGTGTCGAATATTTGATGCCTACTAATATGCTTGATACCTTGTCGATGGTATTAATACTAACGTAATCGTTATCGATAGATTGACATATAAATATGACATCCCTTTATCGATATAGATGTCGCTTCATCGTGTGACTGGAAGGGTATCACCGTTTTAGTAGTACAAACCAGCGTCCGGCGTTGGTGCAAGCGATACCCTGGGAACCAGCCGTCTTCCGCCGGCCGGCGATACGTTCACTACATTTACCCTTCCATCGCGCGACGCCGCCGACAACCTTCCCGCAGCCATAACTGCACACCACAACCGGCCATGCGATATCACAACGCATCCCATTACGTTTTAGCACCTACGATTCGACCTCAATCGAACCCGGCCGACAATACTTTTTATTCATTTCATCGGCTCGAACCGTTTGCTTCCATTCATAAAATTATTAATGTGATCGTAAAATTGGGCAAATTTTATTGTCTCGAAGGCATAATGGGAAACTAATGTAGCGTGTTATTATTCAGTTTGGTTGTAGCAGTAAAATACGGGTATCTGTGCAGAGAACTGTGGCTGCGCAGTGCGACCGACGACGTTCCCAGTAGCCGAGCGGCCCGGCGGAAGGACCCTCGACTATTTGAATATCAAATGGATTTCGGTCATATTTCATCGCTACAGTTATGATATTCTTCCTACGCCGTCACACTACGTGTCTCTAATACCAACACAAATATGCTAATAAACCGAGGTCAAAGTTTTAAAACATACAACTCTAAGGTACTTACACCTACAAAAAAAAGAATAAATTAATTTATTATTTAAGTGTCCGTATTGAATTCGGTCATCAGAATTATTTATGGATTTTGTAGATAGGTTATTTTATGAATAAAATTTTCCAAAACTATTGTTTGTTAATTCGTAGAGAATAATAGACAATAATGATTTTGTAATTTGGCCTGTTCGCAGTGTGAAGTAATGTTGAATTAGTTATTTTATGAGTACATAGCTGGAGCTGGATTCAAGATGCTATCGAAGGATTCACAGAAGCGCACAGAGAGCCACTTGTATCTCTGTTACGGTCAGTGGCCATAACTGCCCATGCGAATATGAAATATCATATGAACCACATGGTGTACATATTACCAGGAAATTTAGAGGCATATCTGGGAGCGCTTTTGCCAAAATTGTTAGATACGTAGGTACTTTGAAGTTTTTTTTGTCTGAACGTATTCTATCGTTGAATGTTATCATATTACATTATGCTAATACTAGCTGCGCCCCGCGGTCTTACCCGCGTGGTGATGGATGATGATGATGATGATGAAAAGTATCCTATAGTAAAAGTATTATTCCAGAGCCTAAAGTATCTACATGCAAAATTTCATCCAGATCCGTTCAGGGCGTGGGTTTAAGCCCCAACAATGAGCTTAAGCTGCCAGTGAAGGAAAACATCGTGAGGAAACCACAGCGTGGCGGTAGGGTACTTTCTAGTACTCGGCTGGCTAGCTACCACCCTCAAGTTGAAAATCTACCGCCAAGCATCTAAAGGTGTGTTCTGGCAGCCTCACTTTAGAGCCAGTTCCATTCCAGGGTAAGTGTGTTTACCATCTTCGAACACACTGTCACGGTGTTTGACCACATCATTCACATCAGGTGAGCTGTGGTCAAACACCTAGCCTGTCAGACATTTAAAAAAATGTGGCCGGAATATGAAAGTATTCGCTGTAGACCTAAGGTTGACAGTCGGGCAGTCTCTCTTACATCTTGGCATTAAGACCCGACTGTCCTTTTTCTAGATAAAAGATGCTTATAATATTCTGATAAAATTCGTATCGTATTCGTATCGAAATCGTATTGAATTATCAAGCTAGGAATTCTTATGTTGAGTATACGAGTATTAGCTTGAAATTCTTGAAATACGTTACCCATCTTATTGTCACGCAATTACCATAAAGTGTTCAATATAAAAGTGATAATACTTCCTCGCGTAAGTAGCAAGACCGAAATCTTAATTTAATGCTAAATATCGCAGGCATCCCAGCGGCTGAAGTATTTTGGAAACCGATAGTAAATAAATATTAATAAAACAACGCGATTGTCATTCTTTTCTCAAAGCGGCGAGAGAAAACAATATGCTTTTGTTTTTCTTTATTGTAATTACCGTAAAACATTTAGCGAGCACCGTTCCGCGATAAAACACTATATTTTGTGTGACAAAACGTCGAGTTTCATGAGAAATTATTGAACCGCAGATAGTGGCATAAGCGAGTTATTGGTGTAAGGAACTCATCACCAAGAGGTACCATCCACTGAACACTCGTTTTGTCGACATTACTTTTTGTTTTTATTATAACGCCCTCGCTCCTGGCCTCTCCATCAGTAGTCACCCAATTCGCGTAAAATCAATTAAAAAGAAAATAGACGATTGTGGCCTTATTTTAAGTAAATAAAAACATTTAAGTATGTAGTATTTTTTTTAATAGTTGTAGTATATTTATGAGGGATGGTTACCCTGATTAGTGATTAAAAATAAATCCCACTTCTGCCACCATGTGGAGTTTTTTTATATTTGACAGGATTGGTGTTTGACCACAGCTCACCTGATGTTAAGTGATGGTGTTGTCGAAGATGGTAAAGCACATCTAGCTTGGAATGTTATTGGCTCTCTAGTGAGACTGTCTGAACACACTGTTTAGTGCTTGGCGGCAGATTTACAACTTGATGGGTGGTAGCTGGCCAGCCGAGTACTAGAAAGTAGTAGTAGTTTGTAGCGATGATAGCTCAGTGGTTAGCGCGGTCGGTTCGCATGCCGAAAGGCGCGGGTTCAAATCTCAACAATGAGCTTGAGCTGCCGGTGAAGGAAAACATCGTAAGGAAACTGTAGCAAAAATATCGGGATTGATACTGGTATAAAGAAAAAGTGCGAAGTCATAATAAATAAAAACAATTTGCGTTAAAAAATAAAATAAATAAAACGCACACATTTTTTTAAGCTGCTTAATAACTAGCTGGTTCCTTATTACATGAATCGTCCATATGTTAATGTAATGAACAATAAATTGGTCACTAATAAGATAATTGATCGCTTTCTATCCTTCGTAAATCAACATCTGAACAGCTGTACAGGGTTTTGTCATTTTATTATAAATATTTATTATAACCTAGATAAATCATATCATATGATTATTTAAAATAGGCATGCGTATACTTACACGACTTGTTGAAATGGAGTTTTAACTGGAACATAGGAAAGGTTGTGTTATTAAAAAAAAAAAAAATTGTGTTTTATTTATAAGTACCGAATTACATGCGTTAGTGTAGGAAAATGATATAATGTGGTGAAACATGACTTTTCGTTTTGCTTCTAAAACTCTATAGATGGTAAAGTCACCACTACTTTACTAGGGCATGACCGGACTTGACCTCGGTTTACTTTGTGTGACTTTGACTGTGATTTGATTTGTCTTAAAATACTTGAAAATATTGAAACACTTGGCATTGGCAAATGGGTATGAATGGCACAGAAAAATCATCGTGGAATTATATTAAACTGGCTGCGCCCCGCGGTTTTACCCGCGTGGTGATGGATGATGATGATGAAAAGTATCCTATGTTTTATTCCAGGGCCTAAAGTATCTGCATGCATAATTTCATCCAGATCCGTTCAGCTGTTCTGGCGTGATTGAGTAACAAAGATCCATCCATCCATCTATCCAAACTTTCACATTTATAATATTAGTGGAATAAAAACGCATTTCAAGTTCAGGCAGCTGCGTGGCTGTTCCGTACCACTGTGATTACTGACTACTTCAGTCTGTTGCCCCGTCACTCTTATTTAGATTTACAAAAGAGCAACAGGGACAGAAACACTATTCAATGTTCTAGTGTAACTGCCAAAGCTCTGTCTTTACGATGACACCTGTGAGGTGTCTTTAGATGTACTTGAGGTAAACAATTTTTGAGTCATTCTACATCGCTCTTAATTTTATTTTGCAGTTTCACACAATTATCATTGAGACAAAAACATTTTATTTAATGCATGTTGGTGATTAAATGCATGATGAAATACAAAGGTGACCTATGTAATTGCGGTTGCAACCAGACATTCTAACGATTAATTTATTTTTATTTTTTCCGTTTGCCAACACCAATGTATTTTGTAATTTATAAGCGTTAGTTCGTCGACGTGTGGAAGCCATATCACTCTAGCGGTGAATAAATAATGATCCATTGTTGACGACGAAAAACAGTACTTAAAATTTAAAAATTGGACCTGTTCACTAAAACGTATACCTACCTATATAAATATACCTATGACTAGTTAAAGTTGCTTCAACATTTTTTGTTTGCCTAATTTACTACAGAATACTTTTAAACTGCCTAACCTAATTAACGTACTGTCCAAAAACACGTGTTTGGCATTGTGGTAGGATACTATCTAGTACCTTCTCGGCTGGCTCGCTACCACTCTAAGCTGAAAATTTGACGCCAAGCAAACAAAATTTGGTGTGTTCTAATGGCCTCACTTGACAGCTAGTTCCATTCCAGACTCGGTTATGTGTTTACCATCTACAACCACACCATCACTTAGAACAATATGAGCTGTTGTTGTCTAGGCGGTAGATATCCTTCGCTAAGTAGGTACAACCGCAGTAGGTACCAGATATTCTTCTTTCAAGGAGAAGAGTGTAAGAGTGCCAAGACCAAACAAAAGCCACAATTATATTGACGCGTCGCGTCGAACAGGCGCTGAGATACATTTTTGAAAATAAAATAAACTAATTACAACATCAAAAGGTTTAATTATAATCGAGTTTATTTAAATTTAATTAGATTTTTTTTTATCGCGCCGACGTTACAATGCGAGGGTCCGTGAAGCGGGTGAAATCAAAAAACATCGCAAGTAAAGCCCGGAAGATGGTTTTAAGAAATCGGAGTCGTGAAATCCCGTCTTAAACAATTACTCATATTGCGAATCAGCTTAAGAAAGATCTGCGGATATAATTAGTGTAGTGTGTCGTAGCGACAATCTTACGTTTTTATAAAACCTAAATGAGGGTAGGAGATCAGAAAAACCTAATTTTTCGCCGAGCCGACCCACATTCTCCAGACAGCTTTAGACTACGGCTAAAGCTAAATGGCCGAAATGTCGAGATAAATAAACAAGACTATTAGTATTTTGTGCGCGATTAAGTCCTGGTAATAAACGTAGCCCCAAAATGGGTCGACGATATCGTCACCGTCGCGGGTCGAACCTGGACCAGATTGGCACAGGACCGATGCAGATGGCATAGCAATAGAAAGGCTATACCCAGCATTGGGATACAGAAAGCTGAGGATGATGATAATGATTAAACATAAATAAGAGATCAAATCGCTAAAATTAAAAATCACACTACTTATATATAGGTGCGTTTTACTGTTCTACTACACCTTCGAAAACCTTTTTAAATTACATCTATGAACAGTAGCTTACAATAACCCTGTATATAATTCAGTGTACACACTATGATTCACATCATTGTTCTTAGTTTTGGTTCCATTCCGAGTAAAATGGAAGTAAACAATCAATTACACTCGAATTACGGCCGACCAATAATAGAGGTTATTTATAGTCATTGGAGCATTTTATAACCATTTTATTAATTTAATTGTTATTGATGAGCCCTGTCGGGGACTGTGTGGGCTTGTAAATTCATTTTCCGTAGGAGGAGAGTCTTTGTTTTAGTACAACAAGTGACCTCGATTTGATTTGATGAGAAAAAAAATTAAAGACTTTTTTATGACTGGCTACATAATCTTCGACAATTACATAGATGAGCGTTTCGACCAGAGTTTTGGTGATAACGCGGAAAAAATCATGTAGGTACTAGCTTTTGGACAGCCCTGCTAGCTCATTGGCATATCTGCTTTAAGAGCTGTAAGGGCATGGGTTCGATTTCCACCCAGGACAAATGTTTTGCGGTATAAACAAATGTTTGTTCGATGTCTGGGTGTTCTGTATGCATTATAAGTATATATTTACAACAAAAAGAAGTATTCAAGTGTCTATCAGTTATCTGACTTCCATAGTACTTTGCTTAGTTTGGGGTCAGATGGTACTGTGTGTACCTAATGTCCTACGATATTTATTTGTTATTTTTATTACATAAAACTTAACTTTTTTTCTGATGTTTATCAATAAAACTTGTGGAGTGTAATTTGTAAAGTGCCGAATTAGGTGCGTAAATATGAAAAAGTGATATACGAGTAATGTAGTTTATTTGTAATACGTATAAATCTGCCTTTCGCCACAGACTCGGCAACTCGGGGTCGAAAATAAAGCACGCAGATTTAGAAGATACCTATTCATTCTGGCCTTGAAAAGATCTAGATTATATCTCTCAGAAAACAGGGAAGCCGGCAGCTTGTTCCATCCCTTGGCCATACGGATGAGAAACGTAGAGTCAAAACGTTTGGTACGTACCCAAGGAAATTCCACTATGTATGGGTGGTAGTGGGCCGTCTTTCTACTTGTCCTGTAGTAAAAAGGGGATGGAAGGACAAAGTCGTATAGCTCAGTAGCACATTCTCCGAAATGAATCCTGTAGAAAATTGACAGACTTGCTACCTTCCGGTGTTCAAGGCTAGAAAGTTTTTTTTCTACCAATTTTTAAGTAAGTAAGTACACATGTATAAAAGTACTTAAGCCTCAGACCAGTTGCGCATTGCGTTCTCTTCTCTTCGCGACCCACTGATAATATCTACAATCAGCATTATTTGTCAACGCTCTACTGCATCACAGAAATCCTTTTTAGGTCAACAGTTGATTGGGAAACGATCTATCCATGTAGTAAAATATAAATAATTTGTTTGAACGAAATGAGGGCTATTTAGAAACATGAGGGTAATAAAACTAGTGCGTGTCGTGTAAAGTCGGTCGCAGACCTACAGATACGATATCCAAATTACCTAGGACTCTCAAGTAAGTATATTTTGCTATGTCAGTGGGAGATAAAAGAGGTCTGGTTTAGTGGTTATATTGGAGGTTGGTCGATACGTTGGACGAAATGTAACATCATTAGAATTCTAGGCACAATTGGTCATACGTGCGCTGCGGGCCGCAGGCCGTCTACAATAATATCCTTGTTTGCGTCATAACGTGATGTTATTACAATTCTTTGGAATTAATAAATATTTAAATCGAACTATTTGGGGTTCCCATGGAGTTGTCGATTTACCTGTGTTTGGGTATCTTTGATATTTAATATGCTGGAGTGTAATACGACTGCGTCATTGTATTTGGGATTTGTATGGAGAAAAAACATCATATAACCATCATGTCACGGTATCGTTATAAATATCCAACGATCAAGTAGAATAAGTACTTAAGCACCTGACTATATATATATATATATATATATTTTTTTTTTTTTTTAATGTTTTTTATATTTGATAGGCTAGGTATTTGACCACAGCTCACCTGATGTAAAGTGACGATGTGGTCGAAGATGTTAAACACACCAAGCTTGGTATGGAACTGGCTCTCAAGTGACGCTGCTGCTGCAGCCGAGTACTAAAAAGTACCCGGTACCTAAGTACCTACGCTACCACCATGTTATGGTTTTCTCCCGATATTTTCCTTCACCGTCAGCTCAAGCTTATTGTTGAGGTTTCATCCTACGCCCTTCTTCGTGCGAACCGACCGCGCTAACCACTAAGCTATCATCGCTACAAATGTGCCTTTCCATTATTAAAGACTTGTCATTCATTTAGACGACGTTTTGTCTTTTTTCTAATCCTTTATTTTACAAAACGTTTGAGTATTCCCATGCAATGTGGCAACGGGGCCAGTATTTAGGGAACTATTCCCGTTAATAGCGGCCTTTTAGGTTAGTTTATTTAGTTAATTCGTTAGTACTTCTTCAGTCAACTGAGTTTTATTCAACTATATTTGAAGTTCCTTAGCAAAAAATCTTGAATAAAGAAAATAATCATTAATTAATCATTAACGGTTGACAATTGACGATATCGATTCATATAACCAAAAAAAAAATACATACAGGTAACATAGAACCTCCTCCTTTTTTTAAGTCTGTTAAAAATATTGTGGTGGTAAATTTTAGTTATACGCTAAATGATAAAGCTATCAGCGTTACAGCTTATACAGCGTATGACAGTACCATGTCAATACATTTATGAAAACTTGTTGTACACTCATAAAAATATCAATCGTTTCCCTAAAAATAGCGACATACATAATTTAAATACTAGAAATAAGAATAAACTTGCTGTGCCCAAAACTAGGCTAAACAAGATAAATGTATCCTTTAAAGGGCAATGTATACGCTTCTACAACAAAACTCCTAGTGAGTTGCAAAAATTATCAATAAATAAATTCAAACAAATTGTCAAAAATATCCTATGTAAAAAGGCTTACTACAAAATATCAGATTATCTAGACGATAAAAAAGCTTGGGACGAGTTTTGCTCCAACTCGAAAACTAACAATCTAACAAGGAAAAGGTTTCTTATTTATTTATTATTTATTTATTTATTTATTTAATAATATTTTACAATTTTTCGTATTAAAACATACACCATTAAACCTCGCCGAGGTTTGTCTCGGTGTCGGTGTCTTGTTCGCTTCTTTACTTTACCTCAAAAAGATTGAAGTGAACGAAAGATCAAAGTGATCACTTTATTTCCTAGTTTTAAGTATGTTTATAATTTGTGACGTGTGACGTGTCCAAGAGTTCTGTAAGGTCTAAAGGAAATAAAGCACTTTGAGTTTTGAGTTTTGAGCGTTAATATAACTGTTATATGTACTATAAATATAGTGGACCCAACACTTACTTCGTTCAGCTCAACTGCAGAGAAGTGTATACACCTCATTCAGTACGCCACAAAAATTATTAATTTTTTTTTTTAACAAATTTGTAATATGACATAACAAAATTGATTCAGGAGTTAAAAAACATCACTAAGATCTACTATAGATCTTTACCAACCTGTGCAGATTAGTTGGCCGTTTAGCACACACTTCTTTGTTTCAAAGTCCTTTTCTAGGTACAAACCTAACTTAACTTCTTCTTTTTATTTCTTTTGTAGTCAAAATTGATAGGCCTCCCAAAAGTTGTGTAATTTTTTATATTGTAACGAGTGTTCTAGAACAAGCAAAACTAATAAATAACTTCAAATTGACGTACAATTTGTCTGCAACATGTCTGTACCGGAAGACTGACCGAGTTAACCGTTGCTTAATATGAAGTAAATAAAAAGAATTAGTAAATACATTTCTGACACTATGACAAGAATTTGGTGTAATGTTAATCATTAACTTTTCATTATTTTTCATCTCATTGCTTCGTTCTGTATTTTTGCACCATCCAGATCAAAAACGTTAATTACAAACTGGCGGAACAACAGCATGAATCTTTAATTAAAGAGCAATAGTACCTACAATCGGAATGTGTTTAATAATTCACTTCCCAAAAATAGCGAACGTAAAAAATTACTTATTCTGATTCAAATTAAGACTTTTGATAAAACGTCGCATATACTACAATATGGCTGCTTCGTTAATACAAAAAAGGCTCCTAGTGTCGATATAATAAAAACATAATCATTCTTCTAAAAAAATTATCTTTTGTCTATACGATTTAGGGTAGCCCTGATTTACAGCAATTTTTGTTCCTAAAACGGTTTGGCAGAAATACTTTGGCATAATTGTATTTCGCATTTGGCACAGAGTTCTGTTCGCTTCCTATAGGATTTGGCATTACAATTATTTATACTTAAAATAAGTATAATTAGGTAGTTGTTAATTTATAAGTTTAATTTAAAAAAACAAAACTAAAGAGGCCACAAAACTTTAACTTTTTTTTTGGCTGACTGGCTAGGTGTTTGACCACAGCTCACCTGATGTTAAGGGACGGTGTGGTCGAAGATGGTAAACACACCTAGCCTGGAATGGAACATATTTTTTTTCTTATTGAAACTAAAATGTAACACGTATTTTCAGTTTAAATTTGACCTTATTGCACCATTTTCCATTTCAAATTATAGAACCCTGAAAATATGCAAATTTTAAGATACCGCTATTACGAATCATGCATTGTGTATGTAATAACCTTCGGTTTTATTCATTGAAAAGTAAAATAGGATTTCTATGAATTTGTGATTATCTCGACCACGTTCCTGCCACGTGAATGTCACAATACCTACTTACTATTAATAAATGTTGCGTGGTGGTAGAGTACATTCTAGTACTCGGCTGGCTAGCTACCACCCTCAAGTTGAAAATCTGCCGCCAAGCTCCTAACGGTGTGTTCCGGCAGCTTCACTTGAGAGTCAGTTCCATTCCAGGCTAGGTGTGTTTACCATCTTCGACCACACAGTCACGTAACATCAGGTGAGCTGTGGTCAAATACCTAGCCTGTCAATAATAATTTTTAAAAATGTCAAGAAATAATCAGAAATGTTGTTTTTTCCTTTCATTGTTCGGCAGCCTAGTTGGGAGACCGTCTGACTTTCAATCTGGAGGTCATGGGTTCAAATCCAACGGCACGTACCTCTGTCTATTCTTAGTTATGTGCGTATTGCCGATGATTTTAAATTGTGAAGGAAAACATCGTGAGGAAACCGATATGTCCGAGAGTTCATAAAAAACCGGCCAAGTGCGAGTCGGACTCGCGCACGAAAGGTCCCGTACCACTATCTATAAAAACGGCAAAAATATCATGTCTCTAAGTCGTATGGGAGCCCCCTCAAATATTTTGTTTATTCTGTTTTTTTAGTATTTGTTGTTATAGCGGCATCAGAAATACATGTGTGAAATTTTCAACTGTCTAACTATCATGGTTCATGTGATACAGACTGGTGACAGACAGACGGGCGGACAGCGGAGTCTTAGTAATAGGGTCCCGTTTTACCCTTTGGGTATATCATCGGCCATAGGTCGTCCACTGCTGGACATAGGCCTCCTCCTGGGGAGGTTTTGCCAATACTCGCCACGCTTGGCAGGCGGGTTGGCGAGCGCAGTTAGGTGTGATTATTCAAGGAAAACGCTGCTGCCCATCTTTCGGATTACATCCCTTAGCCGACTCTTACGCCAACCACGGGTAGAGAGGGTGGGGTACTATTCTTACGCCGGCACCACCACGGCAACCATTTGTATACGGAACCCTAAAAAAGTGCTCTCGATGATATATGAAGTTTGCCAACCCGCACATAGCCAGCGTGGTAGATTATGGCCTTATCCTTCTTACAGTGAGACGAGACCCGCGTCCAGCAGTGAGACAGTCTATAGAAAAACAGGGTTGACATGGATAAGTCAGAATCAGAAATGTATCGGAAAATTCTTTATAAGTAATTATTTTTCGCTCACTTACTTCGCTGGTACTTCACTTGTACCAGTGAGATACTCGTTTATAACACGATAAGTTACCAATAATAATATTAAATAGGTAGGTTTTTTTTTTACTTGTTAGACGATGGATGAAGAGTGCGAAAGCGTGGCCGTAGCCTCGACACAAAGCGCCGAGGTGGAACACTCCAGGGTATTTAGTGGGTAGGCCGTCATTAGGACGGAGAGTCCCACATAACCACTGTGCCCGCCCCACGGCCGGTGGTATACATTAAGTATTTTCTCTGGACAAAAAAAAGGTGATGGATCTCTTCAGCAGGAAGTTTAGGTGGGTACTACCGCAGTATTAGATAGTCTGTCGCCAAGCAGAAGTGTGGAGACACTACTGTATTTCGGTCAGCTAGCGAAATTACAAGGCTATTGTGACTAACCATCGATGTCTTAAAGTTATGAACACCAAAGCAGTGCCTCGGTTTTTGTTTTGTTACTCAAACAAAACTTTTGTTGTGGCGCTGAGACGTAGTCTCTGACTATGTGCCTTCTTAGTAAGCTTAAAGTAGCACAACGAGCTATGGAGAAGGCTATGCTCGGAGTTTCCCTACGAGATCGAATCAGAAATGAGGAGATCCGTAGACGAACTAAAGTAGCCGACATAGCTCAGCGGATTAGCAAGTTGAAGTGGCAGTGGGCAGGGCACATAGCACGCAACTACCGAACTGATGGCCGATGGGGCTGCAAAGTTCTGGAGTGAAGACCACGAACTGGCAAGCGCAGCGTAGGACGTCCACCCACAAGGTGAACAGACGACCTCATAAAGATCACAGGAACGCGCTGGATGCGAGCAGCTTCCAACCGGTCTTTATGGAAATCAATGGGGAGGCCTATATCCAGCAGTGGGCGTCCTACGGCTGATGATGATGATGATGATGATGATGACTCGAAGTTTTGAGTACAGCCGTAATGGTCATGATCTATGATTATGGACATGTGTTATCTCTTGCCATCTAAAAATAACTATATTTTCAGGGACCCGCTAAATAAACAACGGAATCTTAACATTGAACTATAGTAAAAGGAAAACGTATAACGTTTGAGTTGTACAGAAATTATTACCACATACGAGTATAAATCTACCGCCAACCATGCATCATTGTCCATGCATTCTGTCGCTAATTAATTTGACGCTTACTTTTTCATATGGGTGAGAATGGAATTTAAAAAAAATAGCGTAATAGTGTAGTATATTTCCACTGCTACACTATTTGCGACGTCAAAGTTGATCGAAGTCCGAAGTACACATTCGTGTAACTTCGCGAGGCGCTCAGTCGCCCGTAGACTATTCAACATGGATGACATTACACATATTATATTCAAACTAATTATAAACATTGCAATCGCTCCAGAACCAAAAAAAAATGTAACGATAACAAAATACCCTTACGATCTAGTGCCACAAGTGGCGGTCTTATCGCTAAAAGTGATGTCTTCCAGGCAACCGGAAATGGGAATATATTACTGACTAAGAATACTAAGACAGATGGGAAATGTTTTAACATTATTTAATTATATTTTTTTCTAATGAATATAAATGATACATTTACATATATATTTAGTACGTCTGAAATATATGTACTACATATTTAATTAGTTATAATATGACAATTTAAAAAAAATTATAATATATAAAAATGTCATAATGTTTAATAAAATAAAGTAGATTAAACAAAATAACTATGTAAAAATATATTCTATAGCAGCAGAATGAACTATGCTGAGTAATGCAGTAAGCTACTTCGAGTCACTTCGAGTCTTTTGACTCGAGCGCAAATAACGACGACGAATGGAAGTCGTCCGAGACGAAGCGAAGTACCTACTTTTATTACACTCTCGTTCTCGGCTAACTTCGGTTTACATCGCGAGTAATGTGGAGCCAGTTTATAACTTATTATGCTTGGTAGCATTCCTATACGTCAGTCATAGCACACTTCTACAGGATGTTTACGGTGATGCAAGTCGGTATATGCTGAAATAGTATAGTGATATTTTATTCATGAAAATATCAATTCCGAGGTCAGAAAACTGATAAAATGAGTGAAATAACAAGAATGATAAAGTATAGTATTGTTTTATAAAATAATGACACTGAAAGAAAATCATCGCAAAGTTTTATAAAATACACTAGCTAAAGAGTTGAGGACGGTATCAACGTGTTCAAATCAGCTCTCACCAACTTATTAATTGTAATAATGTATTACTATATTGACGATTTCTTAAACGATAAAAAATCTTAAGCATGTAGTTTATATTTAGATTTTCACATCAATTCTGGAACTGAATAATAGTGTAATTGTTTTATATTTTATAAATACTTGTATACTTTGTATGCAAAAATAGAGTGCGAAGTACCTAGATATTAAGACCACATATTTGTTGACTTATTTTGCAAGAAATAAATTAATTTTAATTTTATTTAGATTAAATTTAACGTAAGTAGTTTTTATGTACTTTACTTGTAGTGTCACGGAATAGAGAATAGAGAATAGCCAGAGATTGTCTAACAAAATACAACTACATTAGAAGGCGCGACATTTAAATTAACTTTTCAATAATTATAAAGGCAAAAGTTTGTCTTTTTGTATGTATGTATGAGTGTTAGTTTTTCGCACTGTAACGGTTCTGGACGAAATTTGGAAAGCAGTTATCTTACTTGTTCGGAAAAGGCACTAAAGTCTTGAACATCGACGCAAAGTTTCATGTCTGTCAGTTTTCTACCGGATACACTTTGGAGGGTGCGGTTCAGATCTGCATGGCCACTATACCAATATAATTCCACTCTGCCCATTCTTTTATCGGACAGCCAGGAACTTTAAAAAGAGGCGCCGCTTTATGGTACATATTACAAAAACTCGAACTAAACGGTTTGAATCTACTTTCATTGTACGAACAGCTATACAATGGATATGAATTGCTACCCGAGTGGGTGTTCCCTAATAGATACAATGTGGGCGCCTTCAAGTCGCGAGTGAATCGGTTTCTTCTACGCGAGCATGCTCTAATATAGACCGCATCTTCGCTTAACATCAGGCGAGATCGTGGTGAAACGCAATACAACCTAATATAAAAAAAATGCCCCCTTTCGGCTTAGTTACATGCTAATCTTATAATCCTGTTTATATATTGATGCCGATTGTAATGAAATTAGTCAATTTATCAGAAATGCTGCCAAAGTGAATTCAATAAAAGTTTAAAAAATTGCTATAATTACACTCTATTGTCAAAGTTAATTTGTGCAGAAGCGCAGAAGGCAATAACTTGGGAAATAATGACATTATTTCAACGGTTAAAATATAGTAGGTGGCTGAAACAATTTTAAACGAATTCCTTCGTTTGAAAACTGAGAAATGCGGAAAACGGTTATTCATTCTCGGCTTAATTATAAGATTAATACGCTTACGTAAAGTTGTTTAATCCATTTTGCGTTTCTGTCAAATGGAATATTGAGGAAATGTTTCTGAACGTTTTAACAAAGAATGTTAGATACAATGAAAAGCTAATTAGTCTATAGTGAGAAATAAACCTGCAATTTAATAGTAAGTGGTATTGATTCTGTTAATTAAAGTGCAAAAGTTCATTACCAGTACAAATTACAAGAACTTATCTCGTTAATCTTTATTTGTAAATGTTATACGTATAATTATACGACTTGTATCTTTCGGGTTTTATTATTTAGCAGCGTTTTTTTTGTTACGTTACGTGATTACGTTTTCTGTGCGTTATATTATGGTGTTACGTGTGCTTTGGCTGATTTACCTTGTTTTTGGCGATACCTATCTTAAAGGCTTGCAAGCTTAGGCTATAAGTCGGAACGAGAGCATTGTACTCATAATTATTACAACATTACTGTGGACACAAATATATCATAAAATCGTGATAAAAAAAGCTATAACATAAAGTCCGTTGACCTTAGGGCAAATTTATGGAAAGGCTGTTTTTTTTCGTGATTCAGAGTTCTGCCAAGACGTGATAAGTATAATAATGACACCTTTTACAGTAATATAATATACACCTAGTTTATAACCATGCATAGTAATGTCTGGCTATTTGTTATTTGTAATATCAGATGCTGTGCTTGCAGATTACTCCAAGCCGCACGAAGAAGCAACAATATAATCACACTAATATTTGTATGTTTGGTTCTTCTTCGGCTTAACGGCTTAAAGAATTTGGATGAAAATTGGGAAGCGCATAGCTTTTACACTGGATACACCCTGGAAATTGCAAGTAAAATGCACGTGGGGCGCAGCTAGTTAGGTATATTATAAATATACTCAATGATATAACTTATACTTTTTTACTTAGATTTAGTTGGTGGTAGATCTCCTTAGCAGGAGGTCTAAGTAGGTACCACCGCAATACCAGATATTTTGCCACCTAGCAGTAGTGTGTAAATATTACTGTGTTCCGGCTTAAGAGTACTGCAGCTAGCGAAATTACAGGGCTGTTGAGACAACTATCCAAAGTCTCATCGCTGCTTTGGCAACCGGAATGTTTTTTTTTTTGCTATTCAAAATTCTGTGTATCGCTGCAATGGTTATGGACAGGCGTTATCTCTTACCATCAGAAGAGTGCAGCGTCTAGTTCATGTCATTACTTTTACATTAAAAAACCAATTACAGAACTTCCCTGGTGTGGGAGTTAGGTTCAGGGTTCAGGGTTACCACCCCGGAGTATCAGTATTGTTACTTTAGTAATACTTTTATGTTTTTTTTTGTATAATATTCTCAGCTTGTGTCTAAAATATAGTACAATAAACGAAATTTATATTGTTACTATTAATTAATTATTACTATTATTTATGAACAGCAGGAATGGAATGGATCAAGTTAAATTCTGGGAAAACAGGACCAAACCAGAAGAGGTCTTTACCGAAATAGGGGTTCCTATCAAAGAAAACAATTGTAAAATAAGCGAAAGTTTAGAAATATAGTAAAATAGTACAAATACAAATAGTTGCATACAAATGTAAAAGATAAAATTAGGTGATATGAAATAAAAAAGGCTTATTATTATTATTATTATCATTATCATTTATGACGGCTATGGTTAAGTTTAATCCACAAATTCAACTTTAAAAATAGAAATTGATTAATTAGAGATCGTCCTGTGAAGGGACGAGTATGACGAGAGGGCTTAGGTTAGCTCGCCGCTGTATGCGGCCTGTCATCTCATGATATACTGCACAAGCACCACATTGTGTGGTAATTTCCCTGACGTTTAATTGCCAAGCCACTGTGGTCCGACGGCAAACGGATTAATTTATAGAGACACCTTGGATACTTGAGTTTAAAATATAATTTATCATCATTAGAGACGTATATATCATGTGAAATATCTCTCTGACGATCTACATATTTAGACGGTTAGCTAAAACTTCATATTATGCTATACATGAAGACATAAGAATGATATTAGCTTATGACCTATGATTTCACAGAAGGTGACAATCCCACAGGTGCCTATTGTTTTTCCGAGATAATAAGTAAGTATTCTAAGTAATGTTTTTATGGTTGATAGGCTAAGTGTAGAAAAACACAGCTCACTTGATGTTAAGTGACGGTGTGGTCGAAGATGATAAACACACTTACCCTGGAATGGACTGGCTCTCAAGTGAGGCTGTCGGAAGACACCGTTAGGTGCTTGGCGACAGATATTCAACTTATTATTATGAGAGTTGTAGCTAGCCAGTCGAGTACTAGAAAGTACCCTACCACGCTATGATTTACTCATGATGTTTTCCTTCACCGACAACTCAAGCTCATTGTTAGCGTTTGAACCCACATGCTTCAGCGTGTGAACTGATTGCGGTAACCACTGAGCTATCATCGCTACAAAATTAGGATAAGATCAGATTATATTATTGTTATTTTTTTCTCTACAAAACACTAGTGAAACAACTAGATCCCCTATCGCTAAGAACAATCACATCTAAACAACCTCAGTATGTATATAAAGCATTCTACCAAATTAGTTAAGAACGGGGTTTCAGATTTTGCCCATGCCATAACATCAAATCATTGTCCTTTGTCGCGAGAATAAAAAACAAATAACCAACAGCATTTATACTCGTATATTAGATTTCAACAACATTTCATATTCATTGTTCTCGTATTAACTAAAAATCTCAAACTATTCTCGAACGATTTCAAATAGATGCGTAAATATAGCAACGAAAGCCAAGAAAATATTCTCGAATCAATCTTTGATTTGAACTATTAATTATACAATAAAATTAAGTGGAATCGGACAACAAAAGTCGTTTCAAATATGAAATGAGTTAAATCGAATATAATAATGCTAGCTCCGAGATTTTTCTTGACACGACGTTGTTGTGGTATTTCCTGATATGCCACATTCAAAATTCAACCCAAAGCTTATAACATAGAGCTTAAATGAAAAATTCGATGTATAAATAATACGCAGCTTTCAGCAGAGTGGTGATTAATTGTGTTATAAAGACTTTTATATTCCTGTTGTTTTGTCGCGTCACTTTTAAAACACGACAATAGGTTCCATTATATGAACATGCCTGAAATATATTTGTGGCCATATTTGATTTGCATATATGTTTGAAATTTTTCTAACTTATCGCAAAAAAATTATCGGATCGGATAAATTTTATCGGAAACTAAGGTAAGCTGGAAATATATTTTTTTAAATAAAAATGCAATAAATACAATCTGGTATCGAAAATTTGAGGACAGTTTTGTCCAAGACGTTTTACGCTCTAAGAAGTTCAGACGATTCGATTGAAATGTACTTAAGTTAGTACCTACTAATTTAAGTTCATTTTGCCTAGTGAATATCAAAGATACAGACCAATACCACGGAAATGACCAATTAGCCACCGGCAACTTGGCATTGCAATGCGATAATACATACCCCTCATCGACGCTGTCGTCCACGATATCGCTGGATGTTGTCTGCCCTATCAGATCTACGCGCCAACGAGCCGCGGCCACGACCACCACGTGAGAAAATGTCTTCGTACTGCGATCTACTCGGCTTATTGACATTTGTGAAGTCTTGATATAGATAAAATACTTACCTACATCAGAATGAATAGAGAAGTTTTTTGTTTATACATTTTATAAGACAAGTTTAACATTCTTCTGATGGCAAGAGACAACGCCTGTCCATCGTTATTACTAGAACTTTGTGTAACATAAGAACAAGTATAAATTTACAATAAAAAAAAAAACAACTTTACGATCCTTAGGCCAACTAAACGCATTGCTCCAATGAAACAGCGAGGTTTCGGAGTTAACGATAGGCCTCATCATAAATATTGCTGAACCACAAACGAAAACATTATCAGGGTATATATTTTGTATCTTGTCGATTTTCTCAAAAAGCGCTTAATTAATTTCGATAAAATTTATATAGGACCACCTCTGAAATATGATCTACTAAACAAAAAAAGAATCATTAAAATCGATTCATAATTGGCGGAATGATCGCGTAACATACATACAAAAAAAAACAGTCGATATAAGAACCTCCTCCTTTTCTGAAGTCGGTTAAAAATAAAGTTCAGGGCATCGCTGCTTTAGCGCTCTTTACTTTAAAGCCCCTTAATATCGCTAGCTACTTCGTAACCGCAATACAGTCACTCAATGGATATAGGTATGACTGGTGTTTTATTTATCATACCACACACTGATATCATAAATGCGAAAGTTTGTCTACTTGTAAGTATAATTACCACGGGGCGAAACTGTTTAAAAGACATTCTCCAGAAACAATGGGTATACTTCTGTAATTAATTTATTGAGCCAATAGTAAAGTTGATAGTATATTTCATTTTTAACCGACTACAAAAAAGGAAGAGGTTATATGTTCGACTGTATGTAATTTTATTAGTTGACTCTTTTTGTACTTCACTTCTATTGTTATCGCACCTACTAATATTATAAACGTGAAAGTTGGTGTGTGAATTTTCAAGTTACTTTTTCAAGCTGTAATAGTGACACGTATTTCGATAAAATTTGGAATACAGCTTTGAAATTCCCTGGACTAACGTAGGGACTACTAAACTTATTATATTGGAAAATAGGGGGATCTGTGGGGCGAAACTAGCATAAAAATAAGTCTGCGCTAATTGCAGCACGATTAACAGTCCCGTTTCATTTTTAAATTTAGAAAATTCGTCTCATTATAGATACTTCCGAAGAAACATCAAGGTATGGTCGTTTTTTGTATTGTGTGGGCATTTAATACCATCCTTAAAATAAAGTATCGTAAACAATCGCGTTTAACTTACTAAACATTCGAATAATTTGTGTTTACAACGAGAAACATACAATTATGCTAATTTTTATCGCCATTTACGGAGAGTATCGGCGTTTAAAGAATCAAACGGGCGTACCATTCTAGCTTCATATTTAACAACTATAAAAAACGTATATGGAGCAATATGTGCATAAATGTCAATATTTATCCGGCAAGTCCCTGCGAGCTCGATTTATACTCAAGCTTAGTCAGTTTCTAAGCACAGCGGTAGCACAGCGGTGAGTCTCCGGTTATAACGTCCAGCATCGTAATTGTCGATTAATTATATCCATTTTAATAAAACATACACCATAGACATGAAATTGTATAATTTTAGACGATAAACCGCCACTAATAAGGCATAACTGCCGCTGGAACGACGAAAATTATTCTATAGCGTGCACGTAAAAACTATGCCCTGTATCGAATTTATTGGCTCAGAATTACCCATGTAAAATTTATCTACATCAACTCCTACATACATAATATTAAGTTGCGCTTCGTTAGTTCACTCGCGTTTTCTAAAATAAAGTATCTAAATGTTAATCCAGAGTATAAGCTCTTTGCATTCGAAATTGCATTCAAATTTATTATGCCGTTACAGCGCGAAGAAGTTACAAACATACATACGTACAACCTTGGAAACAGACAAACTTTCGCATCTATGATATCACTTCGATGTGTCCGGTTCACGGGTGTGTTTGTCTTTAGTTAATCAACGTTTCATATTATTTAAAGCAAGTTTTCCTAGCTTAAATTGAATTTAAAGGGATTTGTAATAGGTCCGGATAAGCTCCGTTTTTATTGACTGTCCCACAGATGGGCGCAGAATTCTTCTCATTATAACAATGATAAAGCTATAGTCTACCACAATGGCCAAGTATGGGTTGGCAGACTTCACACATCTTCGAGAATTTTTTTTAAGAACTCTCAGACATCTCGTTTTTCTCAAGATGTATTTCTTCGCCGTTTGAAGTCGACTGTAATACGCGCATGACTTAGAAAAGACAGAGGTGCTTGCTGTAAAATTTGAACCCAGGACTTCCATATTGGAAGCTAGACGGTCTCCCAACTGGGATTCCGAAACTTGTAATAAAAGTGTAGTATAGATTGTTTTAATCTGTATTTTCTTTACGCAAAGTCTTTAGTATTCTGGGCGATTTTACTAACTGTAATTTTTCATAATTATATTTGACTTTTTTTTTTGAAGATCGCAGAATATAGTTTAATTTACTAATAGCAAGGTAACGGCGCGTCCTTTTTCAGTCAGTCCGCAAAATAGACAGTCGTAATGATACCTTGCAGACCACTAATTTTGTTTAAGATCTAATCTTTTGGCGTATGTTGAATAACAGGACAGCAAACGGGCCAGCTATTGCTGTTTAAGTGAATACTAAGTTACAGCTAGTATGTGAAAGTAGGTACAAGTTCTTATAATACGGTGTAAGTTATTTATGTGTTCATTAATGCATGCTTGTGTTATTAAAGACACATCACGTCGTCGGTTCACAAGCGACCAGGACCACACCGCATTTGTATTCAGTGTGTGAGCCCGTGGCGTTTAGATTTGGATTATATTTGATCATTGACATTCTAATAACGGTCCCAAAAGTTAGTTTCATTTAGGAAAACAATAATACAACGATTTAAATGTAATGACGATTGATTGGGCTTTTCACCTTCATTAGAATAAATATTTGCTTTTTGCCTCTGTGATTTCTACGTAACTCCAGTCATAGTAGTCCCTTGAGGACTTGACTCAAAATCAAAACGGTAGTGCATTTAGTTTTATGGTTGATTTATGCTATATGGATTATATGATGGATTGGGAACGAGAGGAATACCAACAAAACTTCTAGACAATCTATTAAAAGTCCTTGGCCTGCCAAATTCAATAATACACTTATTGCTGAAAAAAGTATCCAAAACCGCTTTGGCAGGATCATATCTAATTCAGTCAAACCCAGCACCTATGTGGTGACACCATTGAATACTATGACATTCCGTCTCATTACAGAATCAATCCCGACGTTTAGTCAAAACACCACAGTAGGTCTAGGTATATGTATGTGATACAATAAACGTTTGTAAATACACAAAAGACACAGTGCATGTTATGTGTACAGATGATACTAGCATGGAAACAATTGATTCATTTATTGATAAATAATATTTTATTACAAAGCATGCTATGCAGTGACACCTTAACTTAGTCATGGAAAGGGTACAAAAAACCACTCCTAACGCTATTAAAGTTCTATATGGCGAACAAAATGATAACATTAGAGAGGAATGAGAACAAATGACAAATTATAATAATAGAGCACACCTGCTGTTCTTTTGATCCGACATTTCTCTCATTTATGATGTTGATCGAGCGGAATGCTCTCGTGTTAACATAGTTTTGTCCTCAACAAAGCGCCGCACACGGACAATGATCCACTTTAGTAATATTTTTTGTATCAAGCACAAAATTCTCTTTCATCTCTCTTAATTTTAGATCAAACTATAGTGCTTACATTTAGAACATGTCATTATTGTCTCTGTTGACAATAATAGCGGAACATAATGGTATCATAACGACAACGTTGATCGGACGAATGAAGACTTTACTGGTACGATGATAGGAGAGATATCTGTTTGTGTGAGAATGAGATATGCGTTTGATTAAGTTTGTATTGTGTGTTGATAAATAATAAGCGGCGATGCTTACAAGAGAGTATGGATGTCGCGTGAACACTTACGCTCGCTGGTATCGCGGGTCGAATTAGTGAATTGTTGCGTTGGCGCAGGCGGTAGGTTTTGTCTAGCCACGCTCGTTCCCTCTCGCACATTAATCTCCGGGCCTGAGATGAAGCGATATGCATTTGTCATCGTGTCTGCGATTAACTCCGAGAAACTCTTTCCATTGTGTCGAATCAATTCGGTTATTATTAAAGCTTTGATATTAGGCAATGGGAACTATTCATGTGAAATAACTTGATAGATTTCGTTCAGTGCCAATTATGCAGGTGTTCTTGAAGGGTCATTAGAGACGAGGTCTAGACGTTGAATAAATTAGTCGGTTGTTAGTCGGTCGGCAAAAATAGCAGAAAATATTACGTACATGAATAGCGTTCCTTATGACGGACAGCAGAAAGGGCTGCCTTTATACTTACCTTGTATTATTTTGTCATTATTAAATTCCCCCGTCAAGCCTCGTTCTCATTTCTTCCTAAGAAAATATTGTATGCAAAATTATATGACATTTGAATGAGCATAAAAATGTCTTGTCGTGATTTGTTTACAACAGTAGCCATCGTTTGTTGGATTGTTATTGAGAAATAAGTTACACGACTACAAACTAAAATAAACCATTAGTCCTTACGTAGGTACTAAAAATAAATAAAAAAAATTAAATTAAATTAGTATTCGTTAATAAGCGTTTCTGTTCTACATTTTTATTAGCACAGTGCGGTTGTGGAATGCTCTGCCGGATTCTGTGTTTCCTGAAAGCTACGTATTTTCAGATCTGGAGTAAAAAGGGTACCTTTCAGGTAACCGTGCTATAACTTAGGCCGTTCTACTGCTTAAAATAAGGCAAAGCGAGGTCAAACGTGAACTTATTTTTAAAATAAAAAAACCGGCCAAGCGCAAGTCGGTCTCGCGCACCTAGGGTGACAAACTTTAGAGACAAACTTAATTTTGGCGTTGGAAAACTATTGTCCTCATACATTGACATAAGTCGCGGTCAGTTTACCAACTGCAAATAGGTTTATAAAAGCAAAAAAAAATTGTGATATTACGGTTTTCGGATCTTTTCTTTACTTGTTCTATAAAATAATAATAATATCTTTAATGCAGGCATAAAAATAATCCCATATAAAATTTAAAATTAAAACATTGCTTCATGCCAGATTACATGATTATAGGTCAACGGGAAGTACCTTATAGACTTTGTTTCCCTTGCGATTGTCTAAATATGAGGCATAAACGGCCTTATCTTTTGATTGGGCTGACGTTTGATTTTTTCGCAGCTCCAAAGAATAAATAATGGAAAATAAATGGTAATAATGGTGGTTGTAGTTAAGGAATATTAGATAATCATTATAACTGGATACCTACAAGGGTTCTTGAGAAAAAGAACAGACAGGCGGACAACGAAGTGAAAACAATTCGTACAAGAGTAGCAGTGTCTGTACAATTTTGCTAATTTCATGCAAAGTTAAAGAATTTTCTAAATGAAGAAATGAATGAATGTGCGAATGACTAATCACATTAAATCTACCCAAAACCACAACTCATACATAAATCATTTACGAAGAGAACGGTACTCGAAATCCTTGAGTTACCAATGGTTCGATGATAATAGTGCAAAATGAGTGAAATGAAGTGTGATACGAGAGTAGCAACAGGCCCTCGAGGAGGTAATCAGGGGGTCGGCGGAGTGGCTGTCAGCGAAGGAGGCCTCAACAAGCCACAAAATGAAATTTCTCTATGCCGTCAATCATTTTCCCCTCGCTCCGTCCCATCGCTAGTCATAGAAACTTGGTGCAAGTTAAAAGCGGTTCACGAAATACGTTCGTTGTTCAGTTCTCTTTAGCAGTGAAATACTAACAAAGACAGAGTTTTTTTGTAAGAATTATTTCGGATTATGCGTATGGCGTATATTGTGATTTCTCATGACTATTTTTCTGGGGGCAGTGGTTGACACAAAAGTGTAGAGTAATTTTTTATATAAATAAAATAAATTTGGTAGAGAACTTGAGACCCAGTTACTTAATAAATAGATAAACTGACTGAATACCTAAAAAAAACCGCTAAGCCTGCGTGAATCAACGCTAGTAGGGAAGATGTTCTACTTAATCGGAGCCGCGCGGTCCAAGTACTTTGCCCTTACAGGGTAGTTAGGTAGTATCTACTAAATTTAATATTAAAAAGATCTATGTAAGTATTGGAATCTTCCAACATTGCAATAAAATGTTGAGTTTTGAAACCTATCACCTGAGTGTTATGTATAAATAAATTTCAAAAAATCATTATTTCTCTTGAGTTAAGCCATACACCGAAACAGGCAATCGAGACATTATTCCAGTGAGTAAGTCCCATCCACCCGTTTGGAAGACGCTACGTGGAAACTATTATGTCTCTTAACCCTTATGATTTACGACACTGTATGTCACCAGCTTGTCTCAATGTGTCATTGTATAAATCGTCAGTGATGTGATATTACAGAGTTCAATTTGTGATGGGATACGAGTATAAAAACCGAAAGTAACTACATGTTTTTTTTTGTTGTCAGGCTCGGTCTTTGATCACAGCTCACCTAATGTTAAGTCGAAGGTGGAAGATGGTAAAGCACACCTAGCCTGGAATGGTACTGGTTATAAAGTGAGGCTGCCGGAATACACCGTTAGATGCTTGAGCTGTTCATCTGCTGTTCCATAAGCTTCGCACGTTGGTCAAGAGTAAAAAGAGTACTTTTCTATGACACAGCTGATTTTTTAAACTTTATCCAACGACCCCTTTTTGGCTTAGTGCACTAGCTTAGTGGTTAGCACGGTCAGATCACATGCCGAAGGGCATGGGTTTAAACCCCAACAACGAGCTTAAGCTGCCGGTGAAGGAAAACATCGTGAGGAAACCATAGCGTGGTGGTAGGGTACTTTCTAGTACTCGGCTGGCCAGCGGTGTGTTTCGGCAGCCATACTTGAGAGCCAGTTCTAGTCCAGGCTAGGTGTGCTTTGCCATCTTCGATCATACCGTCACTTAACATCAGGTGAGCTGGTCAAACACCTAGTTTGTCAGTAATAAAAAAACCATCATCATTATTTTCAACCTATGGTAATCCACTGCTGTACATAGCTCTCCCAAGACACACTGTTCAGCCCGATCTGCAGTCCCCAATCCTTTAGCACTGTATACCTAAGTGTTCTATCAGTTATGTGGTTCCCATAGTACCTACAAGCTAAGTAATAGTTTTGGGCTAGATGGCGCTGTGTGTAATGAGAAAAAGTGAACAATTAGCGTAAATATCAAAATAAATATATCTACATAAGGATGTACTTATTTAGTTGCCTTTTCCTCGATATCACCAAAATCGTCATAAATTACAACTAACTGATCAATTTAAGCTATTTTGTAAAGCAGGCTCACAGAAGCACTGTCGCGGCAGCCACAGACTGAAAAATATTTCTGAATTGAGATTGATGTCGCACGCATGTGCAGACGGCGTACGCAAAACAACGCAACCAAATATAGAACTAATTTATGTTCATACACAGCGATTATGCTCACAAAAATAGCCACCGCTACGTTTACTGCTCATAATTTATTCATTTCTTTGCGTGCTTAGCAAAATATAGCGTGCGAAGTTAAGATCTCGCTCTGATTTACTACTGATCTAATAGGTGTCTTCTATCTTTCTATGCGAGCTTAATAGTTGAACAAGAAACAGCTTTTTTCTTCTTCTTTGTGTTTGGCGTCGCACTTTGTGCATTTGCCAGTGTCAAGTATTTCGATATTTACAAGTATTTATGATATAACTAGTAAAATAAGTCACAAAAAGTAATTCACGATTAGTAAAGTAGGTAGTGGTACGTAAATTCAGCTGCTTCTAAACAACTCTAATGTAAGAAGTAGCATTTTAAGCTGTGACTTCGGTACCATAGAAATAGTCTACTATCTAGTATTTATTCTGCCGCTAAGTATTAGTGTGTAAATATTAATGTATTCCGATAGGAGGGTAGGTTACATCGAAGCTTGTAGTAAAGTCGCCACTACTTTACTAAAGCATGCATGGATTTGACAAGCGCAGACTGGAATTTGACTATAAAGATAAAGAAACATTGAAACCGGCAGAATGTACAGAGTGCGATATCAAGAAGAAAGAGAAAAAAAAATACAATAAAATAGACATTTGCATGCGTCGTTTGGAATTGTTTACTGTAGAGGTAAAATATGAAAATTGTAAGATCTTTGTAACTATTATTATAGCAAATAAATATATTTGAATTAAACTGTTAGTATTTGGTACGACGAAAAACTCAAATAAGCTATACGTCTTGAAATATTTCGTCATCAAGCAAAAAATTTAATTTTCTTGTACCTATAACTATATTACCGATAAATAATTAAAATAAATCTCATTTAAGGGCAGGCTCCCACGCGATAAGCGCGTTATTTATATACCCTCATCTCACAAAGGCACCGCTGCCGAATATCAGCACATAAATATTGGTCTGAGGTGTAATTTTTCACATACCACGTCCTCGAGCGTCGCACCTTTAAAATAAATGCAAACAAAATTTAATAGGGAGAGATGCGCAGAAACGCGGTCTTCAAGTGAAAATAAACGATAGCTGAACTCGTCCAATCGTTTGAGGATGTTTTATATCGCTGCGTTGGACTCTATTATACTGTTATTTTATTGTATGGCGACAGTCACTGTTATTTAGAATGCGAAATAGAGCAAATCAACCTCCTAAAATTATCTACGCACAAAATGTTGTTTTTGTTTTAATGAAAACACTATCTCATGATGATATGAGACTATGACCATTGCAGCGGTACCTAAACCTTTGAGTAACAAAACAAGGCATCTCTAAGATATTCGCTGCTGAGTCCCTCATTAGCCCTGTAACTTTGCTACTTACAGTAACTATCCTATGAACTAAAATACAGTGATTTTTATACACGAATGCTGGATGGGAGCTTATTTGATATTACGGTAATTACCTAGACATTCTACCTTCAAAAAGTAACAGAATAATGTTGCTCTACTTGATACACTCGACGCTGCATCGCTTAAATTTAATTAAATAAATACTGGACTACATTTTCACGCATCTAACCGCCAAAACCAAACTAACCAGAGCGATCGCAAGTAAAGCGTCACCCGTACATCATTCCCCATGAGTGTACTAAGCGCATTGATTCCACATTTTTTTTATTAGGCCAGCGACGATGTGCAACTCTTTGTCTGAGTCTGTATATGTCAACTTTCCAAGTGAATTGTGTTAAAAGTTCGAAATGAACGATGACCACAGAACTGTTCGGATTTTTACTAGTTGTAAAACTTAGTATTTACCCGTAGTACGGACGCTCCGAGGTTGCAGCCAGGTTAGGTATAAAATTATTGTCATTATATTATGTTGGTTTTCGTCTACACTAAATTTTTCTTATAAACAAAATAAAGATTTTCTTTTCTTCTTTTCTTCAAGTGAGGCTGCCGGAACACACCGTTAGATGCTTGGCGGCAGATTTTCAACTTTTCACCGGCAGCTTAAGCTCATTGGTGGTGGTTTGAACTCACGCCTTTCGGAGTGCGAACCAACCGCGCTAACCGCTGAGCTATCATCGCTACAAAATTAACCTACACCTCTGAGCTAAGGAAGCAGACCAACTAAGCTACAAGACAGAAAGTAAACAAAACATATTGAAAGAGCAATTCCCTCACGCCTAAACTTTGTGCGTAAACCAGGCGGAAAGTTCGCGATTTGGTTTATAATTTCGCTGAGTTATGTCCATTCGTAGGCGCGGATCGGCACACGTTTATTTACGGTTATTGGTTATGGACAGGGCTGATCGGGATATTCCCCCGAGTCTCGTAACGCGGACTCGAAGCCGGACTGCTTTGGGTCGCCGAGGGTGCCAGCCTGACGGATATATCCGTCTTCAGGGATGAGACCGGAATAACAACACAAAATTATGAATGGCTGAACGCACTCGAAAAATATAGTTCAAACTGCCTCAAGCACAAAACTAGAAAAATCAATAGTATTATTTTATTTTTTAATGTAAGAGACCGCCTGTCCATGTCCATTGCAGCGATACACAGAACTTTGAGTAGTAAAACAAAGTTCAGGGCATCGCTGCCTTGGCACTCATTACTTTGGGACTAGATGGTTAGTCTCAATAGCCCTGTAATTTCGCTAGCTGTAGTACCCTTCAAACCGGAACACAGTAATGTTTATACACTACTGCTTGGCGGCAGAATATCGGGTACTGCGGTGGTACCTAGCTAGACGACCTCCTGCTAAGGAAATCTACCACCAAGTAAACAATAATAGTAACAAGATAATAGTAGTAACATAATAATATAGCTTTACTGTGTCAAATGAGCGCTAAATGAAATCATGCTCTGAACTTGCTGAAATGCTCCTGGTTAAATGTGATTTATTGTATTTGGGATTTACTTTACTATGAATGCTGACGTGGTCTTGACACATTTTTGTTTTATTTATGCGGGATTATAAAAATGTGATTTATTTGGTGGTAGGTTTACTTTAGGAGGTTGGCTAGGTAAGTACCACCGCAGTACCAGATTCCGAAACTACAACGCTCTTGAGACCAACCATCGAAAGTCTCAAAAGTAATGAACGCCAAAGCATCGATGTCCTGAACATTGTTTTGCTACTCAAAGTTATGTGTATTGACGCAATGGTCATGGGCAAACGTTATCTCTTACCATCAAGGAGAGCGTCTCGTTAGTCTTAATACTTTTTACATTTAAAAAAATTTAACGTGTCTGGTCCATAACTAGTTGTTAACAAAGTTTTTCAAAGAGACGGTTGATTTTATCGCAATTGCAGAGTTGTACCCAAAGTAAAAGATTATCATAATAATAAGGACATTGATTCTCATTCGATTTAGTATACACTAAACTTATAACACTGTATACTATTAAATAATTACCAATACAAACATTTTTGAACCACAAAAATGATCTACGAAATATATGTAGGTGTAAAACTAAGGATAAAGCCAAGCATCACACAAAAAGCTCGTATCATTCGCAAGAATTCAATATCCGCGACTTATCGGATACAGCAATAACAGAAAACAACCAATAAAATAGTCCTATCTGTATTTGTCACAAAATAAGAATTCCATCAAATAATTCGAAGCCAATAAAAAACGGATAGAGACATCGCACGCATCCGTAATAAAAGTCTTGCCATAAATAACGTTCATGAAATATAATACACCTGCAATCTTCGGAAAATGGGAAAATCATTTTGTAAGGGCGGGCGCGGTCGCCGTAATATTGTTATAAATGTAGTTTTCTCGGGGGCATAAATAATAATGCTGGTCGAGCGGGCAGCACACGAGAAAAACGGAAAAGGAGTTAAGTGAAAATTTCGTACTTTATATTTGTTTGCTCATCATTACATAGATCTGCTACTACCCACAAGAATCGTTTATTGATTATCGAGTATTTTGAGCATTCTATAGGTGCGAGGTCATGATGAAATTGCGCGTCGTATGATATTAAAATAATTAATTAATTTTTATAATATTTTTTTAATCAATCATAATGATTTTGTCAATTTCATTTATTTTTTATTATTTAATTGGCTAGCAACTGATCAAAAAACTATGACTATGACTATTATTCTTGTAAATACCAGTGTCGAAAAAATTATTTTTGCAGTCTTTCAAATATATTTTTTGTATAATCAGAGAGCATAATAGAGCATATAATAGAAATAGAGAGCATAGTTCTGGTTAAATGAAAGTAACATGTCAAAGTTAAAAAAAAAACACGCAAGCCGATTTTTACAAAAATAAAATAATATACGTCACTTTTGGAACGGGATCCTTAAACTTTTTAAGCTTGCATAAGTTCACCTTATTTCTAAGCATCTATTTGTTTTCTGTGTAAAATAGAATATATTAATAAAATTTAAAAACCATAATAAAATTTTAATTCAGTAAAGCTCGATAAGATAAATAATCTATATTAAAAAAAATGTTCCTTTGCTTATTAGCGGCACTTTTCTATAACCGTAAAAAGTATTTAGGAATATGAATTGCTTATCGAGAGATTATGTTCGGATGAAAAAAAGAAAGGAGGATAAAGTCCAAATTATTTTTTAAGCCTAGTTTATAATAACAATTGCAATAATAATATATTTTATTAAGTAAAAAAGAATTTTGTCTTTAATTATTTGCTAATTTTCAGATACACCCTTATTCCTTTACACAGGCGTGGCGCGGCGGCGAGTCGCGCGCGCCTCTGGGAGTCATTCCGCACTGACAGCCTGTAAATTCTCCATTACGCGATATGAAATATGCCGCTACGCCCTTTGTCCTTTCGACCGCTATAATCACGGACATCAGAAGACTATACTTAATTTTTTAGTTTTTGGAAATTGCGCTTTTTATAAGCGATAGAACCAAGCATTACAATTCGTAAAAAATAGGTAGTTCTAGCCATTGAGCTAATTACGTAGTAATAATATCTCAATGATTCTAGCATATAAATTTATGTGATAGAAATAGACAGAATGTCAATAAAGCTTAGATTTAAAAAAAAACACAGTACGTAAACGATAAACGAGAAACGGTAGATCTTCTTAGAAGTCGTCTAGGTAGGTACGGTGGTACAGTACCTGATATTCTGCACTAAAGCAGTAGTGTGTAAACATTACGTGTTCACGGTTTGAAGGGTACTACAGCTAGCGACATCACAGGGCCGTTGAGACTAATCATCGAAATTCTCAAAGTAATGAGCGCCAAAGCAGCGATGCCCGGGGCTATTTTTACTACTCAAAGTTCGCAGTATCGCTGCAACGGTCATGGACAGGTGAAAAAATCATAAGATATTGTCAATATAATGAAAATGGCAATATAATAATATAAAATATGTCAATATGATAAAATATCGATTAAAAAAAATTATAGTGACATACTAGTAATTCAATAATCCCTTATTTTTAAATAATCGTCAAAGTCATAAAACAAGGTCTCTTGAAGCCAAGATCTTAGCTTACTTCTGAAGCACGATGCAAGGTGCATCCCGAGTGGAAGTGGTATTTGCTGCGTCAAGTGTGTTTTAATCTCTACTCTGCATCGATTAGCATTGTTCAACGAAATTATATGACGAGTTAGCTTCAGATAAGTTAATATATAGTGATGGATAGGATTTCAACCCGGTGTAGAATTCAATACACTAATCACATAAGTATCGATTTAACCTAATCTAATTGATTGAGCATGCTGTGATAAAGGCTATTTCGACTGATTTTATGTAGTAAACACAGTCATTTCATAAGATACAAATTATTTTGATCCCGCTAAGTAATAAAGTTTATAAATGAAACCTTTCAGGTGAGGTTCTGTAATCAAACGTTATTATTATAAATCCAGCGTCCTTTCGAGGGAATGACTCAACTATATAATTATACCTTTATACGAAAACGATTTTCGCATTACAATATATCGCGGTTTCAACACGAAATTTGGCTTTTGTTCTCGCTCGACGTAATGTCTTTATGCGACCACTAAAAGCAATATTATTTCAATTAAGAGCTTGATTTAGATCCGAAGGAAAAACTCAAAACAATGAGGTGTCGAGAATTGAAGAGAAAATAATGTGCAATGAAATGTCTGATTTGTGTGAGTGCGCACTTAAAACGCTCTTGGAAATC
This sequence comes from Biston stratarius, assembly GCA_950106695.1. Taxonomy (NCBI): domain Eukaryota; kingdom Metazoa; phylum Arthropoda; class Insecta; order Lepidoptera; family Geometridae; genus Biston; species Biston stratarius. The sequence goes on along the minus strand of OX467115.1, from coordinate 16,507,989 downwards.
GTAAGATAATGCAATAATGGCACCACAGGTGCGTCAGTACATTTATATTGTTGTTTTTTTAATAGAATTTAAAATATTACAAACTTACCAACAAGATAGTGCCATTAGATCCTATCTTTTTATTCAGAATAGCTTTGAATTCTTACTGAACGCATGCATGATGCGGCCATGGCTGGAATCCGATAATAAACCTGTTTACTTACTCAGTAAGAAGTCTCTTTACTATCAATCGATATTCAATATAAAAACAAAACAAAAACTTATTAATAACAAAAAAAATAACAGTTTGAGTTTTGGCGGGAACGTGGAAAGGTCGTATCGCCGCATTATATTATTTTTTAAACTTATGTTTTTTTTTAAATATTTATGTCTAAAAATTGTGGTGTTCACAAAGTGACGAATTAAAGCGCGAGTGTGGAAAAGTGATACAATGTGGTGAAACATGACTTTTCTCGTCGTTTTCAAAACTCATCAGAAGCTTGTTGTAAGCTCATATATAATAAATACGCCTCATTAATTTTACAAAAAAAAAAGTTGTTATTTTTTTTCTTTCCTGCAATAGAATATCAACGAAACAATGTAATTTACATACTTAATCATGCCCAGGTAAAAGCAAAAGTTTAAAAAAATACAGTGCAATATGAAAACAGTATTGCCCTGTCGGCGTTTTTTTAAAAATAATTTACCCCGTCGGGCAGGCTGAAGCTGTCGGCTATCAAGTAAAATTTTATTAAATAGAATAATGAAAAAACTCAATGTAGTGTATGAAGTAAACTTGATAATTCCCTGCGGATTGGGAACTTTTCGAACGAAAAGTTGTTAAAACTTTCGTTTGAATTTTTTTTGTATAACTTCCCACATCTAACATTTTCAGGACACTGATCACTGTTGTAACGATTATAGCTTAGTGGTTAGTACGATCGGATCACACACCGGAGGAAGTAGGTTCAAATCTCAACAACAGGTTCGAGCTGCCTATTTATGAAAACACGAGGAAACCGTGGTGATATGGTACTTCCTAGTTGATATTCGGCTGGCTAGCTAACCCCTCAAGTTGAATATCTGCTTACGGCAGCCTCACTTGAGAGCCAGTTCTATTCCAGGTTAGGTGTGCTCACGATCTTCACCCACATCATAACTCGACATCAGATGAGCAGTGGTCAAACACCTAGTCTTTTACCTGTAAAAAACTTTTTCTAATAAACTGCTTCATTAGAACGTAATGAAGCCACTTATAGCATTTCATACGAATTGGTATACATATTTAAAAACACATGTAAAATAATCTGAAATGATTAACTGTTAAATTAACAGATAACTTATCTGTTAACGCTACCATAAAACTTCTGCTATAAATAATAATCATAAGAAAACCGTTGACTAAGAATAGGAGAATATTAAAAGGCACGTCCCAACAATTAAACACGTCGTCGCTTGTCTTGTAAGACATCAAAATAAAATCACTACTATTTATGTATCAGAGAGCGTATTAACGGACAAGAAGCGGTTCTCTCACTCTTACAATGTCATAAATCGTCTGGGAAAATATAACAGTCAACGGTCTGTCATACATTCATACGCATCTCTGGAAGAGGCAACACGCTGCGCAAGCGCCTGAATACTTCACCGGAAAATACAATGATATAGACCAGCGGTTCTCAAAGATTTTTGGCGACGGAAGCCCTTTCTGAAAGCAAAATATTAGACGGTATCATGTGAATTTTTTAATGTCAGTTGAGTCAGTGTTGTACTAACGACTATGATCCTGACTGAAATGTCGCGCTCTCATATTACGCATCACTACTACTCTTTTACACTTTTAGTTTTATTTTTAACTTTATGTTTTACATCAAAAGAAAGCAAACCCTTGACCAAATGTTTTATGCAGCTAGATTTTTTTCGAGATTTCAAAGTTATGCCCATTGTTTGATAATTATGAGTACATTACCTCTTTCGGTTTCAAATTCCCAGAGCTTATTTTATTAGGCCAAACTCTCTACTAGTAGTTGCGTAGAAATCGCGAATACATTTTGGAAAATGAATTAAATAAGCCACTTACCCCCTACTTTACTTTACTTTACTTTACGTTACTTTGGCCTCGTGAAGTAGATTCCATTTCGTATATTCATGTTTAATTTAAACGCAATAAATCCCTAAAACGTAAATAAAATCTATCGTTCCATATTTGAAAACTTTTAATAGCCCACTACTCAGCGAGAGATTAAGATGTGTTTATAGGATGCTCGTAATGCAAACAACTCATCCCTTCATGAACTACTTGTTTTGATACATTTGTAAACAACTTAAGTAATGACACAAAGATTGCCCTGTGAAGTGGGCAACCTCAATGTACTAGGATATATTATTATAATTTACAAAAATAGCAACGTTAAATATAAAAAAACCTGGAAAGTGTAAGATTTCGCTTTAAGTGTTTTTTCAAAAAGTATCAAGTTTTCTTTAAAATTCTGAAGCTTGCTGTTTGTCTTCTGCTTCTATGTTTCTGACGTCACACTTTGTGCCAAGTATGTCGATATTGTTAAAGTTTATGATTTTATGAAAAATTATGTTAAATAAAATCACAGTCAAAGTCACCCAAAAGAAGTTTTAATCGAGTCCGGTCAAGCCCTAGTAAAGTAGTGATGCTTTACTACAAATTTCGGTGAAATTTTACAAGCAACACAAAAAGTCATATTTCACCACATTTACATTTCCACATTCGCGCTTATAATTTGGCACTTTATGAATAAAACACCACTATTTTTATACATAAACACTCGAAAAAACAAAAGTTTAGAAACAATGTTTCCGCATTCCCATCAAAACTCCTCAAGCTTGCTGTTTATATATATATATAAATATAGCCGTAGCTTACACCTATTATTGACCTTCTTGATAGTTTGAGGTTTAATTTTATTATTTTATTAGGTATAAGAGATTAAAAAAGAAATAGGAAGTGTCATTTCTGAAACTGTCAGTTATGTGTGATTCCATAATTTTGAAATATATTTCAAAATATTTGCTAAAGTTTTCTTATTAAATCAATGTTCCAAATGTTTAGATTTGATACAAGACAAACATCCTAGTTTCATAAGCAAGTTTTCACTGTAATAACTGATTAAAATGTCAACAGTTGGAAGACCTAGAGAGCCATTGTCAATACTTGATTTTTTTACCGAGAGTTTCATAATTTCTGATGCGTGTATCTCTCAAAACGGGCAGCATAATAATAGGTGTTGTTTAGTAAGTATGGTCTACAATTTTATGCTGTATGTGAATATTCACAGTGGCATTTTGTAGTAAAGAAGAGTATTTCTGGCATGAATTGCTTGCCACTAGAGGCTGGTCAGCGCCGATTTTGGACGCATTTATACTACAATACACGTACACGCACATATGCATACACATACACACACACACATAATCATACATTCACACACACCTGCACAATACACCCAACCATACAGACTCACACAAGCACCCACGCACACACAGCACACAGAAAAGCGCACGCAACCAAACACATATTGCTATTACCAATATTTTGCACTTTTACATACGGTATGCTTATCATGACTACAAAAATATACTAGCCTATTTAAATGCAAAAAAAAAACATACAGTAGAACATAGAACCTCCTCCTTTTTTGAAGTCGGTTAAAAATGTAAAATGAAAGACACTGGATTTTGCGACACAGGTTTTCTTTAGTGCAATATTCAGGGTATTTATTAGATCTTTGTAATTTTCTACCTTATTTATAAATAAACTAAATTTTTCCAACCATGTTAATGAAATAGAAAATATATTTAGGTACAAGCTCATAGTCTGGTAATTAAAATAGATATTAACTAATTTCCAAGAAAAACTTGGAAACTGTCTAATTGTTAGCTGAAGCTATTTATTATTTTAATGGTGATCTGACTTCTATTTGATTTTAACAGTCTAGAAAATATAGTAATAAAACTAAAATCGCGATATGTTAGCTGAAATTAGTCATTTTGGCAAAGAGTCAAGGAAAAGCAAATTAAATTATTGCTTCGTCTTAAAATTTCGACTATTGTTTCAGAATAATTATCAAAAGCACGAATGTATTGTTGCTATCATGAAAAAACATCTTAGTTACATTGTTGCTTTTGAAAGCGCATGACTAAAATTTTCATTTTCAACAATTTGTTGAGATTAAGATCGCGTTGAATAATATTATGTTGTTAACATTCCGTCTGCGATGATGTTGATTTTTGGCACAAGAGAAAATTTTATGTGTGGCAATTTTATAGTCTTCAAGACACTAGAGTCATATTTTGAGAAAGCGTAATTGATTAGTAGGACAGCTGTTGTGGGTTCTCATTAACCACTTTACATTGTTTTACTAAAATAGTGTCTGTGCGTTTAGCACATGAATGATGACAATGTATTAAACGTTTAACCGCATTTTAAGAATTAACGATCGAGACAGATGTTATCAAAAGGATGCGCAGTAGGTGAAACAAATATTAATTAATATGTACTAATATTACTTATGCCGTGGTGGTGCCGGCGTAAGAATAGTACCCCACCCTCTCTACCCGTGGTTGCCGTAAGAGTCGGCTAAGGGATGTAATCCGGAAGATGGGCAGCAGCGTCTTTCTTGAACAATCAACTGCGCTCGCCAACCCGCCTGCCAAGCATGCCGAGTATTGGCAAAACCCCCCAGGAGGAGGCCTATGTCCAGCAGTGGACGTCCTATGGCTGATGATGATGATGATGCATATTAATTGCCTCTTGACTCTTTACAGCGATGAGCCGCTAAAATTGTTGACGACCTCAAGCTCATCAACAAGAGGATCCACTTAGCCTCGACTTTTCCCTCTGCATATTTTACCGCTTGTTTTTCGGAAATTGTATAGAGTGGTATAGAGAATTTTGACTTAATATCTTCGTCCGAGACCGCACATCCCGTCATCGTCAAAAGTCTCATGATCATCCCTAAATTTAGTAAATCTGGAAATCCCGTGCCACGATTTTAGCATTTATGTGCACTTACAAGAGGCGAAATATAACAATGACATCCCTAATGTTGCAGTTGGCCGTAGACGACAGTGAGCCTACCATTACGCAAAACGCTTGCTTAAAATATATGATAAATATTATTAATATGCATTATATTTATAACATTTAACACAGCGCCACCTAATCCAAAACTAAGCAAATATAGACTAGATAACTGATAAATACTTTTGTTATTAAAAAAAAAATACATTTAAAAACCCAGACGCAGAACAAACATCTATATTCGTCACATAAATGGTTGTCCAGAGTTGGAATCAAACCTAGGCTCTTTTCTTTCGAAGCAGACCTTTAATTATTGAAATGTATTATTGTTATTTATATTTCAGATAATTTGTAACATCTGACTGTACTACACCGTCTTTTACTGACAACATAAATCTTTTCCATACTAAGGTTGCCTGGAAGAGATCGCTTCAAGCGATAAGGCCGCCAGTTGTTGTACTATTATTAAGTTGTTTCTGTTATCAATATTTTATGGTCTGAACAATAATGAGTTATCGTTACTAACTACGAAATTAGCTAACGTGAAATCAAATTGCCGCTTTTTTATTAAAAAAAAAAAATATTATTGTCGTTGTAAAATGTATGCACCATCTTGCGGTCATGTTCACGTCGACATTGCGACGTAGCGTGCGACGTGCGACGTACATAAACGAAATTCCACAGTCGCGTAATAAAATTTCATAAAACAGCGGTTATCGTAAACAGAACAAATAGCTAAAGTTTACGAGCCATTTCGCGCTTTTCCATTTGCATGATACGAGTATGACATAGGATCGAGCGCAGACGGAGTTATGGCCGCCCCTAGGTCATCAAAAGATATTATTTACATTCCCGAGCTTTATCACAGACACCGACAAGGGTCAAACAGGTCATCCTAACCTCCCTAACTAATATTATGAATGCGCAAGCTTTCTTTTTGTTGCCTATTCACGCAACGCAAATTTTATGAATTTTATTACCTACCTACTTGCTTACTCCCGCAACTTCGTCCGCGTTGAGTTAAGAATTTTCCCTGTTCACCTAGCGGTATGAAATATACTTTACGACTTATACTCATACCGTCAATTGTATATAAAACATTTCATAAAAATCAGAGTAAAACATCTAAAATAAATCTCAAGACTACTCCTAAAACGATCTTTGTGAATTGGAAGCGCGAACCGAAGCTGCGGTTAAAAGTTAGTGTTCGATATAAAACTGATATCAATCGTGTGATATTCATATTTATTCATTAAACAAACATTCCTCTTCCTCAATAAACAAAGTGTGAACAATCGTAAAAGTGAAAAAATAAGAATAGATAATAAAACGCGGCGTATTACAAAAATTCTTGACGGACACATTTAGGGCTGTTAGCGCTTCTTTATAATAAAAAGTTCTAACAAAGGCCCATTAAAATCTGGAGTCATAACAGGAAACGTGATACAGCGGCTGGCCGGTCCCGACGAGTACCTCTTTCATCATAAAGGCGCGGTGGGTAGCAGCTGGCGCTTCACTTTATGTGGTTTCCTAACGGCTCCTCTTTAATAATCGTGTTTATTTTCGAAAACGGAACACCCATAACTTTCTCGAGTGCTCCTTCAGATTCCTATGAAGATGTGTCATTGGCTGCCGGTATCCATTACATTGTTCTCATAGCGTCTGCCACCGCTATTAATAGAGCCAGTCAAGCTTGGGAGTCTTGTCACAAACATTCACTCTTAGTAGAACTCATCAAGTTCTGAAGCATTATTAGCACGACGCAACGGTACGAATATACAATTGAGAAACAGTGTGCAATAAGCTTCGTCGGCTAATAACAACGGAGGCATCTCCGGCGATATCTCAATATCGTAGGTGTAAGCAGTAAGCGGTTAATTAACACACTACGGTTGTCGTGGAAATAGAATTCCTGTAAGCGGGTACAGGGTGCGCTCGCGCCTCGGGCCACGCGCTCCCGACGCGCCGTCCTCCGCGCCCAATGTTTGTTTACAAGCAACGAGACTTCATTACGCCGCTGGCTAATGTATTCAGCTTCAGCCTCCACGTTAACAGCGACACTTCTCGGAATCAATATGCTCCTTGTATGTTTTGATTGGCTGCTGACTTAGCTCCGATCCAAAACAACCCTAATGTCTTGTTCGCTAAACACAATTTCCTCTAACAGTGCCTAGATACTTAATGACGCCGAATACAACGAACGGATTTCAGTGTTAATACTTGCTGAAGATAAACCAATAGTAGTAACTACGATCAATGCAGAGGCATTGAACTTATCCAATTTTAGGGTTAAGCTGCATTAATTTGTTTTATTAACATCTATAAATGTTTTACGTTTCCTGTCTAGTGCCTGCGTTGTTCTGTTACTCTGTTTACTGTTATTGTGGAGTACCTATCTACTTACCTTAAAACAAAATAAAACTATTTCACCAAGCCAACCATAAACAAGGCAAATCACGTATCTATCTGTTTGACAAAGGCAAGAAGCGACGTTGCCAAATCCATCGCAGCAACTTCTGATCCTTCCGACCCCAAAAATAATAATGTTTCATCTTATAAAAATATTTCCCTTACGACTGTCGCTCGGTATATCACGGTATTTGTCACAGAGGATCACCCTTTATGTTCGTTTCCAGTCAAACCCCTTAGATAAGCGAGCCTTTTATATGCCAAATATAATATATTATGGTTTACAATTCTTGTTAGAGCATAACGTGGATATGGTGTCTGTTCCGCATATCGTTCCGTGACACTGCATATTTCTTTCAAAATCAAATAGAACAACACTAGACAAAATACTAGTAATTCAAGATCGAGTCCGATCATAGCCTAGTAAAGTAGCGGTGAGTTTACCTACATATAAGTTTTGACGGAGAATTGTAAGTAAGACGAAAAGTCATGTTTCACCACATTTAGGTATCACTTTCCCACACTCACGTATCTCGACATTTTATGAATAAAATATCGCAAATTTTGTACATAAGCATTCGGAAAAAACAAAAGTTTTGGAAAATAAAACATGCGTTGCCATGACTTTTCTGTGTTCCCGCCAAAATTTGTTAAGTCGCACTTATTATTTTGATTTAATTAGTGTATCCGATGATTTCTTTTCTGAGCTCGTACTACGTGAGTCATCGCTTAAATAAGAGTTATTTAGTTTATAAAGAAAATGTATTTTTTTTTCTATTTTTGGCTTCGGTCTTCTCGCATTTTAACAGTTTGAAGTACATCGATTTCAGGTCAAATAAATCTGTGTCTACTACACACTCAAAGTTAAGCTTGACTAAACCATCCGACGGAGTTTACAAACAACGCCAAATGACACATTCTATCACTTGCCCACACTCGGCACTTTATGAATAAAATACCACTATTTTGTAAACAAATGATACCTACTTATACCACCATTACTACCATTTAGTGTTCCTGCTAAAATTCGACACACGGGAAGGGTTGTAAAATTAAACCTACGTTCATGGTGCAGTTTATTTCCTTGGAATATCCAGAACAATCTAGCGGGCACGAGCCATTACTTCCAACATATGAGCAACGCAAAAATATCAGTGTATTATGGGTTATCAGAGCAGAGTCGCGTCTCGGAGACTGCCATTCAGGCCGCGCTTTAATGGATTGCTCGCTTTCATAATATTCGGAACCGTACAATGTGCGCTCCTATGATCTCGGATAGTGATTTAACGCTTTATACTTCCTTCACTTTTATCATCCCGAAATCGAAACTATAGTAACAGGACCGACATCGCAAAAATAAAATTTACATTTCATCGTAATAGCATTTCCCGATACAAAAGCCTCGAGAGCTCGCTTGTCACCCATCTGTTTGCACGTCTGTAGCTCCCCTTTCATATGAAAGACGAAAACAAACAGCGAATGTGCCAAATAGCAAACAATATTATACGGAATGCACAATAATATCAGTTCCGGCGTGCGGCGGCGGGACGCGGGGTGTTTGCCTCCGCGAATAAATATGAAATTGGAGAGTCTCGCCTCGGCCTCAGACGAGCAAATATTATCGGAGGTTTGCTTTGGTAAAATGATAACCGGCGAGATTGGAAAGTCGGGCTTAGCCGCGAGGCAGGGGCGCACTACTGAACAAACGGGCGGAAAAATTCTTATCCTGACAAGAGGTTCTCATATTAAACTTCGAAGCAAACTATTTCATTTCTTTTTTACTTTACTACGACAAAGCTTTTAGCTGTCTATGTATGTTTGTTCCACCGTAGGTACTACTCCGATTTCGATGTTTGAGATGTCAATCGATTCGTTGATGTGGTCCGTTTGGCATAGGCTGCATTTTGTTCCTTGTATACTTTTTTCATTATTAGGTTATGTTTTGTTATTCAAACTTTTTATTATTTTTTCTGTCTTGATGGAAAATTTAATGCAGACCTATTATTCCGTTTGTTTAGGTTGTTTTCTGTAGCAACGTTTTAATAGACTGATCCACTCATCAAAATGATCAACCATTTTATAGAATCACGAAATTGCGAAAGAAAAATTAGCTTTCCACAGAAATATATCATTGATCTTCAACAAAATGTAAGTAAAACACGGCTGATTTTAGTTGCATGATATCAGGATCGTACCCATATTAATAAGTACTTGGATAACCGAGCTTTGCTCGGCTGAAAACATGGATAAAACGACGTTTTCTAAAAATGAAATCTAGCTAGATCGATTTATCGCCCTCGAAACCCCCTGCATACTAAATTTCATGAAAATTTCACATTGGAGCTGTTTCCGAGATTTAGATTATATAAATATATATATAAATATACATATATATACAAGAATTGCTCGTTTAAATGTATTAGATATATGTCTCTTTGGCGAGTTGATTTTTTTACAACCCTGTTGGCTTATTGGCAGTATTAATACCTGCATTAATAGCAGTAAGGGCGTGCGTGTGACTTAAATAAATTCATACATTACCGCAACTAGCAAAATAGACATCGATGGACTAACGTGATAAAGTGAGCCATCAGCCAAAGCACAACGCCTAGTTGCGTCGATACTTGTTTGAAATTAAAACTAATTAGTATCAACGTTTTTTTTTATTTAAATTCTTTTTAAAAGTAATTTGACGAACTGGACTCTCTCCTGATGGTAAGAGATAACGCCTATCTATGACCATTGTAGCGATACACAGATCTTTGAGTAACAAAACAAAGTACAGGGCATCGCTAATTTGGTGTTCATTATTTTGAGACAATAGATAGTTATTCTCAACAGCCCTGTAATTACGCTAGCTGCAGGAAACTTCAAGCAGGAACACAGTAATGTTTACACACTTCTGCTTATCGCAGAATATCTGGTACTGCAGTGGTACCTACCTAGACGAGCTCCTGCTAAGAAGATCTATCACCAAGTAAAGTACCACTTGATTGACTATGGCAAATGCACATAGTGCAAAGTCAAAAATGAAGAAGAAGAAGTATCTTTAGTTAAAACGCAGGAAACTGAAAAAAACCAAGGGGTGCAGCAAAAAATAAATCAAAGGTGCAGTTAAACAAAACTCAATACACAACACGAACATTTGAATGTACACGGGGAAAAAGTTGCATCTATCCCAGACCGGCCATCAAGTCAGTGCGAAGCGGAGGGCCCGGTGAACCCGCGATCCCAACCTTATCATCCCGTGAGAATAACTCCTAGATTTACGTTTCACGTAAAACTTTATGTCGTATTTTGTTCTATTCGAATACTGTTTTATTATCAGCATGTCTGTCTTTTATATTATGCGGCGATATTTTTATTTCAAATTGTATTCATCTTGTGTATTTTTATCCGACTGCCAAGGAAGGGTTATGTTATTCGCGCGTATCTTGTATGTATGCAAATTTCTTCAATACCTCGTATCTTCCAAACGGGCGAATGGATCACGACAATTAAGATATCGTTAGATTCGTGTCAATAACCCAAGTGTCCTTAGAAGATTGTTGAATATTTGGCGCGAAATAAAAATACCTTAATTTAAAAAAATAACCAACGCTATCAAGTAGGATTACTAAATAAATTTATTTAATCCAATAAAGGTAATTAAAAGAGGATTACATAAATATATACAAGTAATATATGTTAAAATTTAATTAGGAAAAATAAATATGTTTTTTCCTTTAATTATAGCTATTTTAATCGAAGTTGGGTTAGGGATATTACCATTTTTGAAAATATTTTAATAATGAGTCTATAGAGTTTCACTATTAACTTTCAACTCATTTGTCGAAGGGTATCTAACGAGACCCTATTGCTAAGTCCGTCCATCTGTCACTATATAATATTTCGTGCGGTTATATGGAACCCTAGGCCGAGGTATGCGAGCACGATCTACATTAGACCAACTAGGTATAGCATTACAATTTAAAAAAAAAAAACTTCTCTTCTTTGTTTTTGCCGTCGTACTTTTGTCCAGTTTTACCATTGTTCCATATTATTATATATTTTATGAAAAACCAAGTTAAGCGAGTCTAAATCACAGCCAAAATCACACACAACGTAAATCATGATCGAGTCCGGTCATGCCATAAAAAAGTAGTGGTGGCTTTACTACGAGCTTTAATGGAGTTTTGGAAGCAACTCGAAAAGTCTTGTTGTACCACATTTTAAATCAATAAATAAATTCAGCACTTTAGAAATAAAGCACCATTATTGTTTGTACATAAACACTATGAAAAAACAGAAGTTTCAAAAAATAATACGAAGTAGTGACATGATTTTTCCGCGTTCCCGCCAAAACTCCGCAAAAAAACTTTCATCTAGTGTTAATCATGAAAAGTAGAAAACATTAACGGAGCTTTGACAGCCCTGTTGGCTCACTGGTAGTATGTCTACCTGAGCTGTAGGGCGTGGATTCGATTCCCGCCAAGAACAAACATTTTATGGTATAAGCAAATGTTTGTTCTGTGTCTGGGTGTTCTGTATGTACCTATTATAAGTACGTATTTACAGAAAGAAAAGTATTTATGTATCCTATCAGTTATCTAACTTCCATCACAAGCTCTGCATAGTTTGGGGTCAGATGGCACTGTGTGTAATGTGATTTATGTGTATGTGATGTGTATGTGTATAATGTGATATTTATTTATTTATTTTATTTGTGTTTATATCAGTACTTAATAAATTTTTATTTCCATTTATGACCGCCAGGAGCGCTAATCAATTTTTCATACATTTTGCATCGGAAACTTGCCCTAAGTTTTTACCTCTTACCATAAGTATCAAAAGTGTTTTTTTTTTTTCTTTTTTTTACAAACATTTTTTTAATAGTGCGCATGTTATATTAATATTTTGATATATATGCATATTTGTGACATCAGATATGTAAATATAAATAGTAATTACCATTTTTCATTTACGATTTATATGGCCTCAAACAGATTCTCAATAAGGTCTAATAACTTTAATACTTAACTGGAAAAATAATAATTTAAATTACAATATTCAAAGTTGCCCTCAAAGGTGACTTTTAAATCTGAATAAGTAAAACAATGTAAAAACTGTTTTAATAATGAAGGAAACTATATGCTAATACTAATTTCATAAACATTAAACATGAAAAGTCATCATGCATTCAATTTAAATTAACAGTAATACTTATATAGAACCCGCAAGTCAAAAGTCGTGATCTTGTCTTTACAGTTTGGTATTAGGAATATTAAAATTGTAGGTGTAGGTAGCGTATTTAATTGAATTTATAGTTCAATACGAAGTTTATTTTACTTATACCATTTAAAGTATTATACTCCAACGATTTGACCACGCTTGCTATCATCATCAATCATCAGTCTCTTTTTCAATGTAAATATAGTAAAGTGTATCGTGTGATGCCGTGGTGGTGCCGGCGTAAGAATAGTACCCCACCCTGTCTACCCGTGGTTGCCGCAAGAGTCGGCTAAGGGATGTAATCCGGAAGATGGGCACCAGCGTCTTCTTTGAACAATCACACCTATCTGCGCTCGCCAACCCGCCTGCCAAGCGTGGCGAGTATTGGCAAAACCCCAGGAGGAGGCCTATGTCCAGCAGTGGACGATCTATGGCTGATGATGTGATACACATAATTAAAGTTAAGACCGATTTTGGGTCCTCCTCCTGGGGGGTTTTGCCAATACTCGCCACGCTTGGCAGGCGGGTTGGCGAGCGCAGTTAGGTGTGATTGTTCAAGGAAGACGCTGCTGCCCATCTTCCGGATTACATCGCTTAGCCGACTCTTACGGCAACTACGGGTAGAGAGGGTGGGGTACTATTCTTACGCCGGCACCACCACGGCTAATAGTAATTACGTAATGTGTAAACTAAAGAAAAATATATCGAAAAGAATACGCTTGTCGGGGCCTTTTTCTAAGTTTTCATAAATTTTTACGTCGTTTATGTTTTACGTAATTCTCGTAAACTTTCATGACAGAGCCTTTGTTTGTAACCACAGTTATTTCGCTGACCGTTTCCAAAATCCGATGTAGAGACGGAGTGGATACATGATCGGCGATTGGAAATATTCACCGGGTTATAGACGACCCTAAGGTAAGCCCTCGAGGGCTCGGTAATAGAGAACGTCTTTACGAGTGAGACGCCCGCTTGACACATCAACACTACATTCGAGATGTGGTTCAGGACCTATAGAGTGTAGATTTCGGGTGTGACAGCCGTGGTTTTACTGTGACAAGCAATTTTGGACTGGTTATAATGTTCAAAGTAAATTTGTAGTTTAATTTGCACCTTGTGTAAGTATTACAAAATCTTAATGATGGTAACGAATAATAACTACCCTAAATTATAAATATCTAAACAAGACACTCCAGCATCACACTGGAGTGATTACAAAAATTAACTATAAACATTAACTCAGTGAACCTATTTATATCATTTTTAAGGATTTTTTGCGACTTTGGCATTGTTAAACACCTAGATAGTAGCTTTCCTAACGCGAACACTCTAGGATACAACAAAATAAAAAATAAAACATTCAAAAGAATTTTATTTCAATTGCTATATTTCCCTTCAAAAAGGTGCACACAACAAAGTTTTTATTTGTGTTGATTTGATATGGACTACTGGTATAAAATTTTGAGCGATATACCATGTAGGAGTATACATTTGTATAAACTGGTACATATTTATATAAGTATTGTTCAAGCCATTACCTCGATGACCACTAGTGTCTATGATAGATTAGAAGACAGATTCCTGACATTTTTCGTATTGATTTTACTAACTAAAACATTTTAATTCCATCTTTTTGAATGCAAAGCCTCTTTTTGTCCCCTTAGATTACGATACATTGGATTTCTTTTTTCAACTCTATGTAATTCAAAGATTGCCCGCCACTTTCTGCAATGTCATCGTTGCATATAAAAAGTTATGACCGCTGGCAATATTTCGAGGCGGCCTCTCTCGTAGGAAACGATATGCAGTAAACGGTCGGGCGTGCGGTCTCCTGGGCCCTCGGACGGACCCCACTGGGCCTCGCTGACCCGCGGACTTTATGCCAATTTTCATAAAAATAAATCTGAGCCCCGTTGATTGAACCAGTCGCCGGGCGTCCTCTGATCGACTTTCTATTTTATTGTTATTAGCTCACACGCTCGCTAGGGTACGAATTATTGTTTTGCCATTTGTTCCCGAAAAATAGAAACGTCTATCGGTCGGACGCGGGAATAAGTTTATGTGACAAGTTTGATACACCGATACCGATGGGTTGCCGTCGAAGCAGAATATTGTTTTCTCGGGGCTCGGCCGATGTATCAAAGAGAAAGGTCGCGTTGTTTGATTGTCTCCTTTCATGTGAGTTTTGTCTATTTCTTTTTGTGTTTTGTTCTTAAAGAGACTTTACAGTGTATTGTTTTTACGTACTCGGAATGGTTACTAAGACAAATAGTAATTATTCTGATAATAATTATGAACAATTTTTGCTGTAGGGATAAACACCATTTTATTGACCCTGAACTCTGGGACACCAGTATATTCAAACAACCGAAATAAATTATTTAAATTGTTGGCATACCAAAACAAGAATCATCAAATTCGATTCATAATTGGCGGAATGATCGCATAACATAGGTACATACAAAAAACATACAGTCGAATTGAGAACCTCTTCCTTTTTTAAAGTCGGTTAAAATAGTTTTTATTCAATTCGTTTGAAAATTAAAGGCTAAAATTAAATCTTACTTTTTACCATCTAAGTTGCATGGATTCTATCTTATATTTATTTGTTTAGTTTGAACAAAGTGCGAGACTAAATTAGAGAGATAGTGTTAATGAAAAGATGAGATAGTCACTTGGTCAGAATAGAATGCGAATGTTAAACCAACCAAAATCAGTTTCAAGATGGTGGCCGTGAACTTTTATCGAGAATACAACTGTCTTTTGCAGTACAACAATGTTAAGGCCGCGCTCTCAGTGGATCCTAAACTTGATACCTCAGTTGATTAGTAAGTTGCATTCAGTGGAGTACCTAATTCAAAAGATTTAATTATCAAAAATAAAATTAAGCTATTAAGAAGATTAAAGAAAGAAGGCAAAATTTTCGAACCCACGCCCTTTGGCGTGTGAACCGATCGTACTAACCACAAAACGTCAAACGCCTTTTGTGCCTATAATCGCAACAAAATGTATTACTGTTATATATATACAATAGGGTGTCCCAAGATATAAGGGTTTTTTTTTTCGCGAAATCAGATACGCATACTCCCTATTTTTATTAGGTTTGACCTCATTGACTCAAATAATAAATATTATTGTGATTGGACAACGATAACCCGTGCCGACTTGTTACCAAACTTTTGACATGAAAATTTGTACTGACTTACTGTAGGAGAAATTAAGAACTTTATTTTTGTTACTTAATGAAAACTCCATTACACCCAAATAGTATAATTATTTATTCATTTACATTAAACAATAATATTATTGTTCAAATTTTCTTTTTAACGTTTTTTTTTAGAGTCAGGATAAATTTTCCAGTGTACGCAACGTAATAAAAATTGTTTTTGTTCCTACTCATCAGTATTTAATCCATGAAAGACTTACATTAACTTAACTGCTCTTTCGGCTACATCGTTTACTGCCCTCAGTGCCGAAACTTTCTGGCTTCTGGAAACGAAGCATTATTTGACCACAAAGTGGGACATTCATGTAGAAAACTGTCTTCAATTTTAAGGCGGTAGAACAAGGACTTGCTTTTTACTGAAATGAAGTCAGATATGGTTTTTTCATACAATGAACCGTAAAGTTCTTCTTTCGATGGGATGTATCGTTTTCCATGAGTTATTTCTTCCTCTTTGGTTAAATTTTGAACCATTTTAACTTTAGTTTCTTGATCCACATCATTATCAAACAGTATAGTATAGAAACTTGGTCAGTGGAATACCACAAATGCTGAGCAACCTTCTGCAAGGCTGCTTTTGAGTTCGTTTTATCAATTTTCTCGTAAGACTTCATTGATTTCAAAAAGCACAAGTCTCGGTAAGGTGATTTTATTGCTGAAGTGCATTGAAGCCATGGTTTAACGTAGGATATTACGATGAACAAGCAAACGTCAATCAATGCCGCCTTGTCTTTGCTTGTGATCTTGAATTGAGCACTAAGTAACGTTATTTTTAGGGAATAAATCGCTCTCGTCATCCATCGAGCTTGGTGCATGCAAGTCGTTTTTCTTCTTCAATAGTTCTGAGGCACGCTCTTTCCTCTCTATCAGACATTTTTTTATGAACTCCTGCTAAGTGACCAGGTCAGCCTGGTTTTCTTTCACGCTATAAAAAGATTCTAGCCTCATTTATTTTTATTAATTGAAGCCCATCGGCGTGTGCAATGTCAAACAAATTATTTAAATTGTTGACAGTCTTCTCTTCTTGTGCCTTTTGTGTATTTTTTCGCAAGTCCCTCCAAACTTGATATAAGTTTACAAGCTTATTCACACAATTAGCAAAGATTTAGTAGGAATACGCGCCTTTTCACAATAGATAATACACTCGCGAATAGTGAGATTCGCGCTTTCATTGACAGTTAAACTCACTTCACGGATATTGTAAAATAAAACTGCTAGAACTTGTCCATTAGATGAAAGTTTTGAACCCGTTATTTGATGTTTTACGTCACCCATGAAAAATATACCACTTTTAGAACTGCATAATTGCACTGACATGTTGACTGATTGAAAACAACGCGAGTTCCATAACGAAATAACGAGTAATCACAAGCACATCGACACATTAGGCCGCGCCAGTCTTAGAGAGCAAGTACTGACATGTATCGATGTAAGTCGGCACGGGTTACCGAGGTCCTACCTTCTTAAAATTTTATTTATAGTTGTTTTGACTAAAAAGTAAAAAATTAAGAGGGTATGCGTTAAAAAAAACGATTCTATCTACCATAAGAAGCTTAACAAATAAACACTATTTTACGATCAAAAATTAATGCAGTTGTAACAAAAAATAGTATCGGGTAGCCGACGGGTCTGCATCATTGATTATCGACACCTGGTATCGCGGCTTACATCTGATGAAACAAGTGTTATGGCATCGCACGCCGCCTTTTACGATTGAAAACCGCTCGCACGGCTGCTCCGATGGCTATCGTCCGCCACACACGAGCTGCGACAACCCGCAGCATAACTAGCCGCTACCACAACAACCGCCAATTTGCGACACTTTTACGCTCATAACAGCATCTGATACCATTTACGTCTCGCTACTGCCATTTCCAACCTTGTTTACTTCAATCCGTTTCAGTTATTTGCAATAAACGACCTCCATTTAACATAAAAGTGTCCACTTAGACATACTTAGTTGCAAAATGAATACAAGATTATAGTGACGTCATTTGAAAAGTGCAGAGTACGGCAGAGGGAGCATGGCCGCCGTGATTTATCTTCGACCACTTTTGAATATTAAATAATGTTTAATGGGAGCGCATGATCGGCCCATTAGCCGACGTCGTTCCTTTCACGTTTAATAAAGAGTCATTTATAAGCCCGCGACGCTTTTCCCTTATCAAGTCGAAGTATGTCGCGCGACTGAGAGGTGCCGCCCTATCGGGATTAATTCATAATTTTATCCATGTACGTAGGTGTGTTCGATGGTTTTAAAGTCAGAATGTACACAATTAAATACCTCAATTTAATTACCATACGATCACGATTATCCCTTACTGCGAGAATGCTTTATGAAGCGCTTTAGCTGCTGATAGGGAGGTAGAAACCGTAATGCTCGGTGCGATCGTCCCGAACCTCTAATGTAACAAGTGTCGATTCTATTCCCACGACGGGTGACTATCACCTCATTGAATCATTAGGAAATTAGCCCGTTTCCCTCGCGCCGACGACACCCGAATGCGACTAATGTCTTTCCTTTAGACCTTTAAATTCCGACGCCAAATTGTCTCACAATTATTGTTTTGGAGTATTTATTTGACGCGCCTACGTTGTTAAATTACTTGATGTTACTCAATTATATCTATTGCGTTTTTATAACATATTTTTTGCGTCGATACAATTGAACAAGTCAAGTCAGCTCAAGGAGTTTTGATAGAAACGCGCTAAAATCATATCGCTTGGAATTAATTTCCAAAACTTATGGTTTTACGAGTCTTTGTGTTTTACTTATAAACGATGCTCAAAATTAACCGATACTGAAAACATTCTATCAAATTATTGGTGAGTCACGCATGGAAATGAGACAGGCTACTTTAAACACAGACTTAGTAACTTTAAGCAATGTTTGAATAAATAAAAATAGTTGTGGTTTAATCACAAAATGTCGAATTATAATAGGCATGAATGTGGGCAAGTAATATTTGTTTTAGGGTGTTTCCAAAACTTCGTAGAACTTTCTGATAAAGTAACCACTACTTCACTGAGGCGTGGACTGGATTTGGCTGTTTTTTACTTTATGTGACTGTGACTATGATTTAATTCACTTGATTTTATCATGAAATACTTGACACTTGCAGAATGCACAATGTGCGATGCCAAAATGAAAAAAGAAAAAAGCCAGCTCAATAGAGCCGCTCGTGAAACGAAAAAGGGTACGTTATTACTAATGCGTTCCGTACTTTGTCGATGCGTAATTATGAAGATTAATCTCGTCCATAAGCTGCGGTTAACATAACTTGAGGGCGCACACGGCAAGGCGGCCGCCGGTTGATTCCTAATGACACTTCGATCTCGGCGAGGCTCATTATCGCGAACCTCTCGATCGGCTGCCGGGAGTTATTCCTCTTAATATCTCTGAGGCGGGATGAGAGTCGGGATATCGTCACGTATGCACACTGCCACCGACGTAATTATATCGACGCAATTAAACCCAACTAATATATTATAATCGTTCGGTTAGCATCGGCACTTTTTGCAAAAGACGCGGCAGCCGACTGCAAACGCTCCGACCGCGTTCACACACTCATCCTACACACCCTATTACGGTCTCCCGTGATTGGTAATGTTCCGGGAACCTCGAAATCGAGATATTGTAATTGGCTTCTTGAACTCTTGAACAATTTGTTCCGATAAAGATTATAAAAACGGTCTCATCGTTTGCCGAAGAACGCAATGTAAATTACTGCAGCAAACGTATTTCAAAATACACAATGCGGGTACGATAAAGTTTAAGGAAATCTGCAGCGGAATTATATAATGGACCTGCCTATAATTTGCGTTGTAGACGTAACATAGGTCCGTATACATTAGTCAGTCACATTGACGTGACTGCCTAATAAACGGGTAGGGCAGTTTGATTTCCTCGCGAATCATGAGAAAATTATCCTGTGCGGCGCATCGAGGGCGCTTTGAGAACATCCGACGGATAAGAATAATTACTTACATTGATTGAACCCTTATAATCCGTTTATTTAATAGTAGACAGATGTTAATCGGTGCACTGGCTATAATTACGCATCGATTTCTGAAGAGAAAAACGCTAAAGTGCACCTCTAACGCGACCAGCCGATTTATTGCGACTAACTCGAGAATGTTCCACCACGTTCGCGTAATGAGGGAACATATTATTCAACATTTACACAACATACAGATATCGAAACAAAATTATTGCATTCGTTTGTTTTCTACTAAGATTCTGACACGCTCGGACGAGATTAACATGGGAAATAAAATTCAAACGGTAACAGTTCACAGACAATAAATACAGCCGAAAATTAACACATCGTGAAATAAGGAGTTACAAAACAGCATTCAAAGTGATATAGTTGTTTTAATTAGCGTTCATAGTCGTATCCGCCCGAAGAGGTTTTTTTTTACTAAATTTTTCCATTGTATGCAAAGTAGAAGGTAGAGTTCATCCATCACTTCATATTTGCGGTTTGCTGACGTTGGATTGCCGGTGCTGCTCTACTGGCTTTACACTAATTGGGATCTACTGTTCAAAGCAACATTAATTATCATACAAAAACAGATTGTCAACTGTCGTCTCTTGTGATAATCTTGAATGTTTGACGTTGAACACGCCTTGTAAAGATCGCGTGCGCCATATGCCAACCGCGCCAGTTAACGGAAAGCTTAAAAGGAACTAACAGTTGTCTTACGGGATTTGGGATAAGAATGTGCTAATCCTGGACAAGCGAACGTGGACAACATTGGCATAGTAACAGGATGAGCAACGTACAAGAAAAAAAGGCCTGTAGGTAGTTACTGAGCAGTAGGCGATTGCAGGATTCTTTTAAGATGAACAAGACGCTCTCCTAATAGTAAAACATAACGCCTGTCCCACGACCAGCGATACACAGAACTTTGAGTAGCAAAACATAGTCCAAGACATCGCTGCTTTGGTGCTCATTACTTTGAAACTTACAATGGTTAGTCTCAATAGCCCAGTAATTTCGCTCGCTGCAGTACCCTCGAAGGGTACTTTAGCTAGCAAAATTAAAACATAAACACAGTAATGTTTACACACTACTACTTGGCGGCAGAATATCTGGTACTGCGGTGGTACCTACCTAGACGACCTCCTGCTAAGGAGATCTACCACTAAGTAAAGCTAAGGTTGAAAACGTTGTTGATGATGATGAAATTAAAATCCTAACACAATTTGAAGCTATCGCTTATTTAGCGTTATAGTATGACCATGACCATTGTAGAATGATTAAGAGAAATTGCTGATAGTGACTAGTGAAACTTAAAGTAGGAAATCTGTAAAAGTAGAAATTGAATTAAGCTCAACTCAAGAATGCGAAACAGGAAAATGTCACACCATATCCGATGCAGGCTCAACCTTTTACTATTCAAGCAGCCATTGAATAGTTGGCAAGATGGAGTGGGTTCAGTATTTAAATATCAAAGTCATAAATGCCATACGCGTGCTTGTTAACGCTCGCATGTAAATTCTAATCCTTGTTGCATTTAGAATGGGGCGGCCTAGTAATTATGTACTTTCATTTGTCTGTTCCTCGGAACAAACGAGCTCCGTAGCGTGTAAGCTGCTCCATGTAAAGCAGTTAGCAGTACTCTAATCTCGCACACACATTAATTTAAAGAATACGTCTTCGTAGCTGACTTTACCAACAACATCGAAACACAATTCTCCTTCACATTTTCTTATTTGCATATTAAAATAATTTCGAGTAAACGCAATACGTAAGTCGCCCTGAACCCGCGCTCGGATGTTTCCTAAACGACTTACGTTGGCTTTTGTTCGCGCACCAAAAATAAACTTTATGCTAACCATATTTTAATACGATATCCCCTAGAGCTTTCTTGTAGAGATGATCGTATAGAACTCAGTAGGTAAAGAACGATGACAGATAAAGGCGGGTTGTGCGCCCAAATAGATAAACTAGTGTGGAAATTAATGTCTACATTTACTGGTGCATGAAGTTTGTACTTAATTATAGTTTTATAGCTGTTCGCTTTTTAAATGTGTATTAGTAACCAGAAAGACTGAGCATTATCATGAAAAGGAAGTGTATAAATTATCCATACTAACGTGGGCTTTATCGCGACACATACAAATATTTATCAAACGAAATAGAGTTCTCCGTGAAGCATGAAATTGTATTTTAGTAGATAAGCGATGATATATTTAATTTGTAAGGTTGTGTATAACTCGTGGTGAACCTTAATTAGACACTGAATTTATGCAAGGCAACATTGCAGTGTTGCTTCTTGAAAATATGGAGTCAGTAATTCTACTGTCGTAAGTTCCTGTTACCTACATTTTAATGATATCAAAAGCTTGTTTTAATTATTTATTTAACTAAGTACTATGCTTAAATACATAAATATATCTACTATACAATCTACTGGTACTTGTTTTGGCTATTGAGTTTTTGAATACCTAACATTATTCAAAATAAAAGTACATACATATATTATTACATATTCATAGGATTTTCAAGTTATATAAAAAGCATAAGTTAGCAAAACGTATTAAGTTTGTAATAAAAAATATCCAACTAAAAAGTCTAAAAATAAAACCTATTTTCAAATGTCTTCTATTTCAAAACAGGTTTTATTAAACCTAACCTAAGATAGATTAGTTTTATGTGATCATGAATAATAATTGTATAAAAAGCATTGTTTGTTTTTGGCGGGACCGCATGAAATGTTTTGTCGTTGTTTAATATTATTTTCAAAAACATGCGAGTTGTCAATTTTAAATAGGAGTTTTTTCGTGCAGTAATAAGTACTGGAATAATTACGTGGACGAGTGTAGAATAGTGATATAATGTGGCAAAACATGTATATTTGTGTTACTTCTAAAACTCTGATTAAGCGTCTACTAAAATTGTAAATATGTATTATTTACTGTGACCGGACTATTCTTGACTTATTTTTTTCTTTTTTTAATACGGATAAGTCTGCGTTTGACCATCAAATGTAGCTGGTGATAACGATAGTGTGATCAAAGATGAATAATGCAGAGTTAGAAGATATTAATTCACTTTGACCTTGAAAAGATATAGATTATATCTCTCGCGAAACAAGGAAGCAGGTAGCTTGTTCCATTTCTTGGCCGTACGGTTGAAAAACGTAGAGTCAAAAATGAAAATTACTATGTGTACTATGGTAGTGGTCCGTCTTTCTGCTTGTCCTGTAGTAAAAAGAGGATTGAAGTACATTCGTATAGCTCAGTAGCACATTATCTGAAATGAATCCTGTAGAAAATTGACAGACCTGCAACATTCCGATTTAAAAGTTTTTTTCCTACCAACTTCACTACATCACCAATAAGTCGCCACGCCACTCTACCGAATCAAGAATTTATAAAACATTGACTGTGACCTTAACATATTTGACTTGATTTTGACCAAATATTTGATAATATCAAAATATTTGGCCCTGACAAAATTAACAAATTGTGATGTCAAGAAAGAAGGGCAAAAAAATATTCTTAAACAAAAAGTAATTATTTAAACAGCGCGATGTCTACTTACTACTTAGAATAAAACAAGGGCACACATGCGTTAAGTATTCCGAGCTTACAAGTTGCCAGCATTTAAGCAAATTAATAAATTACAGGGGCGTAAACCAACAGCGTTTCGTTTACTGATACACCATCTAATACAACACTGTTATGAATAACTAATTTTATGATTATGACGCTCGTTTCACACCGTAATTATGTGTTATAATTTTTTATGACACGTTTACTTAACAACTTATTTAACACCTTTTACCCGTGAACCCATAAGTGTATGATAAAAGGTAATTAAAGTTAATTTAACGTTAGTCGGTAAATGTTTTTACTAGCTAAAATAAAATACACACAATTTATATAAAGTGCCTACATACTTAACTAACTTAGCGAAAACAATGGATTGTATTGTGACCGATGTAAGTTTGCCGTAGTGGTGCCGGCGTAAGAATAGTACCCCACCCTCTCTACCCGTGGTTGCCGTAAGAGTCGGCTAAAGGATGTAATCCGGAAGATGGGCAGCAGCGTCTTCCTTGAATAATCACACCTAACTGCGCTCGCCAACCCGTCTGCCAAGCGTGGCGAGTATTGTCAAAACCCCCCTGGAGAAGGCCTATTTCCAGCAGTGGACGACCTGTGGCTGATGATGTGTGTGATGTGGTGTGTAAGTCTATATCTGAGTGTTAGCTCAATTAGAACTAGTTCTGCTTCCAGAGCTGAACGGCATGGGTTACATTCCCCCCAGGACTAACATTTGCGTGACGTTTGTCCTGTATCTATATAAGTATGTATTTATACAGAAAAAATCTATAAGCTTTTGTTTCGTTCAGCTTTGCTTAGTAGATGACTAGATGGCGCTGTGTGAAATGTCCTTCAATATTAAATTTTTCACTTATCTACCATCACTCGGCAGCGTAACCCCTATGCTTTTTACTTGATGGTAGGCTTTCTTAGCAGGGGGTTGTCTAGGTAGATGTCACCGTAGTATCAGATATTCTGCCGCCAAGCTTTAGCGTGGTACTCTCGTTTAAAGGACAGGCACTACAGATAGCGAAATTACAAGCCTATTGGCGCTAACCATCAAATGTCTCAAAGTAATGAGTGCTAAAGCAGCGATGCCTTACCTCCGTACTGTGAGCCTTTATTGCGACGAAAAAGGTACGCGATCGCATAACGTATGCCCGCGTTGTAGGGTACGCAGCCGCGTAGCATTTTCGCCAGCACTAAAGAAAAATCGCAATAAAAAGCTCACAGTACGGGAACTGGGCTTTTTTTTGATACTAAAAGTTCTGGGTACTGCTTCAATGATCATGGACAGTTATTTTTTAGCAACAGAGGCGTGTTTTATTCTTCTCATTACTTTTATATTAAAAAAAATGCTGTCAGCGTCGCCATTTTGCATATGAGCGCTTATAGATAGTTTGATAGTTAGAAACTCTTTATAGCGCCCACCAAAAGTGGTGGTGGTGGCTTAATAAGTTTATTGTATCCCATATACATTTAACACAATATAAAAACCGAAAATTACAATAAGATCAAATGTCTCAATGACAATACTGTTAAGGCTTCCCATATTTAATCGAACATTCCCGATCATAGAGCATGTAATTTGAAATATAGCCCCTTTCATTGCAACCCTACGTGGACGCCGACACACTCCACTAGCTTTCGACGTTTGTAGCATCAATTAATTAAAGAATAACGGTGATATCGGGCTGCATGAATAATAAACGTCGACAAAATGTGTTGCTACGATTTCAATAGTGGCTATTATCAGTCTGTAATTTTTTCACACATTCCTTGAACGCTGTCGGGTAGGACTCGCCGGCTGGCGGGAATCGGTCGCGCGTGAAATTATTATCATATAATACTCTCAACTCTTGAGCATAGCTCGATTATTCAAATTTCATCGCGACGCGCCCCGCCCCGGCTCCCAGACGCCTTTCGCGAACATTCCTGAATAGGTATTTCACACCGCCACTTCTGCTAAAACTTGTCAAATATATTCATGTTTAATGCACGAGACTTGTCATGTGAGCGATAAGCAAATGACACAAAATGTTATGTAAATTCAGAGGAGCTATAATCGTGGTAACACCCAGTGGCGGATTTACCAGCAGGCTGAGTAGGCTGGAGCCTAGGGCGGCAAATTTTAGGGAGGAGCAAATTTAGCTTTACAGAAATAAAAAAAAAAATTACATACACGGTGAAAAGAAGTCTCGAAAAATTACAATATTTTCGTACAATACAGTACACTGAATATTCCAACGTCTGTACATGAAAAAATACTAAGCACTGTGTAAAGTATACTTTTGTATTTATTATTTTTTTTAATATTCTAATAGTGTTTTAATATTACAAGTAAGTAAGTACCTAATTATTATTATGTCACACAATTCGCTAACGCGCGAAGGTATGCTATTAGCGGAATATTCTAGGAACTGACACAACGATCCCTTAATTCACAATCATACTATTAACGATAACGGCAAAACTATTAATGAGGGGAAAACAGAGGGAAAAAGGGGTAGAGACAGAAGGAGAATAGCTTGGTGTGACAATTTAAAGTCTTGGACCGGTGCTGCTGACGCCGCTGTTCTGAACAGAGCAGCTCAGGAAAGAAACATATTTAGAAAGATGGTCGCCGTCATCCGTTAGGATATGGCACAGGAAGAAGAAGACAATTAACGGGAAAAAGCTAATGTCATTATGACGATAGAACACAAAACATAAAATTAAAATTGTATTGAAAAAGAAAATTTAATTAATGTGATTGTAAACTAGGGTATTGAATTGCAGAGGCTAGTAGGGGCGGCAAAAATTGAATAGCCTACTGGCGGCAAATATGTAAGTCCGGCACTGGTAACACCTTATAATGCGAAACTGTGGGGGATGGCGGGTGAGCTATTCCTCCCGATATAGCAGCGCTTTGTTTAAACAAAGACTTTCAACTGAAAAAAAAATGTTTGCGCATAATTGTACAAGAACATAAATTGAAACTAATACCTGGTTGAATTATTTATGTGTAGATAACAGGCATCATGCTGAGCCGATCGATATCGATTAGTGATATACATGTGAACAAATACACTATCGTTTGCATTTTTAGGGTTCCGTAGGGAATTAAGGAATTCTTATGCTCGTAGTTTTAATGTCATGTTGTTGCTGTTTTTTTTTTTTATTTGAGTGTAATTATCTTTGGGAAGCCTTTAGACTAAAACCGTTTAGACGAATTATACTTTAAAAAAGGGTTTTGGCAATAACCCGGTTTGGTGAGAATTGATTTTTTTTGAATGTTTATGTAGTGATGTTTAATAAGATGGGAAAGTGATATGATGTGAAACATGACATTTCGTGTGGCTTCCAAAACACCATTAAAACTTGTAGTAAAGTCATATCTACTTTATCAAGGTATAACTGGGCTAAGTCGTAACTTATTGACTTGACTTTGGTTGTTACACTTATCTAACTTGATTTATCATAAAATACTTGAAAGTATACACTTTGTATTTACTAATATCCAAAGTACAATGCCAAACAGAAAAAGAAGAAAAATAAACATTTCGCATAAAAAGTGGGTCATGAAAAAGTTCACTTAATACATCGTATGAGATATCATTGAAAGAGTATTCAAAATTATTGTGATGTGTTTTTTTTAATCATATCCTTTTAATTATTATATTATCTGTGGTCCACGGTAATCATTTTATACATTATTTCATGATTTTAACCTGAAACTATTTAAAAACAAATTACAGAGACATACATACATACTGATAAAATACTTCAAGAAATATAAGCAAATAAAATTAACACAAGTAATAAATCAAATACTTACTAAAATAGTGCCAAAAAAAAACACAGAAATAACATGCACGTTAAGAAATCTGTGAGTTATGTTCATTATTTTGAAAAAGCTACGGCACCCTACGTCTAACATATCACGATGCGCTGCTAACTCTTTTTAATAAAAACAGATACGCGGATTTTTATCCTTAGTTTCCTTTTTAGCTAGATAAATATATACGTGTTTGTAATGATCTTTTCCGTGATTGTACAAGCCAGTATATCTTTAGATAAGACGTATAAACTGCGAATAAAGTAATATTAAAATGCTTGTTCGTTGATCCAAGGAGGCATTATAGGTAAAAGGTTTGCAGATAAAAAAGTTCGTGAAAGTCAAAGTTAGTAAACAGTTGGTTAAATTTAGAAATAGAAATTGTGTAGTATTTTTATTTATTCTCGTTGTTATTAGTGACAAAGAGGTCAAAGAAAAATCTGATAAGGTCCATTTTATAACCGTTTGTTGTTCGTATAAAGCCAACGACTTCATCAATCTGTTTGAATGTGAGTGAGGCGATGTTGTTTTCCATTGTTATAGGTGTATATAGTGAATTTTTTTTGTTGAAATAAATAAAAATAAAAGTTTATCTACTTACTTCAGGCATTGACCGATAAATGTGGCAAGGCGAAGCGTTGCAACACGGTGAGAAAATGTCAAAAAATTTCATCATGAAGCATATGTTGTTGTATAGATCTATTATACCTATACGTATGTATGCTACTTTTAAGCTTTTGTGTTATTAGCATAAAATACGTTTTCTATTTTTATTTGTTTTATATTGTGCGGGAGTAAGTCCCGCTAATAAACGTAATTATTTGTGTCGACAGGGGCCGTACCATCAGCTATTATTGCGATTTAAGTTAGGCTCAAAAATGTACGCAACTACAAACCTTATTGCGCGGACACAGCAATCGAATATATATTTCGTGATAATATATCTTGAATGGTAATTAGAGCTTACAGCATGGCTTCAGATTTGCCTTGCGAATTGTTTTCTGTCACTTAACAATTAATAATTATGAGTAATTAATAAGTTTTTTTGATGTTAGATAGGCTTGCGTCGCCATCTCATCCGATGTTATACGTAGATGCGGTTTATGGTGGGGCACGCTCGCCTAGAAGAAACCGATTCACTCGCGACTAAATATAGTGATAATATAGTGTAATATAGTGATTCTTAATATTGGAGTACACAAGCGGTTAATAATAATAATTATTATTTTCTGTAACAAATATAAATACATAGGTACTGAGTAAGTACATTGATAAAATTTTCGAAGGGCCAAGAATCCAAACCGATCTCTTAAGTTTATCGTTGTATCATAACATCGCTCAAGACAAAATTAATTGACTGAAGAGATTTCCCTCGAACCCTGTAAAGTACCCTAACACCCACTGACTCGATTATAAAGGAAAATTTAATTACAAAATAGTAGTAAACTTAAATAAAGTTGCCAGTTTACCCTCCGACCGATTCTAAAGTCGACAAGTGGAAACGGGCTCGTACCTAGCGTTATCTTCAAGTATACTTTGCTTTGGACTCTTTATGAGTTTCAAACGAGATCCGTCACGCGACATTAACTCTGATATATAAAATAGGTGTGATAAACTGGCCGCTAATCTGTCCTATTCGGGACACACTTAGTACACTTTATTAATCACAAAGCTTACAAATTACAGTATACTTCCTGCAGCGTGACGTCTCGCTTTCGACTATGTTAATTTTATTGTCGAGTCCATTGGACGTTTCGGACACCGGGACACCTTTAGAGGGTCGAATGTCTGTGTAAACGTATTTATAAACTTCTCTTTTTGTTAAAATTTAACGACTTTGTATATATTATAGCTGGAGCTTATTCTGTTATGAGTTGTCCTGACACTTTGCACCTTAAATGTACTTTGTCGAAACCAAAAACAGTTAAGCAAGAAGTTTCAGACAGCATTTGTCAGTGTGGAGCGCGTAGTGAGAAGCGACCGAACTGTTGTAAGCTATAAAAAATCGGATGATACATAATCAACCGGGTGAATTGGACGTATCAAAATCACTGCGGTTAAAAGTATCTTTTATTCACTTCTGTTGGTTCACAAAAAACGGCAATCACGGGGAGTGCCCCGTGATTGCCGTTTTTTCTTATTTAAACACGTGGAAGACTTTCCATTCATATTGCTTCTTTTTAGGAACCCTTGTAAGATCACTCTCTCTCTCCGTCTGTCCGTCTGTCTATCCGTGTGTCACCACCGATTTTTTCAGGAACGGGAAGCAAGTTTTATATAGGTGTATAAAAATCAAACCTAGCTAGATCGATTTATCGCCCCCAAAACCCCCTGCATACTAAATTTCATGAAAATCGTTGGAGCCGTTTCCGAGATTCAGATTATATATATACGAATTGCTCGTTTAAAGGTATTAGATATATATATACATATATACAAGAATTGCTCGTTTAAAGGTATTAGATATAGATAGAAATATGTAGAAGTATTCTATCAGCTATCTCGTTCCTATAGTACAAGCTGTGCTTACTATGATGCTAAGATGGTACTGGGTAAAAATATCCCATAATATGTTAAAATAGAAGTGGTCACCACACTCTCCGGAGTGCGGTCTGATCAAATCGCAAAAGTTTAAAAGTTATAGTAGGTATATACAATGCATACTTTAATCGCAAAATTTGCACGTTAGGGTTTCGACATGACGCCTTATGCAAAGCAGGTGCTACTTGATACGCGGGTATGACTGTAACACAGTATAAGTAATACAGCGTACAGAAGGATCACTCTCGATCAAAAGCCGAATATAGGCAAAAAATTTACCTATACGTACAAACATCACCTGATTTAAATGTCACGCGATATTGAAACTTATAGTGAGGAACGAACGATCAAATTTGGTTGATTACTGTTTAATAGAAACTGGTTTGTTGTACGATTTCATTAATTGTAAATAAATAAAGATAAAAAATGTATACTCATTAAATTACTTTCATAAGTAAATATCGTAGGAAATTAAACACAGCGCCATCTAGTTCCAAACTAAGCAAAGCTTGTGCTATGGGAACCGGATAGCTGATAGAATACTTATTTTTTTTTGTAAATACATACTTATGATACATACAGAACACCCAGACATTTATCATCACATAAATGTTTGTCCTGGTGGGAATCGAACCCACGTCCTACAGCTCTTAGACAGATATACTACCAATGAGCCAACATGGCTGTAATATAACAACCTACTTGTCTAATAACCTTATGCCTGTGCCTCACGGTGAGGAAAAGCGGTCGATCGTACCTAAACTGTGGAATGACTGTCAGGGGGACAGCAGGTAGAAACAACTGGTGGTGTGAAACTCAAAGGAACTTATGTAAAGTTAGTTTTCTAACACCCCAATAGGGACGATAATCTTTTAGTAGTAGTAAAAATAACTCAACTGTAACGACAATTCTGGACATTAAAATAGAATCCATTGAGCTTTAATTTTAGAACTTATATCAACTGCCATAAGTTGCGGTTTACTAAGGATTGCTATTAGGTCAGTTTGAACTTGAAGCGTTAATCACGCGACTATCGCGTAACGCCATCATAAAACGGTCATATCAGGGTGGAAACTTACCGGTTAAAATAAAAATAAAGTCTCCGTACCCGTGTACGTAGGTAGTACAAGTACTTATTAGTATTTGGAGATAAAATGAAGTTGGCCCGCTTAGGGCAATTTATTGGGGTAAGTTATGGGCGGCGCGCGGGCTGGAGCGACTAATTTATTCGCCGTGCACATAAATTACTTGATTATGAATTCAAGTTAGCTCCACTGAATTGTTTGTCTGTTGTTGTAAGCAGCGCTTTTGTGTAACAAACAAGGATATTAGAATTTGCCCGGTGCTATGTTTTAGTATTGCATAAATTTTCTACGCTATGTAACTGGAATGAATTAAGACAGTAGGCAATTGTCAGATTTACGTGCGAACAGCTTTATTACCGTGCTGCATCTGTGACTGTGACAGTTACTTATTATTAAACTTCTGCAATAAAGCTCAATAGATACCTACCTGTGTTTTCTACCACTTACTTTTCAGTGGAATTGATGTAGATCAAGTATATAGAAACGTTTTTATACCTATAAGCCTAATTTAATTATAACTAGATGGACGTAAATATTTTAGCCCAAATTGAGTTTTTTTTTTTTTGTATCTCTGACAGGCTAGCTTTGACCTCAACTCACCTGATGTTAAATGACGGTGTGGTCGAAGATGATAAAGCACACCTAGCCTGGAATGGAACTGGCTCTCAAGTGTGGCTGCCGGAACACACCGTTAGATGTTTGGCGGCAGATTTTCAACTTGAGGGTGGTAGCTAGCCAGCCGAGTACTAGAAAGCACCCTACCACCATGCTACGGTTTCCTCACGATGTTTTCCTTCACCGGCAGCTCAAGCTCATTGTTGGGATTTGAACCCACGCCCTTCGGCATGCGAACCGACCTCGCTAACCATTGAGCTATCATCGCTAAAATGTTGATTGATGATCATTTATGTCGAAACGGTTACAGAGTTAGCAGTAGGTGATTGGTACAAATAACGATCATGGTTTAACGCGTCTTCCTAACGGGGCAATCTCAACTCTAGTTTTATGAAAGTGTTTAATTCAGCTAAAAGAGCGATTAAGGCGCGAACGTAGACGCAATACAATAAAAACCAATAGTAGGGATTATGTAGAACACCGATGGTAATGCGAAGTTGTTTTCGAGGCAGCACTAACGCGCCACAAGCCGCTGCAGCGCGGAATAATCGCGGATACCCATAAAAGATGTAATTTCAGATAAGCTGAAACAGACGAGCCCCGCCCCTTTCCTCCTACCTCCCACCCCCGACCCCACCTGGCCCCTCGCTGCCTACTTTCTAATGACTAATTATTATGCTGTGCGTTGCGAGCTTTAACGTCAGTGAGGCCTACCTGCTTATACTTGTGCGGAGTTTGTGGCAGCCCATCCATCTGCGGATAGCTGCGGCGCTGCTTTAATGTGTTTTGTTACTCTGACTTCCTTTTTTTGTGATTGACAGGCAAACTGTTTGACCACATCTCACCTGATGTTATGTGACGATGTGGTCGAAGATGGTAAACTCACCCACCCTGAAATGAAACTGGCTCTCAAGTGAGGCTGCCGGAACACACCGTTAGGCGCTTGGCGACAGATTTTTAACTTAAGGGTAGTAGCTAGCTAGACCAGTACCAGAAAGTATCCTACCACCACGCTATGATTTCCTCTGCGTGTTTCGTGTTTCACTGAATTATCATTGCTAAATATAAGCTATTTCTTGTTGTACTTATTTAATAAGTTAATTTTATTTGATTGAAAACGCTTTTTAGGTGAGCGTCCTTGCGTCACATACGAAAACATAAAACCAAGCTAAGCACTATTGGCTTCAGGGGAGTTTTATCACGTCACCACCTTGTATTAAATTAAAACTAAAGTAATAAAAGGTAAAACGATACGATGTTACTTTAATTTATGCTAACGCCTAAGACTCATAGAACAATGAACACAATTATTAGCAGGTAAGTCGAATGCGGGCGCTATATGCGGCGCCTGATGGTGCGATACAGGCGCCGGCGTCGCGTCGCGTCGGTCGCGACATGTCGATGTGTGATAGCGCATTACCATACCGCTCGCCGTAACTTTTTGCGATTACACCTGCTAATGTGGGCATGCACGTGAGGTACTCTACAGACTACTCAGATAGGACAATATTTCTACGTATTTCAGAAAGGAAAATGCAGGCGGAACCGAGACGCGATTGGCAAGTGACCGAGGCAGGTTTTTTTAAATGTCAAAGTAATGATACGAATGAGACGCTTTCCTCATCATCATCATCATCTCAGCCGTGGGACGTCCACTGCTGGACAGCGGCTCGCATCCAGCGCGTTCCTGCGGTCTTTATTAGGTCGTCTGTTCACCTTATGGGTGGACGTCCTACGCTGCGCTTGCCGGTCCGTGGTCTCCACTCCAAAACTTTGCAGCCCCATCGGCCATCAGTACTGCGTGCTATGTGCCCACTGCCACTTCAACTTGCTAATCCGCTGGGCTATGTCGGCTACTTTAGTTCGTCTACGGATCTCCTCATTTATGATTCGCTCTCCTGATGGTAAGATATAACGCCTGTCCATGACCAGAGCAGCGATATACAAAACTTAGAGTAGCAAAACAATGTCCAGAGCATCGCTGCTTTGGCGATCTTTACTTTGAGACTTTTGATGTTTAGTCCCAACAGCCCAGTAATTTCGCTAGCTGCTATACCTACCCTTCAAACGGGAACACATTAATGTTAACACGGTACTGCCTGGCGGCAGTACATCTGATACTGCGGTGGTACCCACCTAGACGACCTCCTGCTAAGGAGATCTACCACCAAGTAAATGCCCAAGAGAATGGTCAGCAAGAGAGTACCTACTTAAATTGAAATAAAAAAATGAGATAAAATTCTTTAAGGTATACACAGGTAGTTGGCGGCAGATTTTCGAATTGAGGGTGGTAGCTGGCCAGCTGAGTACAAAAAAAATACCCTACCACCATTGAAGCGGTACCCAGAAATTTTTCAAAACAAAGTTCAGAGCATCGCTGCTTTGGTGCTTTGAGTACAATCATACATGCAGTAGTTTGCAAAACTTACAATACCCAAATAAATTCAGGCCATCCTTTTACTAGTAGTGAATAGATTTTAGGCTTCATGCTTTCATTAATGGCTCTTCCTCAAACATAAATAGGAACAAGCACCAGACGATTCCAATAGACTATCACACCCCTCCCCTCCCCCAGCCATGGAATAGAAGCCTCTGATGCAGCAGATAGCTGCACCAATTAATATGCAATGCCTTGGCACCCGTAAACTAGTCTAACATATGCCAATATACCAATGCAGTTAGACAACGGCTATTTGTACTGTTCCGATGATTTACTTGCCGAAAATCGGGTCATTTGGAAAGGGTATCCTAAATCAACACCATGGGTTATTACGGTAAAACACAAGTCTTTTTATTAAAAACAGAATTATACGGAAATGATACATATAAAGGAGTCAAGGACTCAATTTTATAAATCAAAATTAAAATATCGGTAACGTTTGAGTTTTTTTAAATTGATTATTTATCTATTATTAGTCTACACGAACTACATATACTAAGATTTTTTGCATGGTGGTAGGGTATTTTCTAGTAGGTACTCGGTTGGCTAGCTACCACCCTCAAGTTGGAAATCTGCCGCCAAGCATCTAACGGTGTGTTCCGGCAGCCTCACTTGAGAGCCAGTTCCATTCCAGGCTAGGTGTGTTTACCATCTTCGACCACACCGGAATTTAACATCAGGTGAGATGTGGTCAAACCTGTCAACTATAAAAAAAAACAACATAGTAGAAAATACCAGTAAATATTAATTACTGCTAGTACTATACATTAGTAATATACATTTTGTAGCGATGTTAGCTCAGTGGTTAGCTCGGTCGGTCGAAGGGCGTGGGTTCAAACCCCAACAATGAGCTTGAGCTGCCAGTGAAGGAAAACATCGTGAGGAAGCCATAGCGTGGTGGTAAGGTACTTTCTAGTAGGTATACTTAAGCTAGCTACCACCCTCAAGTTGAAAATCTGCCGCCAAGCATCTAACAATGTGTTCCGGCAGCCTCACTTAAGAGCCAGTTCCATTCCAGGATAGGTGTGCTTTACCATCTTCTACCACAACGTCACTTAACATCAGGTGAGATGTTTTTTTTTTTTTTTTTTATAGCTGACAGGCTTGGTGTTTGACTACGACTCACTGGAATGTGGTCTAATCGATACGCTCTCCTGGTGGTAAGAGATAACGCATGTCCATGACCATTACAGCAATACACAGAACTTTGAGTAGCAAAACAAAGTCCGGGGCATCGCTGCTTTGGCGCTCATTACTTTGTGACTTTCGATGGTTAGTCTTTAACAGCCCAGAGCCCAGTAATTTCGCTTGCTGCAAGTACCCTTCAAACCGGAACACAGTAATGTTTACACACTACTGCTTAGCGGCAGAATATCTGGTACTGCGGTGGTACTTACTTAGATGACTACTTGCTAAGGAGATCTACCACCAAGTAAACCATCCAACCTCTAAGCCTCATGGTCCCATTATTTCTACTGCAAATGGGACAACTCATACGCTGATACCAAGCAGACATACTTGAGGTGTTTGCCTCATTCACCGCCTCAGCTCTCGCACCAGCTCATTGCTGGGTGGCGTAGAAGTGTTAGGATGCAAACGTGCTTACCCACGTGACATCCCACACGAGGTAGCACTAAGTAGTACTAAAAACAAAAGTGAAAAGTAGTAGTAAATACTAGAATTATTTCCAAGTATAGTTTTTATCACATCCGGTGACCTTTATCCAGGAGTGATTAAAAGTGTGGCGTTCGTGGCCTCGTCTTGCTTCGCAAAACTGAAACGTACATGAGTCATTACAATGACAGAATTATTATCTGCTGTTTTCGAGAAAAACTCTGCTCCTTAACAAAAAAAAAAAAACGAAAAATCAAAGGAATCTTAGAAAAACTTCGCACTCAAGCAAGCAAGACGAGGCCGCGCGCGCGTTGTTTCAGCTTTGTATCCATGATAAAGGCCACTGGATGTGGTCGAAACTTGAGCTGTTGAGATACTACAGTTAAAGACAAAAAAAAATTTACATATTTGATTTTGATATAAATATATTTCTATTACCAAAAAAAAACTAAATATCATCGCAGTATAGTTAGCAGTCCAATTAGAAATTCCTACATTTTGCATTAAAGATAAAGACGTTTCGCTCTTTGGTGTTTATGACTTTCGGGCATTTCGTTTCTTTTTCATTTTACGCCTTCTAATTCTAATTCTAACTTTACGTGGTGGCGATGCAGCCTGCACGGATGTCCCGCTCAGGGTGTGTTGTACATGGCCCCTGCTTAAACCAACCAAACTCCTTAAAGTAGCTGAGCACGGCCTTGGGTCGCTGGCATTATTATTCCACTTTTAACCCATTAACTTAACACGAAGATTGTTTGGTTTAGAGTGGTTATTTTGCTTTGCAATAAGCGATTATAAACGGTCGTGGCTATTGACATTATGCGACGCGACAAACTTAGATTGTACTTTATAATGAGAGGCATATATTATATAGTTAGTGGGTATCCATCCTCGGTGAACGACTTACCCTTTACTCGTTTATCAAGCCTCTCCATTGCAAATCTAGCTTCACTTATTAATTGCGACGGAACGAAAGCCTTACATGAGACAACATGACGGCCCATGCATCGTAGCTATCGGCCAGCTACTTATCTACTTGCCAACTAAACTCGTCACTACTGGAGCGAGTGCACTCGCCCAATCCGCACGCAGATAGACGGAGCGCAGTCTAATATGCAAATGTATTTAAATGCTAAGCCCTCTTCATTACGTTCCTATCGATCTTAGATACACAATTTGTAACCCGATAGGTATGTCTTAACGAATCTGTTGCTAATACTACTTAATTGGTAAAGGTTTTATACTAAAATTATAGCTTTTTAAACTTAATTAAAAAGTGGAGTCTGGAAAAAATAATACTGATGACAGTGATTTGCAGATGATATTAACAACTGTCAACATTAATTTCGGTTTCACGTTGTCGGTATCGAAAATAACATTAATTTCAGAATCAAAACAGAAAAATAAAAATTTAACGCAATTAGAAACTTATGAGCTATACGATAAGATAGGAGCTCTTCACTCTGAAGAGATAGAACTCAGCTTATTTTCAAAATTTTAATGATAAAATTGATTAAATGAATCGATCGTCATCGACAATGCGGACGTTTATTTAGGCTTGAGCAATTTAATCGTTTTTACTTTCCAGGTACCTTTTTTATAGTTGACAAACTAGGTGTTTGGCCACACACAGCACATCTGATTTTAAGTGACAGTGTGGTCGAAGATGGTAAATACACCTTGCAAATTCTCAAGTGAAGCTGCCAGAACACACTGTTCGATTATTGGCGGCAGATTTTTAATATAAGGGTGGTAGCTACCACTATGCTTTAGTTTCCTTACGATGTTTCTTTTACTGGCAGCTTAAGGCCATTGTTGGGGTTTGAACCCACACCCTTCATCATGAGATCCAAACCGAGGTAACCACTGAGCTTGTAAAACGTAGCAGGTTAAACGAATTAGACAATTTCATTCAACGTTTTTTTATTTATTAAAAACATATAAAAGCCTATATTATCAATTTATAATGATGCTAAACCTTTACCCACCTATCGTAAATCACAGAGTAAAAATGTCAAGGTACTCTAACAATGTCAGGTCACAATATTCAACTGCTCCTTATGTAGCACGTACTACTTATTCCTCTACAATGTAAACGTGTATCAGCCAAGTATGCTTCATAAATTCATTAAGCCCCAACACTAACAAACTAAACTCTCAATCTATACAATTAGACAGTGTTTTACAAGCGTGCAGCATTTCTCGGCGATCGTTAGTATTCTAACGAGACTCAGCCCCCAATCAGATTAATCTTAAATATTTATTGCACATACTTCGCTGGCAACCGGAGTCTTGGTAAATTAGTATGACGATGGCCACACTGATGGTGGAGAAAATGGTAGGGCTTCGGAGACGTGGGTGGGCTTCGGGAGGCTGATTAAGACACGATGAATATTAATCCGACGACTTTAGCTCTGTACCGATGACGCCGTTATTATTACGGGGAATTCCATTGAAGAATGCTACTTTTGGAGGGCGGACCTAGTGGCCTATCTCATAGATAACAATTTGCGAAAAAAATTCAAGCCATGTTATCGATATCAAAATATATTTATTTTGATGTAAAAGTAATGAGACGAACAATACGCTCTCCTGTTGGTAAGAGATAACGCCTGTCCATGACCATTACTGCTATACACAGAACTTTGAGTAGCAAAACAAAGTACAGGGCATCGCTGCTTTGGCACTCATTACTTAGACTTTCTATGGTTAGGCTCAACAGCACTATAATTTTGCTAACTGCAGTACCCTTCAAGCCGGAACACAATAATGTTTACTAAGCTGCTTGGCGACAGAATATCTGGTTCCGCGGTAGTACCTACTCAGACGACCAAGTAGAAACGAAAAAAAGACAATGTAATGTGATGTATCGAAAATATAGAATTTTAGATTAGTTTGATTTTATATTTACACCGGCCAGGTGAGCCATCCATTTTTCATTTAATTTTGTGTCCTAAACTTGACGATCTTGACTTGTTTATTCGTAAATAGTCATGCTAGATCTGGACTAGAATTCTTTAGCCTACACGAACTGATAGGTAATACTAGCTAGAATGACATCTTAACATGAAATAATTTAAAAAAAACTTCTTGAATAAGGCATAGATCACTCTTAACATAAGCCATAAAACGATACCTATGTTAAGAATGAAAACCCATTGAAGTAGGTCGAAATAAATATGAATAAACTATAACACCCACACACATAGCACTCGCGCACAAACTTTTTATAATCAGCAACAGGTTAGGTTAGGTCAGTTCACCTGATGATAAGTGACAGCACTGTTGCCGTTTTGGAATTTTTAATGCTAAATCTCTAATCTAAATATATATATATATATATATCTAAATATATATAACTCAAAGGTGACTGACTGACTGACATAGTGATCTAACAACGCACAGCCCAAACCACTGGACGGATCGGGCTGAAATTTGGCATGCAGGTAGATGTTATGACCTACGTCATAACATCACATCCGTTAAGAAAGGATTTTGATTAATTCTATATAATATATAATTTATCTTTGAACTCAATTCTAATGTCAGCGCGTACGAAGTCGCGGGCGTAAGCTAGTTTAGCATATTTTTAGACCTATTAGCATGAAAAATTTTCACTTAGCACATTGCATGTTCTTAGCATTTTTTGAACTTTGCTTATTTGATGACAAAAGATTTAAAAGAGACCAAAGACATTTTTTTATTCAAATTAGATTTTACTTTTATTTAGTATTGTAGCTGTCTAATGTATAGATATCCCCGAACAAAACTTTAGTTAATAGTTATTGTTAGCATAGCGATTGTTTCGTGTTTGATATTTTGTTTTAGTTAGACAAAGCAAGTACCAGCACGAGTATTAGCCAGCTTCAAACTATACGTTTTTTTATGTTTTTTTTATTGTCTAAAATTGAATTTGATGGATTTTAAACAGATTATTGGAGTTAAAGAAGCCCTTGTGGTGTCGATGATTACAAAACCTGAAGTGGCCCATCAATATCACAAGCCCTACCAAGACGAATATGACGATGATAATATAGAGATCTTATTTGACTCGAAGATTAAATTGACTTAAAAACCAATATGTTATTAAATAATCATCCTTGCTATCCTACAATTTCTAATAATATTATAAATGCATCTTAGTTTGTGTGTAAAACAAACTTGGTTAGTGGCATTCTATTTAGCAACCTCAAAAGTTATTTAGCATTTATCGGCAATAAATTTAAGCATTTTCTCCAAATAAAAAGTGGCAACACTGAGTGACAGTTTGGTCGAAGATGATATATAGATACACACCTAGTGCCCTGCCGAAATTCAGGACATTTAGAACGCGCTCACAAAGACACAAACAGCCATCATTCAGACCCACAGCAGATATATAAATAGATAATTCGAAAATCTTCCCAGCAATAATCAGATGTAATATTTAATCGAAATCGAGAATTCGTTACCACTAAACCACAGAGTTCTTTCAAGACGTTTAAAAATGCGAGTAACTTGCAAGTGTAATAAATTATCTTAAGATATTTCATAGAGCGCCATTTAACCACAAACTAAGGCCTTGGGAACCAGATAACTTATAGTAACATAAATATTTGTCCCACACAGGACAAATATTGATATTTTGGAACTCGAACCAACGATATTCAAAATTTACACACAATTAAAAATTTACTTGATCATAATAAGCTACTTTAGACAACAATAGCGAAACATTATAAACACAATAAAACGTTTTCCCTTCCGTATCGTGAACCGATTAGTTAGCGGCTAATCCTTAACCTACAGCGAAGTAAAAAGCGAATAACAGAAACGGCTCCACCTGTCGAATCTGATAAAAGTGTTTTATTTAAATTTCTTTGGTTGGCGATTCAAAAACGAGCACAAAGACGCATTTGTGTCTTATTAAATGAAATTTATAGTTGGGATATAGTCGCTGATTGACCTCGGTCAATGCAAGGATAACAGGTTCGCATGAATGTTAAAAATGAGACGTTCTATGAGAAGTCCTTGGAAACCTGAGATACACGTATTCGAAAAGGCTAGCATACCAATTTGCAAGATTTACATATGAAAAATGATTTATTTACTCCCGATATGACTTTTTTTTAATACATTTTTTCTAATAAACTTAATGAGACATACGGTACGCTCTGCCGATGGTAAGAAATAACGCATGTCCATGACTATTGCAGCAATACTTAGAACTTTGAGTTGCAAAACAAAGTCTAGGGCAATGCTGCTTTAGCGCTCATTACTTTGAGACAATTGATGGTTAGTCTCAACAGCCCTATAACTTCGCTAGCTACTATATATACCCTTCAAATCAGAACACAGTAATGTTTAAAAACTACTGTTCGGTGGCAGAATATCTGGTACTGCGGTGGTACCTATTAAGACGACCTGCTTAGGAAATCTACCACCAAGTAAAACATAGGTATGACGCAAATTAATATCTAGGATTGCTAGATTGCCATGTAGGATTATTTCTGATTAATTATTTTACTGCTCATTTTCATTTTAAATCAACTGCCAAGCACTTCACCGCCGGTTCCATTCCAGAATTTAGCTGTTCATCTTCGACTACATCGTCACTTAAACATAAACAAAAATCCTCTTTATTTCAGCACCATAGGAAAAATCTTTACGGGATCCGGAACAAGGCAATTCACCGTGCACTAAAGTCAAAGACAGCGTAATTTTTTTATTATTATTCTAGCTGCACAGTGTTTCATGACCTTTGCCAACTTAACAACTTTAAATAAACTTAAACTATACACAATACAGGGTAAGTTCTATTTACTAGTTTGTGTGCATATCACGAGCACACCAGCGATCCGCAAGCAGCACCCGATAACGAGTAGAAGGGAAGAGAGCGACACACGACGCCGCCACAAGAAGGAGCCTTCAACAGCTCAACGTATTAGCAAGCTGAAGGAGCAGTGGGCTGATGAGTAGATATGATGGTGTCAATAGCAAAACCGATAATCGCCGGAGTAGACGCATTCTAGAATGCAGACCATGGGTCAGCAAACGTAGCGTCGGACGCTCTAAGACGAGTGACGAAGTAAAGACAGCTGGCGGTAGTTGGACGCAAAAAGTCAAAGATCGGGTTAAGCGGCGTGTCTTGGGAGATTCTACCTGGCTGTATTTCAGGCCGCGTCTGTCTGAGGCAGGCTTTATTTCTTTAAAAAGAACTTAGGGAAAACAGCTGTTCCATGTAAAGTAACACATTCTATGGCCCTTGTTTACATAGTACAGAAATTAATTTTAACATTTTTTGGATGTAACAGTAAAAGCCGAACAAAACGCTCTCTTGATGGTAATAGATAACGCCATCATTATAGTGGTATCCAGAGCTTAGAGTAACAAAACAAAGTCTAGAGCATTGCTGCTTTGACGCTCATTACTTTACATTTGATGGGTATGTGGGGTCGGTCTTGCTGTTCTAATGTTCAGGTCATGAGGTGTATCTGGGTCGACTGCTGGTTTTGAAAATGAAAGAAGAACTCAGGTGATACCATGATTTACTTTCGATAATCCTGTAATATCGTTAAATGCAGAACCCATCAACCTGAAACACAGTAATGTATACACTACTGCTTGGCTGCTAAATATCTAATACTGTGATGGTATTAAAAAGATCTACCACCTAGTTCAATAGCTTCGTTTTATACAGGTTGTTAGTAAATATTCAAAAAAATTATTTCCCAATAACCCTGTGTAAAATGAGGTAATTTAAAACCTCAAAAATACACGTTCATATTACCATAACATTAAGTGAATGCACCAATTACGCGTACAAATTTACAATTTGTTTTTCATAACACTTAAAAATTATATCTAAAATAAAATACATATTTACAACTTAATATGTGAGAAACAGTGGTGTGTAACGTTAAGGCGACATCGTAAAAAGTTAAGTGTAAGACATTCGTTTCACAAAAATGTACTTAGGCGTGTAGTTATCACCAATAAACAAGTGAAATAGGCCAATACAACAACTTATAAATAAAATACCACTTAATTTAACGTTTACAAACGGAGCATTGTGCAAGGTGCGCGCACGCACGTGCCCGTCGCCCGCGGCTCACAACAATATCTGTTCCGAATTCAAATTCGTGTCATACATCTTTATGCTTAGGTAACATTGTACAAACTGGACTTTGGAGCCCTACGTTAAATACGATTTGAATAATAATTATAAAGGAAATGGATATTCAAAATAATATCACCTCGGGGTTAACGATTACCGGTGTGCGCGCATGCGCCCCAGATGGCGGGATAAGTCGACGTTTGTTTCCGCACTGATATCTGAATTAATGGCGATACGAAAAGCTCGAAAGGTGCTCATTACCATGATTTATGCAAGATAATATGTTTCTTGTGCCGTCCCTATTGTACTGATTAACGTCCCAAATTAACTAGCGCTCGGAATATTCATTTCATTATTTTTTGGTGCTTGCAATATTTTCTTGTTCGTTATTGAATATCGAATCAATGCAGGTGCGTAGTTTTATTGTTTTCACTCCATTTTTTTTTTGTTGACAGGCTATATTATGTTTAACTCACCTGATGTTAAATGACAGTGTGGTCGATAATGGTAAACATACCTAACCTATAATGCAAGTGGCTCTAGAACACACCGTTGGGTGCTTGGCAGTAGATTTTTTGAACTTAAGGTAGCTAGCCAGCCGATTACTAGAAAGGACCCAACCATCATCGGCAGCTTAAACTCATTGTTAGGATTTGAACCCATGCCCTTAATCGAGTGTACCAAACGCGAACACCACTGAACTATCATCGCTACCATTAGTAATTAAAATCCTTTAAGACATTATAATAAAATTGCAACAATATTTAAGAATTTTCGAGGACATTTTTACTCAGCGCCATCTAGCACCAAACTAAGCAAAACTTGTACCATGAGAACCAGATAATTTTAAAGTTTTTTTTTGTATAGGTACTATTTGCAAACAAATCCAAATCTCTTTGAATTTACATAATATCTAATGAAACTTAAAATAAATTTTAATGCCAAACAGATGCCCTACTTTCTACGGCTTTATCCAGATTTTATGTAACCAGTCCATAGCCTGGCCATTAAAAGTTCTACCGAGTTATCGGCTTATATCCCAGCGTTTTACTGAAACTAGCCCTTTGCACAACAAAGCGTGTCAGGAATAATTTTCGCCGGTCGCATTAGATGGCCACTACAAGGATCTGGCCCGAGGAGGAGCGGAGCGAAGTGCCGTCCATCTCGCGGCTCGTTCGCTCACTGAGTACGTTCCCGTGTAAGTTTTTACACCTATTATTTTATGTGTCGGCAAGTAAAGTTCGGTACGTGAGTTATAAACTCGCTCGCGCCTCTCTCGCCCCTACTTTATAGGTATTAACGACTTGTCCGAGAGTTTTCTTATAAATAAATTTGAAGGGTAACAAGGCTCGCTTTTGTCGGATTAGTGGAGTGGGATCTTGTTTCACTTTGTTGCGTGGCCTCTATGTTTTTTTAAGATGGGAAATTCATGAGTCTGCGTGCGCCCTTTGTTTTGATTATTTTCACAAACTGTTTATTAGAACACATCTTATAAAAAAATTAACAATATCTGTTCATTTTGTA
Source organism: Biston stratarius (assembly GCA_950106695.1). Classification (NCBI taxonomy): domain Eukaryota; kingdom Metazoa; phylum Arthropoda; class Insecta; order Lepidoptera; family Geometridae; genus Biston; species Biston stratarius. The sequence goes on along the minus strand of OX467115.1, from coordinate 16,463,830 downwards.
AGTACTATAATTGAGTACTTACTGGGATTGAATGAATGTTTTTTTTACCTTAGACCTTTTTTTATTAAAAGTTGGTCTATATTTGGCATGAATACGCCTTTTAGTAAGCAATAGTGTATAAGGATGATAGAGCAAGTTAAAGAAGAAATCTATTCACTTTAGTCTTTTTTTAAATAGCTAGATTGTTTCTAGTCCCCAGAAGACAATAAGCACACAGAACTTCGACTTCACATTTTTTATTCACACGGCGTGGATGTGGTACTCTTTGCTGGAGTCGATGTTTCTCGATACAATATGGATGTCTTCAAAACCAGACTAATAAGGTTTCTTTAAGGTCTAGCTCTTCCATAAATCGCATCGTTGCTAAAACACAAACCTACACACACGAAACCTCATAGTATTACATGATATTACCGTGCTTGAGCCAAGTTCATCTCGTTGCAGTGACCCGAACATATCACAATCTCAGAGTTTAGTGCCTATAGCAAAAATTGTTCACAATAATGACGCCAATGACCCCTTTTCGACTTACACATAATGCCTTACCCTGAATATTCTAAACAAAATTCCTTAGAACCTTTAGTACCTTATTTTGCACGTAACGTTCAGCTTGAAAATAAATAACTTTGATTCTATTAACAACACATTCTTACTTTTGGTACCACTGATCCCTTACCAAGGCACACCAAATTTATGCAGAACTTAGTTTAGAAACCACTGGTCTAGTACACAAATCCTACACTATCCAATGGTAGCTCTACAATAGGCCAAAAAGAAGACTGCAAAATCAGAGCATCACGTGACATTAGGCCATAACGCGTAGAGCGGACTATAAAAGCGGGACATATGGAAGTTAAGAGCACTACCTGTAAAATATCAGAGTAATAAAGTAAATGCAGTGCAAGAGCCACGAGGACGTGCCTCGCTGTCTTTACTTCACGTTGTCCTGAAAAATACGCGAATGTTTGTTGTTTTATAGGAAGGAACCATTAGCGAAATGTTTGGGTGGGTATTAGAAATTCAAGCAAATGAATTCGCTATATTTTACTCTTTACCAAAGTTTGTGTTTTCCGAAAAGTACAATATGGGTATCTTCAAATCTTGAGTTTATCCTGAGGCTCGTTTTGGTAAGCGTGCTCCATCCCAGAGGACATCATTACATTAGGCTGGATGACGTTAAACACGAACCTAATAAAAATATACAAAAAAAGTTTTCAAATATATTTTTTTTCATGTAAAAGTAATATGTTGATTAAAACGCTATCCTGACGGTAAGAGATAACGCCTCTCTGTGATAATTGCAACGGTGTCCAGAACTTTGAGTAACAAAATAAAGTTCAAGGCATCGGTGCTTTGCCATTCGTTGCTTTGAGTAACAATAAGTTTTGATTAACATAGTCTATATTTAAAACAATAGAATATCTATTCTTAGAACACGTGCCGCATATTATTACCAACAAAAGAGAATTTATGAGTGCACTCTCAAGTTTCAAATATCCTTAATGGAGCAAGAGTGAGCCGTTTCACATCTTCCCCCACAAACTGCATTATAATGTGACCGCCTAAAATAACTGCACATAAATATAAAACAATGTGAAACCACTTAAAGCGAATAAAATACACGTCGACTTCAACTCTGTAAAATGAATTTATTAATAACGGAGACAATGAACGTCTGAAATGAACGTTTCACTTTTTGTATTTTTAATTGTCCTCCGGACGACAGCGAAGACGCATTAGAAGAACGAAAATAAACTCGGATCATATTCGAGGAGCCACTGCCGGATCACCGGAGAGCACACCTCGCACTCTCATGACTTGGAATTGTAAAAATATTTGTGAAAATTACAAATGTATCACAATGAAGGAGATCGAAACACAATTAAAGTGTTTATAACAATGTCATGTTTTTTTTTAAATACTAACAGATGACACTAACGTAATACAACAATTTACTTTCACTAAGATCAATTTAGCAGGAGTACGGCTGAATCTTATATGCTCTGAGACCAAGCAATGGTCTGTTAACATTAATTGATTGATTAACTTTTTATTGTACACACTATAAATCATACAATACAGAAGAAATAAACTTGGTTAACAGGTGTAACAACTATAGACCTGCACATTACCTACCCTTATTGCTAAAAGCGATCTCTTCCAGGCAACCTTAGGATGCCAACATTACTACTGCCTTAACATTATTACTGTTTGAAGAATACTAGTAAAATTACAAAGCTATTGAGACTAACCATCGATGTCTTAAAGTAATGTGCGCCATATCTCTTACAATTAGGAGAGCATTTCGATCGTCTCATTATTTTTACACATTTTTAAAATTAAACTGTTTTAACCCTGTGTTACCATCTGAACTCAATACAATTTGTTTTTTTTTTTTAGAATTTCATCGGAAACATTATACGTTTCACGTTGTGACACTAACCACCGCCAAGTTCCATGTTAACCACCAGTTAAATTGTCATTAATTAAAAATATGTCTTTACCGTCCATTAAAGAATAATTATTGAATTGTAATTTTGCGATGTGTCTTCTCCGACATCGGGTGCAGTTCTTAGATGATATCTTGGACGTAATTAAAAATCTTGTCGTGACATTCAAAACCCCGCCGCGCCCCCGCGTCCTCGACTCAATATTGTTGGCGATTGAATCGCAATTAAATGTAACGAATCAAACTACACTTTATTGAAAGGGACGATAGCTCAGAATGGAGGTAGTATCGTGCTCCGGAATCGAACGTGCTCCCGTCGAAATGCCAACCATTTTATTTATTCACCTTAATTATGTATCTTGTCTTAATTTACGATTGGATCATATGATAATCTGAAGCGCAATTTATAGCGGATGCCTAGGTATTCCAGTCGCGTCCATAACGAGATTTAGGATTATGTCGGTGATGGAGCCTGGGCTCCGATAAAATATTATCGACATGTTAGTATTGGTATTCAGCAATTAAGACAGCTCGTTCTGTCCCACGAGCGGCCGGGTGAAGGCAAAGCCCGCGCTTCAGTACCGACCATAGCATTCAGTTTTGTTACGTGTCGATGGCATGACGGCTATCCGACATCTCGATAGGCCCCAGTCCGCAGATATCCCTTAATGAAAGTAATGGAAGTTTGTTAACGATACGGCGCCGACTATTCTGGACGTACACGGCGTTGGAGTAATAGATGCAAGGCAGAACGTGCGAGGGAGAACAAAGAAAGCCACATTTGCTAATTGCGGTTTTGCTCGTGTCGTGAGCACGGAGCGGAGGCTGGATCGTGAGCTCCGGAGATATGACGATAACACATTCATAAATAATTAGAGCGAAATTTTCTCATTTGTACGACGACAGTCTTGATATTTGGTAGCCGAGTCTTCTTTTCTCAGAAGTCCATGATCAAGATAAGTGCTGTAGCGACACGCCTGCTCTCCGGTTATTTTGCTACGACGCGACGTCTGTATTGGAAATGCCAATATAATATGCTTCGTACGGAACTAAGAATACCCAACGCGTACCAACGAACTGGTGGTGGCTTAGGAAACTTTTGCAAAAGTAGAAAATAAATAACACTCTACGTTTAAACCGAAAAATTAGAAGGAACGTCATCAGTATGACGTACGATACAGATGTCTTAGTGGTTACAGGGTAGGTGTTTAACCATAACTCACCTGATGTTAAGTGTAATCGAAGATGATAAATATACCTAGCCTGGAATGCGAACTCGCTCTCAAGTGTGGCTGCCAGAACACACCTTTAGGTGCTTGACTGTGGCTGCCGGAACACATCTTTTTTTAACATGAGGTTAGTAGCCTGACCAGCGAGTACTAGAAAGTACCCTACCACCATCTAAATAATCTGTTTGTATGTACATACATGTTTGTTACTTCGTTGAGCTGTAACGGCTTAACGGATTTGGATGAAATTCGGAATGCAGATAATTTATACTCCATATTAATACATAAGTTTTAATTTTTTTCCTTATTATCTCGGAAAACGCAGATAAACCTGCGGGCACTTCTAGCATGAAATAAATTACCTATACATAAGTAGTATTATTTTCTATGCCTTATTTTATAATATATTATAGTTATATTTTATTTTACATGGAAAACAAACAGCTACTTAATAACAGAGAGGGTACAACACTGGTTATGCAAAGCATAAATAGTTGTCACATGTAGAATTAAGTTAGAAGCCTGTGCCTTTTTATAACACATAGATATAGGCCTCTCTCGAGGTAGGCCACTTAACCTGATTTTCGGATTTTCGCTTTCAGTCACATACCTGCTGTCTTACTTAACCATATCGTCACCCCATTAAGTATAAGAGCGTTCTACTTTGTTTGCCAATTCGTGGTCTAGAAAACAACAGTTAAAAATGAATTACTTAATCAACTTAGAAAGGTTAGAAGGTGAAAGAACTGAAATCAAGTTCCGTTTTCGTAGCGATAACTCAATGGTTAGCGCGGTCGATTCACAAGTGTGTGTTCAAATCCCAGCAGTGGGCTTGAGCTGCCGGTGAAGGAAAACATCGTAAATAAACCATAGCATGATAGGGTACTTTCTAGTACTCGGCTGGCTATCTACCACCATCAAGTTGAAAATTTGCCGCCAAGCATCTAACGCACTTGAGAGCCGGTTCCATTCCAGGCTATTTTTTTATACTAAAAGGGTTTACGTTTGACCACGCCCTGCCTGATTTTAAGCACGATTTAGTCTAAGATGACGCACGCTATTGGTGTATTAGTGTATTTACCATTTTCGACCATACCGTCACTTAACATCAGATGAGCTGTGGCCAAACACCTAGCCTGTCAACCATTAAGAAAAAAGTTTACAAATAAAAACAGGCATTCTCAAACGATACTTTCTATTCAATCTATTGAGACAATGGACAATATAAAAAGCAAACGTGAGGTGAAGCATTTGTGGATGCAGTCACGGTTGTCAACCCATAGCGGGGTTCAAATTTCCACTTCCGCCGCCCGCCGTGGACAATCGATATTGTTAAGCAACTCTCGATTATATATCAACAGCTAATAATCTAGATGTAAATAAAATGCTACTTTCCAGTGTCAATAATGTAAAAGAAACAAAGGTTACTAAACTCATATTATTTAAAAAAATCTTTATCCAATTTTTTACTCATTTAACGTATACAAAAGTCTGCCAAACTACCTATACATAATAGTTTGTTGGCAGTTTTCTTACATCTTTGAGTAATACCTATGTAGTTATGTACATGATACCTAGATTTAGTAGTTTGTATACAGGTAAAGATGACAGTTACTTTGGGAATTGTCCATGATAGGTAAGTATATTAATGAACCATACTAAGGCACATTTTTTAAATTCATTAATTGTAAAAAAAAAAAATTAGCATAGTGGGTACAAGGTTGGTACCTAGGTAAGGTAGGTAGGTTTAGTTACTTCATTCTTATTAATATACAGAAATAGGAAAGTGTACAGAAAATAAAATAACTTTAGCTAGTCAGACGGACGCTTTTAGTGTACATACATACGTAGAGAACGTATTAAAAATATTTAGTGTCAAGAATTTTAATCAAAATTTAGTATTTCCATGAAAGAAATTGCCATGTTTAACATTTCTCAGTTTACTTTTTACTACTAAAAACGTGAGTGGAACCGACGGACGCAGTCAATATTATAATTCTATTGTAGGTATATTGTTACACACTGTAATGGCTCGAACGATTTTGAGTATAATTTATTTGGTGGTAGACCTCTTTAGCAGGAGGTCGTCGAGGTAGGTACCACCGCAGTACCAGATATTCTGCCGACAAGCAGTAGTGTTTTAACATTATTGTGTTCCGGTTGGAAAGGTACTGCAGCTAGCGAAATTACAAGGCATTGTTGAGACTAACCATCGAAAGTCTCAAAGTAATGAGCGCCAAAACTTAGACTTTGTTTTACCACTCAAAGTGTTGTGTATTGCTGTAATGGTCATGGACATGCGTTATCTCTTACCATCAGGCTAATGTTGCTAGATAACGAGTGAACCCACGGGTTGCTGGTAGTCCATAACATTAGTTTGAAATATAACATTGAAGTGAATTTCAATCTCATGCCTTATTAGGTATCACTCGATAAATAAAATAATTAATTGGAAGAAAAAACCTTGTTATTAAAACATCCGAGATTTGCTACATCACTCGACAGATTAGATTTCAAAGCGAGACGAATGGCCGCAGTATGAAAATTAGCTACGGATATCAATTGAATTATAATTTCATGGATGTGCTATTTAACTAAACGAGGCTATCGGTCTCTGGTTGTTAATCAGTTCATTATCATCGTCAGCCTATCGAAGTCCGCTGTTGGACGTAAACCTCTCCAAAGACACGCCACTCAGCCCGATTTTTGGCTTTTCGCATCCGCTGTCAGTTGTACTACGTATATCATGACGACATACGATACACTAAATAAATCCAGCAAGACAAAATTTTTGTTTTACTTTTGCAGGATTACTTACTTTTACTTATATCGGAAATTCCGACTATAATTTCGGCCACATCCGGTGGCCTTCATCATGGAGACAAAGCTGAATACAACGCGCGCGCGGCCTCGTCTTGCTTCGCGTTGCGGGCCGCTGCGCGCCTCGCACTTGAAAAAAGCAGTTGATGCGTGGGGGTAGGGGGTAGGGTAAAATTAAACGTGAGTATTCCCACATAAGCAAAACAAAAATGTGTCAAACCACGTCTGTTTCCATAATAAAATAGGACTAAATTTGTTTGAGCGTTCTTTGTGTTTTCAGTTCGATATGAGTACGAGAAAAGGCAACTATTTAAACTATTCAGAGATGTGACATTTAAATTAGTTACAAACAGCATAATCATCAGCAAAACACAGCAGTTTCACTATGACAATATTACATGGCCAATGAGACCAGCTACTGAATGTCGCAAAATCACCAAAAAACGCCCAGGACTTTGTTATGTTATTCCAAGCTTTGGGTACCGCTCCAATGGTCACGTGTAGGCATTATCTCCTACAATAGCGTTATGGCGTTTGACATATCAAAAAATGACACGGGTAGGACAATTACACTATACTTTCTTATAGTACTTAGTGGTAGACCTCCTTAGCAGGAGGTCGTCTAGGTAAGTACCACTACAGGATTCTGCCGCCAAGCATTAGTGTGTTAACATTACTGTGTTGCGGTTTGAAGGGTACTGCAGATATCGAAGTTACAGAGCTGTTGAGACTGACCACCGAAAGTGTCAAAGTACTGAATGCCAAAGCAGCGATGGTCTGGACATTACTTTATTACTCAGTTCTGTGTTCCGGTGCAATGGTCAGTGGTTATTTCCTACCATCAAGAGAGCGTCTCGTTCGTCTCATTACTATTACATGAAAAATAAAAAATAAAAGTGTTGTTCTGCCGTAAGCGTTGATTTCTGTTTACTTGATTGTAATTGATCTGTGTAGTTAGTGTTTGTTTGTCTGATTGAGTCATCAACACATTAAATTTCTGAGATAAATCACCGATTTTCCGTTTGCAGAAAACAAAAGAATCAGAATCGGAACGTGATGTCAGTGTCACTGTAGTATCAGATCAAAGTCAGCTGACCAAATTCAAACGCATAATAAATTGTATAATCTTTTCCAAATCGTCAAAGTACTGTTCATCTGTCTGTTTTTTTACTATTTCGCAAAAAGTTCCATTTTTCGTAACTTCCGCGACTCGAATGTTTTTGCTTAGAAAAAATAACCAGAACATAAAAACAATCTCTGGCGCATAAATTAAAATTTCCGCTTGCCGATTGTAGTGACAAATCAAGCATAAACATTATACTGGGGGAGCAGCGTAACAATATTATTTGTTATTACTTCGACTTATACCGGGAATATTTATGACCTAATATAGAAATCAGTTTTCTTAGTTCGTTTGAAATGCTTACATTTTAGTTTGTTAGAATAGCTGGGTGGTTTGTTTGATTCATTTATATAAAATACCTTCTTCTCTTTTTTGGCGTCACACTTTTTGCATTTGCCAGCATCAATTACGTGTTTTGAAATAAGTAGGTACCTATCTTATGTCTCAGTCGAGTCCAGTCATGTCTTAGTAAAGTATTGGTGACTTTACTACAAGCCTCGATGAAGTTTTGGAAGCAACACGAAAAGTCATGTTCACTTTTGGAAGGCGGCTTTCTGAGCTACATCGGCTATCAAACGAGAACCTACACCGTATTAAAAAAGAAAGTCATCGCTAAAACTAGCTATCATCGGCATTCTCAGACAGAATTACATCAACAACATAATCAATTCTTATAATTACATTAGATGAACCCAAAGTATCGTGCCCAAAAAAATTATAAATTATCATTAGGTACAATCTTTTTTCAAACTCAGTACGACCTATCAATTACTTTTAGTACACATCATATTCATTTGAAAGTGCTCTTTTCTTGATTAGTGGAATGCTCTTTAAGACCGAAGTGCCATTAAAATAAATAAACAAGCATTCGAAAAAATTCCAAGTGTTAAGTGACTGGTGGCTATCAAAAATTACCAGATAAGCCTTGACAATGGCCGGCTGTGACTTATGAAGAGGTTAAACTAACAGTACAGTCGGCAAAGAAAACAAAACAAGCATAGTGACAAAAATCAAATACTTATAAAACTACCGCAGTGTTGTTACCCGCAAAAAAAATTCGGGATAAAAAGTAGCTAATCACTTAGCGGTATGAAATATACTGTACGACCTGTTCTCTATATTTATAGATTTATATATAGATTTCATAAAAATCGGTCGAGCCATTTTGGGGGAGTGCGACCACAAACACCGTGACACGAGATTTTTATACATGTACAGATTTCTAGCAAAATTACAGGACCAATACAACCATCAAATGTCTTAAAGTAATGAGCGCTGATGCGGCAACTTGTGTAGGTCGTGGGTTCGATTATCACCCAGGAGAAACATCTATGTGACGAATATAAATGTTTGTTCTGTGTCTGGGCGTTCTGTACGTATTATAAATATTTACAATAAAAAAAAAATAAAAAAACTGTTATCTGGGTCTTATAGTCAAACAGGTTAGTGTGAGACTATGGCGTTGTGTGAAATGTCTTACGCTATTCATTTTTTATTACTATTCACCATAAAAATCATATTATTCAATATTTATTTAATATATTCTATAACGTTAGATCTTCAGCAAAGATAACCTAATCATTATATCCATGATTTAAATGTATAACAAGAACTTCTGATGTTATAAAATCACATAAAATTACAATTCAGCTTAAATTAATTAAGAAGAAATAGACATTTAAAATAAGAAATAAGGTCGTCAAAAATAATTTGGTAACTAAATATTTTAGACGATTTGACAAGCACGTCATTTAAATATTATTTTATAGTTATATCAAATCGTAAAAACAGAATTCGAAAACATATTTTACAATACAATATTTATTTATAGATCTCATTAGATCTGTTAATTTTAAATGGAGAAATTGCAAAATGATTATATTGTTGTAGTACTTATATAGTCTAGGCTCTAGGCTAATTGCCCAGTTTGCAATTTGCAAGTGGCTAGAATTTTGTCTAAGGACAATCTAGATTCTAGACGATAAAATATTATAACATAAATTTGTAGGTACATATAATTTGCATTATTTTTTAATATGTAAGGATAGTAATAAAAATCAAAATAAATTAGTGTGTTCAAAATTCAAATCGCGAAAACGAAATAAATTACCTACACATAATGAAAATTGACCTATCAACTGTCATTCTCACAATTATTTTCTTTATTTTTGGCATCGCGCTTTGTAAGTTTCACTACTATCTAATATGTTGAACAAGTTTTATTAAAAATTAATAAACGAACACAAGTAGCGGAATATCAAATTTTGACTCGATCAAATCTATTTAAAATGTTCACATCCATTTATCATCGACAAAAGGAGTAACAATTTTTAAATGTTTAAACAGATTCTGTGGAATTTTAGCTAATAGTCTGGTCGACTATTAGCTAAAATTCCACACCTAGCGGTATGAAATAGTCACCTTCCAAAAAAAAGTAAATCAAAATTGGTAAAGCCGTTTACGTTCACTACGATGGCACAGACGGACGCACTGATACACATATTAAACTTATAATACTTATTTGTTTGCGTTGGGGTTAGTTGATTTAAAAATCCAGAAAAATATGTCTAAGTCAGACGAAATAGATAAGTCAGGATCGAGTCAGGTAGTGCCCTAACAAAATAGTAGTAACTTTAAAATATATGATGGAGTGATATGTATAATCACATTAAATAACTTGCCTACACTATGAACACCACTATTTTTATATTTCAACACAAAAAGTCTTGGATAACAAAACACTCGACGACTCGAAAACTCTTTTTCAATTCGAACATTCAAGTCTCTTAAATTCCTAGTCCAGGGAATTTTTCTAACTTTACTCGCCTATTACAAGGTACCGATAGCCGCAATCAGGTAACAGCCACAATGACATCTTTATGATGTTCGTAACGCCATTACTAACGACACCTTTTTAGTTAGCGATAGCTGGCCAGTCGCCCACCAATGGGACTGACTAGACAAAACGCTTTGGATTCTCTGGCACCTGTGCGGTCCTAACCTAACGCGCCTTTCATACGACTCTCAATGTGTTTGTAATATGCTTGGATTAGATTTGGAATAAAATATGACCCAAACCTATTTCTACGTATTCTTTACAGATTTTCTTCGTGAGTAAATATTATTTATTCAGGAAAGGAACGTCAGTCAAACAAAAAAAAAACGATAAGTAAATAAAACTAATTTCCTGTTTTTTTTTATTTATTTGTTAATAGATCTCCTTTGTCACAGGTAGACATCACTGCAGTACTGGGTATGCTGCTGCCAAGAAGATATTGCGTGTAAGCATTACGGTGTTCCGGTTTGAAGGGTAGCTTCTATCTTCTAGCTAGCATCTAGCTTCTAGCTGGTAGCGAAATTACAGGGTTGTTGAGACTAACCATCGAATATCTCAAAGTAATAAACACCAAATCAGCTACGCCCTAAACTTGGCCCTTGTTACTCGGAGTTCAGAGACGCGATACAACGGCCATGGACAGGCGTTATGACTTACCAGTAGAAGAGCGTTTCGTTCGGTCTCATGTAAACATATAAACAATTATAGAAAACTTTCAACCCAGTTACTAACACAATTGAAAAATACAGTTCCAGCTTATTATATTATATAATTCGGAAAAACAGACAAACGATGTACTTAGAATATTATGGTCACGTTGGAAAAGTTTCGTGTACGGAACCCTAGAGATTGACGATCCAAACTGACTATACGAATTTTACGTAGTAATTTTACGAAGTTTCAAGAGTGCCTAAAAGATATCTAACTATTAAAAATTCAGATATATTAAGATAATATATATTAAAAAAGACATGAAAACATTCATGTCTCTCTTAATAGTTAGATTTTGAAATATTTATAAGACTATTAATATTAAGTATTTTAGATAGTAATTACCATATCAACCTGGTTTACAGTGTAGAACTTGTAAGTAAATGCAATATTAAGGAGAAGTAGGTACAAAATTGTTTAAATAACTTTTTCTAGTTTTTTAGAGTACGACTAAGAAGAAACCTAGAGGGGGATATAATAACATGAAGATACAAGAACAAACCTAGTAACTGAACGCATGCGAGGCGAGTAGGTGAACAAACGTTGACTTATGTGCGTTAAATAACATTTAGCAAAGATTTAAAAAAAAGGACGGATATATATAATGGAATATAGCTTTTTTTACGAACTGCAATCGCACAAATACGTCATGGCTTTACTTCACATAAGTGGATGTATTACTATGCGCTTAGTTCGTGAAATAAACAAAAACATCTGATTCCATAATTTTGTAGCGGTGATAGCTTAGTTTTATGTAACGTTAATGAGATGAACGAGACGCTCTCCTGATGTTAAGAGATAACGCCTGTCCATGACCATTGCAGCGATACACAGAACTTTGAGTAGTAAAACAAAGTCCAGAGCATCGCTGCCTTGGCGCTCATTACTTTGAGCCTAGATGGTTAGTCTCAACAGCCCAGTAATTTCGCTAGCTGCAGTACCCTTCAAACCGCAACACAGTAATGTTTACACACTACTGCTTAGCGCCAGAATATCTGGTACTGCGGTGGTACCTACCTAGACGACTTCCTGCTAAGGAAATCTACCACCAAGTAAAATACCATACCACGCGAAACCAAGTAAAATACCATACCACGCGAAACCAAGTAAAATACATACGACCGCGCTACCATAGTGGTAGCGTGGTCGAATCAAACCCTAACAAGAAGCTTAAGCTGCCGGTGAAGGAAAACATCGTGAGGAAACCGTAGCATGGCGATAGGTACTAGTGCTCTAGTACTCAGCTGGCTAGCTACCACCCTCGACTTGAAAATCTTCCGCCAAGCACTCTAACGGTGTGCTTCTGGCAGCCTCACTTGAGAACCAGTTTTATTCCAAGCTAAATGTGCTTACAAACTCCGTCTACATCGTCAGTTAATATTAGGTAAGCTGTTGACAGACACCTAGCCTGTCACCTATATACTGCTGACCAAAGGCCTCTCTTCTTGTACGCTACTCGTTCCGGTCCTGTGCCAATCTTGTCGACTATATACTATTTTACTTAGTAGTAGATCTCCTTAGCAGGATATAGTCTAGGTTGGTACCACCGCAGTACCGGATATTCTTCTGCCAAGCAGTAGAGTTTATAACATTACTGTGTTCTGGTTTGAAGGGTACTGCAGCTAGCGAAATTACAGGGCTGTTCAGACTAACCATCTAATGTCTCAAAGTAATGAGCGCCAAAGCAGCGATGCCCTCGACTTTGTTTTACTTTTTAAAGTCCTGTAAATCGATGTAATGGTCATGGACTGGTTTTCTCTTACCATCAGGAGAGCGTCCCGTTCATCTTATTACTTTTACATTTTTTTTTTTTTTGTATCTTATATTAATTTAAATCTTAAATAAATTATTCAGGAGGTGTATATTACTGTAAATAGTCCGCGTATCAACTAGAGCAATTTAAACAGAAACCAGTCGCTGGCAAACGCTAGTCTATGAAATATAATGAAATAAATATAGTATCTATGAAAATAAGATACTCGATATGATTACAATCTAAATGGATGTTAAGCAAACATGAGGATATATAAATCATATTTTATAGAGCTTATAGTGTTATCTGATCGATATGGAATGTAGAAAAGAATAAATTTGGAAGACGATTTCAACATTAGCATTTATAATCTTCGTCCTCTTCCAAAGTTATGATCTTGTCATCATAGCTGTATGTATTCGGCCTTAATTTTTTTTAAATTGTTTGACTTGAAAGAAATCCTTAATACATGCCTTACAATGGAATTGTGTGGGATTGTTTTCACTAAAACCCTTATCGGTGATATGCTTAGACTCCGGTGATTTCGGTTGGAACGAACTGGGCCCTCAGCACTGCGCGACAGTAGTATTTTTAGGGTTCCGTATCCAAACGGTAAAAACGAGACCCTATTACTAAGACTTCGCTGTCTGTCTGTCCGTCCGTAAGAGCCAGTTCTATTCCAGGCTAGGTAGGCCATCTTCGACTACATCGTCACTTAATATCACGTGAGCTGTGGTCAACGACAAGCTGGTCAAAAAAAATAAAAATTTAAGCAATCATTTACTACCGAGTTTTAGAAGCAGAACTTATGGTTAGGTACAAAATGTTACTTTTGCTCAGCACAGCCTGCTTAACACGCTCACCAATATTGCTTCCACTAACATAAATTCGACACAGAGGTGTCTTAAAAATGAACGTTGGAAATGAAATCGATACATTTGAACGTTTTACCGACGAGGAAGCGCGTTATGGGAGCATAAATCTCTGACGTTAGTGGCCGACTAGCTGTGCCCCCTTAGCCCACTACTACCCCTTGCCAGGCCGTACCTAACTTTAACACAGTTACATAACTTCATATTTCTTATTTTCAAACAAATGAAACACTCTTACGTAATCTAAACAAGGAATAAAATCTGACTTCAAGTTGTTTTCTAAAACAGTTTAGAAAATTACTACAATTTTCTAAATGTAATTTTACATTAGAAAATAGGTGAAAACTTTTTAGTCCTACAATTTTGGCATACGCTAATTACATGTGCACAAATAGGTACGAAGGTTGCGTATATGCAATTCTCGTACCTATTGCATGAGCAATTGTGGAACCAAGATTTTTAGCATTTGTGGAACCAAGATTTTTTTACCCATTTTCAACATAACATTACATGTAGGTATGTACTTTTTTAATCGGTTTTTTTGGTGGATTTGTATTAGTTTAATAAAGACCAATAAGAATATAAAATATTACTAATTAAACTAGACTATGATAAATAATATATTAATATTGTATATGTTTTCGTATGAAATTATAATAAAATACACTTTTGTATTACTATTCACGAATTAAACGTGAATTTTATATGTTATTTTATGATGTACCCATTAAATAGATGTATATCGTAAAAATTCTGCAACATTAGACAACTAGTTTAGCGTTGTAATGACTGTTACTCCTACACTACACTATGACAGTTCTATTTTTCTCTTTATTTTTGGCCTCGCACCTTTTTCTTTCTATCAGTGTCTGATCTTAAAAACAAGTTAAATAAAGGATTTTTGACGGGTACACGGAAGAGTCGTTACATTAATTTTTTACAACTTGTGTTTTTCGAGTGTTTATGTATAAAAACAGTGGTGTTTTATTCATAAACTGTCGGATTACATATGAGTGTGGGAAAGTAATATAATGTGGTGAAACATGACTACCCGCATTGCTTCCAAAATTCTATCAAAGCTTGTAAAAGAGTCGCCACAACCTTTCTAGGGCATGACCGGACCTGTTCAGTTTACTTTTTCTGACTTTGACTGTGACTTAGACTTAATTTAAGATTCTTGAAAATATCAAAATACTTGACACTGCCAAATGTACAAAACACGACGCCAAAATCAAAGTAGAAGAATAAATTAAAGTCACAGTCTCAGTCCCTGCCCTATTAAATCAGCGGTGACTTTTCCAGAAGCTTCTGTAGAGTTTAAAAAACAACAGGACAGGACATACGCATCATCCTATGTCACCCACACTCGTGTATATAATTGTCGAATTATAATTAAAACGCTTCTATTTCTACAAATAGGTAAATACTCGAAATACTCAAGGTTGGATTTGAGAAATTATTTTTCTGCATTCGTGCTATATTCAAGCTCTATTTTAAATATATACATGAAAACTATGGTACTGCATGAAAAGTGGAGTTGCGATATACGGGACCGCATCTGATGTTAGAGATACGGACGGGCATCGAGTCTTATTCATTACGCTATATCGATTGGTCATGTAGTGCATCGCTCTCGGGAAATACGTTTGATTTTCCTTTGGTGTTGTGACTTTTTGCGGGAAAGGCAGCATGTATTTACATTATTGTATGTACCACAGTATAAGTAATAGTTCTTGAAAAGATCTCGAACAAAAGTCGTTTTTAGGTATAAAATTGTACCTACTCTAAGGAACGTCATCTGTTTGCATGCGAAATTGAAACTTATGGTGTGGTACGAACGTTCGTATTTAGTTGAGCACCACTGACTCTAGGCTGGTTTAGCTATGAGAACACGGGTTGCAACTCACCGATACTAAAATAAGTCTTTGAAGTAATAAACTGCCTTAACATGACAACCTACTTGTCTAATTACTACATAGATGAAATTGTTTCGTAGTAATTATTTGCAACTAATCTGCGATTGATATCTACAGCTTGCAAGCCAAGCGGCGAGTGACAACCTTAATCTATTTGCCTCACGGTGAGGAGGGCGCCCGTCGTACTTGAACTGTGAGGTGAGTGAGGTGTGACTCCTTGGCTGTAGTGTGTGTATAGGCAACGGTTATGTCAACTTCAAATTTATATTCTTCTGTAGTTTACATCTGACTTGGACTGATCTGTGAGCATAATATATTTACTTCATTATCACCTCTATTCCTCTGCTGGGTATAAGCATCAGCTTTGCTATGCCATCCGCGTCGATCCTGTGCTAATCCAGATTCGACCCACAATGATATTTTTTTAAATAATAAATTGGCTTACGTTTGTCCGCCATCTCACCTGATGTTACAATGTGAACTTGGAGCCGGACAATCAACGATCCGTTTACCTTGTCTAGGTCACCAGTCATTATCTTAGTCAATCTGTCGTTAGTTCAGCTAGCATTTTTTCAATTACTTTTAGCCATGTATACTGATACTGATATCAATAAATTATTATTATTATATAGGTTCTAACTTGCATAAAAGTTTGCTATTCTGAAATCAGAGATTCTTAAAATTTCATGTGAGTTCTGTGTACTAAAAGTTAAAATTATTAAGTAGGTACTGTTAAGAGAACGTTAAGAGAATGGTGTTTTTAAACTAGTTTTTAGGTGAGTGAAATTTTTTAATCATAATTCGACCCAATTCCCAGATTAAGCACTTGCACAATATATTCATCATTAAGATAAAACAAAATATTAGTAAAACATATTTATGATAATTTTGACTCATTTAAGAATAGGTTAAAATTCATAAATATATTTTATTGCCATTAAACACAAATTTAGAAAACACATTAGTATAGTGCTTTAGATATCGTCGGAATACATTTTAATAATAGTGACCTAACCATAAATTATAATTTTAATGCCTGATATTTCAACTGTTTTCTTTATATTCGTTAACATTTAAAATTTATGGACAGCATGAATTTATTAACATTTACTTAATTTTATTTATCTGGATAATCATACCAAATTATATTAGTTATTCAATCTGTATTTAAAAAAACAGACTGCTTATACTTGCAACATTTTTGTTTTTGTTTTATTTATGCGGGATTACTCACGTTTAAAACAAAAAACGAACGTAACATATTTTAACGTTCGAAAAAATTAAACGTGAGTAAAACAAAAATGTATCAAAACCACGTCAGTTTCCATAGTAAAACATAAAAAGGAAACGAAAATGAAATTTATTCACTAAAAATTGGGTTTACATTGATGTTATAGATATTTTATTGATTTAGTTCTTCTATTTAATCGTGACTCGGCATGTGAATTTGGTCGTACAAAAATTACGTAAAGAAAATATTATTAAAAATTAACAATCTCAAGTTTGATACATTACAATATATGTCGAAATGAAATATAATTATGAAATATCATTTACATTTTAGGATCATTAAAAAGGTCTTTTAAACAATAATAACATTTTTCTATTAACCAAGTCTTAAGTTTTTTCTGGAACATCGTATAAGGAAGCTCTTTTAGCAATCTCTTTTTATATGAAGTTGCAGTACCTATAAAAAAAAAATATACCTACCTATATGTATATAAATCAAGTCGGAATACAATACAGGCGTGCGCAATTGCCACCGATGCTTGTGTATTATTTTAACAAACATAATCAAAAATAATCAAATCAAAACAATCAAAAATAGCACAACTGGATCAATTACCAAACATGTTAGATAGCCATCGGTGTCAGTTTAAAAATTTCATTATTTAGCCTTTTTTTTTTAATATAGTACCTACCTGTCACTGTGAATTTGATTCTGACACTACTCAGCGTCAGCATTTAATTGTTTTACGACGAAAAAACCAACACAAAAATTTATAACTGAAAAGTATATAGTAATATAGTTATTACGCAGGTGTAATAAAGTGACACAAAGTAATTTTGATCAAAGGGTTTGCTTATATAAAATGTAAAACTTTTTTACTTATTAAATTAAGTTGTATATAGCATTTAATACTATTAATTAAATAAATGTAACAGTAAAAAAATCACTCTAAATCTTAAAAGATTATATTTTAAAAAGTATGGATATTGGAAAGTAAATACTTGCTTTTAGATATTGAAGAAAAGATAGCAAGAAAGTATTACCCCAATCAGACAGGCAAGGCAATGTGTTAAGGAATTATTGATGGTCCGTATAAGCAAAATGATGGGCACAGCAGAGCACGTGAGGTTACTCAGAAAATGCCACTTCGACAGATATGAGCAACCGAAGCGCTCATATTTTATCGGAAGTAACGGCTTCTAACATACGGCCAATTTCATAATGCTTCGCTCGCCGTCCGCGAATGGAGCTACTCATCAATTTGATATCTCGGTGCGGTAATATAAAACGCCATAGACGAATCGATGACTACCTTCTGTTAAACGGTGATATAATTTTTGGGCCTTTCCTTTGTTCTTTTCTTTATGTTTGGCATCGCACTCTGTGCATTCTGTCAATGTCAGTCAGTCTACTCCATATTTTTAAGAATAAAGTAAAATTTTATTAAGAAACTCATAGTCAAGTTCAGTCTATGTCCTAGTAACTAAGTAGCGGTGACTTTTCTAGAACATTCTACGGATTTCCATTAAAACGTAAATCAACATTTTTAACTTATGTGACTGGATTTTTAAAGTCCCATAAGCAAATTTCTGTAAATTTCTATAAATAAATTTAATGGCCGTTATCTTTTGAATTGTAAAAGCGGTTGAGACATTCGCGGAATAAATATTCAGTAATAAGTATTCTTATTACACGAGATTTCATTTTTTTTCTTCTATTTAAAACTGAAATGAAATGTTGCTTTGAGATTAAATGTAGAACCATATTTTTTTAACACAAAGCATTGTGCTCAACCCTTCGAACTTAATGAGTTTATTAATAATAAATAATTATACCATAGAAAATTTCCGACCGTTTCTATCAAGATTTTACTAAAGACTCAGTTTTCTGCTTATTTGTCGAAACGATTGTGTACATGATATAATTTACGGTCGACTTTTTTTTAAATTTCTTATCTCAACTTTACCCTGCAAACTTAAACAACTTTTTATAATAATAAAATAAATAAATATTGGAGGACATTTTTACACAGCGCCGTCTAGCCCCAAACTAAGTAAAGCCTGTACTATGGGAATCAGACAGCTGACAGAATACTAATTTTTTTGTTGTTGTAAATACATACTTATAATACATACAGAACACCCAGACACAGAACAAACATCCATGTTATTCACACAAAATTTTAGTCCTAAGTGGGAATCGAACCCACACCCTTCAGGTCTCGAAGCAGAACTTTACCAAATGAGCTAACAGGGTAAGTATACCTCCGGTTACACTGATTTTCTATTTGAATTAAGTTATAAACGCAGACGGGACTATATCTCAACAATGATCATGAGAAATGTTCGCTATCTAGACATATTATTATTAACTAAGATCCATAAAGCAATAAAATTAGCATTCATTCCAGATATACACCTAACTGTCGTTTCTAAGTAATAATCTTGACGTGAATATTCGTTTATTTAGAGTTACGCTTTATTAAAATCTCAGTTTATTAAACATGTCCAATTATAATAAACATTTACTCTAATCTTCCACAGATTATGATAATACCAACTTTGTCGGAACAGACGACTCACTCTGTCAAATAAGTCATCACAGCGTCAGCTAACTCAATTTGAAGAGATCAACACACGGCTACTGTGCATGATTAACACGCTCATCTGTCGAACAAAACAATACTTAACAACTAATACAAATAGCATTCAAAGTTGTCTGACAAAACATACACCCTGTAATCCTTCTCCATAAATCATTTAATAACACAAAATGTACAGCCACACACTGAGCTATTCCTTCCGTTGTTGGTGTTATGATATTCGCTCAAGCAAATATCGACTTAATTGCTTGACACAAAAATTTCAATTTCGATAGAAAGAAAACTCTTCAACCTTTTTTAAGACTGAAGTCTCAACAATACATTGCTACAAGAGTAACATGTAGAACATGAAAGTGCACAGAAAATGTTGCTCTAAACAGTTAGTGGTGAAGTTCATTTTGACATGTATCGAAAAAGATGGTCCTCATTGCAACGGCTTATCCGCAGGTCGCGACGGATGCCACGAACCACTGTCAACTTTTGACATCTTGGATAACTTTGACTGATAGGATATGAAAATGACTAACGCCATCTGTGACAACAGAATACAAGCATATTCTTTTATTTATTTCTTGTAAATTTAGTTGTATCCTGAGGTTTTACACGCTTGAGTAAAAGTCTGAACCTACCTCCGTTAGTTCATGTCGGGAATTACATGTACGTTGATGTATAGTTCCTTTACAGTGTGAAACAGGCACAAAGAAATAATACTTACTTGTGTTTTCACATTACAGTAATATTATAAAAGCGAAAAATTTTCTTTTTTTTGTTATTTTTACATGATGGCTTACTTTTGTATGGCTTTACGAATTCGAATGAAATTTAGAATGCAGATAGATAATATCACGAATTAACACATAAGAAACATGAAACAGTAGGCCGCAGCTAGTCTTTTAAAATAGAAACGCTATCTATGGAAACCATAGCGTACTTTAGAGTACTTTATAGTAGGTACACGGCTCGCTAGTTACCATCAAGTTCAAAATGTGCCAGCACCTAACCGTGTGTTTCGGCAGCCTCACTTGAGGGCCAGTTTCATTACAGCTTAGGTGTGTTTACATCCGTCACTTAACATCGGGTGAGCTGTGGCCAAAGATCTAGCAATAAAAAAATCGTTTCATGTATTACAGAGCATCACTTGAGAACTGTTCGACCGATTTGGCTGATCGATTTTTTTTTCATTGTGTTCATACCTAATTGTTAGGAAAATATTTGCATACCTACTTCTTTTTTCTGGAAATTTTCACGGGGAAAGTCAGAATTTAGATGGTATCGTGCGAATCCGAGGCGCATCGCTAGTATATTATAAAAACCGAACAGATCGGATTAGGTCGATCTTTTAGATTTTCAACCAAGACCATTTAAGTGTACCTCTAACAGCCAACTCGTCCGATAGAAAGCGATGTTGCGGCGATATCTGTTACCTAAACTTTTATCATCTTTACTGTTTATATAATCGAAGTAGAATAAATAATAGCGCAGACTATAAAGATACTTAGTTTTATGACTAAATCAGCTTTATTACCGGTCGCGAAATACTTATACCATAAAAATACAACAGCGATCTCGTTTAGGTTAATATCATAACATCGTTACATTAAACATACATTTGAATATGTCATAGCATATCAAATTTCACATTTATTATGAAAATTAATATTAAAAATAATAATCGCCGGTGATATCAGATTTAACATCGCGACAGAAATATAATATTCGGCTATTCTGGAACATAATATTGTCGGACTAATAGGGTTATTTTATGTGACATCGCTGTGAACAAAACTGTTGACCTTTCAATCAGCGCTAAGTAAATATTGACATTAAAAATATTGAGTTTTATATTTGGGGCGGAAAGCGGTCGTTAAATTTGGACAGAGGCAGGTCATAAAAATAAAATATTAATAATTAGCCGCAGGAGTTTAATAGTCCATTAGCAGCGCGTTCGCTTACGGCGTGACAGGACGGTTGCGCGCACCCATTACCATTCCACTGACACTTTGATGTTTATTATAATCGACGTCGTGATACATTGATACTCGAATTTGTTATTCATTTATTATTCAATTAAAACCATAACATATTTTAAACTATGATTAACATAATTACGGGGCTTCGCGAAGCGATGTTAGATATACATCGCATGGAGATCATTAAGCCTCGATTCCCACTGACACAGAGTAGATGTGCTTCGCTTCGATTCTACGTTATTTAGTTTTTTTTTTACGGCAGACAGGCTAGGTGTTTGACTACAGTTCACCTGGTGTTAAGTGAATGTGTGGTCGAAGATAGTAAACACACCTAGCCTGGAATGGAATTGGCTCTCAAGTGAGGCTGCCGAAACATACTTTTAGATGCTTAGCGGCAGATTTTTAGCTTGAGAGTGGTAGCTAGCCAGCCGAATACTCGAAAGTACCCTACCACCAGACCACCACGCTATTGTTGCCTCACGATGTTTTCCTTCACCGGCAGCTCAAGCTCATTGTTGGGTTCAAACCTAAGTTCTTCGGCGTGCGAAGTGACCGCGCTGATCACTGAGCTATCATCGCTACAAAAACGTAGGTGGGAATCGATCCTAATACATCATTATTATGATTAACTTTAACTAAGGAATTAACCCTTAATCCGTAGAAAACATCATCAGCGTCAAAGGGTAAAACAATTCACACTCGATGAAATGTATGGAATAACTGATATTTCGTTCAGTGTGTTGTTTTCGTTTAGTTGATTTTTAATACAGAGTATTTTTATCATACCTGCTTGTATGTTTGTCATATCTAATAATTTGATAACCTATTAGCTGATATTGTAGAAGTTCTGCTTAGAGCGCTTAAGAGCATGGATTCAGAATATAGATTTGATTATTATTCTATTTCCGAGTGTATAGGCAAGTATTATATTAGCTATCTAGTCCCCATAGAAAGTATGTACATCGTTTTTATGTCAATAAAATAATCTGAATTTGAATAGCTTTGCTTAGTTTGGAACTAGATGGTGCTGTATATATATTTATTTATATATAGATAAATATTTTGTTTCTTATTTGTTATTTCAGAGGCAGTTGTCGCTAGTGATGATTACAATGAACTTCTTTCAGGACCCTGATTCTCTAACTTATATTAGATTTAAGATATATTCTCCGTAGCAGGAGGTCATCTAAGTCGGTACCATCGCTGTAACTGATATTCTGCCAAGCAGTAGTGTGTAAACATCACTGTATTCCGGTTTGAAGAGTACTGCAGATACCGAAATTTACAAGGCTATTGAGACTAACCATCGAAAGTCTCAAAGTAATGAGCGCCAAGGCAGCTCATTACGATGCCCTAGACTTTGGTTTGGTGCTAAAGTTTTGTCTTACCATCAAGGGACAGTCACGTTCGTCTCATTATCTTTACATTTAAAAAAAATATTTGAATACTTATACTTGGTGTTTAAAACGTTATACGATTTTGAAGAACTGTATCGACAAACAAGAAGAAATATATATTTATCTTACGAGTAGATATATATAAAGTTTATTCTGATAGTTTTAAACGAGATCCTGAACAGAGCTCGTGCGTTTTTTTGTCATTGGCATAGAGAAGTACCAATCCACGCGAATTTAACTTGAATTCTGACACGTTACGAAAACGCAACTCGTTACGTGCTCCTGTGCTCTAGTGCTACCGTTCCGCGTAACCCAGTATAATTAATTAATTAACAATAATTAATTAATACGTTGTCGCGGCCGGTTCATCTGCATCCGTTTACGAAACACTTTCACACCGATGACCCGGCAAAAATCTGAAGCACAACAATGCAACGGTCCGCTGCATACTCTTCAAAAACTATGACAAAAAGATTTTTCGTAATCATCGAGGTGATCTACTTCCCTAGTCGCAATATTAAATCGTGTAAAAACTATCGCTTAATAATTAAATCCGGCGATTCTTTCGACGGAGCGGGCAGGTGCGACGGCTGACGCCGGCCCCAACAAGAATACCATGATCAGCGATAAGGAAAAACTAAACTGTACAATGTAAAAACAAATTATCAAACAAGAAATAAAAATCATCGAGGAAGCGGTCACAGTTGACTGTCTCTTCAGATTATCCACAGCTCTATGAATCGTTCTCTTTCTTTGTAAATCTTTATTCTATGACGGAAACGAGTGGTCCTTGATTGTTTGATCAGTTTTCCAATAATTATTCCATATAAAAACACCGGAAATGGAACGCTTTAATCGATTCCGGACCGCGCCTCGAAGTGACGTGGCGTTTGATTACTGAAATTATATGGCGAGACCAATCGCGTAAACTCTGTTTTGTGTATTGTTGAACATGGCCTTCGACTGTGGCGAAAAATAAAAACTAATACGAAGTATTGTTTTAGTCACGTCATTATTATCGCCGGGAAGTTAATTTACGCTTTCAAGGTGAACGTTAACAATGTCTTAAAGTAAACGATTCTCAATTACTGCGTCTATCTATACAATGCCAGCTATTAAACATTGAAAATTTGCCTCAAATTTATGACTTAGATACCTAATACCGAGGTAGGTTAAATAATTTTGCGAGGTTGAAAGTACAAATCCGCTTATTTAAACGGCACGTGCAAACAAAATAATATAAGAATCGTAACGGCTTCATTGTTAGTAAGTATTATTAGTATACTAAGTATTTTCTAAAACTTCGGTTTTTTTCAAGTGTTTCCGTTCAAAATAGTGTTTTAATCATAAAGTACCAAATTACTTGCACTAGTGCGCGAAAGTGATATGATAAGATGATCCTTTTCGTGTTGTTTCAGCTTCTAGCAAAGTCACCTTTAATTGATTTTATCTAAAATTGATTTTCTTTTACTTCATTATGAGACAGTGAAAATGTTAAATGCCGTGACATCGGCAGAATACACAAAATTCGATGCCAAAAACAAAAAAATAACTATACAATCGTAAAACTTAAAAGATTGCTGCTTCCTCATTAAATCAATTGAATTAATTAATTATGTGAACATTTTCATCATCATCCAAGCCTTCCTTGTTTCAAAGCTAAATACAGCCGTTTCTCTAGTTCTGCCATTGCTTTCGGTCCTGTTACTGCAGCATATTCGTTTTCGAAATTTCCGTACAAATGCTAGTAAAATGTAGTAAACAAACAAGTTCCCATTTACTCTCGCTAGGAGTGCTGTCCCATTTTCCATATTTTTCTTTTTTGTTTCCCTCGTAGACCGAGTCTATCGACTATTCTGACGATATATTTAACCCATATTAACGAGTTTTTTTTTAAATGTAATAGTAATTAGACGAACGAGACGCTCTCCTGATGGTAAGAGAAAACGTCTGTCCATGACCATTGCAGTGACACACAGACCTTTGAGTAGCTAAACAAAGTCCAGGGCATCGCTGTTTTGGCGAGCGCCATTACTTCGAGACTTTGGATGGTTCTCAACGCCCTGTAATTTCGCTAGCTGCAGAACCCTTGAAACCGGAACATAGTAATCTTTACACACTACTGCTTGGCGGCAGAATATCTGGTAATGCGGTGGTACCTACTTAGACGACCTCCTGCTAAGGTGATCTACCACCAAGTACCTACATCAAAATATTGTTCATACTTAATGTTCTGTATATCGCTGTAATGATCATGGACATGCGTTATCTCTCATACAAATAGCTCGTCTCATTACAATTACTTAAAAAAAAAATTACATTTGGAAGATTTTTATTCTAATCATGAATAGAGCCCGATATCATCTGAAAGTAAAAGCCTCATACTTTGAACACAAACAGCATTAGACACGCCACATATGAAGTGTGCCCTGGTTCGCATTAAACATTGATGTCAAACGAAAAGATGGAGCCACTCTGCAAAATTTATTTCACATCTCCACTCTACCAATGACAAGAAAACTGTTACGGTTTGCAACGGTCTGAGTGTAACATTAAAAATTCAAGTCGTCTTACCCACTTGTGTGAGGGATTGCCGCATATTCGCCTTTGGACACCATTTATATTTCCTTTGGATGTGGTGATACTTACGTCTTATGGAAAGGGATTTGCTACTGACCCTTTTTGTTTCGCTATTTCGGGTTTGTGGGTTGAAGTTTTAAATATTGCGTTATCTTCAAGAAGTATAAAAAAATATGTAGAGCAGACACACGAGGCATTGAAGGCAAGTTGAGTAATTAACGTGGTAGATCTACTTAGCAGGAGGTCATCTAAGTAAAAACTATAGCAGTATCAGATATTCTGCCGTCAAGCAGTAAAGCGTAAACAATTCTGTGTTTGGTTTGCGTTACTGGAGCTAGCAAAATTACAGAGCTGTTGAGACTAAGCATCGAAAGTCTCAAAGTAATGAGCGCCACAGCAGCGATACCCTGAACTTTGTTTTACTACACAAAGTTCTGTGTATCGCTGTAATGGTCATGGACTGGCGTTATCTCTTACAATCAGGAGAGAGTCTTGTTCGTCTCATTACAAAAAAAAAAGATGTTTACCATCTTTGACGACACCGTCATTTAACATCAGGTGAGCTGTGGTCAAGCTCCTAGGCTGTCATCCATATAAAAACTTAACAAAAGGGAAATAAACTGAATACTTCCACAAAGCAAGTACCTACGTCCTAATAGGTACGTTTCACGTTAATTTGTGTAGCTACATTGATATCTATTGACCTTCATGAAAAACCAATGAAGGGCAAAATTATAATACCCATGTTAATGAAAGGTCAAATTGTCGTCCGCAACAACTATGACCTTTTTATGAATATAATAGCATTCTGTTAAACTCGATATTTCCGTTTGATGTCGTTTCGATGGATACCTATACAGGATAACAAAGTACTTAATAAGCCATCGGGTATCTGATACCATACAATGGATGCGATCATATGTCGTGCGTGACCCAGACAACCTATAAGCTTATTAACACATTATGAGTAATTAGCCCATATAATATCTGTATTAGAAATAAATACAAATACAAAATTTCTTTATAAACTAAAAATATAAATACAAAAAGGTTACATGCTTAAATTTTAACTAGATTGCAGGAGAATGAGTGTTAGGAATGTTAGGATGACCTGTATTGTGAGGTGGAAGTTTGCACCTCAGTAATATTGTACGTAACATATTGGATTACATAATTATATGCAATGTAGTGTCCACTGTTTGCTTAAGTAATTTATATTTATTAACATACTTTTAATCAGGACATCTATTGATAAATAAATAGACGGTGAAAATTACCTAAAAACCTACCTACTCATGGTATATATGAAGTTACATGTATATATAGGTAGAAGGTTATGTTTTAGGGAAGTACTAAGACGATAAGGAGCATTGCACTCATTATTATCGACAACTAATTAGTAGCGATGATAGCCCAGTGGTTAGCACGGTCAGGTGACACGTCGAAGGGCGTCGGTTTAAACCCTAACTATGAACTTGAGCTGCCGGTGAAGGAAATATTGTGAGGAAAGGATAGCGTGGTGGTAGGATACTTTCTAGTACTCGGCTGGCTAGCTACCCTCAAGTTGAAAATATGCCGCTAAGCATCTAACGATGTGTTCGTCACTTAACATCAGGTGAGCTGTAGTCAAACAATAACATTTTGTCAAACAAACATTTAGTCAAACAATAACTGACATCAATAACATTTTTTTTTACTGTGAACACAAACATCTTAAATCCATTGCGGAGTTGTGTCCATAGAAAAAGATGTTCATACTAATAAATCAAACGACCTTTTTTTGGCTTAGCACATCCAACTTTATAACCGTGTATTACGTAATGTCGATAAAATGTGTAAGATTTTGCATCTCTACATACAACCATGGAGCATGGTAGCATTTTGCAACAACAAAAAGAACATGGCATTGATGTTTTAGAAGAATTAATTTTTAGAATTCCCGGTTTTTATGTGTTAGGATATTTTGATGTGAATTATCTTTCAAACCGACAACATTTAGTCCAAGTTACATTAAAATTTTAATCACATGCGAAGGTTTGTTAATTACTTCACTTTTATACATAAGTTGTAACGCTTTGGCAGATTTGGATGAATTTCGGAATTCAATTAACTTAACCCAGCTACTTTTTATCCAGGAAAACCTGGAATAATTTATTATTAAAAGATATTTAAAACTGGCAATCTTAATTAAGTGTGAATACAAAGTTTCGTATCTATACTGTTAACCGTTGAGAAGTTCCTTCGATTGTAGCGAATCCTGGATGTAAAACCAGGTCATGGTTATCATAATAATGTGTTGTTGTTAATAAAATCAAGAAAATAATAATTACAACTTATATAAAATCTTCTAAAAAAAGAGGGATGCCACATAGGCGACACTACGATTTAAAGGCTGATGCAATACTGAACGCATAATGAATAGAAAGAACCATTTTTGATAAAAAATATTATTAGATGACTAAACCACTTACCAACGTCAAAGAGGTAATTTACACCTATAACATGATCTTCACTTGTTCAGTTTTTGTATTCCGCTCTATACAATAGTGTACAAAAGTCTACCACAGTGTCCGGCTGTCCGCTGCCATCGTCATCGTCACAGACCACTGGGCAGACAGTCACAAAATGTCAATCGGTCTCAGATGCTATTATAATTTTATTCATTTTGATAAAAAAGTGCCTCGTTCTAATTTGAAATTTTGACACAGAGGCACCGTTTAGCAGGAAATCGATAACAGATTGCAGAACTGTTATAAGAAGTATCATAATTCTATCGTTACTTTCGAAATTCATATTTCTTACCTAAAACTAGACAATAATGTCGCTTAAAAACCATTCCTTTCTCTCTTCAGTGGTAAGGTCAAAGTAGGTACCTACATTTAAATGTAGTTTTAATCAAAATCTATTCATCTGTAGCGCATCGGGGATGTTTGGGAACGAAGCTGTTTAGTGTTTATATGGCTTCGCACCGATTATGCGCAAACGAGTTGCCTTTTTTTTATGGCTGATAGGCTATGTGTTTGACCACAACTCACCTGATGTTAAGTGACGGTATGGTAAATCACACCTTGCTTGGAATGGAACTGGCTCTCAAGTGAGGCTGCCGGAACACACCGTTAGATGCTTGGCGGCAGATTTTCAACTTTAGGGTGGTAGCCAGCCGATTACTAGAAAATACCCTACCACCACGCTATGGTTTCCTCACGATGTTTTCCTTCACCGGCAGCTGCTCAAGCTCATTCTTGGGGTTTGAACCCACGCCCTTCGGCATGCGAACCGACCGCGCTAACCACTGAGCTATCATCGCTACAATATGTTGCCTCCTTGATGTTCGGGGCAGCTCCATGAGCCTGCAACAGTTTGCTTCGAGAATTCTTGACTGTCCTATAATGAAGCACTGGTCCAAATTCCACATTGAAAAGGCCTGTTTCAAACCATATTTTAAATAGACTAAGATAAGAATTTGTCATTTTTATTCATCATTTTCTTTTACATTATGACATGTTCATCTTTTGAATTTAAATTATTTTTACATTTTTATTAATTTAAATGAACTGTTTTTTTTAAATCAATTGTAATTCTTTGTATTGACATTAGTGCATAATATGTAATTGTATGTATGAACTTATTCTGAATTATAAATAAAATATATTATTATTAATACAATTTAAAGAATGGTAAAAAAATTAACTATTTCATTTAAAAAAAATATTACCTTCTGAGTAGGCTTGCATTTGACTACCAACTCACCTGATGTTAAGCGAAGATGCGGTCGACGATAGAGCACGCTTACCTAGAAGAAACAGATTCACTTGTAACTTGAAGGCATTCAGATTATAACAATTGGGGAACACCCATTCGAGCAGCAAATTCCACTGTATACTGATGATAATGATAAAAAGTAAAAAAAAAAATGAAATCAAATCGTTTTGTTCGAGTTTTTGGATCACCGACAAAGAAAAAGAAAGATTTTTTTTTATTACAATTACTTGTACTAATTTTGGCCTGATCAGTAACTAAAGTAAAATTTTGCTAAGACGCATAATGTAAAATTTTGTTGTAATCAAAACAGCTAAATGAAATTCTAGGGCTGTACGTATACAATGAACAAACGCAGTGGTTAAATTGGTAATATAGGTAAAAAAAAATATTTTTTGTTTGAATTTCTCGTAACTACTAGTTTTGAGCTGATCTGTGGGATTGTAATAGTAACTATTACGTATTCTGGGGGTCGGATGCGCACGCGCCGATTGCCGTATTGACAGGTCTCGGAGCGGGTGGCGCACATGCCGCCGATGGCTTCCGTTTCATAAACTTTAATGGTTCGGTTGACCCAGCTTTGTTTGCGTTACACCAGTCGACCATTCATGTTCTCGTGAACTATTAATCGCTTATCTCGGAATTGCTCCCCACACAAAACAGATCAATCTTTGTTTCCAACTATCTGCATACCTATATGGACTTCTACTCTAGTCAATCAATAACACGGCGTGACGTCACACAGAGGGAAGATTAAAAATATGTATAGAAGGTTCACTTCATCGCTTTATCGTGTTCTTAATTAACAGAAAGCATGAACAGAGCTTCTAACATGAGGGCGACTTAATCGGAAGATCACATCTTAATATACGGCGACGACTGAGATCTGACACGAAATTCCCTAAAAATAATATTTAAAATGGTAATGGGCCCTCGGCTTCATAAATTGCCGCGCCATATGTCCCGGCTTGCACCTACTGTGTACATAAATATGTCAAGTATTGAGAGGACTGCCGTGTTATTTCACTGACTATGTTTCTTGATCTTTGACAAGACGGATTACCCACTGAACGCGTGTGACGAATTTAACAAGCTGAAATTTTTACCGTGAAATAGAAAATCACCAAACTTTGTACATCGCAAAAATAATTGAGAGGGCATTAAAAGCAAGAATTACGTAAATAATAGAAGAATACGAAAGTGTATGAAATGGTAACTGCTTTTTTCCATACATTTGACTAACGTTTA
The DNA here is from genome assembly GCA_950106695.1 of Biston stratarius. Lineage (NCBI taxonomy): Eukaryota > Metazoa > Arthropoda > Insecta > Lepidoptera > Geometridae > Biston > Biston stratarius. The sequence goes on along the minus strand of OX467115.1, from coordinate 16,433,334 downwards.
TGTTAAGTACAAGTAATAATTCTGCGGCGGCGTCGTGTGTCGGGTAGCTCTTCCCTCAGATATGGTTGAGGAGAGCGATGGCTGGCACATGCGTCATACTCGTGATCGGGTGCTGCTTGCGGGTTGCTGGTCTGCTCGCGGTATACACACAATCTAGTACTTTAACCCTTGATTAAGATTAATTTGACTAACTTTCCTCATCCCATATAGCAAAAAATAAAAAAATTGTATTCAAAATTGACAAAGGTCACGGACCCCAGTATCTGTGGAGTGTAATTTTAAATAAAAAAATAAAAAAGTAATAATTCTCGCAAATTAATATGCTAGACTCCAAAGCTGTCATACCAATTTATTTTCAGTAACATTACAAACAACTGTAGGTAGTTGTATAATTATTTGGAGATATTTTCATCGTATATTTAAAGCAGTTAACTAGAGTTCACTAACTTCACGCGGCAAATGTTAACCTTAATATGTTTGCCAATGGTATAAGATACCGTGAAAGTATACCTTTAGTTATATTTCACATTTGGAAAACCAATTTAGAAGACGTACCTATAGGTATTAACTATAAATTAGCTTTTTAATAACATTTACCTCATTTGATATGACCTATCTCTTAGAACATTCCACCTAAGGGAACTAAGTACCTAATTCAACTTATTGATAAAAACGTAGAAGTTTTAGCGGGAACGCGAAAAAGCCATGTGCACACGCACAATGTAATTTTCAAAAACTTGTGGTTTTAGAGTGTTTATGTATAAACATAGTTTTTCATAAAATGCATTAATATAGGAAAATGATACATTGTCGTGAAACATGATCTTATCGTGTTGCTTCCAAAATTGAGTCGATGTTTTTGTAAAGTTACTACTACACCGGCCTGAGCGATGATAGCTCAGTGGTTAGCGCGGTCGGTTAGTATGCCGAAGGGCGTGGGTTCAAGCTCCCACAAAGAGCTTGAGTTGCCGGTGAAGGAAAACATCGTGAGGAAACCATAGCGTGGTACTTCCTAGTACTCGGCTGGCTAGCTACCACCCTCAAGTTGAAAATCTGCCGCCAAACATCTAACGGTGTGTTCCGGCAGCTTCACTTGAGAGCCAGTTCCATTCCAGGCACACCTAGCCTGGAATGGAACTGGCTCTCAATCTTCGTCCACACAGCCACTATGTCTTAGCCCTATTTCACTTGATTTCTTATTAAAATACCCTTGAAAATATCGTAATACTTGACAATGGCAAAAAACAAAAAGCGTGATGCCAAAAACAAAGAAGAAGAAATCACCTTCACATTTCATGTTCTCCCTAACAGATTGCAATGTTTTTAGAAAGCCGTAGTTCTAGAAAATCTTGGCATAATACGCCGGTAATGAATGGACACGATAAATCCATAAGGGGTTCTAAGTATACTGCCCTAGTCTGGAACCCTAAAAACGAGACAAAGAAATCAATAGAGAACCAAAAAGAACAAATAGCCAGTTAAACGATCTTTGGTTGGCGGGAAAGCGTGAAATCATATCGATGTAAGGTATGATTTTTTCAAAACATACGTATTTTCGAGTAATTTTAAATAAAATGGTCTTTTAATCATACAGTGTTAAACTAAAAGTGTGTACTTAGAAGCTTCTAGCAAAGTCACCACTGATAATGGGCAGGACTTGACCGTTGCTGACTTTGTGTGACTTTGACTGTGTTTAAACGCCACTTAATACTGTCATGAGACGCTTGAAAATATTTCAATACACTGGCAGAATACGCAAAGTACGATGCCAAAATTGAAGAAAATAAATAACCAGACAAATTATGTGCGAATTTATAAAACAAATTATGCATGTCGTATACATTATTCAGAGAAAATATTATTCTTTATTACACCTATCTTCTATAATGATTTGTCTCATAATATAAAATTGATTTCACACGTATTGGATTTAAAACGTGTTACCTAACTTTTAATAGAGTTCACTGACCCGAAGGTCGGCCGAGATCAATCTGCGCACGCGTTCCTAGCACACAGATGGCGCTGGCTCCTCACGACTCCGTTAATTGGTTATAAGCATTCAGTATTGCTAGGTTAAGGTTGATTTTTTATTCATTTGATTCTGTGTTGTTTATAACACTGTATTAAATTTAAATTTAAATTATTTTTTGTTTACTGTTAATAACTAGGCGGGAATGTGTTACTGCATACCTATTTGTGCTTTTTTTCTCATTATTTATGTATAAAAATAATGGTGTTTTATTCATAAAGTGTCGAATTATGTACCTACTGTTGCGAAATGTTGTAGTGAAATATATTTTTTTCCTGACGCTTCCAAAACTCTGTCGAAGCTTATAACTAAACTTGTGCCGCTACTTTAATAGGGCATGACCAGACCCGACTTTGATTTATTTTTGTGACTTTGACTGTGATTTAGACTTATTTTGCGTGATTTGTCATCAAATACTTCATAATATGGAAATACTTATAATAGAGTTATCAATATTAATAAAATATTTTACTGTTTTATTCTTCAGATATTTATTTGGTCTTTACAACATCAGCCTTAAGCTCAGTGTGAGGCCGTGGCAATTTCAATTTAAAATTTAAAGATTTAAAAAAAATGTATTCTTAAATGTTCAATATAAAAATATTAATATTATGAGTGCGTTAATGTATGCAAGACGTATTTTTAAAAATATTACAATTTCAAGGTGTATACTCTGCTCTGCAGTTGCAGTAAACTTTCGGCCATGAACGTTTCCTCACAATGTTTTCCTGCGCCGTTTGAAGTTAGCGGCAATATGCACAAAACTTAGAAAAGATAGAGGTGCGTGCCTATCGAATTCGAACCCAGCACCTCCAGATTGAAAGCTAGACGGCCACACTTCATACTATAACTATAGGTACCTACGTATGTACATATGTACCTACATAAATTGTATATATCAAAAAAATAGTATATTTCAAAATGTAGGTATGCGTTTATATTTCCTATTATGACCTCTAAAACAGCTTGACCTATTTTATGATGAAAAATTTCAGCCAATTTTCGGATTGGTTTCACAGGATCACCCGCTGGCGATCCTGTGAAACTTGGTAGCGATCGAACCAACAGAATCTTTTTGTACTTCTATGTAAGTATTGGTATAATAGATAGATAGAAACTATTTATTGCGCACACTAAAAATAAAAAAAAAGAACAGAAAAAAAAAATCTTATGAGCTAGTTTTACAAGTGGCGGGCATAAGTCAGTATAATTTATTTTACAAGAATCGTATATAATTTCTCATTGTAGTGGTCCCCGTCCTTTACTTTTTCCACAAATCTTTTTCATTTAATCCTGACTAAAAAAGCAATCTTTGATAAGGGCACAAGTTATTGCATTATTGTTAAGTTCATATCTGTTATTGTAGTTATATAATTTTCAGTGTGAACAATAAAGAGTCTTCGCAATTATGTTATTAAATGCTTAATATAAGACAGCTATAATAACAAACTAAACTATTCAAATATATTACCAACTTAAATAAATGAATTATGAAGAGATTTCCCACCCCAAGTAGAGATGAAATATTAGATCCCAGAGATAATCTCAAATCTCACAATCGAGGCCACGTGTGCGAACTTTAAAAATAGATTATAACTATTTACACAACGGCCTTACGAAAATAAACTAATGTCTACGAAGTTCTATGTTATGGTGCAAAATCGAGAAAAAAGTAAAGTAGGTTAGTAATTTTTTCTTTATTTGTGGGATATTCTTTATTCTTTATTTGCTGCTGCAATTTTTTTTTGAGATCCATATTCTATAACAGTTGGTATCAAAAAGTACTTAGGTACCGACAAAAAAAAAATAGGACTAAACTGAGCATACATACTTAGCTGAAAGGGAGTCATTGTACTCACCATTATGAACAACTTTTACTATAGAAACAACTCTGATAACGCAAAAATAAATAACTGCTCAATATATTTAGTCAAGGGTCAAAACAGTTATAACTACTTTACTTTAAACAGAAATGGGTCGCAATAGTTGTTCATAATGATGAGTAGTACAATGACTTCCTTTCGGTTAAGTATACTTTAAGCTAACAACCCTATATAAATTGCTTTAAAACTATCTATTAATTACATTGTTAACAATGTTGAGTACAATGACCTTCTTTTGGTTTATTGCTACCGTTGCGCTTAATTTCGTAAGATGAAGTTTCCAAAATGCAAAATCTTAGTTAAAAAGTATTATTGTGTTGTAACTGGTCATACGCCACCAAAGTGTTTGTAATTTGAAATAAGAATAATTCCATTTGTGTTATGTTTTTTTTTTATTTGAAGTAAGAATAATTCCATCTGTGTTATGTTTTTTTTTGCTTTTTGTTTTAGTTGGTATGTAGCCATGTAAGTTTTGGCGGGGAAACGGGAAACCCATGTGGACGCATCTAATTTTCCAAATTTTATTTTATTTCCAAGTGTTTATGTTTTATTCACAAAAATACGTAAGTGTGGGAAATCAGTGATGATCAGTGAATGACTGAACTCAATTTGAACTAGCTTTGTGTGACTTAGACTTATTTCATTGGATTTATCATAAAATACATACTAAAAAATATAGAAACTCTTTAAATTAACAAATGCACAAAGTCAATAAGAAGAAGAACATCGTAAATATAAAAATGCGTGTTATTTAATCAGAAACACATAACAAATTAAACCACTCGCAGGAAGTGTTAGTTATATCTTGGTCATCGGCGGGTAAGTAATCTCGAAATCCGGCTAAACAGACGACGCGGGACCCCAAACTATGACCAAAGAAAACAATAAATCGTAATGACGGTGCGCCCCCAAGGCACCCTGCTCGCTATTTTCGACTATAAATAAATGTGTAGATGGATTGATAAATATAAATATTAGGGGCGAAACGAAGAAAAACAATGTTTATGAAACTGGTGTCGTTCGCATCATAACTGTGAGTTATAACTTCCGACGTCTGCATGCACATGGGGTCTATGCGGAATTTTTTGTTAAGAGTCTCAGCTAACGATAAAAATAGATTAATTAATGTCTCAGACGGACGCTGACCTTTTTTACCGATAAAAGCGAATGCGAATGCTCGACCAAAAAGAGCGCTAATAGATGGCGATAGTGAAATAAGCGTTGGCTTTCAAACAGGTACGATCATAAATAAATATCGTCGCCATAATAAGATCAACAGGGCTGCACATGCGTTTGAAAGGCGCGACTATGTCACCGAACGCCGGGTGTTAGTCACTTGCGCTATACTTAGCCGATTGCATTGTCTTCTGAAACGTCTATTAAAGATTTTTGACAAGGAATCGGCATGCGAATTCTGCTCGCGATAGGTGCGACGAACTGCTATAAATAAGTACTTGTATTAAGGCCCTGGGGTATACGTGTTCTGTGGAGATCGCGTATCGGCGAGCTTAGTGTAGGATGCTCTGAAATTCGGTGGAGAGATACATATACCTACGTAAGGCAAAAAACTGAAGATCAGGCTAGGTAGAGTGCACTAAGAGAGGCCTGTGTCCAGCAGTGGACTAAAGTGGGCTGATGATAATGTTAATTGAGGTACTACGCTTCAAGCACGTTTGTCACACAAATAGGATCTCTAATAACTTAGATTTTTGTCGTTTTGCTGAACTAAACTCTTTTTTACAGTACTAAAAAAATAAAAAACATAGAAATCTTTTAGCAGGGAAGATATATTTTTGTTTTTAATTTCTATCACGACAATCGTTCATTTAAGTTACGTTTTCTATACTGTCACGAATTTGGATAAATGTAAGTAAAATTAAAGCACTGAGTGATAGACGGAAACGGTTGTTCTCCTCGTCGTCAGTGCTTTTTATAGTGTCCACGCACCGGTGCAAGTTCAAGGACACACAAACGGAGAAGACATCATCGGAGGTCTGGAGCAGTCCCAGGTACGTGAGTGCATGTATATTTGCTACCGCCTCATTTCTGAACCTCGTATGGGATCGATTCGGCACGTGGAATGTTAGGGGTCTACTCGAAGACCATGTTAGAACGGGAACTGGAGCGATGTAAACTAACAATTACTGGTCCAAGCGAGACACACTGGAAAGGAAGTGGCCACTTTGACACTGAAAAACACACAATTTATTTTTCTGGAAATGACAAAAGTAGCTTCTCTGGAGTGGCAGTCGCGATTCCTAAGATATGGAATGGTGCCGTACTGGGCTACAATCCAGTTAGTGATAGACTAATTACTATTAAACTCAGCGCATCACCGACCCCACTGAATATCGTTCAGGTATATGCCCCCACAAGTTCAGCCACCGATGAATCAATTGAAGAATTTTATGAACAACTCGAATCTGCCATATCTGACATACCCAAAAGAGAGCTATTACTTGTCATTGGAGACTTTAATGCCAAAGTGGGAAATACTACAACGGATGATGGAATTAGGAACATCGTTGGAAAGTATGGTCTCGGTGTTAGAAACAAGCGTGGTGAACGTTTGATAGAGTTTGCTGCTAATAACAATTTGACCATTATGAATACTACTTTCAAACATCATCCAAGACGTTTGTATACCTGGATATCCCCTGGCGACAGCTGTCGTAACCAGATCGACTATATTCTGGTTAGATCGAGATGGAGGAGTTCGGTCACCAATGCGCACACCTTGCCAGGAGCAGATGTCGGATCCGATCATGAACTACTTATCGGAAAACTTCGGCTTAAGCTGCAAAAGGTAAAAGTGGCTAAAACACCTAGGCGAATGCAGATAGTGGACAAAAATTCGCTCACCACATCAATTGCGAGCAAACACACTGTTTGGCGAGCAGAAATCGGGAACAAGGATTCTGATTCATTGTGGGATTCTGCAAAGAGATGCGTATTGGATGCAGTAACAGAATCGCAGCCAAAAAAAACATTGGTAAAACGACAGCACTGGATGACAGCGGGCACCTGGCAATTAGTTGAAGAGAGAAGAATGCTGAAAGCCAAAGGCGTGAGTGTTGCTGAACTGAATGCTAAAAAATCCGCCATACAAGCTGCCTGTAGACGTGATCGCAACGATGCTTTGGCAAATATATGTGATGAACTGGAACAACATTCTGTTAAACTGCAGACCAAAGATCTCCACGATAAGGTGCGACTTATAACTCGCCAGTTCAAACCCAAGACATGGGCGATAGAGAACGCCGCGGGTGTAACGGTCACTGAGATTAGAGACATAGTGAATGTTTGGAAGGACTATTGCAAATCTCTCTTCGTAAATCATTCGGCAGAGAATCTATGCACCATAAATGAAATCGGTGACCCGGAGCCGCAGATCTTGCGGGACGAGGTACGAGCGGCTATTCGACATCTTAAAAGCAATAAGGCTGTTGGAGTGGATGAGATACCAATTGAGGTATTCAGGGATTTGGGAGAGACCGGTGTGGACTTTCTGCATACAGTTTGTTGCAAGACGTGGGAATCTGGTTTATGGCCGAAAGATTGGTCCAAATCAATATTTATCCCCTTACACAAAAAAGGTTCCACCAAGAATTGCAATAACTACAGGCTCATCTCTCTGATATCCCATGCAAGTAAGGTCATGCTTCATATTCTCAACGCAAGACTACAAGCTTATCTTACTCGCCAAATTGCACCTGAACAGGCCGGTTTTGTAAGGGGAAGAGGTACACGAGAGCAGATACTAGTACTGAGACAAATCATTGAAAAGACCAGAGAATTCAACACACCACTCTTTATTTGTTTTGTTGATTTTCGTAAAGCTTTCGACACTGTAGTATGGGAGTGCCTCTGGAAAGTTTTATTGGAAATGGGGGTACCGCAACATCTGGTATTTCTATTGAAACGACTTTATGAAGATGGCACAGCAGCGGTGCTGGTGGATGACGTACTCTCTGACACTTTTAAGACTGAGTCCGGTGTTCGACAGGGATGTATCGTGTCACCTCTACTATTTAACGCATACACAGAATACATCATGCGCATTGTTCTTGAGGGATGGGATGGGGGTATATCAGTTGGTGGGCGCGTGATAAATAACTTACGATATGCTGATGATACTACACTTCTGGCAGGATCAAAAGAGGACTTGGAGGGGCTCTTGGCTCGTCTGGAAATCACTAGTCTCCAATTCGGACTTGCTCTTAATCGGGACAAGACGAAAGTCATGATAGTGGACCGAGCCGAACAAAATGTAACTGGCGCATTACGCATAGCAAACTGCGAGGTAGTACAGAATTATATATACCTCGGTTCCACTATTTCAAACGTAGGAGGTTGTGAAGATGAGATAAAGCGCCGCTCTGCCATCACAAGGTCAGCAGTGGAGCGACTGGGAAAGATTTGGAAAGACAGGCGAATAACCAAGAATACTAAGGTTCGTCTAATGAAGTGTCTGGTTTTTCCAATCTTTCTATATGGGGCCGAAACCTGGTCTCTTAAAATACAAGATCGCCGTAAAGTAGATGCACTGGAGATGTGGTGTTGGAGACGCATGCTGAATATTTCCTGGACAGCGTTCCGCACCAATAACTCCATCCTCAAAGAGCTTCATATACGGGACAGACTTTTGTCGATTGTGCAATTGCGAATACTGAAGTTCTTTGGGCATATCTCCAGAAATGAGAACTCAATCGAGAGACTTGTTGTGCAAGGCCGCATTGAAGGAAGGAGATATCGTGGTCGGTCTCCGAATCGTTGGATTGACCTTATTAAAAAGACTACACAGTCCACCGCAGTACAGTGTGCTCGCAATGCGGAAAGTCGGCACAAGTGGAGGGAAATCGCGCGACGTGCAGCAGCCCTAGGGAACAACGGTGACGACGGGAAGCAATGTTCATCTACAGCCACGACCACTCAGCCAAGAGTGTCCGACTAAGAAGAGAAGTAAAATTAATTTTATTAATTTCCTTGTTTCCATTCAATATATTTTTTTTTTTTTATATCCCTTACGATATTTTTTTATCAATGTCAGACTAGATGGATATTTTCTTTATGGTTCGCGCCAAAGACTGTATAAGTATCTGATAGGTGCAGTAGAAAAATAAAAACTTAAAACTTGGGAATGAATAGGTATCTGTTAAATCTGTCTGTTTCATCTTCGACCACATCATCGCATACTATCAGGCGAGTTAAGGGTCAAACGAGGACATATACGCGTTAAAAAAACTAAATTTGTTAAAAGTTAGAGAATATCGCCTTAAATGTGCGACGCAGCACAGCTCCCGCAAATATGTGGACGAATCGCGACAAGCAAACCGCATAAGAATACATCTGAACTCGATACACAGCTTTACATTATTACTCATCGAATTCTGTGAAGAATGGCCGATTTGATGACATCATTTCCGAAAATATGATTTGGCAAGTCTATACACATAACATACCTTTATGAAACTAAACAAACGCGAACAGAAATACCGACCGGTGTTTATGTGTTATGCCTGTTAGGTATATCTATTTAATTAGTCACAGACTACCTATAAACAACGGAGCGGAACAAATGCGCAGAAAACACCTAAAAACATGGAAGTACGAATAATTATCTACGACAAAGCAACCTTCGATAGTTTCGCGCTCATTAAAATGCATTGAATCATAACTATAATGAAGTAAGAGTCACAATTGCGTAACCTAGAATTCTATAATTGATTACGTTATGCACACAGAATCCACAAACACAAGCGAGCAGTCAGTCGGCATACATCGATCCATATCCAACGAGAGCCGCTTTTCATTTTGTATGTTAAATTAAATTTCCATGAAACAAGATTGAATTTTTCGCAATCAACGCGCGCAAAGCTCGAACAGAGCGAGTTTTGAGTAAACCGTTGCATTTTATAGATACGTGGATTCAATTGGAATAATATTTTATGTTTATGCAACGAATTCCATGTATCTAGAAGGATAATTTCAGAACAAAGAAGTGTGTCCAAAATAACCAACCAATTGCCAATTGCCAACTGCGTGATTGTTATATATACCTAGACGTTTTATCGATAAAAACATATTTTAACCAAATCCATTTTGTACTGTATCATGTCACAAAATTAAGTATTTATTTATTCAGTAAATAAATTAATCTTTTTGTGGAGTACTAAACAAGGTGCATACATTACTCAGCAGTTCAGCTGACCGAAGTAAGTATTTCTCATTCAATACTTATTATAAATAAATTCAAACTGAGTTATTATAATTCGATCGTGGATTTTTTAAATTAGATTTGCCGTGTAGTTTTATATAAATAGAAACTCTTTTGTTGCGCAAACCAGAAAAATAAAAAAGGCAACCAAGAATGGAAAACACGTTACTGATTTAGAAAAGACGAAGATGTAACACTAAAATTTAAACTAATAAAAATTATACATATACATGCCTAGTAAGTATGTGAAAAATGTTTGTATTTAAATAATGCGGAGTAGCTGTTAGTTTTGTTTTTTAATGATTCGGTATTAGTTTATGAGTAAAATAATTGACTAAAGTGAATTCGACAATGTTATCAAGCAGGAACAAACAGCAAGTCAACCGCAGCGCGTGTGGCGCCGGCGGCGAGCGCACCGCGCGGCCGCGGCTGCGAGCTAGCATCGGCTTAGCTAATTTACAATTTAATTATCAGCCTGGATGATGCATCGTTAGCGCGCGCCAAACCGAGTTTATGCGACTAATCAATTGTTTGACGCGGCCGTTGCAATCACGCGCCGCCGCCCGCCCACCACCCGCTCTCTCCACATCACCCGCCCTACGCTACCGCCTAGCCATCGATGCAATTTGCTACATATTTCAATTATTTATTCAACTTTTCCACATTGTAAACGAACATTTTCTGGTCTCGATATAATGAATCTCAATCGACACCTCATAAAATAAGTTTCGATGGATGCTCGAGCGATCCAATCGGGAGAACAATGCGGCGGCGTGTCGCGCCCGCGTTGATTAAATATAGCTCAGAATCCATCAAGCGAATGGCGATCGAACCGTTGCTATGGATTTATGCGCTAAATATTCGACAGGTGCCAAGTGTGTCGTTCGCAGAGTTCGATCGCCGATGACTAACTGCGTAACTACGCCCCAAATTTTATTGCAAATGTCAAATATATCGAGCACCTTAACGCCTCTAGAACAGCAACCATGTCGCGTATGTAACGATAGATGGTTATCAAAAATTCAGATATAAATTGTCGTCAAATGCTGTCATTTGTATGTCGACGGAGCATTCGCGAGCCATTTAATATTTTGCACAGGCAAATAGGTAATGTTATTGTAATTGCCTTGGCACAATACCTATCCGGCCAGCTCATTTTATTTAATAACGGTATTGGATCGGCTCAACGCGTCATTAGAAAGTCACGCGGAGTTTTCATTAATTTATTAAGGACGGTTAAAATTAACCGCTCACGAATGAGAATCGTGCGACACAATAGTAATGTGAACGTTCACAATTCGCTAATCCGGCGTCGCTACCGTTACATAAGACGGCTGACTTGAATATAAATGTAAAACACAATAAATTTCATGGCCCGTAGGAAATGAATATTCATCACGAAATCGCCATGCATATTCTCTTTTGCTAGGGAGTTTTGGGTTCCTACTGATACGGTTGGAGAGATTACAATGTGAGCCTTACCACCTGCGACCATCAGTTAAAATTCGCGTGGAACGACGAAGATGATAGAGCCGAACTTGGCGCTCCAACGAACGAGCTCTCGTAAATTTCAACATATAGTAAAGTGATTTACGAATAATTGTTGTGTTGGTGTATAACTAGAGAAATCTTTCCGCTGTTTGCCGCCGGTTAATTTATATATGAGGGTTAGGTAATTCGCGGTCCGCGAGTAATTGGTGTACAGAACAATAGCTTTTGTCATACTCTTATCTCGCAAGCAACGGCTGTCTCTTTAGAACGCCCTCCCAAGCTCTATAACATTCTGAACTATGTCTTGCCAATGCGATTATATTTTCATTGTAACCGTTAGAGACAAACAAGTGAGTTAGTACCTACTTAAATGTATTTGGTGGGAACAAGATAAACATTATTATGACTTTATTAGTTGTCATCTTTCTTTTAATATTAAAGGAAAAAAAATCGGAGTAAATTTCACACAGCGCCATTTAGCCCCCAACTAATCGATGTTTGTACAACTTAGATATCGATTGAAGTAAAACTTCCTTAGCCACGTTGAGCGAATTTTTCGTTGTGGCAAAACTCAGGTTCGCGTCACCAACATGCTAATGTGACGAGTTTTTTTAAAATCTTACTATGGAAACTGACGTGGTCTTGACACATTTTTGTTTTATGTATGCGGAATTACTCAAGTATAATTTTATCGGAAACTCCGACTATAGTTTCAGCGACATCCGGTGACAGTTTTTTTATCATTGACAGGCTAGACGTTTGACCTCACCTGATGTTAAGTGACGGTGTGATCGAAGATGCCAAACACAACTGGCTTCGAATGAAATGTTTTAACTTTTTACTTCAGTCCGAACTGCCGATTTTTTTATATTATTACAACTACTTAAAGCAATATGCCAATGAATAGACATGCCTTTTTTTAAATCACAGGTACAACTTCTAAAGAAGTAGGTACAAATACTCAAAGCACCAAAGTAACGTATTACAAAAATCCTATATAACCATAAATTTAAACAGAACATTAGCCTTATTCGGCAGGGTTTACCCATCGCATTAAGTTACAATTTCTATTCCCATCGAGCTAATGGCAAGCAGCGGTTGAACGAAACCTACCAATTCCATGTGTGTGCGACGGCATGAGTCGAGTGGCGAATAAGCACAGGTCGACATTAGCGTAACACTTAATCGGAACATGTGTTTATCGTAACATGCGAATCGGCCTAAGGCGAATTAGTTCTCGCACAATGCAATTTGAATGCATATTACACAACGGACGAAGTACGAGCGCTTTTTATTGCGGCATCGTGAGATCTTATCTCAGAACTGCCACTTCCAGCAGGCAAATTTCAGATTCAGACGCGTCCTCGTCGGTTTTGCACCGTGCGCCGACTGCCGAAAGGCATTTTCGGATTGACGCGTATCGGGCTCGGCTGGTGTGTGTATGGACACGGACACCTCGTACTCACGCACCCTACCGTACATTTTAAAAGAATTCAACATAAAATCAGCAATAAAATTGAAAACATTTTGTTACCTTTTAAATAAGTTCTGTCTTTTCGACTACGCGCGACGAACGACTTTGATCTCTGTTAGCGTACACAAATGTACAATTTCCTGCGTGAGTCCTGCTCTGAAATCATTTCTCGATCGATAAGAAGCGTTAATTTTACGAGCCAGTGATAATTTGCTAACTTCCGACAGAGCAATTCGCCCTAGTTGAATCGTTCCGAACACTTGCTACATTAAATTACAAGCTCGGAAAGGAAGACTCTAATTATGTATGCGTCTATCTGTTACTTCTATACTGACTGGATTAAAATAAATTCTGAAAACACGATTGTTGCTATCGCGTTCGCTGGTTAATATAGCTTTCAATAGCAGCGATTTAATCTTATTGGAAATCACAAGCGACACGTGTTCACTTCTAAGAGTACGAGGCACCACAGGCATCAATATTCTGCTTGATTACCGAACGGTTGCGGGGCGCTTTTACCCGATTACTAAAAAGGAGTGTTCATTCTATGATTGAACTTAAGTAAATGTGTTTTTCTAAACAAAATATCATGTTTTGACAAATGCGATATCCATGATCCACGCGTCTAAGCATACTTATGACGTCACAGTAAATCCAACATATGGAGGATATTGAACTTAAATTTGGAATTTCTTTGAGCCAAAAATGTCGGTTGCTTTCGTACACAACCTAAATTCTCCACAACTCTCCACATACCACATATCCACATATACGGCACCACATATGTATATATATATATATATATTCTGAATCTGGAAACGGCTCCAACGATTTTCATGAAATTTTGTATCCAGGGGGTTTCGGGGGCGAAAAATCGATCTAGCTAGGTTTCATTTTCAGAAAACGTAGTTTTATCCATGTTTTTAGCCGAGCAATGCTCGGTCAACCAGGTACTATATATAATTTGACGATCATTTATATAAAACTTAGATCTCGTAAATTAATATACTAGAACCACGGCTAAAAAGAATACCTACTCGCAGTAATTATATCCACTCAAATTTCGTCATGTTTGGTATGAATAGGTAGAAATAAGTCTTGTTAGCAAGTAGAATCGTCTATAAATTATGGGCTTGACCGCGCGAACGTTTATAAAAGAATGTCACGTGTCTTAGAAGTGGTCGTGACTTTTCAACTTTTATTTATTGCCAGAATAAGAATTATCTTCAGTACTTAATGCGCAAATTAATTTAAGCCCCTGCAGAGCAGTCACTGGTTTTACTGTCAAATTTGGTATCATTACCGCGTAACTCGGTACAATAACAATGGGTAATTAGTTTTGCGCAACGCTTTTTATTAATTGCATAAGGCAGAACAAGCCTTTGTATTTTAATTTTGAAAAATTCTCTGCTACCTCAGGATAAAAATAAAATTCGAAAGAAACAGATCCCATAATGTTGAGCTGAAACAGGCCAGATCGGTGTATTGTTTGTACGCCTTCATAGCTAGCTTGACAGCCCTGTTGGCTCATTGGTAGTATGTCTGCCTGAGCTGTAGGGCGTGGGTTCGATTCCCGCCAAGGACAAACATTTTATAGTATAAACAAATGTTTCTTATGTGTCTGGGTGTTCTGTATGTACTATAAGTAGGTATTTACAACAAAATTATATCAGTTATCTCACTTCCGTCACACAAGCTCTGCTTAGTTTGGGATCAGATGGCGCTGTGTGTAACGTGTCCTATGATATTTATATTTAGAAATTTGATTTTATATTTATATTTAGGTAGTGTTATTTACTCTTTATTGTAAACACCAAAAATAATGAAATTCAAAGATTCATAGGAGTTATGCCAAAAGCGATCTTATCGTCTTCCAGGCAACCAGAAACGGAAAACAGATTAATGCTAGGATTAATTTTGTTCCCAAATGAATATGATGTACTACATTAAAAAAGTATTTTTTTAAATTCATAGGAATATAAAGTTTTTTTTAAATATCAATGTAATAAAACTAACGTGATGCTCACCTTATGGTAAGAGACAACGCATGTCCATGACCATTGCAGCGATACACAGAACTTTGAGTAAGAAAGAAAGTCTAGGGCATCGCTGCTTTGTCGCTCATTACTTTGCGACTTTCTATTTTTTGTCCTAACAGCCCTGTAATAAAAATAAATTAAACATTGCTCAATATTTCACACAGCGTTATCCTTACCGCTAGCCCTTAACTAAGCAAAGCTTGTATGACAATTTAATAAGTACTTAATGATACACTTTTTTTAAACAGTAATTACCTACTACCAAAGCTTATCTATGTGCCCGGCATGATGGATTCTAGAAGTTTATTTATCAAAAGTACTTTGAAAAGTAAAAAATCAACATCACATAACGTAAGATGCGTCAACCATAAAAAAATGAAAGCTTTTTGTACTGTAATTTATAAGTAAGTAGGTAGATTGTAAAAAAAGCGAATGTTTTCACATCGGTCGACAGAGGTAAGTTTTGTGCCAATATGCGGTCAACACTGATCCCGCTACACAGGTACGCGCGGTCGGCAAGCTTCCAAAAAACACAGTAAAGTTATATTCACGTACGTATAACTAACGGTCTATTACAAACATATTAAACATCAATTTGTACAATAATTTGACACCCATCAGTAACTGGAAACTAAAGTATTCCGTTTAAAAAGATGTTTATGTTTTTTTTTAAATATTAATTCAAACTCAACTGTCGTTAATAAATTTCATGTCTATGGATTTTCTAATCATAGAGCCAATTATTATTGCTATGACTGTAGATGTGCAAATACTTATATATTATATTTAGGTTTACTTTAAAAGATAACAATACTAAACAGAAAGCTCAACATTTTGGACCACATATATTTTGGGATCGAAACTGAAACCGCAAAAAAAAACAGCTGTTCATTTTGTTGAGATTCATTGACATATTACTATAAAACAGTTGATTTTAAGGTTACTCCCATAGTGAAAATTATTCATACTAAAATTTGTTCTTAGTGAGTAGGTACAACAAACATAATTTAGTTAAATTCAACCTTTTTTGTTTATTTTTATTTAACTTTAGACAGGACACGTGTTTGACAACAGCTCACCGATGTGATCGAGGATGCTAAGACGCAACCTGGAATGAGAACTGGCTCTCAAATGGGACTGTTAAGTGCTTGGTGGCAAATCCAAAGTAATGGGACGAAGAAAAAACACTTCGCTGATGGTAACAAAAAAACCAGTGTTGGCGCTCATTACATTTATTTATTGCTCATTACGGCATTCAAATTTTAATTTTAACTTTTATTGATCTTATAAACTAAAGGAATACCTTATTAATCTATATTATGTCTCGGCCTTATCCCATATTTCCCCCTGAATCGGTATTTAACAAGTGTTTTAAGGCAGCGCAGAATGTTTATAGACCATTAGATCGTGTTTGCCGTATGACTATATAGATAAGCGGACATTATGAAACAGGGTATCTACATTTCCGCGAGTCGGGTAAAGTGGGTTGTATGGCCTAGTGCGTGGCGAGCGTGGCATTCACCTTGTTGGCAGATCTCCAGCCCGCGACCGTTCCGCTGTCGGTGTCAGCGGGCCGGTGATACACAAAATCGAGGTAAATACACGAGATATACTTATTGGAATGTGATCGAATTAGTACTCGGCAAACTGTGTCGGAAACTTCGGAAGCTGTTCAGTTTGATGGGAATAATGAATGTTGATACTAGCTCACTTGAAATAAAGATTATTTTGAAGCGATTATAGCCTAGTGGTTAGCGCGGTCGGTTCGCACGCCAAAGGGCGTGGGTTCAAAACCATACAAGCTTGAGCTGCCGGTGAAGGAAAACATTGTAAGGAACCCATAGTATGGTAGTAGGGTGCTTTCTAGTACCCAGCTGGTTAGCTACCTACCTCAAGTTAAAATGCTAACGGTGTATTCCGGCAACCTCACTTGAGTGCCAGTTCCATTTCAGGCTAGGTGTGTTTACCATTATCGACCAAACCGTCACTTAATATCAGGTGAGCTGTGGTCACCTAACCAGTCAAAAATTTTAAATAGAGATATCAGTGTATTTAAATTTGAAGTTTTAATGTATCACAATATGTAAAAGTCAATGTAATTTTCTATGAATATTATTGTTGAAATCTATATATCATGTAGATGTAAGTCCATATACCTAATATGATCATGAAGAGTTACCAGTAAGATTTTGAAAGTAGTTGACTATATTTGAAAAACAGTTTGTAGGTACTATACTTTGATATCAAATTTTTTTTACAAAAATGTGATCTTTTAAAATATCGCCAATTTACATTCTGTATTTTGCGATTTCAAAAACCAATTAAAATTTACCGCGGAAATTGCTAGGAATTTCTGTCTGAATGGCGTCATGCCGTGTAAAACAAACATATCACTATAACAGTTGTTTCGTACCGCGTGACGTAACACTGCCTGGTATAACGGACTACACGCCCAATTTTGGCAAATTTATTTTTTAAAAATATTACCGTTACTTTTTTAATAAATAATTTTGTTACCCACACCCACATATCATGATTATATACCTAATCACAAAAAATAGACATTAAAATTTATCCGTTTTGTTCCTGGTAAACAAACATTACAGGTAGGAGTTTTGATCATTATCAGGAAGCCTATACCTAGTGTAATGTAAGAATTGCTTTAAGATCTATGCAGAACCTAGATACAAATTCTAATTAGAAAATGTGATTCTCGTGAGAATCCTATACAGGGCCCGTTAACCTCTAATTAGTAGTCAGACTAGGTAACACACACATCAGTAAGGAGAAATTAGCACATTATGTACATAAATAATGATGCAAATGTCATATCTACCCTGGTATTCGACGTGTAGGTATCCAGCTGAAATGCAAATTGATATAATGCAGGAAACGTCTGAGTGGGCCTCATAGCGGGGGCTCGTACCGCATGAGTAGCATAAGTTCGTTTACATACGACAGTCAGTCGTATTTGCATCCCAAATGTTCGGTTCGGCCGGTACCTCGCCCGACTTATCTCTCTACCGGGCAAAATATTACAGTTTGTGCATCGCCACTCGCAATGTGCATAACTGAATGTCAATAAAGGAATAAAAAAGGCCACCGGAGGCGTTCCCGCTCCATCGAGGCGGATGTGCTTTAAGCCAATGGGCGGCCGGAACGCGGCATATTCATAACGATATTACCGCCGACGGAGCCACGGCGGCGTCATAATTCATATATAATAACCCTTCCGACGGCGGCGCGACGCCCTGCGTCTCGTTCTCACGCGCGCCTCGCATCGAGAGCAACAGAGATGCGAACCAACGCCTCGCTCCGACAATCATAATTCATAATTTCATTTTTTACGACCGCGTAAAATTTACATGAAAGATTTTCCATTTCGTTCTCACTCTTACTTTAGAATATAGGGGCGTGCGAAGGAGTATTGCTTACTATTTTGTTTCTTAAAATGTGTATTAAAAAGATATAAACGGCGGGAACACAAGAAACAGAGCATGTTGGACATGTTAAGACGATGACAGCTATTTGTAATTGGAATATGACAAGACGCGTGCGCGCGCTCTCGGCGCGTCTCATTCGTCAGTTTATTAATAGAGCTCGGCGTCTGCTCCGTGACGACTCGCGCCATTAATTTATATGAAATAACTGTCGGCAGACGGAAAAATAAGTCCGATCAAGACGGCCTTCTCCAAGATAATATTTATGTTTTACGAAGTGGCAGACGAGTTCGAATCGTGTTGATGTACGTATGTCAGAAACCTACCAAACTATAAAAAATGTATACGTTACAGTCATACACCTCCCACTTACCGCATCCATTAAATAAACTATCTATCCATTTCCTTTCATTTGTAGTAGACATTGAATAATTCTGTTTATATTTATAAGTTTATTAATGTCTCAATTCCTGTGAATTGAGCTTAATGTTTCATTTTAAATGAATATAATGAATGGTGTTGACAAAGACAATATAGTTTTTTTTTTATTGTAACTAAGCGTGCTCAATCGATACAAATACAGGTTGTACAGTAATGAACAAAACTCATACTAGCATTTTTATTACGTAACATAAACATTTTCAGGAAAATGCATAAGTAAGTACGAAACCGAAATGTTTCAAGCATTTAAGCCAGGCCATTATAATTATTAGTACCTGGATGACCGAGCTTTGCTCGGCTGAAAACACGGATAAACGACGTTTTAAAAATGAAACCTAACTATATCGATTTATCGCCCCCGAAACCCCCTGCATACTGAATTTCATGAAAATCGTTGGTTGAAATATATAATCTGATTCTGATTCTTTCTGATCAGATTATATATAGATACATATACCTATACAAGAATTGCTCGTTTAAAGGTATTAGATTAGATTAGATAGATTAGATGTATAAGTCAATTTTACAGATAGATACTTGGATTAGAAGCGCATTTTCCGGGTTAGTTTTACCTACGTCATTGAATTTTTTGCGAAAGCGTAGGTATACTTACCTATATTTTGAATTCTTGTTATCAAGTTAATCTACGATTTATCTTAAGCCGATTACAGCGGAAAAGATATAGGTATATGGGTAATATCTACTCAGTCAAAATCTTTTTTTCCTATGTAGGTATTAGACCTTGGATCAGAGAAAATCAGAGTTTGATTAGATAAATTGAGCTAAAAATTGTTGTCGATATTTTCACATTTCTACTTACCACGAAACTGTAAGTTAATATCTGATATTACTAATCTATAATTATTAATATTGCATTTTGATATTTAAATTTGACGTTTCCAAATAATTCTAATTTGTAGTAATTTGAATTGTCGTTTTGGCTATATAAGATATACTAGCTGCGCTCCGCGGTATTACCCACTGTTCCCACGTGAACACTGCATTTTCCGGGATAAAAAATATTAATCCAGGGAGTCAGCTACCTCCATACCAAATTTCATCAAAATTGGTCTAACCGTTTGAGCGTGGAAAAAATAACAAACACACACTCACCTTTATAATATTAGCGTTAATGTATTAAATGACAAACATTTGCATGCTCTTTTATCATTGTAAATATACCTTCCATATTATGCAGGTACATAACTACGTACCCATACATGCAATAAATGATTTGCTTATAACGAAACGTATAGTAAAACCACTACCTAACTTCACCACCCACTTACGTGGCTTAACCAACCACAAGTTAACCAGTAAAGAAGCCACCAGCCATTTCGTTCTTCATTACACTTTATAACCATCGCCAATCCAATTTCAGAGATCTTTTCAAATTCAATAAACATCCTAAAATACTGATTTCAGACGATATAATCTTTGTAAAGTACGCGAAGGCAACTGGAACATAAATTCGTTAGCACGTTTGTAATCGTCAAGAATATTCTGTACAATAATTTACGTCAGTAAATTTTAAAGTTGACATCAGAAAGAACATATCTTATAAGACATAATTCAGGGCGATTTTAATGAGTCATTACGAAGAACTGCCGAGAATGAGCCTGAGTTATGTTGGTACTCACGACTTGACATTACTTTTTATTTTATGCCTAATTTTATGATACGCCTCATATTTTCGCACTGGAATGTGCGTAGACAAACTATAGCGTTAGATACTTGCTTAATATTTTTTTACAAATAAAGGTATATATCATTTTCAATGTAGAAAACTGCCTAACTATTTAAACACCCACCCACCCGAAACAGGTATGTTTTTTGTTTGTTATTTTATACACTGTCCTACTGCGGGCCTTTTCTCATAGTGTGAAGGGAAAGACCATAGTTTACCTCATTAGCCAAGTGCGAGTTAGCAGATTTCAAAAATCTCGAAAATAAGTAAGCTGCCATAGCATCATAGTTGTTGTTGTTGTTTTGTCTTGCCAATGAAAGTCTAAAAGTCCTTAAATTTCACATCACAAATCTACTGAGTCTATGTAGGTTACAAGACATAAGCATTAATCACGAATGTTTAATTTAAAAAGGATCAGTTACGTATCTATAACTATATTGAAGGCAATTTCTAATACAGAGTCAACTAGGAATAATAATGACTCGAGAATACCTCGCGTCTACCCGCGTAAATAGAGTATTCCGACAGATTAATTTCTTTCAAAATAAATTCGAAGACTAATCAACAAAAGATAACCAATATTAACCTAATGGATTCCCGAGTAACTCGAAGTGAACCCGTATTTAAAATCTAAAGATATTTAAATACATCGCCCTCGCGCTTCGCCCGCCATAAATAAAATAAGTACAAATATTCTCACGTAAGCGAAGTACCTCGAAAGCGTTCATTTACATTTGTGAATGTAATAAATGGAGCATCTCTAAATACAAAGGTAAACTCACCAAAATAATCTATTTTTGTAAT